>OU343222.1:10182080-10359778 GCA_910596185.1 Chrysanthemum makinoi
AATGCACAAAATCTGTTTGTGGACATAATTTTCGAGACGGCATAAAACCTGTTATAAAATGCACACAATCTCTTTGTGGACATTATTTTCAAGATGGCACAAAATCTGTTTATGAACATATTTTTGAGACGGATGGTGTATAAAAAATACGAACACATCTTTTTATCTACGTATCTATCTTACAGTGTTATATCACAAGAAATAAATAAGTGTCACTTACAAATATCAAAATGAAAACGTCTGAAAACGGACAAAAAACGTATAAAATCGAATGAAAAACGTATAAAACGTATGAAAACGGACAAAAATGTCTGAAAACGGACAAAACGTATAAAAACAGACAAAAACGTATAGAAAAGGATGAAAACGTGATGAAACGGCGAAAAACGTATAAAACTGATGAAAACGCTGAAACAGACGAAAACGTCTAAAAATGGATGAAAACGTAAAAAAACGGATGACAACGTCTGAAAACGAACAAAAACGTATAAAAACGTACAAAAACGTATAAAAACGGACGAAAATACATGTAAACGTGAAAATACAGACGAAAACGTCTAAAACCTAAAAAGACAAAACGTTAAAATTGATGAAAATGGCCGAAACGTAAGAAACGGCGAAAACAGACTAAAACGTATGAAAGCGTAAAACACGTCTGAAAACGTATGAAAAATGGACGAAAACGTATGAAAACGAATGAAAACGTAAGAAAATGGACGAAAACGTAAGAAAACAAACGAAAACCTAAGAAAACAGACGAAAATGCATGAAAACAGATGTAAACGGGCGAAAACGTAAGAAAACAGACGAAAACGTATGACAACAGATGAAAACGTATAAAAATGGACGAAAACGTCTGAAAACAGATGAAAATGTCTAAAAACGGACGAAAACGGACAAAAACATCTAAAAACATACGTAAACGTATATAAACGTACAAAAACGTTTGAAAACGTACGAAACGTCAGAAAACGGATGAAAACGTTAGAAAACGGATGAAAACAGACGAAAACGTCTGAAATCATATGAAAACGTAAAAAAAGGACGAAAACATATGAACACGAACGAAAACGTATGAAAGCGGAAAAAAAAAAAAAAAAAAAAAAAAAAAAAAAAAAAACTTGAACTAAAAAATAAAAAAAAACTTGAACTAAAAAAAAAGAAAAGGTGGATTCTAAATTTTTTTAAAAAAATACATGAATTTAAAATTAAAACGTGAATTCATAGAAAAAAATGTTAATAAATAAGAGAAACAAAGAAAAAGGAGAAAAAAACATGGATTTAGGTTTCTATATTAAATCTTAGGTTTATCTCCACCATTAAATCAAACTAGATGAATGGTGGAGATTTGTCCCTTAGTAAGTACCAAAATAAGAGTAAGCATTTGAAAATTTCTCATAAATTGTATTGTCTTGAATTGATAAAGACATTCTTTATGAATGCAGTGGGTCAATTACAATTATTCATCCAAAAACAAAACACGGTTCAATTACTTTATAGTAATTTGGTTGGCCTACGGTTGGCTTACAGGGCTGAGCACTCTCTAGCCCCCTTGCTGTCTCATCCCGGGAAATTGGCTTCCGCCAACAGTGAACTATCAAGGATTGCATCGTGCACATGTTCTACATTATAGCGTGTAACTGATTCAGCTTCCGCTTCTGGGAGATCAAACTTAACGGAGCTCAATTAGTTTCTACTTTTTTTTTTGGTGCAAAGGTGAAAGATATATTATTAACATAAAGACTATACATCACTGATCATCAAGAGTAGACATGCCTACTCTTAACCAAACTTAGCCAACAATTCCAACACACTAAATGACTACCAAGGTACACCAGAATATCCAAAGAGCTGCATGCTAGTTAACTCCACAAAGCATTCATTCAGCAGCTTCACATTTCACCTTTATAAAGCACCTTAACCATCTAGCTACATTTCCATATCATTCCCCCACCAAGACCATTCATCCAGCATCCACAACAGTCAGGTAGGGTGAAATGTATGGCTTCACTAGACACCAAACCATTCCAATCAAGGGCTCTTCTAGGACCTCTACATTTCCCTCTTTACAAAAGGCTTCAAGGTCCTAGAAACACTCACCTTGAGGGAGAATCTACATGCCCCATTGGTGGTACACTGAATAGACCAAGTAGGGTCATCTTGCATCCCTCACTATTTGTTAGGAATTAGAAATTCCAGGTATTAAAGAGTCGGTCACCTCAAGTATATGTAATCGTTAGAAAGCTCGTATCATAGTACTTCTATGTTAAGTAGTATTTAGTTTAGTAACACCGTGGAGGACGACGGTCTTAACCCACTGTATCCTATCCACAGCCCGTTGTGTGGCGTTTTTATTGTAAGACTATAAATACTCTCTACCTTCCAAGGTAGAGAGTTGGAGCTCATAATAAGAATTTCTTTTCTCTCACTAATTTCCCTAAACCTCTAACTTTCTCTCTCTAGAATCCCTTATACCCTACTTTGTGTTATGGTTTTATGTGTATGTGAAATCCAATATCCTACAATTGGTATCAAGAGCCATGGTTAGATCATATCTACATATCTTTGGATTTCTAGTGGTTTTTAGGTGGTCTTTGAGCTTGAAAAGTTTAGTGGTTTTTGCATCATTTGGTTGATTTCTATGTTTAAAGTGTGGATTTTGTAGTACTTTTGTGTTTAGAATCATTAAAGTGTTTAGGTTTTGATTAGAAGTTTTGAATCATAGTGGTTGGGTGTTTTTGGATTGAAAGTGTTGTTTATGTGTTTTTCATGCTAGCAACTGCCACGAAAGTTTTTCTTTGTAGCGCCGTGCTTTACATTTGGTAGCGAGTTTTAGTTGAAAGTCTTAGCGAGTGGGTTAACGACTTGTTAGTGAGACAGCCGACACACATTACAAGTATGGATTCTCCACTAACGTACGACTTGGTGTAAGTTAGCGACTTGTACTTTATATTGTTAGGACTTGGTGTTAGCGAGTTGGTACCTAGCGAGTTGCTATTTAGCGACTTGACAAATCAGCGACTTGGTGATAAGCGAATTGCTGTCAAAATTTTGCTAGCGACTTGGATTGTAGCGAGTTGTTGTAAAACCTGAAAATCTAAAACATGAATAATGACTAAAATACCCTTGAAATCGAAATTTGTAAAATACGTTTATAATCATTTAACGAAATTAAAACTTAACTTATGAATAATTAAAACTTAACTAATACGTGTACGTGATCGTTTTGTACGACTCAAGATTTAAACTTCTCGCGTAAGAGTTTGGGCCTCGCCATTGTTTGACTTTGATCCGATTGCCTCGTTTTCTTTTGCTAAGCCGAGAGCCAGAGAGCCATAGGGGGCGTTTGTTTTGTTTCGTGTTGATCAGAGCGAAGGCCCATATGGCCGTGGGTTTTGTGTGTTTCGTTGGACCAAGCCGAAACCCAACCCACTCAAAGCCCTAACTAAAAAAATGATACCACCTATAAATATAACTCATTAACTCTAATTTGGAACCCTAGTTTTTGTTTGCCTCTTTCTTTTCTTTTGCTCCCTTCGGCCGAACCTAAGCCTTGTGTCGAGACCTTGTGTTCAAGCAAGCTAAGGTATAACAAGTTTTTTCTCGCTTCTTTCATTACACCTTACGTTAATATGTTGTGATTTGTTTTGTTCTAGTCGAGTTGTGTTTTCTTTTTGTGGCCGAACCATATGAAACCAAACAAGGCAAACCGTGATGACTTGAACCTTAAAATTATTAAAGAGCTTGTTTATTAACGTAAATTTGAATCGGATCATAGATATATGTTGAGCATAGAACCGAACCACATAAACATTTGAACCGAACCATATAAAAGTTTTGAACATGTATTAAATAAGAAGGGATCATGTAACCTAAACTAGTTGATGTGTGAACTGAATAATGTATGCCGAACCTAAATGGTTGGTGAACCATGTACCATGCGTGCGTTATTATAAGTCAAGTGAATTTGTCGATATGCAAACGTAGTACGTGGTCATATCTAGTCTAAACTATTATGCATATGTGTGTCGATGTGTCTAATCCGTATAAGTAACTTTGGGGTCACATGAAATCATAAACGTGCATGGGAATAAACGTTGACGTATAATATGTGTATAAGTAACGTATGGTTAAGTCATAATGTGTTTCGTAAATAAAAGAGTAATGAGTCATTAAATGACGTAACATATAAAGTAAATTGTGCATTAATATGATATTAAAATAATGAGAAAACCCTAGAACATAAATGAGAGTCGATTAGGGTTTGAAGCTAATTATATTAATTAGTTATTTCATGTGTGAGTCCTGACTTTTAAACTATTTCCACATTTAACCCTAAACTTTAATAAATGACATAATGAACCTTAATCTACAATATTGGTTATAAAACACTTAAGTCTCATTTAATCATAAATCTCTAAAATATTAAGATCACTGAATACACTAAGTATAAACACCAAATGTTAAAAGATCATTTTGACGATTATGGAATCATAAATAACATGGACGAGTTAATTGTATAGGTTCTGAGAAGAAGGGAGTAATCCTTGCTTTCCGTATTTCTACTTTCGATCATTTGCTTCGGAATAAGGTACAGATATTCTGACCTTTTCAGTAAAGGTTCCTTATAACGTTTTCTTTCGTTAGCTTTTATATTAAGGTTTCTTAAGCCTTTGCTATGAACCCCATTCTGTTTTGTTTGAGCTGTTGCTTATCTGAACTCTGATTTCTGAATTATGAAACATCTGATTTTGAACTATATGATATGAAAACTCTGATTTTGAAAATATGAATAACCTTCTGATAAAATATGATCTGTGTCAGTTATGACATTCTGATTTGACCTAAGATAGTTTGACACACGAGCCAAATATTTCACTAGTCATGGGGGTTCCATGTCCGTATCAGTGATGCACCTCTGATATGACTCTAGGGCAGTTGAGTGATGTTCTGCCACGTTCCTGGATGGTGGAGCATATTTTTATTGTAGGAAGGGGCGTATGGATGCATCCTAGATCTTTATCTGTTATTGTTATCTGTTATCTTTTATATGTTATCTGTTATCTGATGATTGATGCTGCGTGCATGCACGTCCTTCATAACTCTGGTAGGTCTCCCCTAAAAATGTTGCCTTACGAGAAATGTTGCCTTACGAGAAATGTTACCTTACGAGAAATGTTGCCTTATGAGAATATGATTATGATATGATATTTGTTTCTGGGCTCGTGGTAGTTAACTATAATCTTTATTTGAAAATTCTGATTTATACCTTGAAAATGATTATGACTTTGCTATCTTTCGTTTATTATATTTCATATTCGATATCGTTTAGTATTCGCTTTGCTTTCATATCTTTTTCCGGCTTTTGAAGCTCAGCCGCATTTTCTTTTCTTCCGCGCAGTATCTAAGCATTGAAGCTGGGTTTTCTTTGGGATGAGTGGACTTACCTTTAGTTTTATTTAGCTTTGATCTTATGATGCCATTTAAGACTTATTATTTCAGATATTTTGTTAGAGTTATTTTTCCGCTGGGACCTATGTATTGAAGTCGTTTTGACTTGAATTATTTCCGCATTTATGTTAAGATTTCTTTTTGGATATTTATGTTTGCTTTGATATGACACCATTACTTGTGATTCCTTAACCCTTGTCGGGTCGGGGCGTTACAATTTATGGCATCAGAGCCCAGGTTTATGACTTGTAGTCAGGACCTGTGACATAAGAACCCTAGGTTTTGAGACCCTTAGAGCTTAGGCTTTGACCTGTGAGGATTGGGTAGACTTTAGGTTTCCTTCTGCGAACTTCCATTTCGTATCTCACCTTTCTTCATTTTGTTAATCGTTTGAATATTGTTTAGATGGTTCGAACTCGTACTAACGGTAGCGCTGATGGAGACGATGATGCTCCTAACTTGGATGTTGCGATTGCCAATGCGCTCAACACTCTTTTCCCTGGTCTTACTACACCTGAGGTGATGACACAGGTGATCAACAACATTCGTAATCAGAATGGTGCTTCGGGTAGTGGTGGAAGAAATCAACCCGTCGGCATTCACACTTGGCTCGAGCGTTTCGGTAAGCTCAAGCCTCTTTCTTTTAGCACTGCTGCTACTACTCCCTGAGGCCGAGGACTGGATCACTCATATTGAGAAGCTGTTTGAAGTACTGGGGTGTGGAGATGAATTTAAGACCCGTTTGGCTGCATTTAAATTGGAGGGTGATGCTTTGAACTGGTGGAAGGCACTCAAACAGGCACGAGGAGGAGATGCTTTTGCTATTACTTGTACTTGGGCTGAGTTTCGGACTATCTTCTATAACCGTTACTTCCCTGATGCTGAACAACAAAGGTATGAGAGGGATTATCAAGGAATCTACCAGTTTGATCATGAGAACTCCAATGAGTACATGGGTAGGTTATGAGGCGTAAGTTTTGTGGGAACAAATGCTGGAGATGGTAGGCGTCAAGCTAAGCACTTCAAGTGGGGATTGAAGAAGTGGGTGTTGGATCGACTGCTTAACACTGAGTATGAGGATGTGTCGGCCTGCAATGACGCAGCTCGTAACATTGAGATCTTTCATGAGGGTTCGGGTTCCAACAAGCGTAATCGTGATGGTGATCGGATTCAAGGTAGGACTCAAAGTAATGATTATAAGGAAATTCTGCAGGAGTTATGATTCGAGGGGTCAAGTGGATAGGAGTTATGATCCGGGTCAGTCAGAAGGAATGTGGACTCTAGGCTCCCTGAGGCGAGGATCATTAAGCAGAGGCTGGTAAGAATGGAAATGATCGTCAAAATCAAGGTAACAATAACCAGCGTTACAACAAGGATCAGTCAGCTCGAGGAGCATATCATGGTCGTGCTTCAGGATCTTCTGGTCACAAAGGACACTGAAGTTTTGCCTCTCCCACCTATCTGTACTACTTGTGGAAAGGCTCATCCGGGACCGTGTTTCAAGGCCACTGGTGAATGTTTCTCTTGTGGTTCCACTACTCACAAGATCAAGGATTGCCCTAAGAGAACCCGTGATTCCTGGAAACTATATCAAGCCGCCACCTACTACTGGACGTGTTTATGCTACTACTCGGAATCAAGCGTAGCGCACTTCAGGTACCATTACGGGCACTCTTTACATTGATGATTATTCTGTCTTCGCTTTATTTGATACCGGTGCCACACACTCCATTATATTTGTCACATTTGCTAAGAAACTTAATATGAAGCCCAAACCACTAACAAATCACTTATCGATTTCTACTCCTATGAAAAACCACATGATCATTGATCATAAATACGTTAAGTGCCCTTTTCGTTTTGATGATCGTATTCGCCCTGCAAATCTGTATCCTCTCGATATGGTCGACTTTGATATCATTCTAGGCATGGATTGGTTGGCTTACCATAGAGCTTCCATCGACTGCTATGCTAGAACTGTGATCTTTGGAGACGTAAAACATCCTGAAATTGTTTATTATGGTTCTCAACCCCTCAAATCTGTTAAGTTCATTTCTGCTATGAAGGCACGGACCATGCTTGCTCATGGGTGCCAAGGTTTTCTGGCATCTGTTAAGGACACATCTTTGGAGAGTCCTAACATTGAAAACCTTTCTGTTGTTTGTGAATTCACCGACGTTTTCCCATGAACTTCCTGTTTCCCCCAGCTAGAGAAGTTGAGTTTAGCATTGAGTTAATTCCTGGTGCTAAACCGATTTCGAAGGCTCATATCGTATAGCACCTGTAGAACTGAAGGAGTTGAAGGAACCTGCAAGAGATGATAGAAATGGATTTATTCGACCCGTGTTTTTCTCCATGGGGTGCACCTGTCTTGTTTGTGAAGAAGAAGGATGGAAGTATGCGTCTATGTATCGACTACCGTGAACTCAACCGTATTACTATTCGTAACCGTTATCCTCTGCCGCGTATTGATGATTTGTTTGATCAACTGCAAGGAGCTAAGTTCTTTTCGAAGATTGATCTGAGATCTGGTTATCATCAGCTACGTGTGAGGGAGCAAGATGTTCCTAAGACAGCGTTTCGTACCCATATGGTCATTATGAATTCCTCGTTATGCCTTTTAGTTTGACAAATGCGCCTGCTGTGTTTATGGACCTAATGAATCGTGTTTTCCATGAGTTTCCGACAAGTTCGTTATCGTTTTCATCGACGACATTTTGGTTTACTCCAAGTCTGAAGAAGAGCATGAACAACATCTCCGGATAGTTTTGGAGATTCTAAGGAAGAAGAAGTTGTACGCCAAATTTTCGAAGTACGAGTTTTGGTTAAAACAAGTCGCTTTCCTTGGTCATATTGTATCTGCTGATGGTATCACCATGGATCCGTCTAAAGTTTAGGCTATCACTAAATGGCCAAGACCTACGATAGTGACTGAGGTTAGGAGTTTTCTAGGACTTGCTGGTTACTACCGACGTTTTGTTGAAGGTTTCTCTCGTTTAGCTTTGCCCTTAACCCAATTGATGAGGAAAGGAGAAAAGTTTGTATGGACGGATGAACGAGAAGAGAGTTTTGAAGAGTTGAAACGGAGATTGGTGTCCGCTCCTATTTTGACTCTTCCATCTGGTTCTGGAGGATTCCAGATTTATAGTGATGCATCTAAGAAAGGATTGGGCTGTGTTTTGATGCAACATGGAAATGTAATAGCTTATGCTTCAAGCGCTGAAACCATATGAGGAGAATTACCCAACTCATGACCTTGAGTAACTGCATGGTGTTCGCATTGAAGATCTGAGACATTACTTGTATGGAGAGACGTGTGATATTTCACATGACCATAAGAGTCTCAAGTATATTTTCACTCAGAAAGAACTTAACATGAGACAAAGAAGATGGTTAAAACTTCTTAAGGATTATGACACCAACATTCAGTACCATCCAGGTAAGGCTAATGTAGTTGCTGATGCACTTAGTCGGAAATCAGGCATTCTTGCAAGTATTGAGATTGAACCTAGGATTACCATTCGTGCTTAGAGCGTTTGGATGTTGAGTTGTGCGTACAGGTTTTGATGGATAATCTTGGGCTAGTATGAAGGTGGAGTCAAACCTTATCTGCAAATTAAAGAAGCTCGAAAAGATGATGGTGAGGCGTGCGCCGGCATTGAGGCAAAATGTTGAAGAAGTAAGCGGGACGGAGTTTAAGGTTGGTAATGACGGAATTGTATGGTATGAAGATAGGCTCTGTGTTCCCAATGATTCTGCACTTCGCGAAAAGTTATGACTGAAGCTCATAGTTCTCCTTTCACTATCCATCCCGGTTCTACCAAGATGTATAGGGATTTGAAACAGTACTTCTGGTGGAATGGCATGAACCAAGATGTGGCGACGTTTGTATCGAAGTGTATGATTTGTCAGAGAGTTAAGATTGAACATCAAAGGGCTAGTGGACTTTGCAACCATTGGATATTTCGACATGGAAGTGGGATAAGATATCTATGGATTTTGTGACTGGGCTACCTCTTACTCGGAAGAAGCATGATGCGATTTGGGTAGTTGTTGATCGACTAACCAAATCTGCTCATTTCTTACCAATTAGAAAGGATTATGGTATTGGTAGATTGGCGAAATTTTTTCAACAAGAGATCGTTAGGCTTCATGAGTACGCCGGCATCTATTGTGTCTGACGGAGATCCGCGTTTTACTTCCCGTTTCTGGAAAGGTTTGCAAAAAGCTTGGGGTACTCGACTTAATTTTAGTACGGCATTTCATCCTCAAATGAGATGGTCAGATCGAGAGAGGACTATTCAGACCTTAGAGGACATGCTAAGGGCTTGTGCTTTAGAATGGACGCGGCTGGGATGAATATTTGTGTTTAGTAGACTTTGCATATAACAACAGTTGGCATGCTAGCATTAAGGCAAACTTACCGTTTGAACTTCTGTATGGTAGAAAATGTAGAGCACCTACTTGTTGGGATGAAGTAGGTGAACGTTTAATTGAAGGTCCGGAAATGATTGAGATCGGTAATGAGAAGGTAGCCGCATGCTAGAGAAAAGTTGAAGGAGAGCTAGGTCTCGTCGGAAAAAGTTATGCCGACAAGCATCGTCGTGATTTAGAGTTTCGGGTTGGAGATCGTGTATTTTTGAAAGTCTCACCGTTTAGAGGTGTGAAACGTTTTGGAATCAAGGGCAAGCTCGGTCCTCGATTCATCGGTCCGTTTGAAATTTTGGAGCGTATAGGAGAAGTTTCGTATCGATTAGCACTTCCGCTACCAGTTATCGCATGTTCATGATGTTTTCCATGTATCTCTTCTAACGGGATACAACTATCATCCGTTACACGTTGCTTCTTATCCGTTTGATCAAATTCAATCCGATATGTCTTTATCTGAAGAACCGGAAGCTATTTTAGAAAGGCAAGAAAGAGTCATGAGAAATAAAGTGATTCCGTTCGTTAAGATTCTTTGGAAAAATCACCCGGAGCGTGAGGCTACTGGGGAAACCGAAGAGTCGATGCGAGCTAGTTATCCTCATTTCTTGGAATAGTTTGGTATGTTTTCATTTTAGTTTTCGTTTACGTTTCATTTCAATTTTCGAGGACGAAAATTCTTCTTTTAGAGGAGAAGAGTTGTAAAACCTGAAAATCTAAAACATGAATAATGACTAAAATACCCTTGAAATCGAAATTTGTAAAATACGTTTATAATCATTTAACGAAATTAAAACTTAACTTATGAATAATTAAAACTTAACTAATGCATTACGTGATCGATTTTGTCTGACGAAATATTTAAATGTCTCGCGTAGAGTTTGGGCCTCAATTGTTTGACTTTGATCCGATGGGCTCGTTTTTCTTTTGCTGGCCGAGAGTCCAAGAGAGCCATAGGGGCGTTTGTTTTTGTTTAAGTGTGGATCAGAGCGAAGGCCCATATGGCCGTGGGTTTTGTGTGTTCGGTTGGACCAAGCTCAAACCCAACCCTCCTCAAAGCCCTAAATCAAAAATGTTACCACCTATAAATATAACTCATTAACTCTAATTTGGAACCCTAGTTTTTGTTTGCCTCTTTCTTTTCTTTGCTCCATTCGGCCGAACCTAAGCCTTTGGTGTTGAGACCTTGTGTTCAAGCAAGCTAAGGTATAACAATGTTTTTCTCGTCTTCTTTCATTACACCTTACGTTAATATGTTGCGATTTGTTTTGTTCTAGTCGAGTTGTGTTTTTCTTTTTGTGGCCGAACCATATGAAACCAAACAAGGCAAACCGTGATGACTTGAACCTTAAATTATTAAAGAGCTTGTTATGTAATACGTAATATTTGAATCGGATCATAGATATATGTTGAGCATAGAACCGAACCACATAAACATTTGAACCGAACCATATAAAAGTTTTGAACATGTATTAAATAAGTAAGGGATCATGTAAACCTAAACCCTAGTTGATGTGTGAACTGAATAATGTATGCCGAACCCTAAATGGTTGGTGAACCATGTACCATGCGTGCGTTATTATAAGTCAAGTGAATTTGTCGATATGCAAACGTAGTACGTGGTCATATCTAGTCTAAACTATTATGCATATGTGTGTCGATGTGTCTAATCCGGATAATAAGTAACTTTGGGGTCACATGAAATCATAGCGTGCATAGGAATAAACGTTGGCGTATAATATGTGTATAAAGTAGCATTATGGTTAAGTCATGAATGTCTTGCGTAAATAAACAAGAGTAATGAGTCATTAAATGACGTAACATATAAAGTAAATTGCGCATTAATATGATATTAAAAGAATGAGAAATCCCTAGAACATAAATGAGAGTCGATTAGGGTTTGAAGCTAATTATATTAATTCGTTATTTCGTGTGTGAGTTATGACTTTTAAACTATTTTCACATTTAACCCTAAACTTTAATAAATGACATAATGAACCTTAATCTACAATATTGGTTATAAAACACTTAAGTCTCATTTAATCATAAATCTCTAAAATATTAAGATCACTGAATACACTAAGTATAAACACCAAATGTTAAAAGATCATTTTGACGATTATGGAATCATAAATAACATGGACGACCGTTAATGTGTATAGGTTCTGAGAAGAAGGAGTAATCCTTTGCTTTCCGTATTTCTACTTTTCGATCATTTGCTTTGGAATAAGGTACGAGATATTGACCTTTTCACGTGGAGGTTCCTTATAACGTTTTCTTTCGTTAGCTTTTATATTAAGGTTTCTTAAGCCTTTGCTATGAACCCCATTATGTTTTGTTTGAGTTTGCTTATCATAGAACTCGATTTACGAATTATGAAACATCGATTTTTGAACTATATGATATGAAAACTCGATTTTGAAAATATGAATAACCTTCGATAAAATATGATCTGTGTCGTTATGACATTCGATTTGACCTAAGATAGTTTGACACACGAGCCAAATATTTCACTAGTCATGGGGTTCCATGTCATTATCGTGATGCACCTCGATATGACTCTAGGGCAGTAGAGTGATGTTACGCCACGCGTTCTGGATGGTGGAGCATATTTTGTATATGTAGGAAGGGGCGTATGGATGCATCCTAGACTGTTATCTGTTATCGTTATCGATGATTGATGTGCGTGCATGCCGCGTCGCTTCATAACTCTGGTAGGTCTCCCCTACAAATGTTGCCTTACGAGAAATGTTGCCTTACGAAATGTTGCCTTATGAGAATATGATTATGATCGATATTTGTTTACGGGCTCGTGGTAGTTAACTATAATCTTTATTTGAGAATTAGGATTTATACCTTGAAAATGATTATGACTTTGCTATCTTTCGTTTATTATATTTCATATTCGATATCGTTTAGTATTGGCTTTGCTTTCATGTATCACCCTTTGGGCTTTTGAAGCTTTCGCCGCATTTTCTTTTCTTCATGGCGGCAGGGTATCTAAGCATGGAAGGTTTTCTTTGGGATGAGTGGACTTACCTTAGAGTTTTATTTAGCTTTGATCTTATGATGCCATTTAAGACTTATTATTTTAGATATTTTGTTAGAGTTATTTTTCCGCTGGGACCTATGTATTGAAGTCGTTTTGACTTGAATTATTTCCGCATTTATGTTAAGATTTCTTTTTGGATATTTATGTTTGCTTTGATATGACACCATTACTTGTGATTCCTTTACCCTTGTCGGGTCGGGGCGTTACAGCTGTTATATAGCGACTTGGGACTATAGCGACTTGGCACTTAGCGACTTGGTTCAAAGTTTCCTAGCGACTTGGGACTATAGCGACTTGGCACTTAGCGACTTGGTTCAAAGTTTCCTAGCAACTTGAGTGATTTCCTTTAAATACGGTTTTCTCTTGATTAAGTAAAATCCCGTGAAAGAATCTATTTCCCGGTTTAATCATAGAGTTATAAAATCTCGTTTAACTTGTCATCATGTCTACCAACGTTCCTACAATCATCTCCACTTTGCTGAGGATGTTCAAGCATGGTTCGACACTCGTCCACCCATGCTTGACAGAACTGACTACGACTCTTGGGCACAACGAATCAGATTGTGCTTGTCTTGGAAAAGAAATGGGTTAACATTCTCAAATCCATTGATGAAGGACCTTATCGAGTTGAAACTACTAGAGATATACTTGATACTGCTGAAGATGGAACTTTGATTTACGGAATGGACAGACCAAAGATGTATGATGAGCTTGATGATAAGGAGAAAAAGATATTCGATGCAGATATCCGAGCTTCCAACATTATCTTGCAAGGTCTTCCAAAGGACATCTACAAGCTTATCAATCACAACACCGAGGCAAAAGCCGTATGGGATAATGTCAAGATGCTTCTTTCGGTTCGACTAACTATGAAGACAGAGAATCACAAATCTATGATGAATTTGAGCACTTCAAGATGAAACCAGATGAAAGTGTCTATGAGTACTATGTGAGATTTCATAAGTTGGTGAATGACATGAGGAACATCGGAATGACTATGCCTAACATTCAATTTGAACTCAAAATTTGTAAACAACATGAATCCCGAATGGCACAAGTTTGTTACTACGTGAAGCTCACTAAAGGATTGAAGAATACAAACTATGAGCAACTCTATGCCTTCCTTCTTGAGAATGAGAGACATGCCATGTTTGAAAAGAGGATTCTTGAACAATTCAAAACAAATCCGGGAGAGACAAGCTCATCAAATGATTCAACTGCCTTCTACTCAAACATTGGGATTACCACTAAAGCTTCACAAGTTATACCCATGGGTGATGGAATCACAAACTCATTCCGATCCAAGTTCAAACAAGCTGAGCGATGCACACGTGGTAACTTCATTAATCAACTAGCTCTTCCGATTAGTCAAAACATGAATTCTCTCCCACAAACCAACAACAACCTCGAACACTTCTAACCCACACAATCAAGCTACTGTCGTAGAGATGGGAAAATTGTTGTGCAACCAGGGAAAGAGATATGATCGAGGAAGAGGAGGAGCTGGTAGAGGTTATGTTGGTAATCATAATCGAGGAAGAAATGGAAATCAAGGTCAAACTAAGCCGATCAAATGTTATAACTGTGGTGGTGAGGGACACATTGCAAGGAACTGCACATCTCCAAAACGCCCACGAGAATCTGATACTTCGAGATAAGATCTTTGCTTGTACAAGCTCAAGATAATGGTGCTGCGTTGGATGAAGAGGAGTTATTGTTTCTTGCTGAGGGCAATGCCAAGACCTATGATGCAGATGTGGATGGCGGCCAATTGAGGAGATAGGTCACAATCATCGAAATGCCTTTCAAGTCGTTGATTGTGATGCATACGACTCGATGTGGATGATGGACCTCGCACACAATTTTATGGCTAGCATTTCTCCAATGGTTTCTCCCAAGGTCTCTTCTTCACCACATGCTGGCCCATCCAAAGACAAACTCATCTCAGAGGTATTAAAACTATATGATGATGCTGATGTACAAAAGATGCATGACAAAGTACAATCAAGTGAAACTATTGAATCAAATATTGAAAATATGGGTAATATCAATGTTGTCCCATATGATCAATATGTGAAACAAAGTGAAAGTGAAATTGTATCAAGTGATGCATCTTCTGCGGTCAACAATGACTATGTTTTTGATGAATACTTTGCATGTGCCCCTGATGATTATGTTATCTCTGAACTTAATGCCTATAAAGAACGTGTTGCTATTTATGAACAACGTGCAAAATTTGAGTTGACCACCGTGGCAGGAAATGGATGACCAAATGCGTACAACTATTAGAAAAAGTAGGTTTAGAAGAAGTATTAAAAAAAAAGTTAAACTCCTTACAAGAAAAACTTTCAAAAACTGCTAAGCAAAAACAAGAACTTCAAGAAAATGTTAAAATGCTTAAGCAAGAATTTAATGCTAAGGAATCAAAACTTTTGAATGATTTTTCTAATCTAAAAACTTTGAAAAACAAGCTTGAAAATAAGTTGTACATACAAGGAAACACCATTAATTTGCTCACATGATCACTAAGCATAGAGTCCTTAGCGATAAGCATAGCATTCCCCTTGTTGAGGAACCAAATCCAGAGGTCATTAAAAAGGCTAGAAATGCTCATAAGGTTCTTTATGATGGCAAGGAAATCCTTAAACCTAGACAAAACCTAGTTGCTGAGTGCACAGAGGAAGATAAGAAATCAGATGAAATCACTAGGGAAAAGATAAACAAGAAACTAGCTGATCCAAAATGTAAAGAAAAGAAAGTAATCATCACACCCCATGATTACAAAAGGGAGAATTGGATTGCCTTAAACATGTTTAAGCCTCGACATTGTTAACTCCCGAACAAGTGTTGGAAAATGGATTTAGATAAGCGAAAAGTGAAAATATTGTTGAAACCAACCCCCTTTGGAAAATGCCTGAAGCGTGTGTATCCTCCAAATTCACCAATGCATCTAGTTCCTAGAACAATTGCCACTAAAAGCAAGACCTTAATCAGTCAATATGTTATCTTTCAACTATTTGTTGATTTTGAGAAAACTTGCAAGAAAAGGATCACACCCACTGGTATAACTGAAGGAGAAAGAGGTTTTGAGCAAATAAAAGAATGTTATTTAACTGAAGTCATGCCTTTCTTTAAACAACTAAAAGATCACTTTGAGAGTCTTAAAAAGGGAATGAATTCAGATATTAAAGAAATGGAAAAGGAATTTGATGCAATGATAGTTGAGGTTAGTGACTATGGGCGAGCATTAAAATATAATGAGATTGAAAGGAAGAACTTGCATACACTGAATGAGAATATGATTTCTGAATGTATTGCTCAAGATGTGTTTTCACTACTACAACTTGTTCTATTAATGCTTCTCAATTTCATGAATTATCTTTGCCACTGAAAGTCTCCCATGATCGTGTCATTGAGCTTGAAAAAACTAATTCTAAATTAACGAAAAATTGAACGGATGATCACGACAAATTGGTTAAACATTTTTCTAAACTAGAAGTTGAGCATTTTAATTTACAACTAAAATATCAACATCTTAAAGAAAATGTCAAAACTTCAAATATCAAGACATCCTCAGATGCTCCAGAGTTTGATCGAGTTTTCAAATTAACAAACATAATGAACAGATTCAAGCTCATTGCAACACGATCAGAAAGTTGAAAGCCCAAATCTCTCAATTAAAGGGTCAAAAGAACAATATGACAGGCTCCCAAATGCCTCCTCCTTTAGATTCTCAGAATTCTCAAACTTTTCATCTTCAAAACTTAGTTAATGCCTTACAAAAGGAAAACGAGAGTTTTCTAGAAGAAAATAAAAAAGTTAAACGACATTTTAAAGAGTTATATGATTCAATAAAAGTCACCGTGACCAAAACAACGAAAAAATAACGTCTTTACTAAAGGAAATTGAGAATCTGAGAAGTCAGGAAATGGGAAACTACCACTTGTTTTCAATAAGAATGTTGTCTCAAAGTCACCTTTAGATTGCAAATACACTGTGACAGTTAAATATATTCCTCCTCATCTTAGGAATAATGAACATGCTTTTCATGACTATTGTGCTCACCTTAAGGATAGTCTAGAATGTCTCCGTGAGATTGTCGAAGAGGATTTCATTAACAAACCTCTTGATAGTGAAATTAGGTTTGCTTGCCTCGAGGCCAAACGATCTCAAGAGTTGCTAGAATGTGTAATTGCAACATGTCCCAAATCCTTAACCTTAGGTGCAAAAGGCAAAGGTGTGATGCCTTGTTCTATGCCTAGTGCCAAGCCTTCAAACCATTCTAGGCCCAGTTTTAAGAAAGTATACATCAATGTGTCGTCTAGTAATACAGATCCTTGCACGTCTAGTTCAGGGAATGCAAAAGTAGATCAACCAACTAATGTTCCCATAATTCCCTCTACAGGAGTAATCAATGACATTAAAGCGAAGGTCAAAGTCTCAAGAAAATACAAGGAATGATAGGACCTCGCAAGCTAAAATGTGCATTGGAAGAGAGTAGAAGACCAACCTAGGATCTTTAAGCTTGAGTTGAATAAAGCGAATCGTGTTGATTCTAGTATTAGCCTTAGGCGTCTTGTAATTAATTAATTCGATACTATTTGCAAACCTTGTAATGATGTCTGCTTGAATTCTATTGCTAATCATGAATGTGGTGTGAATGCTTTGTCTAATCTTTGTCAAATGCCCAGATTAAAATTGTTAACGCTAATAATCGTGCAAAGAAGGCAAAAAGGCATAAACGAAAGATTGTTAGAAAACATGGAAACCCACGGAAGAACTTTTATAAAGATAGGTTATTATTGGATACCTTTTGGCCATAAGAATAATCGGTTTTGCTCTCAAACTGCTAAGATTATGCCCACTAGAAAATGGATGCCTCCTGGTAGAACTATTCCCTTAAGAAGTGAACATACTTTGAATAGGTCAAATCTGAGACACCGACATTGCATCTATTCCCAATGATTCCATTGCTTCTACTTCGATATGGATGTTTCTATTTCGATGTGGGTGTTCCAATTCTGCATTACTAACCAAGTGGAACCCATTCTTGCATGGGGATCCCAATTATCGATTATCCATTCTTGTCACGTGTTCAACTGCAGATCGTTCAAATCGTTACGTGGTACTGGACTCAGTTGTTCCAAGCATATGGAGACCGTCGCGGCTCATGAACTTTGTGAGCAAATTCATCGGACAGTTAGATTCGGTAATGATCATTTCGGTGCAATTATGGGTTATGGGGATTATGTTGTTGGTGATAGTGTTATCTCTAGAGTATACTATGTGGAAGGTCTTGGTCATAATCTGTCCTCTGTCGATCAATTCTATGATTCTGATCTAGAAGTAGCCTTCAGAAAACATACTTGTTTTGTTAGAGAACTTGATAGTAAGGAACTTTTAAGAGGAACTCGTGGTTCAAATCTTTACACCATCTCTATCGATGATATGATGAAGTCTTCTCCAATCTGCTTGTTGTCAAAGGCTTCGAAAACAAAGTCATGGTTATGGCATCGTCGTCTCAATCACTTGAACTTCGGCACCATCAATGATCTCTCCGGAAAGGACTTAGTTGTAGGTTTACCTCGACTAAAGTATGAAAAGGATCATCTTTGTTCAGCATGTCAATTGGGAAAAAGCAAGAAGTATGCCCATAAACCCAAACCTACTAACTTCACGAAGTTCTTCATACAATTCATATGGATTTATGTGGACCAATGAGAGCGCAGAATATCTTTGGGAAGAAATATGTGTTAGTTGTGGTTGATGATTACTCTAGATTCACGTGGGTCAAGTTCTTAAGGACAAAGGATGAAACTCCAGATATCATCATCAAACTCATCAAAGCAGTTGCAGTTCGACTTAACAAAACCGTCAGAATTATCCGGACGGACAATGGAACTGAGTTTGTTAACAAACAACTTAGTGAATTTTATGAAAGCATTGGAATCAGACATCAAAGAAGTGTTCCACGAACTCCTCAACAGAGCGGTGTAGTTGAAAGACGAAATCGAACTCTTGTAGAAGCCGCTAGAACAATGTTGATTTACTCAAAGGTTCCAATGTTTCTCTGGGCTGAAGCTATTGCCATTGCATGCTACACACAAAATCGTTCCCGATTCACAGTTCATGGAAAAACTCCATATGAACTTGTCCACAACTAGAAAACCTAATCTCTCTTTCCTTCGTGTGTTTGGTGCATTGTGTTATCCAACTAATGAGGTCAAGACTTAGGCAAACTTAGAGCTAAAGCAGACATTGGAATATTTGTAGGGTATGCACCAAACAAAAAGGGATACCGAATCTACAACAAAAGAACCGGAAATATCATGGAAACAATTCACGTTACGTTTGATGGTGACCGTCAAATGGCTCTGGACAATCAGCTTTAGAACCCGCACTTCAATACAGTCCCATTGGTTCATCCCTTGTTCCAAACTCTTCTCAAGAAACTCCATATGTACCTCCATCGGAAGATGATTTAAAGAAATTGTTTGATCCTATGTTTGATGAACTTTATGATCAAAGTACTAATGAGGTGTCGATTCCTACAACAGAGGCTATTCATATTCCTGTGAATGAAGTCAATCCCTCGGTCTCAATATCATTAAGTCAAGAAGCGCCTGCTGCTGATCCTTCAATCTCATCAACAAATCATCATTCTTCAAATGTACATCATGGAACTGTTTCGGGCATCAATGATGAAGTTAATCCCTTTGCTACTCCTGAAGATGCTCCATTTGAAAACATATTTGCTCCTGAATCTTCATCAGAACCATCTTCTTTAGGAGACATCGACTCTGCTACCGGTCCCTCAACAACTACCACATGAACACCTTCGAAAATGGACTCACGATCATCCATTAGACAACATCATTGGAAATCCTTCTCGTCCGGTATCAACACGGAAACAACTTGCAACCGATGCCTTATGGTGCTTCTTCAACTCCGTACTCTCTAAGATCGAACCAAAAGATGTTAAAACCGCCATGAATGAAGATAGGTGGTTCAATGCCATGCAAGATGAAATTCATGAGTTTGATCGACTTGATGTATGGGAGTTAGTACCTGCTCAGATTGTGCTATGATTATTGCTCTAAAATGGATCTTCAAAGTGAAACTTGATGAGCATGGTGATGTGTTGAAGAACAAGGCTCGATTAGTTGCTAAAGGATACCGTCAAGAGGAGGGTATAGACTTTGAAGAATCTTTTGCTCCTGTTGCTCGAATCGAGGCAATTAGAATCTTTTGGCTAATGCTGCAAGTAAGAACATGGTAGTCTATCAAATGGACGTGAAGACGGCATTCCGAGCGGAGATCTTAAAGAAGTCGTCTATGTCACCAACTGAAGGCTTTGTGAATCAAAGCATCCTACCCACGTGTATCGTTTGAAGAAGGCTCTGTATGGTTTAAAGCAAGCTCCAAGGGCATGGTATGATACCCTATCAAAGTTTCTTCTATCTACCGGATTCAGACAAAGGAGCGATTGATCCAACATTGTTCACCAGAAAGTCGGGCAAACATTTAATTCATGTTCAAATTTATGTTGATGATATCATTTTTGCCTCGACCTGACCCCAATGGAATGTGATCGTGTTTCAAATGAAATGAGTTCAAAATTTCAAATGTCAATGATGGGACAAATGTCATTTTTTGTGGGATTACAAATTTCACAAAGTCCCGGAGGCATTTTTATAAATCAATCTAAATATGCTAATGAGATCTTAAAGAAATTTGGATTTGATTCAAGTGACCTGTTGACACTCCCATGATTGATCGAACCAAACTAGATGAGGACCACTCGGGGATCATGATTGACCAAATGAAATATCGTAGTATGATTGGATCCCTGATGTACCTCACTGCTAGTAGACCGGACATCTTGTTCATTTGTTTGCATGTGTGCCAGATACCAGGCTAAGCCTACTAAAAAGCACCTTGAAGCGGTTAAGCGGGTCTTTCGGTATCTCCAAGGAACCATCAATATGGGACTTTGGTACCGAAGGACACCGGTATGTCACTAACGACCTATCAGATCTGATCATGCAGGATGTCAAGATACTCGTCGAAACGCATGAGGTGCTCGAGTTTTTGGGTGATATGCTTGTGAGCTGGTCTTCAAAGAAGCAAATGAGTACTTCTATTTCCTCTACAGGGGCAGAATACATAGCCATGTCATCTTGTTGTGCTCAAATCCTTTGGATGAGATCTCAATTATCTGACTATGGCTTTGTATTCAACAAAATCCCTACATCTTTGTGATAATAAAAGTGCTATTGCTCTTTCATGCAACAACGTTCAACACTCAAGAGCAAAGCATATCGATATTCGACATCAT
The DNA here is from genome assembly GCA_910596185.1 of Chrysanthemum makinoi. NCBI lineage: Eukaryota > Viridiplantae > Streptophyta > Magnoliopsida > Asterales > Asteraceae > Chrysanthemum > Chrysanthemum makinoi. The sequence continues at coordinate 10,203,347 of OU343222.1, forward strand.
TTCATCAGGGAACAAGTGGAAAAGGGTGTGGTGGAACTCTATTTTGTGAGGTCGAATATCGGTTAGCGGACATCTTCACCAAAGCTCTTCCAAGAGAACGTTTTGAGTTCATACTTCCACGACTAGGCTTGAAAAGCCTTCAACCGGAAACACTCAAACGTCTTCAGGAAGGAGACGAGGAGTAAAGGTCTATGCTCATCTATCTCTTGTAAATATTTATTCGAAAAACAAAATACAAAATTATAAAACTTTCAAAATCCATAAAAATCTGAAAATTTCGAAAAATCTTCAAAAAATATTGTCAATTTGTCATGTTTTTCTTGATTCGATAATATCTACGGTCTTTGTGCTGTCATTCAAAGAATGACACGGGACTTTAGATGTTGCTCGAATTCTTATTAAAAAAAAAAAAAAAAAAAAATTTGAGAGAAAGAGAAAAAAATGGTTTATTGTCATGTCAGTCAAGAACCCGCTTGTCAAAGAAAGAACAGAGCCATCTTTATCATATTTTCAAAATTCCATGCTCGATTCTAAAAACATTTATCTCTGAAAACTAACTGCTTTGAAAAATAACTCGGACTCTATTTTTGATAATCATCTGGATTTATTTGTCAAAATATCTATCTCTCAATCAACAACCTATGTCATTGATTGAGGGGAGAATGATTTCAATTAAATTAAAAGTTATTTGGCATTCAATTGTTTTCAAAAGATAATCATGCATGTTTAACCAATGGAGTTTAAAATCTCAAAATCGATCCTTATCGGTTAAAACGCTTTCATAATCAAGTCACAATTCTCCTCAAAAGCTTTCAAAATCAATTTAAATCTATAAGAGATCACAAATCTCAAATGATTTGATAATTGTGATAGGGGGAGAAGGTGTGATTTAAATTGGATTTAAACTGATAATTCGGTAAATGGTTTTATAAGGATGTACAAGCTCTCCTTCCCACATGTGACCAACGATTTCAAATTTTCCATGCACATGTTGAGGGGAAGCATCTATCTTAAACCTATGATTTGAAACGTGATCACTTATCTAAATGTGCAGGTTCCCTCTAGTATGTGCAAAACTCTTTTCAAATCTCGAGGCACATATTGAGGGGAGCAAAATCATGAAAACCTCATCCTTCCCCAAAATGCTTTATCTACTTGATTCGATTAGGAAAGTGATGTTGATATTTTTTAGAAAATGGTAATCAAAGAAGTTAATTCTTTCTCTTGCCTCCGTGTGGAAAACTATTTCAAATACTTGATTCACATGTTGAGGGGAGTTCTTCTTCTAAAAATATCAAAAACAATTCAAGTACAAAATGCTTTGATAATATATCACAAGTATCCGGATTGATTTTCAAATGGTTTTCAATTGGTTCCTATGGCGGATGAACAATACCAAATAGACCGACCAACTTTACTTTATGTACGGTGATATAAGGATGATAAGGTTAGGTATTGGTTCCCATGATCCCGCCAGCGCCGGAGGGATCTACCCACGGACAATCCACTAGATAGTGTAGAGTCCTTAGGTATGATGAAAAAAAAAGAGAAAAATGAGATATGGGAAGAGTCGGACTGAGACGAGCTAGTAATCGGAATAAACCCAACAAGGTTCTAGTTATGAAGTCTCAGTAAGCACCGAAGGGGTTGAAGAATGAAAAAGAATTGAATGAGAAAAGGGTGAAAACAAATAGCCCTCCAATAATTCAACCTTAGGGCGAAAACCGGGTTCAATACATATGCTACTGGTGGTTACTTAGGTAACTCCGGTATTGAAGACAAGACGTCATGGACCCAAAGTGACGACTGCACTAAACTTCCTAAGCTACTCAAGTTCCTCTTAAAAGGGCTTGTTTCATTCTCACGGGGAACCTACATTATCTATCGACTTTCTCTTAGAGATTGTTGATATTGAAGAAGGAGACCCTCTCCCTAGTCTCCGATATAGGATCCAAAAATGCACAAATTGAGTCTAGAGCCACGAGATCATCAATAAATCTCATTAGGACACTTTCAATGAAGACTCTCTGTTTCACACAATGTGGAAAGAGAAATTATATCTTGAGTCCTACGCATTATCCTTGTGGTATTGCCGTAACATCCGAGTGATGTGTTTACATATTCACTGTGAAGATGGAAAGCCTTCTGGAGCCAACATCTAACAAGCTCCCGGTAGGTGGCATGTGAGATCTATTATACAGATCAACCATGTGACAACTGAACGGAAACAATGGGGCGATTCAATCTTTTGAATCAATCACAGTTCGGTTATGGATTGACGGATACCTTTGAAAACCGGTCTTTGTGCTTTAAAACTCTTTTCATTAGCATGTCGACCGTGTACTAATTTTTCAAATCAAAAGGTGTTTTATGATTGATAATTGATTTTCATTAAAACCTTCGTTATATTGCAAAAACAATTTCTATTGAGCAATACACGATTGTTTTTCAAATCTCTTTTCATCAATCGGTGGACTTAAATTCGCTGGTTCACTCACTCCGTGTTGTCTTCTTTGAGACGTTCGGTTTGAGAACAGCTAGAGCAACTGCGAAACCCTGTCAAGGAAATTCTTCGAAATTATACCTGATCACAGGCGTACTTATACCGATCAACGGGAACCGTGGGCCGTGTACCTCAATTCATCGAAAGTGATCAAAGACACTTTCATATGCATTATTGCTAACTGTCTTATGCGTACACCCGACGCTTGCGGCGATCGAATGGAGCGGTCAAATCCATAGCCGCATGCTCACACAACACATTCATATCGAAAGAAATCATGATTGGTGCATCAATGACTCGGATATTCTAACTCCATGCTTCGCTACTGCTGCCAATATCAAGAATCAACGAAAGCTTCCGCTACTCTGATAAGAAGATATCATGATCCAGAATGTGAGCATGTCGGTCCGAAAGTCACAACATCACATAATACCAACACCACAATGGATGTATCAAAGATTTTCTATTAGCTGATGATCTCAAAAGCTGGCTCAACATTATTATCACGTGGATCAAGTAAAAGACCTCCACTTGGATTAACCCAACATGCAATGAGTGGAATCAATGACTACGAGCTTCGGAGCAAAGTACTACATCAAGAATGCAAGATCAATTGTTAATGTAATATCGGATTGTATTCAATGTCATTTTAGTATATGTTTGAGGTGACCTCCCTTAGGGGAGATTGTTAGGAATTAGAAATTCCGGTATTAAAGAGTCGGTCACCTCAAGTATATGTAATCGTTAGAAAGCTCGTAGTCATAGTACTTTTATGTTAAGTAGTATTTAGTTTAGTAACACCGTGGAGGACGGACGGGTCTTTACCCACTTTGTATGCCCGATCCACAGCCCGTTGTGTGGCGTTTTATTGTAAGACTGTAAATACTCTCTACCTTCCAAGGTAGAGAGTTGGAGCTCATAATAAGAATTTTCTTTCTCTCACTAAAGTTCCCTAAACCTCTAACTTTCTCTCTCTAGAATTCCACTTATACGCCTACTTTGTGTTATGGTTTGATGTGTATATGAAATCCAATATCCTACACTATTCCATTCATCCCATGTACCACCCTCCAAGATCATATAACCCTTCATACAACAGTTTCCATGAATTCACCTGTTGTGCCAAACGCCCCTATATGCAGGCTTGCACCATTACCACTCATGGAAACATAATAGAATGGTATACACCTTCTTAGAATACAGCCTTAAGATGACACCAGTATTGGTTTTGAATTTTCATTTTAATTTCCCATTCCTCTTACCTCTCACTGGTGAATTTTTGACTTGAATGCTAAGTAACTGCAACTTAACACTGTCTTCAATTTCTTTAATGATCACTTCAGTACACTTCCTTTCAGTGGTGAATAATCTCAATTAGTTTCTACTTGACAAGAGATAAAGAACATAACCAATACATGGAACAAGGGAATACCGGACCATATCTCCGAATATTAGTTTGAGCAAGAATATTAAAAAGGAAAAGAAAAAAGGTATTAAGATGTAAAGATACAAAATGAGTAATTAGCCAACTAGCCAAGGTGTATCCAAAAACAAAAATTTCTATCACTATATTACACTTGATTCTTTATCAAACTTGTCATTATTACAATTTGAAAGTATATCACCACTTAGCTAACACTCATCTCCACGTGCACACCATGCATATCCATAATGTCACTATAAATCAGTTAACAACATACATTCTTCACCACCATCAATTAGCAACAACCTAAAAACCGCTGCAACAATGGCAAAACTCGCACTTCTTGCACTAGCCTTCGCGGCCATAATAGCTTTTCCGAGGTCTCAGCCTACAGAACCACCATCACCACCACCACAGTCGAGGACGACGTTGAGTTCTCCAACACCAGAGGCTCAAAGTCATCACCAGAAGAATGCCAGGGCCAAATCCAGCTTCAGGAGCTAAACTTCTGCCAGATGCATCTCACACAAGGGATTTCGGCCTCGTTCGATGACAAGATAATGATGCCAGTGGATCAGTTACCACATCTTCAAATGTGTTGCAGCCAGCTGCTCATGAACGTGCAGACTGAATGCCAGTGTGAGGCGATCCAAGAGCTGTTTGATCAAGCACGAAAACAAGGTGGACAGCAACAGATGCTTCAGAAGTTGAGGAAGGCTGAGATGCTACCTAAAGAGTGCAAGTTGCAAGTTCAAGATTGCCCTATTCGAAGCCCAAGAGTTTAAGTTCATAAGATCGATGTATGTAAGTACTAATAATGTCGGATTATGAGCTTTTCAGCTCGATGCGAGTTTTTTAGCTTGTAATAAACACACAATCGTGTGATATTATGTCTATCATCTGCTTATGCTTTCCTTAAAAGAACTGGTGAATATTGGATGGTTCGTTACACTAAAATTGCAAAAGACTAACTAAAGCAGCACATTCAGTGACTCAAGATAAAAGTCACTAACAATGTCACTAAAAGTTCCAGGTATTTTACTACCATATACAATGGTGTCACAAAAAGAGCGAGGGACTTAACCTTGTGATTAAATTTTTTTTTGAAGAAAACCCTGACATTAATTCATTACGTGTCACTAAATTAAACCAAAGCTAATGTCAAATAACCACACTTAAAGAAGGAGGAAATAGGGGCATTTTGTTACACTTTTTGCGTTACTAAATACTTTACTTCAAAGTATTAGTAATAAATTTTTTTTATAGTTATTTAATTTATATATGCACATAAATATTGCTATTTTACTAGTGATAAAAATATTTAAGATTTCAAATAATTTTGTCATCGTTACATTTGGTAAGTAATTATGTTTTTTTCAAAGCTGTACATATATACATGAATATTTGTAATAAATTATTTCGTATATTTTTATATAAACAAAAATATAATCATATTGGAAATCAAAGTTAAAGAGGAAATGAAAGAGCGTGGGTTGTGAGATCATGGAGAGGTAATAAATTTTTATCACTCTCAAATTTAGGAGAAAAGGAGGATTTTATGACTTTAAGATAATGGAGCATTGCATTATAGAAAATAAAGAATTGAGATTATCTCAAGTTAAAATAAATATGATATGTCATATCACTACAAGAAAAAAGAGCTTTAGTTACGAGTGAAAAATCGTCACTAATAGTGGAAAATTCGTCACTAAACCAACTTAGTCACGAAAATCAAGGTCGTCACTTGTCGTCACTATAGCTCCGTCACTAAGTTAATAGTGACGAAACTGGAATTTGACACTAAATTTAGTGACAAGCTAAAGTCGTCACTTATGGGTGTGTGACAACACATTTCGTCACTTAATTTTCGTCACTGAAGTGGCTAAAGTCGTCACTATTTGATGCGATTAGTGACGAAAGAAAGGCGTCATTTTTGGCTGAAACTAACGGAACCTTAACGTCCAATAATGACGAAATACATCGTCACTATTGGTATCGTATGACAAACAAAAATTCTAAATTTCTTCTATCATGTTGTTTCAATAACTAGAAGCAGAAAAAAATATTATTAATATAAATCGAAAGTATCATTCATCTGATGTACAAGTGTCTGATCTAAAGCATACAACATGTCACAATTGTGTCCACAATGTACCAACTTCACGTCGTATGTATGTTGATTCATCTCGAAAGGCTTCTTTGACTTCCTATCAGCATTTGAATATGAATCATTATAAACATCATCTATAGGAGCCGAGTTTTCAGGATAAGTACCATTTTCCCCATCAAAGATCGATTGGCGATGTCTCTCCAAGTTGCTTCCTGACAACCATCAACATCAACAGGGAAAACTAGGAATCAACATTTACACAAGTATTGGAAAGTCAAACTGTATACAGCATAATACTACATCCATGAGGGAAGAATAAGTAAGAAATATAAAAGAACTTATATACATTATAGTTAATGATAAGATATGAGTCCTTTTAAGTCCAGTAATGCCATGTAGTCCATTATAGCACCAACTATGTGTCTGTCACTGTATGTCGCCAATAACATGTTCTCCAAAGAGTAGCAAAATACAATTTGTTTTTAAAAGTCATTTATCGTGTACTGTAAAATGAAAACCGTGATATCAAATGAGCAGTGTTTTTTTTCCCCAAAGAAAGTAAATAATATTAAATGGGTCGATATGGGTTATGATCCATGTATTACATGTCGACCAAGGTCAGGTTGGCTAATGGGCCAACCATATCTCTACCAGATCCAAATGATGCGCCCCATTGAAAGGCGTGATTCAAAGAGAAGAAGGTTCTAAAGAGCACAAAGTGGAGCTAAGCCATTAAGTAGTAGTGCAAACAGGAACAATAATTTGGATCCAATAAAGTATAGAAGCCGCATTTTCTATGTTTAGGTATGCAACCACAAAAAGCATGGATATATCGGTTCAATATGTTTCAGTTAATCATTTGTCATACACTCATACCCGCATATGCAACACTCATTCTTAATGTAGTTAAAACACTTGCCTTATACTAGAGCGAGGAGAATGCAAAAAGTGGCCCAAACCAGTGTACTAAGTAGCAATGTAGAATTTAAGGCTAAACTAACTACAGAATAAATGTGAGCACACAAAATAAAAGAGGCCATGCAAAGTATGGCTTACCTCTTCGGAATGCTCTGATCTTCCAATAATTCCTTGTCTAATCTCTGCTCAAATGGTGTCGCATGCCAACTAACCTTCAGATCCTATCAACTCAAAAGAAATTTATATTTTAGAGTCTTCATAAATAATCAAGAAGCGGACAAAGTAAAGATAAGATTGTGTAAATTGGCCACATTTTACCTCTTTGTATTTGGTAGTTGTATTAGGGATGCCATTACCACCCCATAACTTGGGTGTTTCATCGCATTCCAAAGAGCAAAAGAATGTCCCCAATATAGGCGATCCCCGGGGTTTTACCAAAGTCAAGAATCCCCTCAGAGATAGCAACTGGTGATTGGTCAATACATCCTTCATTTTCTGGCTTTGATTGTAGCCATGATGACAAAGTAGGACACACATTCGACTCTTTCTCTGTTGAACTGCCTTCTAAGTTTACTTTTGAGTGCGGGGTTTCTTTATCAGTCTGCTCAAGACAGTCATCAGGACCAAACTCTTCTTCTATTGGTGCCTTAAACTGAGATAACTTCTCAGGGTTTAGCCCTGTGTGGTTGGAACAGTTGGCGTGTGTATGGCGAGGAATTCAGACTTTGCATCTGCGACATGTTTTACACTACCTCCGCATCGAGCCGGTAAAAACGCTACTTGTACTTTTCCCAGTATTGCAGCTATAGAAACAAAACATATTAGTCAATGCTAGCATACTTTATAAACAAAATGTTAGAGTCCAATGTATCATAAGTACTATTTATATGGACTATGTGAAGAAAAATCACGTCGAAAACCATTACAAAACTCAGATATGGACATCATATTTTGTGCTACTGATTAACAAGAACAATAAAGTAAAAGAAAATACAATAACTTTTGAGCATTTGTATGAGAATGAATTACCTGCTTGATGAAATTGAAGAAGGTTCAGATCCATTATCCCATTTCTTAAAAAGGTTGACCTGGAGACTGAATGATCAGGTTCCTTTTCTAATGTCTTTTCAAGAGCAGTGTTTGGAAACCATGAGTGAATTGGCGATTTTGTATCTCCATTACGACATAATCGTTCAAACTCGTTTGTCAAGTAGCTCATCTGGCTTGTCAAGTAATTTGAAAACCAAATCAAACCGTGATAGCAGAGGAGCATTGATTTTCAAATTTTCATTCACAGTTTTTGCCCGGCTGCAACCAAAATAAGCAATCGATGTGAAAGGTTTAGTGATAATTAAGAATTAAAATCAAAAGTAATAGGTACTTGTAATGGCCACCAACAGGGTTTGCTGCTGCTAAAACAATTGTTTGAGCCGATAAACTTGCTACTAGTCCTGCCTTGGCAACCGAGACACATTGTTGCTCCATAGCTTCCAAGAGAGACTGTGGTGGTTATAAATGTCAGCAGATACTTCTATATAGTATTTCTTTAATAACCTTTTTTCTTTTTGCTATGTGAGATATTAATTCAAGACTAACCGGTGTTCTCAGACATTTTATCAAATTCGCCGATACAGCCAGTCCCCGTCTGCCAAGATCATAGCCCCTGTTGAAAAAAACAACACCTAAGATCAACCATGGCCACTGGTACATGTAAGAAATAAGAAGATATTAAGAACACTTCGCCAGTAATTTGAGCACGTTTAATATATACTTCGTAGTAAAATTTTCTCTGTAAATGGAGGACATATCAACGCATACGGCCTCAAAGGCGTAGTCACCAGTCATTGAATCCTTCACCACAGCAATGTGAGTCCAAGCATTTGTTGTGGCGTTCCCGCAAACATATATACCTCGTGGTGAAAGAAGCCGCTTGCAAGGTGACTCTTTCCTAGTCCAGGATCGCCTAATATGGGACATATGGAGGTCACAGGTCACTCTACAATACTAAACTAGGAATTTACACAAATCCGGAAAAAAACGCATGTAAAACTTTGATTGAAGGACTCGAGAAGAAGAAAAAAATGATACCAGTCTAAAGTAAGTTTATTGAAACTCTTTAGAACTCCTTCCTTTTCTTTTTTTTTTTTTGTTTTTTAGAATGACAAAGACACATACACACCCAAACCCTACTCTACACCTTGAATACATGTTCTGTCCATGTTAAGACTTGATCCATAACTACAACCTTTTGGTTGATAGGCCACCTTGATACTGGCAGGTTACAAGCCAGTTGGTACTTCATGTATTTTCTTAAAATAAGCAACTAGTTAATATAGCCTTTAAAAAAAGGCATGATTTCAATCATTTCAAAAATCAAATTCAAATCACAGATTTTAGACAAATCCAACACTAGAGAACTATGAAGGTGCTTACACCTCATCAGAAAAGAATTTAAAAACCTCATACCAACAATGATCACATGAATGTCTCCTCTGACAGGAACTTTATTCTGATCCATTGAATGCTTTCTTACACCTCCAAATAGTGCCAATGTGATTCCAAATTGTTTAACGAACACATATTACGACGGTTAATCGGCAACAATAAGTGGAAAAATAAATAAGAACAGCATTTTTTTGTACCTTTAACAAGTTCATGCCCATAGATGGAGGGCAACTGATTGCATACTTGAAAAGACGTCCTGAACCATGCTCTGAAGAAAATTTGGCAACAAATTCTAAATCCCGTTGACTGAAAGAATACAGATCAAGCAAGTCCGTAACTATAGCCACAGGCTCTGTATCTTGTAAAGTCTCAGACACAGACTGCGACTTGGAATTTTTGACTGAAATTCCTTCTAGATACAAGTAATACAATCCTTGATTCTTGCCCTTCCCTTTTCCTGAATCACAAAGAAGATTGAAGAGGAATTAGCGCATTCACTAGGGACCACAATGTTAAACGAAACTTCATTACACCATTATGCTGAAGAGTGGCTAAACCTTAGTGAACTCTTCAACTAACTAATCATCCACGTTTATTCATGAGGTATATACAACGACATATAATGACACTCTACAAGTCTATAATATTAAATACCTGCTAATTATTTAATCAGACAAAGAGCAAGTACAACTGTACAACTAAAGTTCACTTTACTTGAAAACTTTGTATTTCTAAAGTTCACTTTACTTATTATTTCCAACTTTGTAGTTCACATTCATTATTTATACTAAGTTTTTTCACTTATGAATTTATGATGCAAAATTCTGCAAGTGCATTGTGCTTCCCCCTTTCTCCCAAGTTACTTATTATATAGTGTTTCTCGTTATATTGTTTAGATCAGATTACAAAAGTTAAAGTAATACAAACATTTGGTTTAAAGCACTGAAATAATAAAAATATGAGTTTGATATCGATGGGTCAGTCATTAATTTCCAAATATTTGACGCTCACATTACCCACATACCAAAGAAATCCAAGTAGGATTCATTTCATAGTCATATTTCTTTATTAGCGAGATACATGCACAATACGAGTATACTGATCTACACAACTACACATCTTGTTCAATTCATGATAACACTCAATCCCATATCGGTCTTAGTAGTTGACGAGTGACGTGATACCGATAGGGTTGAAGCTAAGCCCTTTAAATTCTTATTTCCTTGAATGCAAAGCCTATTGAATTTTTGCCCTAAGCTTTATTAACTCAAATCAGCAAGCAAATAACCACAATTTTTTGCCCTAAACCTTATCGATATTAGGTCAAAATGATCCTTTAAACCTAAAGTTCATTGACTCAAATACGCAATCAAATCAACAATCAAACAAGTAAATTGAACACAAACACAAACGAATACAAAATTTTCAGGCAACTAACATAATATCTTGCTAATTAAATGAAATTAGCTCTTAATAATTAGGGATTAGATATAACCTCCGAAAAATTAGGTCAAAATGATGTCAGCCATGGCGGAATAGGGCAAAATAGTGAAAATTAGCTCTTAACATAATGTCAACCATGGTGAAAATGAGATCCGAAAAACTAGGGCAAAATAGTGTGTGTTTTTATTGTGTGAAACTGTGAAGAAATGAATAATTTTATGGTGTGTGTTTTTAGTGTGTGTTTGGTGTGAAACAGGGAGAAGAAGATATGAAAGAAAATGATAGGTATCCGTGTTTGCGGTTTTATATATTTAGTTATTTTGTCACTTTAAGTCCTGCACTTTTAAATGTTAGATAGCAAAATAAGAATCATATATTTGTTCAAGTGAGTGACGAATAGTTTCGTGACTATCAATCCAAAAGTAGTGACGAAAATTTCGTGACTAACAACCATAACAAGAAATGAGATACACGGTGACGACCAGTACTTTACTTAGTGACCGATTCTTTCGTCACTAACGTGTATGTTAATGACAACTTATTACTTCATCACTAAATATATGCAAGTGACGAGATATAGTGACGACAATTTTATATCGTCACTGAATTGTGTTTTTAGTTACGAAAAATATATGTCGTCACTAAATTCTCGTCACTATAGCCCCTTTTTTTTGTAGTGTATTAATTAAATTGTGTGATTTTGTGTGGAACCGGTCTTTCTTTTATTTGTAAAGAAACATGAAATATCATATTCACTAACTTAATACAATCTCAATCCAAAAAACAACCACCTTTTTTCAATGCGTTTACATTCTTTATCTCCTAAAACTCCAAACCAAGCACCCTTTAGTCCGTGGTCGCGGGCGAAACTCTTTATGTGCGTTTGAAAACCAATAGTTGTAGCACATATCAACTTGGTATATGCTGTTAAGATCACACTATCTCTTTATTTCTTTTTCATTCGCTATTTTTTTCATAACTATATGTAGCATTTGTTGTAAAATAGTATTCATATTAGCAAGTAGTAATAAAGTAATGGGGTTAATATGTATTTATTAGCTTAGCATGAATGTAGTCGGCTAGGACTTTGTTTAGTCAAATATGATAGCTTTAAGATAGCTTTAGGATAGCAGCTTTTGTCTTGACTTTGTACTCCAAGTCAAGGAGTCGGTTTCCTTCTTCTAATAGGAACCAAAATCTCCCCCCTCATCTTTATAAAATGAGATGAGGGGGACGGCTTCATTGTACCGTATTCTTTTCCTTGTTTTTAATATACAAATCGTTAGGAGAATACGTGTGTACTATTTACTTTTTGCCGAGTTAAGTTTCTTCTATGGAGTTAACATCATCAAAGGTTCAAGTTCCGCAACTAGTTTTTCCGGATTGTTGAATATACATATCAACAAGTGATATCAAGAGCTTGGTTCGAAGTTCAAGGAAGCAAGGTCGAATCGTTTGAAGGTGTTCTTGCTTTTCATTTTACAAAACATCAAGGTTATCGGGTGTTGGCAACAACAGGAGGAGTGTTCTTGATCGTTTTTGGAAAAAAAAAAGTAAAGTAACTCCCAATGCCGTCTTCCACTGGTTATGGGTACCCAATACCGTTTCCGGTGTTTGGGGGAGGTTAAGATGTAGACAGCCTTACCCCTACCTAAGGTAGAGAGACGCTTCAGTTCTACCAAAGGTTGAAAGGACCTCCGGCCTTTTGTAGGGAGTGAGGATCGAACCCCTGACCTCTCGGTTGAGAGGCAAGGGGTTTTCCAACTGATCCAACCCTACTTGTTTTTGGACATCTAGGTTAATCGTTTTTTATCGTTTTTGATCCAACCCTACTTGTTCTTGATCGTTTTTGGACATCTAGGTTAATCGGTGTTGAAGGTTTTGACAAGCAAGGGTTATAGTGCAAGAAAGGTTATTTTTAGTTTTGGGAGATTTATCCAAATCTGTCATGACACAAGATGTTCTTTGGGTTTTAGTTTTTGAATCTCAAAAGGTGTCAAAGGTTTCTTGCTTGTTGCTTATACTACAAGGTACTCGGCATAAGGGATCCTTGAAGGCTTTGACTTTGTTCGGTTTCGACAAGGGATTTAAAAGCATCCTTGAAGGCTGTCATTTTTGGCTACGGGTTATTAGCAAAAGGTTTTTAGTCGACAGGAAAAGACTTCAAAGGGTTTTTGAGGTTTCGGGTTCTCGAAGATTCAAGGTTCTCGAGTTTTTTTTTTCTTTTGCAAGACTTTTTGGGTTTACAAGATTTGGTTTGCAAGTGTTTATATCGACAAGGTTGATACTTCAAATCAAGGTTGAGAGTTTTTGATTGTTTTTAAATCTCCAAGGTTACTCGATTGTGTGAAGGTTTTGTCCATGGCAAATCATTTTATTGGAAGATTGATCGGAAATTTGTTTTGAAGGTTAAAAGCTTAAGTGTTTCGAGTAGGGCTGAGCAAATCGACTGAACCGGCCTGACCGACCGAGAACTGATTGGACAGACCGAAAACCGACTGAACCGAAGGACCAGTGGTTCGGTCTCGGGTCCAAATTTTTCCTTGTTTTGGTCTCGATCCGGTCTGGTCCAGCGTACCAACCGACCATTTTGCCTTCTTGGACCGGACCAACCTGGACTGGACCCAAAACATTCGGTCCGGTTCTCGGTCTAATTTTTGGGCTATTTCAGTCTGGGTCTTGACTAACCAGAAGGACTGGAGCTGTTGGATGTTGCTGAGTGCTGCTATAACTTAACAACCAAAAAGCTCTGCGTTGAACTTCAGCCCCTCCGAGTTGGCTAGTCCGGTCCGGTCTTAGGCTGATGCTTACCCCTAGTATCGAGGTTTCCTAAAGGTTTTGGTTTATTGGTAAACCAAAAAGATATTATAAGTTGACGTGGGATTTTTATGTAATCGTTTAAGACGTAAAAAAGGTGGTGGGTGTTTCTCTTGCAAATTCTTAGAGAAAGGGTTATAACTTTAAGGTTTTTTGTTACAATTTGTTTTTGGAAGTTTTCTTTTCAAGGTTTGATCGCTACTAAAAAGCAATAAAGTTATGTTATTTGAAGGGTTTATAACACGGGATACTTTGTTTAGTTCGGTGTTGTGAGGTTTACATTACAAGGTTAACAAAATAAACAAAGGGATAAAAGAATGATGACGGGTACCATGTTTGACCTCAAAAAATTCGATGGGAAGAATGACTTCAGATTATGGCAAGTAAAGATGAAGGCTTTGATGGAACAGCAGGGATTAGGTTGCAGCATTGGAGGAGTTACCTGCAACTACAATAGTGACATACGATAATGTCATTTAAAAAAAGGCTTACAGCGCATTGATCTTGTGTTTGAGTGGTTGGCTCCTACGGGATATCACCAAGGAGACGACTGCAGCGGGAATTTGGAAAAGTTAGAGACTTTATACATGACAAAGTCTCTAGCTAATTGTTTGTACTTGAAGAAGAAGTTATATATTTTCAGCTGCATCCAAGTAAAAATCAATCTGAACATATTGATGAGTTTCACAAGCTAGTAGGTGACTTAGCGGCTATAGATACTGCTATATCGGCTGAGGACCAGGCATTATTATTACTCACATCTTTTCAATCGTCTTACGGTAATTTCGTGGATACTTTGCTATATGGTCGGGATACTTTGAAGCTAGAAGACGTGCTCGCGACACTTCATTCTAGGGAACTTCATAAGATGACGGAAGTAAAGGTTGATGGTGGTGAAGGGTTGTTGTGAGGGGGAAATATGTTCAAGGTGATATGCATTAGGGTAAAGGTAGTGCGTGGTCAAAGTCACAGGGAAGGAGTAGCAGACTCAAGTGTTACATATGTTAGTCCGAAGAGCATTTGAATAGGGTGTCCCAATCACAAGAAATCTCAAGGTTTTATCAAGAATGCAGATCAAGTATCCGGTTATGGAGCTGATGGTATGACATTGCTGATGTTATGATGGTTATGAGTGTTGAACATCTATTAAACTGAATCATCGATTCAGGGGGCTCATACCATATGACATACATGAGAGATTACTTGTTTGATTTTGATGAGTATGACGGTGGAAATTTACTATTGGGTGATGGCAGGGAATGTCGTGTATAGGGGACGGGTAAGTTTCAAGTACATATGAGGGATGGCTCGAGTTTCGTTTTGGATAACGTCAACTATGTTCTGAAATTAAGGTGAAACTTGATATCGTTGGGTACTCTTGAAAAAGAGGGTTTTACCATGAAGATGTAGTCGGGTAGGATGTGGTTTTATCAGGGAAAAGGATGGCTAATTGCATATATACCCTGGACGGTCAGGCAATAATCGGGAAGACACTGAAAGATAGGAAGTAGTTAGGAGAATCTCAGACTGGAAGGAAGATCAAGAAAGGTAATTGTATTGATTCTTGTAATCAGAGGTCTACACAACAGTGTATGAAGAATGGGGTCGCCAAACATTTTGGGTGTTGCAGGGATACAACAACAGAATGGGTTGGTTGAGAAGATGAATGTGACACTCTTGTTTAAGGTACGTTGTTTTATGATTTAGTCTGGTATGTCCAAGGTTTTTTGGGCAGAGGATACAACCATGTCTACATATATCATGAATAGGCCACCATCATCAGCGATTAGATTTCAGATACCTATGGATATGTTGGGGTCTTTTGTCTAGCTTGGTTGTATAAAGCAAAGGATGCTTGAACCGGGTAAGGTCAAGTGCATATTTCCTGGGATACCGTGAAGGTATGGTTGGTTATCAGCTTTGGAGGTTACATGACGTTACTTGAAAGGCAGTGCTTTACAGGAATACGGGTTTCAATGAAAGTGGGTGTACAAGAAAAGTTTTATATGTTCTAGTGTAGGTACGCGCTTAGTGCAAGTGTTACAGGGAGTTGAGTTTGAGGTGGAACCACATGAGGATCATACATTTTAGGTGGAACCTCAGGGAAATGTCGGCCATGTAGCTGGTTCACAGGAAGTGTAAACTCAGGGTTTGATAGACTATCATTCAGCACTTGATAGGGGGCAACACTTAACATGGGAACTATGTAGGTATAGAGAAGACAATAATGAGGCTGCTTTTGCAGTTGCTGAAGTAGAGAAGATATATAAACATGATTCATTAACTTTCAATGATACAGTTACATATATAAACATGATTCATTAACTTTCAATGATACAGTTACTTGTGAGGTGGTTTTCAAGTGGAAGGCTGGATTAAAAGAAGAATGGATACTCGATCAGATGTGTGTTTGCTCAGCAACGGTTGCAGGAAAAGCGGGGTTAATATGTATTTATTAGTTTAGCATGAATGTAGTCGGTTATGACTTTGTTTACTCAAATATGATAGCTTTAGGATAGCTGCTTGTGTCTTGACTTGTACTCCAAGTTAAGGAGTCGGTTTCCTTCTTCTAATAACCGAAATCTTCCCCCTCATCTCTATAAAAGGAGGTGAGAGGGAGGGGCTTCATTGTTTCCGTATTCTTTTCTTTGTTCTTAATATACAAATCGTTAGGAGCATACGTGTATACCATTTACTTTCTGTCGAGTTAAGTTTCTTGTAGGGAGTTAACATCAAGGTTCAAGTTCGGCAACTAGTTTTTCCGGATTGTTGAATATAAATATCAACATCATTGATAAGTGTTAGCATTCAGCCATTCACGATTATAGTAAAACCTAGGTGTACACGTCATCCAATCGAATTTCTAACCTTTACAATCTTGATATTATATATTTAGAATCAGAAGGTCTGATTAAATATAGCAGTCTTGTCTATATAAAGAAAGAACAAATATCTTAAAGACAATATTCTACTTTAATTTACAAAAGCTTGGTGGCTGGCTGGCCAGTGTCATGATGCTCTAAATATCATTGGTAATTTTATTTCAAGTAATCATATGGTGTTTTTAAATCCGTCAATACGTGATCACCGTAAGTTGCCACCTTGCATCTTGACAAGATTATAGTATGCCCCGCCACGAATAGACACCAATTCAGAATGCGTCCCTTGTTCTGCCACCTTACCGTCTTGAATCACGGCAATGGAGTCAGACTTTTGTATGGTGGATAGACGATGAGCCACCACGATGCATGTTCGCCCATTCATCATTTTCTCCAATGCTTCTTGAACTAGGCTTTCGGAAACTGTATCAAGAGCACTTGTTGCTTCGTCTAATAGAAGAATACTCGGGTTCTTGAGCATTGCTCGAGCTAGGGCTATTCTTTGTTTCTGACCACCCGATAGTTGCACACCCCTTTCACCACAATATGTCTCATAACCATCTTTCATTCCACTGCAAGAAGATGTATCATTGAGGTTAGTTTCTGCAATGTGGCTTGAAAAAATAGTTGTATAAAGAGATATAAAAAATAGGGCTAATTGCTTGAAAATACATAGTACTTGTCACTTTTTGTGGTTGTGTGTACTGAACTTTTTTTTTTCTTATTGTGTTTACTGAACTTTCAAATTTCGAGCATTGTGTATATTGTGACTATTCTGCCATGTAAAATGACCATTTTACCCTTGGAGATTTGAAAAAAGTAAGGGTAAAATGGTCACAAAATACAAACAATGATCGAATTTGAAAGTTCAGTACATGCAATAAGAAAAAAAAAGTTCGATACATACAATAACAAAAAATGGCAAGTATTATACATTTTCAAACAATTAGCCATAAAAAATAGGTAGAATTTAGTACCTTATGAACTCATGAGCATTAGCAAGCTTTGCAGCCTTCCTGATCTCAGATTCTTTAGCATTTGGTTTCCCATAAGCAATGTTTTCGTGAATGGTACCCGCAAAAAGGGTCGGTTCTTGACTCACTAATGCGATATGTGACCTCAAAGCTCGTAAATTATACTCTCTTACATCTCGTTCATCAATAAAAACTGCGCCTTTCAAAGGGTCATAAAACCTCTCAATCAACCCTATGACAGTAGATTTACCTGATCCACTCGGACCAACAAGTGCCATTGAAGTCCCTTGTCTTATTTTCAGGTTTATTCCCTTGAAAACCATTTGATCTGGTCTAGATGGATACGCGAAAAACACATCCTTTAACTCTACACGTCCCCGAATGTTGCCTTTGATAGAATCACGCCCTGATGAACTATTTGGATCTATTTCAGTTTTCTTGTCAAGAATTGCAAAGACTGAACCGACTGCGTTACTTCCTCTTGAGATATCTTTTGTCATGCTCCCTGCATCAGCTATTGTGTATGCTGTGAATAACAATACAAGAAATGCTTGGAAAAGCTCCTGTGGATCGATCTTATTGTCTGATAATAACCTACCACCGTACCAATACGCTAAGGCGGTTGATGCTGCAGCTAGAAACTGGGAGCTACATAGACCAATACCCGAAAAATAAGATTGTCTAATGCTTTCTTTTCGTGGGCCTTCTAACGTATCTCTAAATAGTCCAACTATTCGCTTTTGAGAAGAGAATGCGGTTATTGTACGATGGTTGATAACCGCTTCACTTGCTAATTGACTTCCATCTTTTTGGGCCTTTTGAGTTTTTTCGGATAAACTCTTCATTAGTGCACTTCTAGCATAAAAGCTACCGATCAAAAGAGGTTGTGCAGCCATTAGAACGAGTGCTAGCCTCCACGAGAGTACTAATCCCATCGTGTAAGCAAATAAGGCCCCGAAAAATGCTTGAGTCAGTAAAGATAAACGGTCACCAACAAGGGAACGAACCATATTAGCTTCAGTAGACAAACGTGCACAGATAGCCGCACTTGTGTTCTCATCTTGATCATACCACCCAATCTCGAAAGTCAGAAGCTTGTCGAGTAGTTTTTCTCTTATTCTCGTGGTTAACTTTTCTCCCATAACCGCGAAGCTATAATGTTGCATGACACTAGTGAAAAAGTTGAAAATACCAAGCCCTAAAAACACGAATGAGTAGATTCTTGCGTGGCCCACAATCGAAGATTTGTCAGGCCTGAAGTAAACATTGATCAACCCACCTACACAATAAGCATTGATGGGCTGAACTGCACCCGAGCCTATAGCTCCTATGCATCCAGCTAATCCTGTCCCCCATTCGGGTTTATTCATTTTCAATAATCGGATTTGAGAAGGGGCTGGGTGAGAAGGCCGGTGATTTAGATCATACTCGTCATCGCTATCATAAGAAGCATCATACTGGACAGAATAAGGCGTGCTCACAGAAAATGCTCCTGGACTGAATGGGTTCAGTGATGGGGTGCCTGGTGCACTTGACCGTGCACTTACTGGACTTGGTGCAACCATTTGTCTAAAACGATTATGGTGATTACTAGGTTTCTCGATAAACTCATTCTGTGGAGCGGATTGTTGTAGTTGCACCATTTTAAAGTAATCTCCATTCTTTTGTATTAGTTGCTCGTGTGAACCTGATTCGACTACTTTCCCTGACTGAAGCACGTAAATTAGATTAGAGTTTCTAA
The DNA here is from genome assembly GCA_910596185.1 of Chrysanthemum makinoi. NCBI lineage: Eukaryota > Viridiplantae > Streptophyta > Magnoliopsida > Asterales > Asteraceae > Chrysanthemum > Chrysanthemum makinoi. The sequence continues at coordinate 10,222,600 of OU343222.1, forward strand.
TTGTTGAGAGGCGGTGGGCAATGACAATAGTAGTTCTTCCAACAGATGCTTGGTCTATGGCTTCTTGCACAATTCCTTCAGATAAGGAGTCAAGTGCACTTGTTGCTTCATCAAGTAGCAAAATTTTGGGATCTCTTATTAGAGCACGAGCAATTGCAATTCGCTGTTTTTGCCCTCCCGAAAGCTGAAATCCAAATTGGCCAACCTGTAAAAATACAAGTAGCAATAGATAAACATCAAAAAATAGTTACAACAGATTATTGCATTACGAGTAGTGTTACATGAGTCCTATATTTAAACACCAAAAATAGTTCCATCAAATTGTATCGACTTACATTTGTGTCGTATCCATCTGCTAATTTCATGATGAAGTCATGAGCATTTTGCCTTTAGCTGCTGCCACAACATCATCCATGGATGCTGCTTCTTTACCAAACAATATGTTCTCTTTAATAGATGTGGCAAAAAGAATTGGTTCTTGATTAACCAACCCCATTTGTGATCTCAACCATTTGAGATGAAGTTTCTTTATCTTGTATCCATCCAAGAATATTTCACCCTCGATTGGATCATAAAAGCGTTGAATCAAGGCTACGATGGTTGATTTGCCAGAACCACTGCCTCCAACTAGACCAACGGTTTTACCAGCTGGTACTCGTAGATTTAAACCATGAAGAATTGTGGTATCTGGCCTTGATGGGTAGCTAAAGTAGATTCCCTTGAACTCAATCTCGCCTCTTACATATGATAACGCCTTTCCTTTCTTATCTTCGGAATCTATAGATGGAATTCTGTTGATCATTTCGTTGATTCGAGTAGCAGCCCCTTGTGACTCCGTTATGGCCGTAAGATTTGGGAGTGCTGTCAAGATATTCCTGCAAGATTTGAAAGGCTTTTGATCAGCTCTTTATCAATTTGAATTTTTTTGTAAAACGTGTCAAATTATAATTAAGCCTGTCAATTATAGATGATATTTTGGTAATTCAAATCTGATTGCTTTCGCTCTGCATTACAAATCACGTAAGAGAATGAAAGAGGTACTTACAAGCCTCCCATGAGCACGTTGAATCCCGCTACAAAAACATTACCACCCTTTTCACCATGTTTAGTGACGAGAAGTGATCCAACCCAAGCTTGAAACGCCCAACTAACATAGATTGTTCCCATGCTTCCAAGCATTAGTCCTCTAGCCAAACCCATTTTTATGCCTAATTCCTCAGTTGTTTTAAGTGCCTTACTAAACTTGTCAATACTCTGACTCTCACCAACATACGAATATACTGTTCTTATGGAGGAAATTGCTTGTTCTGCAATGCTACCAGCAGCGCCATACGATGCACCCATCGCCATTCCTACATCCATCATGTGTTTACCAAATCCAAGCGCCGGAACAAGGAACACGATGGAAAATGGAATAGCCGCTAGTGTAATTTTCCATGATAGAAGGAAGGCGAACAAGTGGCAGAAGAAGAAGGATGACAAGTAGGCCAGACAATTTGGTATCTATATTTAAGAAAAAACATAGTTAGTTACTGAAAATGGAACATGACTAATGAATAATGTCTTAAAAAGGCGTAAATGGTTGGTGAAATGATGGACCTTTTCGCCGATGGTGGTTTGGATGGTGTTGGAATCAGCTGAGATAGTTGAGACGACTTGATAAGTTGTGGAGGAGCCAGCTTCTTGGGTATCGAAGAATCCAACATCTTGTTTAAGGACAGATTTAAGGTACTCTAATCTCATTCGAGAAGTTTGTCTCTCTGCGGTTCTAGCCCAACAAAGTCCTTCTGCATACGCAAACACAAGATGTAAATATTCATGAACAACTTAAAAATGTGTAATAAAACTTATAATCGGTGGTTGTAACAAATTGAGTTAGTATGGATTGTTTAATGGGTCAAAACCAGTTTAGTACGAACAGGAGCGCTGGTTTGGGTGGACTCACAAAGACTTCATTGTCAAGTTTTCAAACAAATGGATGTCGATTTTGCTCTACCGGGTCGTTAATGAAACCGTCCAAGATGTTTTTTAGCCAAATCTATACTACATTATAAAGCATTTGGGACATTCCCAAAAAGGAAAGCTTAAAAAATTAAGATTCAACACTTGCTAATAATGGCAAATTTTAATAAGTACATCTATAATAGAATTTGTTGCAACAATGTAAAGTAATCTGCTTTTAGACATGTTTTTAAAAATAATAAAAAAAATAAAGTAATTTAATATAAGAAAATGAACAATAAATACCGATAAATGTTATATTTTAAAACACCACTAATATGAAAAATACTTGTTATTATACTATTGTACAAACTAATAAAACACAATCTTCATGCAATTTATATGTTAACAAGTTCATAGTCTTATATGGTTTTAAAAATGGGTTGCTAACGGGTTCAACCCAGAACGGAGTCACCAACCGATGACTAGCCCATAAAAGTCGTCCGAAAATGATATTGTTAAATCAATAGAGTTTAAAAATGCATACTAAAATACAATGTGCAAAAAATATTATTAAATCGCAAAAGTGCCTCGAGAATCAACATATGCGTCTTTTGAAATTTTTAAAATAAAAGTTACCATAAAAACCAAAAACTTTGTTTTATAAAAATCGGATGATTTTTTCAAAGCCAAGGTGCAAAGTGTTATGTTATATATATATATATATATATATATATATATATATATATATATATATATATATATATATATATATATATATATAATATATATATATATATATATATATATATATATATTTGAATATCAAGAATTATACTTTTAACCCATATAATTTATTAAATATTTATTTTTACTTTATCTTTATAAGTAATCTTTTACTTGTATCATCTATTTATGTGGGACAAATTTAACAAACATTATTTTTGAGAACTAAATTTTCTTAGTATAATGTAAGTGATTTTAAAGTTTCTACAAGGTGTTATTTAATGATAATCTTATTACTACGGGCTATCATTAACTACTTTTATCTCATACCTTACAATATACATATTACCAACTCATTATCTGTCACCACATCAATGGATAATCTACAATTTTATATTTAAAAATTTTTTATCGCATAACAATATTCAAAACTATAATTATCTTCGTCCGTATATCTATTGTATTGTAAAATATAGATCTAAAAAAATATTTCACTGAATATTTTAATTGTATGGCGCCAGACGCTGCAACGCGCGGGTACCCTGCTAGTTTATTATAAATGTAGCGGAACAAATAAAAACTGAATGGCCGAGGGTGAGTTTTAACTCAGATATAAATGAAGTAACCAAAATATCCGCGTGACCCTGTTGTGACACTTTACCCGGTCACCCCAAATATGTATCCATAGTGAGGTTTGAACCCCGGGTTTTAAATCATTTGGATGCCGATTATCCCTTTCAAATTTATGAAAAGAAAAATAATGCACCTCTGTTATGTAAAAAAAAAAAACTATTATTGAAAAGTTTTAAGGACTTTTTCGTCATTTAATGACACGCTTTTTCGGGTGCTAAGAAAGCGGTTGATGAAACAATTCTTATATCTTAACTAGTGACACTTTGTAAACGTGTTGCTAATGGTGTACCTTTTTTAATAAATTTTTGTCACAAAAGTGTAAAGAAATTTTTTTTTTACCCTTTCAATCACTATACATGAGTCGTTACCGACAAAAACTTTAGTAACGTATTTTTTTGCGCAAAGAAAACATGTCATATTGCTTTTAGTGACTCTTTTTAATGGCTTGTCACTTCATTTTGTGTCACTAAGTATTTGCTTTCTTGTAGAGACCTATTCGTTTCCCTAGAGAATAGTTGGTTTTAATGGAATAATAAAAAAGAAAAATATTTGTCAAAAGGATTAGAAGGATTTTTTTTTTAAATTTACGAAAAAAATCTGAAAAGAATTTCACAATATCGGGTAGGTTTGTGTATAAAACTTTTGTCAAAGAAGTTTTTCTTATTTTGAGTTTTTATATGTTTTTATTTTTTAATGCAAAAAAAAAAGAATTTTGATGTGCAAAAAAATTTTGATGCACAAAATTATCAACTTGTTTTAGTTCGAAAAATGTATCCATTTTTAAAAAATCTTCCTTCACAACTTTTTCATGCACTAACATCCCAATCTTGTGGAACTTTTTAAAAAAAAATAAAAAAAAAATATATATTTCTTATTAATATTTGTCTTTTTATTATCTTTGATCTTGTATTAAAAACATCACTACAATAAACATGTAGCTTTCTGAATGAAAATAGCTTAAGATTTTCTATGCATTTTAAATCATCTTGAATGACTTTTAACTCCTTCACCATTTAGCTAAAGAAACCTTTTGACCGAAGTAAAAGACAACTCAAATAAACTCTATAAGCAATTATAACTAATTACGTTACCACCTTTGTCCAGAATCCTAAAAGAAATGGAAGAGAATTAGAGAACCAACTTACCAACAAAAGCAGCTAGTCCAACTAATATTGCAACATAGAGCAACCTTAGGGAATACTGAAACAAAGAAACTAAATATTTAATGCATGATTATAAATTAGTGAAAACTTTGGTGCAAGGACACAAAAATAAAGCTTAGAACACAAAGATTACCTTATTAACAGTGGAATCAGAGATGGTGATACCCGGGTTCCCATAATCGTTAATGACATCGCTAAGAACATACATCATTAACGGAATTTGCAACCCATCTCCAATGCTGCCTAACGTCCCGAAAAACATTAGAAAGTTATCATAACCTTCGGCGTATCTAAAAATTCCATCTTTCTTATCGTTACTCGTCTCCACCATTATTCCTATTCCAAAACGAGTTATCTGGTATAAACCTAATAAAGGTACAAAGAACGAGTAACATTTAAAATATTGTGCATGTTAAATAAGCAAATATATCAGTTGATCACGTCTTGTTCAAAGTGTAAATTTGTAAATAAAAATAATATGTTTAATTTTGAAGCCGGCATTGTTTGATAATAATGGAATTGGCTATTGGAATATATGATTCCGGTCGATTGCTACGTCTCTTTAATAAATAATTTTTAGTGACAACACAATTATATATGAAATTATTCACTTGTCTTTTTATTTGAGACAAGTTAGTAGAAGTCTAACAAAGTAACAAAAGGTACGAAAATCACCTTTCTCATATTTGGGCTTTCTAATTTAGTCTTGCCTCATTTTAGCTTTTGCAATTTATTATCCATGTTCATCTCGCATACAAATGATGGGTTCAATCATACAATATGTCACTTGTACAAAAGGTTAAGGCTTGTTTCTTTTCTTTTTTTTATCCTTTGCTTCCTTCTTCCATATAATTCATTTAATAAAAAGAAACATTAATTATATGTGCTGCCTCACCACTATCTCTATTAAGATTCATTAACGAAAAAAGAAAACACCCTTAGTGTCTTAATAATACATCGCTTTATATAACGGCTCTCATAATCAAATAGTTATAATGTAAATACTGCTTAAGAAATATGAGATAGATTTATAGTGTATAGTTGTAGTTGTAGCTCTCACATATATTGTATTGCTGTGGCTCTCACATATATTGTATCTCACAATATAATTAATTAGTACTCCATATATAGTATTTGTAGTGTTGTTATTATAAATATAAACTATCGATAAAATACATGTAATGGAATTTATATAAAATTCTCACCATAATAATTTGCAAATTGCTTGTAGTTTTTATATGACAGAAATGAGCAAACCGTTTGTATCAATATAATCATGCATGATAATTGTTACATTGACCATGTCCTAGCTAGGTTATCATTCTTTTGACCAAACCCTACAAAACTAAACATGACAAATGGCATATAACAAACACATACCCCACTAAATAAACGTCCAAAACTTTCATGTAGTTTTTGCTCAACTTTAACCTTAAATATCTTTATTTTTGTTAGTATATAATACTTGATGCAAAATATATGAATGGATTGAGTTTTAAATGTATATTTATTGGTATAACTTTCATCAAGTATTATATAACGCAAACAAAATCATTTAAGATCAAAGTTGAACAAAAAAGACCGCAAAAAATTAAAATGGACATTTATTTAGGGACGGAGGTAGTAATAATAATAATTTTCTTACCGTAAATAGACTTTATTAACTTTATATTAGGATCTTTTTGGTTAATATATATGTCGTCCTTATAGATTTCGTTGTCCTACAGGGACCATGCATCTAATAATTAGGTTTGTTTTGATCTTCAACTTCTTTCAATTATTGCGAAAACAGTGTTCAATAATATGATCATTTGTAAACTTGTTTTAACTCATCTTTTGTCACTAGACTCGATTCTTCGGTTGAACATGCTATATGACAATCAATACTATTTTTATTTTTTTGAACGGCAGCTATGACAATACTATACACGTAACTTTTCAACACCAAAAAAAAAAAAAAAAAAAACTTTCAAATTCGTACAAACTTAAGATTTTGGCAATGGGAATATATTATGATCCTTCTATTCTCCTATCCATCATTATCAGCATTTCAGGTGCTAATACATGCCCATTGGTACGGCAACAACACTTTGGCCGGCCGAATTACGATTATAGTTTATCGATAGGGAAGAAAGTAAAAAAGCCACAATTTCGTAAAAAGTCTATAGGAAGTCTGTTTTGATATTTGTCATTTGAAAAAAAAATCTGAAATTATTGCCAGAGTAGCATTAAAAACAAAACACTCCTACATTTTGATGAACAAACAAAATTTGTTAATCAAAATAGAAGGGAAAAAAAAATTATTGTCCAAGGTTATCTTTTAAAAGAAAAAATAAAGGATTTTTCAGAAGGGATTTTTTATTTCTTATTGCATATAATAATACTAGACGGGTATCATAGCGGCGAAAATTTATAGCGGCAGGCAAGTGTAGTTATGAAATTATGGTTAAGTGTTTCGTGTTACGTTCACGCACACAACATAAAATAATCAAAATTTTCAATTTTCAATTTTTTTGTGTGTATATTATTTCTAGTTTCAAACTTTTAGTTTTCATAGCAATAGAATTGTCAACTCATACATGTTTTCTTGTTTCAAGTTTTCAGTTTTTATTTAGGTATGAAAGGAAAGGTTGTGGTCGCATGGATTAGTCAATTTATAAAAGGAAGAAGATGAAGTATGGAATAGTCAAATTATAATGGAGTAAAATATAACGGTCTATCAATTTAGGTGAAGAGAATTACTAGCCTCACACAATTTTCGCAAAAGAATATTAGAAAATGCTATTTCCTCCTACAAATGGTTCCTATTTATCCTCTACTTACGCGATCTCCGGTGTTCATAGATTGACTCGGATCAAGCCGGACAGCAGAGAGAATGATTGAAAAATCTGATATATAAATATTGTTGTGCAGTGGGATTAAGAGGAAAATATCAGAAGAACTTTTAAAGCAATGCTCAAGAATATTACATATACATTATTTTCACTCCCTATGATTAAGTAACATATGTTTAAGTAACATATGTGTGGATTTATTTATTTTTGTCAAAATTGTGTGAGTTTTTTTAACGGTTGTAGCAGCAAAGCTGAGATGATCATCATGAATGCTCGCTAAACAGTTTTCTTTTTTAAGTTTAAGTAAAGTTTTTGTTTACAAATTACAACTGGTGTTTCAAGTTGGGCCAAATAGGGGGCTTTTTGATGTTGACCCAACAACAAATGTCTTAAGTTATATCAAGTTGGGCCAAATAGCAGGGCTCTAGGGGGTTTTGTTTGGTTATGTTTGTACACGATATTGATATTAAGGTGGGTTTGTTTTTTATAAAGAGCCTTAATAAATTTCCTAATTGAATCAAACGCGTCGGCCGACATTTTGGTCGTTCAGACTATTTTTTTCTCGTCAGACGCCGTTCGACGCAGAAGATCTTAATGGTTCATACTTGAGATTTCGGTTCCAATCGAACGCTTTGTTGCTTGCCACACAAAAACCAAAAATGATAAGAGCAAGCAAATGTGCGGTTCAAACATGAGTTTTTTTTTCCCATTCAGATGCGGTCGATTGACATTTACGCGCCAGATTCAGATTCAGATTCGATTGATTGATTCAGATGATTGCGTTGCGTTCAGATTCGTGATTCTATTAAAAACAAAGACCACCTAACATTTTTATCATTTTGAAAATTATATGCCAACTTTTATATTATACCAAGTTTAAAAAAATAAAATAAAATGATGATGTAATTCTAGATGGAGAAAGTAGCTTACAAACTCATATTTTGCTTAAATAAATTACGAGGGGTTTGATGATATGATGCTATGAAAATGAGTTTCGTATAAAAGAGTAAATAAAAACTCATTAACTTTGATGGGTTTAATTTTCAAAATCATGCCTATTAAGCAAGTACTTGGATTATGAATAGAAGTTATTCTTTCATTGTCATGCCCTTAAACCAAACACTACTTTAATTTTGTCTTTGAATCCAATCTAATTCAATCTCATTATCATTGTGAGCGACTGTAACTTGTAAAATGTTTGTGTAATTGTGTCGTTTAGTTATTCTCATGTTGTTACTGTTTGTGTGTTTTGGATTCGATTTCCTGCCAGTTTGTCAACTTCAAAATCCATGAGTTTGAATATATTTTGATATCGTTTGTCACATCTACCTTATTTCTTCGTTTTAACTCTCTTTGTCCCAAATTATGTGTAGTAGTATAGTTAGTGAGATTTTTTAAAACTTTGTACAATATTAAAATGGACATTTATTTTGAGACTGATAGAGTCTTAAATAAAAACAATTTCAACTTTCTTTCTCAAAATTTTTATCGCATGCATTTTCTATACTTCCGTTTCTACGTTATGTTGTTTGAGTAAGTCGAGTGTTGTGATTGGAACCGGGACCATGGATCTATAGTAAAACGGTGTACACGAACGAGACGAGATGATGGTAGGTCTTAGTCTGGTTCAGAGAAACAAATAATAAAAGAGAGACACATTTCATGTGAGAATTATGTTAGTAAATAATAACTTTACGTATATGCAAAGCTAACACCAAACAACGCCCTTTCATCTTACTTTTCATTTTTTCTTCTAGTATAGCATCCAAATGATGTGACATTTAAAACCAATGTCTTCAAATGTACTATTAAAGAAACTATGGTCAAATACAATAGTAGTACATCTTATATATTCTTCTGAAACAGGTTTTTCCTCCTTAATCACCTTTCATTTTCAATGCTAATGAATTAGAACATGGCAAGAAGAACCACAAGACTCGTGAAGACGAAATACGATTGTGTTTATAACAAGATGTGTCTTAAGGGAAAAGTCGTTACAGCCTCCACGTGGAGCTCGATTTTTAAGGTTTCCGATTTCTAAGCATAATCTGATAGGTATATCGAAGTTTTAAACCCTGTATTTTATAATCCTCAGGCTTTCTATAATTTGATGAATTAGATAATACAAGTCGTAAATATCTCCATAGGGCTAATGTATTTGAAATTAAATGTAGGAATCTTTTATATAATAAAGTAATTATATCATTTCAGAGTTATTTTATCAATTCATTCTTATTGAAAAAACAATTGGTCTAATAGGAGAGCCTTTAAAGACACAATATTCGGTATTAAAACAGAATAGTTTGTTTTTTTGTCAAAACTCCGTGCGTGCACGGATATTATAACTAGTTGATATAAATGAGACAAAAGGAAAATGCTAGATATCCTAATATCCGAAAATTTGAATAAAAATTTTAAATAATCAAATTTTCAAATTATTAGTTTCTGAACTCATATATAAAGATTTTGAAAATTTACATTTTTGGATACCAAATTTTTGGATATTCAAATATACAAAACTGTTATCCAAATTTCATACCCGTATTTAAACAGTTTGGTTGCATTAATATGTCTAGCATAAAAGCCAATAATACAAATAATAGCGATAAGTCTTTGTTCATTTTATAAGGTTTCAAGGTGTAAATTTTGTAACTTTTTTTTTTTATGTTAATAGCAAACAATTTTAACAAAAAATTTCTTATTTTAAGTTTTCCTTTTCGGCCTCCAAGTGACTTGAGACAGTCCCGGTTATAACCGGACTTTTTTTTAGATTATGAAATTCTACTCCTAAATGACATTCTTTCATGATTATAAATAGTATAGTTATAATGTTTTGTAAAGAATTAGCTGCTAATTAAAATGTCATTTTGAGCAACTAAAGCGATATGTGATGCTAATGTCTAGGTGGCCGCAAAACAAGGTTAAGAGAAAGGGTCACCGACCCAAAGGTGGTCCTCGTCTCACAGTCAACATTACTAGGTGAATTACCAAGTGAATCGCGTAACACAATAATTGAAGCAACCGCATGACATGCTTTTGACAAAAAGAACTTAAAACTTGATAATTTAGCCTTAAGCTGTTCTTAGTTCATTTTCAATTTCAAATAATACCTTAATGAACACACACACACACACATTTAAATATACATAATGAGGTTGAGGAGTTAGCATCTTGAAAATGAAAACTGGTGTAAAAAAAAAAAAAATAAAAAATAAAAAAAAAATAAAAAAAATGCTTCCTTTGAAACCATAATAACCTAAACCTAAAGCAAGTTTAGGTAAGAGATGGCAAAGCCTCAACTGATGGAGCCTTCTCACCTTGTACTTAGCCAATTTATTCATCTTTCATTTCATAAAAACACCAATCACCAACACTTTTTATAGCTATATGCATATATTCGAAAACTGAAAAGACGATCAACTACAAGTGGTAAAAATGCAGTTGCATATATCTCCAAGTTTACGACATGTGACCTTGTTGCCTGGCAAAGGAGTGAGGGAGTTCATAAAAGTCAAGGTTGGATCAAGAAGGCTGTCTTATAGGATGGTGTTCTACTCACTTTTGTTCTTTACTTTTCTTCTTCGGTTTGTGTTTGTGTTAACGGCTGTCGAAACAATAGATGGTCAAACCAAATGCTCCACTATCGGTACGCAAAATTTCCTCTCTCTTTTCTCTTTACATTCATATTTGCAGGAACCTAAGGTTTCTCGCTAGAAATTGCCAGAAATGCTAAGTTTTAGTCTTACATGAATATATGCATAGATAGTTAGAATGTGGTTCATATAACGAGTAACGACGAACACTAGGTTACTACAAATAGTTTTCTTGATCATTACTATTATTAGAGAAGATAGCTACAATGAAAATTTATAAAAGAAATATCTAATAACATAATTAGAATATTTTTAAGATAAACTGTTTATTCAATATATTAGTAGTAAAGAAATGGACCACCTGAATTAAATTGATGGACCAACTAATAAGATGGTCAAAACTCAATATATTGCTCAAATGTCACCAATCAACAATGACATACCAAACACTATTTTATAATGTTTTTTAAGATATAATAAATATAAGAAAAGGAATTTTCAACAATTTTTACACATATTTACCTACTAACCCAATGTAAAAAATCCAAACTATTGTCATTGATTATTTTTATGCTATTTTCTTCCCAATGGCAGGTTGTCTGCGGAATAAGCTAGGACCAAGCATGTTGGGTAAAAACCTTCAATCAACTGTAATTTTCTAAACTTGCTTGTCAAAATATTCACTTAAGAAGACACTTAGTAAGAATTGATTCTGGATTATGTTATATGGATTCGACTAGCCTCTTAACACAATGATATTTTGGTTTCTGCAAGGTCCCAGAAGTAATATACAAAGTCTTAGAGGACCACTCTAGTGACTATGATATACCGGGAGGGTCTGACGCCGACATTCCTCAAACTTTGGAAGATTTTGTTTCTAGTTTGAAAGGCGGTGATAGACCAGATGCAAAGACTTTTGCTATCAAGCTCAAATCTATGGTAATATAGTTATTAATAACGGATCAAATGGTTTAACGAGTCAGAAGTTATTTAAACGGGTCAAATGGTTCAACTTGTTTCAACCCATTACCCAACCCGCCCATCTTGCCAAATCTACTAACCGTTGCTTCATTTCTATTTTCCAGGTGACTTTACTTGAACAAAGAACTAGAAAAGCCAAGATTCAAGAATATCTATACCGCCACGTGGCATCCAGCAGCATACCCAAACAACTTCACTGTCTTGCTCTCCGGTTAGCCAACGAGCACGCCACCAATGCCAATGCGCGTCTCCAACTCCCATCACCTGAACTTGTGCCTACACTCGTTGATAACTCATACTTCCACTTTGTTCTTGCATCAGACAACATTCTTGCAGCCTCAGTTGTAGCCACATCTCTTGTTTACAATTCCTTACGTCCCAATATGGTTGTTATTCATATAATAACTGATAGAAAAACTTACTCACCGATGCAAGCATGGTTCTCTTTGCATCCTTTAACGCCTGCGGTTATTGAGGTTAAGGCGTTGCATCATTTTGATTGGTTTGCAAAGGGAAAGGTCCCAGTTTTGGAGGCGATGGAGAAAGATCAGAAGGCGAGGGCTCAGTTTAGAGGAGGGTCATCAGCTATTGTCGCTAATAATACAGAAAAGCCCTATGTTATTGCGGCAAAGTTGCAAGCTATGAGTCCTAAGTATAACTCGCTCATGAATCATGTTCGAATTTATCTCCCAGAGGTAAGCTTTTAGTACTATTATGCCAAATTCCTCTTTCAAGATTTCTGGTCAACTCATGATAGAGCTAAAGGGTTATGTGTTGGTCTAACAGGTCAAACGTTTTGACCCATTGCCCAACCCACCCATGTTGCCATCTCTAATAAAAACTATCCAACCCCCACATTATTAATGTCTTGTGTTTAAAGTTTTATCACTCATGATACTTGTTTCTACAGATGTTTCCAAGTCTAAACAAGGTAGTCTTCCTAGACGATGACCTTGTGGTTCAAAGTGATCTTTCACCTCTATGGGACATCGATATGAATGGAAAAGTAAATGGGGCAGTTGAAACATGTAACGGAGGTGATAAATTTGTGATGTCGAAGCGATTCAAAAGTTACTTGAACTTTTCTCATCCATTAATAGCAAAAAATTTCGATGCAAATGAATGTGCCTGGGCCTATGGCATGAATGTATTTGATCTTGAAGCTTGGCGAAATACCAATATAAGTCAGAATTACCATTACTGGCTTGAAGAGGTAAGTGCTTCGGATATAAGTAGATAGCAGTGGTTTTATCCTTAAACTTTGATCCATTTTTTGGCATAATTATATCCTTAACTAAATTTTGCATTGATTTTGTCCCTAATCTTTTTTTTTTGTTTTTTGTTTAATCCAAAACTAAATACTTTTACTTATTGCCAGTTCAATCAGTCATTAATCGGTGAGTTGGCATTTAATTATTTCATTTTGCTACCATAAGCATCATTATTAACTTTTCATGTTTTAGAATATATACGCTTAAATACCAAAAAAAATGTTAAGGGATGAAAACGATGTGAACAAAAAGAAATTTAGGAAATAAAAATTGCCAAAAGAAGATTTAGAAGTTAAAGCATTATTAACTCAAATATTAATCTAAAACTAAAAGAAAAAAGAAAGATCACTCTAATAACTTGTTTTTTTTGTGTGCAGAACTTGAAATCTGATCTAAGTTTATGGCAACTAGGAACATTACCTCCTGGTTTAATAGCATTTCATGGGTATGTCCATACCATCGATCCATACTGGCATATGTTAGGCCTTGGGTATCAAGAGAATACAAGCATAACAGATGCTGAAAGTGCCGCTGTTATCCATTTTAATGGCCGAGCTAAACCATGGTTAGATATCGCATTTCCAGAGCTTCGAGCACTATGGACAAAGTATATCGACTTTTCCGATAAGTTCATTAAGTCCTGTCACATTAGAGCGTCTTAGAAAGGGCAAAAAAAGATTATGTGGCAATACTTCATGTATATGAGAAACAGAGAAAGACAAGGAGAAGGGTTTTTTTTGTTCATAAATTTTCGTTCTATGATTTGAGATACAAGATGGAAGTTAGAATCGTCATCTATGATCTACTTCCTTGCTTGTAGTCCCTTATTTTTTTGGTGTATTGTATACCATGAAATCAGATGAGGAAACAAATGTGAGATGTAAAGTGACAATTTTTCTCTTCCAACTTACCCAATATTCTTTCCTGTTATCAAAAGCAATCAAATAATTTTTATATCCATCATTTCTTCTTAAAATTATGAAGTAAGCATAGCATGTGATGATACCAATTTCATGCTAAACGAATAGATAACAAGTTAAAGGAAGAGCATATTGTGGCTACTCATAAGAGGAACTAAACTTCCTTGATTTTTACGAAGTACTAGAATTTGCATTTCGAAGCATGTAATTATGGGGGTGTTTGGCACTATGTGTTTGATAGTGATTATCTTATTAGTGTCGTAGATACTCATTTTCTAGTATCTGCGTACAGTGAAAATGATTCAGTTTCTAGTGTTTTGGTATAAGTGGAGTCTGGGACTGCTTATTTAAACTACCTATCTGCTTTCCAACTGCTTATTCAAAACAGCCTATTTCACTCGCATATATTTAGATAAGAAGCTCAATAAACAACCCCAAACACCCTCAAACAGCTTGTTTGTTGTATCAAAATGCAATAAGCAATCCCGACCACCCCCATAGTGAAACTAGTTTGGCTTATGACATTATATAGAGATCAAATATTCACTTCTTTATAATAGCAGTTACACAAATATGATCATGTTTATCCGACTATTTAGCCATTTAGGAGTCGTTATGCATGTCAATCCTTAAATCATCAAAATTTTGCCTAGCACTAAAAGACCTGCTTATCTTATAATCACAACTATAAACAACAAAAGGACTTCCAAACACTATCTTATTCTAAGTATACCATATAACATATTTATGTTAAAAATGCAATGCCAAACACATTATAACATATTTATGTTAAAAATGCAATGCCAAACACCCCAACCATTCATCGATAAGACTAAAACTACGACATTTTAGAGGAGAGCAACTCATTGCATAATAAGTAATCATTTTTGTTTAAACATCCTTTCTCATTGCAAGGCAAAAACTTACTTTTTTCCGGTTACATTTGAAACCAATCCTTTCAAAAACTTGGCAGACTTAGTAATCGGAGAATTAATCGCCATCAAATTATACAACACATTCTCCACTTCACCAATCGACGGCCTCGTCTTAAACCTCGACACCACTTTCAACTCCCCTTCTTCTTCAACCAAAACACTCCATCGCTCCCCACTCAAAACCCCGTCCCTAACACACTTAAACACCACCCCATTCCTCTTACTCAACAACCCTTTAACCTCCAATCCCATAAACGAATAAATCACCTCAAACGACCCCAAAAACTCCTTAAACTCACCCATACTCTCCTCCTCATCATCATACCCCCATCTCGGATTAAACATCAAAACCGGCTTCGGATACACACTCTCACTCACACTCTCCATCACTCCCACTTGCGCAACTTCCGGACTCAAAAACACTACAAAATCACAACCACTCAAAACCCGCCTAACCCCGTCTCCCATATTCACTAATTCACTAATCCCAACATGTTCAACTGACCCAGATCCCAAAACCACTTTTTTATCAGGCCAAACTATCAAAACCTTAACTTTATCCCCTTTTGACCCTTTTGACCCTTTTTTCTTAATGGGCATTTCATCAAACACCTGGTGTGCAAGCTCTGATAAGGCCTCAGCCGAGTCGTTGATAACGGGTATTTCGACGCGAAACCTGGGTTGTTTAAGTTTCTTTAACTTGCCAGTGAGCTTAAGGTTGTTGATGGGTTTTTCTAAAGTGGTTGAAATGCAAGTTTTTGCTTGGTTTATGGCTTCTTGTTTTGATTTTGGTGGTAATGAGAGATTATTGCTACATTTGATTATTGGTTTTGATAATTTGATGTTTGGATTGAATTGGGGTTTGTTTGGATTGGGGTTTAAGGGGGTGTTTGGGAGTAAAGATATCATTTTTTTTTGTTGATTTTGAAATGTGAAGATTTGGATATATAGAAATGAGTGTGTGGGGAATAACAGCCACACAAAAGTTGGTTACTTTTTGGCGGGTGATTTAGATTTGATTTATGTTTTTAAGGATATTTTGGGTTTTATTAATGAATCTGGTTAAGCCGTGAACATCTGAGAGAACACTCGACTATTTATAAGAGACCATGGACAATGGGTTTTATGTTTACTGTTTACTCACGGTAATCTTGTTAAGCTGCGTGAGGAAAAAAAAAACTCGATTTTCTTTAAGTAGTGTCAAAAGGGCTCATCTGCTTTGGGTTTATCCACAAAAATCTAGTTAAGTTGCGTGCATATGAGAAAGGTCGTCTTAGCGAGGATCTTGTGTTTACCGTTTACCCACGGGATTTTGATTAAGTCGCTTATATTTAAGAAAGAAGCTCGACTTTCTTAGTAGTCACAACATGGATCCTATGTTTACCGTTTACCATTTTAAATAAGTTTTTCGACCTTTTAAGTAACATTTCAAAAAATATCAGATAATGAGATAATGCTCATACAAAACCCAAGTTTGGGCTAAAGGACATTGTCTTATACTACCACATTTGAACATACTAAAGGATCATCCGGCAACCCTCATAAACCAACATTTCTTTGAATATCCCATTGAACTTGCCTAAGAGCCACTTGTCGGTCTAAGTCTTCTTAAATTTGAAAGAGTCAAAGTTGGACGAACCGTAGAGAAATTGTCTCAAAAAAATAGTTTGCTTTATATTGTGGTTGAAATCAGATTCGTAAGTCCTTGTACACTCTCCTAATCTTGCTAAACACTTTCTTGATACATTGAGAGTATCTAGTCATCTATATTAAACCGATACATACAATTCACTATTAAAAATCAAGATGTTTGGGTTAACGTCTTGTTAAAAGATGTAGTCCATTATGACCTTTATTGGGCTTCTCACAAAATTTATTATTCCCAAAGTAGACGTGAATAATCGACCGTGTGATTTCATTAATATTTTGACACGTGTCTTCTTTTTTTATTTTAAAAGTACTAGTGGTTAGTGGGATGCTGTTTTGTGCCACTGACGGCTATTGCACTTTCGTACCTTACACGAGGAGATCCAAAAGCATTAGCAGAAGATATGAGATCCTCTACGTGATCGGTCTCAAAGCAAGCAACTAAAGGCCGGCATAGATCATTGCTTGCTCTCTTTGAAGCACTTCCTTTATAGTACCTAGAACATGTTGTAGGCTATTCCTATCCATTACCTCTCATACATATGTTAAATATCAAAATCATAATTATATTTAGAGGAATGAAAATATTTCTTTCAACACAAAGAAGTTGATTTATTCAATGTTTTTGCAAGCTATGTCCCACATCGCAAATAGATGGAAAGAAATGTATGCTTATATACAAAAGGTTTCTTGTTTAAACTTGAATGTGTGATCAAGGATATGGTGCACACATGCAACTATTGTCACCACATCCTTCGTTCCCATTTTTTGACACCAAATAATTTTTGTATTAAATATGATTTAGTGACTTTGATCCGGCAGATGAAAGTGTAGATTTTGATTTGGAAGAGGGTAGTAATAAAATTTAGATACACTGATGGTGTATAAATTGTTACTCCGTTCCCCTTTTTTGACACCAAATAATTTTTGTATTAAATATGATTTAGTGACTTTGATCCGGCATATGAAAGTGTAGATTTTGATTTGGAAGAGGGCAGTAATAAAATTTAGATACACTGTAGATTTTGATTTGGAAGAGGGTAGTAATAAAATTTAGATACACTGATGGTGTATAAATTGTTACTCCGTATGAAACTTGTAATATATTGGATTTTTATAAGACTTTGTAGGTATAAACATATGTACTTGTATTTGTTTGAGATGAAATTCATGAACTTGATTTTTAACATGATAATGCAAGGTTTTCACGATCGGTTCAATAACGGTTACTGTACTTTCTTACCTTGGAGATCCAAAAGCATTAGCAGAAGATATGAGATCTTCCAGGTGATCAACAACTAAAGGCCGACATTGGGTATGTATGGTGTAAGGGGCTAGGGCTAGGGCTAGGGCTGGAGCTGGGGAGGAGGCTAGAGTTGGGGCTGTGGCTTATATTATGTTTTAAACTAGAATTTTTATTTTCATAAACTTGTTTGGCAAATTATTTTAAGTTAAGGCTTATTATTATAAAATTACTAAAAATGACATATACTTATATTAACATAGAATCCGGATCGATTAAGAAGGTTTTCAAAAACGATAGATTTGTAACTTTGATTCATGTTTTTCAAGCGTAAAACTCATTTTATTGTGATTAAAATTCAAAATGTGTAAAAAAAAATTTGAATCAATGTTAAAAATATCTCTCGATTTTGCGATATATGTAGAATACTGAATCATCTGTACAAATTTAATGAATCATCATCATAACTCGATTTTAACAATGATTTGTGAATCAAATTTGTGATTTATAGATTCGATTCACCATAAAATGATGTTTACTTGTGAATCAAATCAAAAACATGAATCAGTTTGTTTAAATGAAGATTTCTCAATCTTCTCAAAATAAAAACCTTCTCAATGGAACCGAAGCCTATTAACATATGTATATATTAGATATTTTTATGAGTAATTAAGTAATTTGATACAAACGAGGCTTATATTTGGGGCTTATAAAAATTTTAGCCTCATTTTTTAGGCTGGTGCTTGGGCTTATAATTTCAAAAGCCTCCTATAAGGCTTTACGCCAAACGAGACTTATAGAGGGGCTTTTGAAATTTAAGCCATATAAGCCCCATAAGCCCCTTAGCCAAACACAATACAGCCATAGACCATTGCTTGCTCTCTTTGAAGCACTTCCTTTATGTATCTAGAACACGTTGTAAGTAGGGGTGGAAAGTTTGTAGTCAAATGGAGCATTCGTAAAAGCTTGGGATCGAATCCAGAAAAGCTCGAACGAAGCCGAAGTTTACACGAGCTCGGCCCCAGCTCTATACAAAAGCTTGAGTAGGCTCGCGAGCCTAAACGAGCCCTATAAATATGTACGTATAAACGAGCTTAAAAGTAGTAAACGAGCTCGAGCCTTATGTAATTAACGAGCCGAGCTCCATTTGAACTTTATTGCCTTTAACACATCAAATAATTAGTCGTGTCCGAGCCCGAGTCGAGCTCGAGCTTATGAAAATTTTCACGAGCCGAGCTCGAGCTCAAAATATAAGGCTCGAAACGAGCTCGAGCCTGAGCTCGATCCTTATAAATATAAACGAGCTCGAGCTCGGCTCGGCTCATTTCCACCCCTAATTGTAAGTGATTCTTATCCATTGCAAGTAGGGGTGTTAATCGGGTCGGGTTGGTCGGGTTCGGGTCATTCGGGTCGGGTCGAAGTCGGGTCGATGCTAAAAAAACATACCCGAACCCGACCCTATTTGAACTCGGGTTGGTCGGGTTCGGGTCAAATCGGGTCGGGTCAAGTCGGGTCGGGTCAAGTCGGGTTCGGGTCCGTGCCATTTTCAAAATCACATAATTTGATTTTTTTAATTTTGTAGTTAAAATCTTAAACAAGCAAAAGGGACATGTATAATTCACATAATTTTTTTGTTGCATTTATTTGTTGCTAGTAGGCTTGTTGCAAATTTGCAATTTGCAAATATATAAATATTAAAGAACCACAAATGTAATGGAAATTTGTAAGTTGTAAGCTTATTATGTCTTGTTACAAGCTTATTACCTTACAAGTTTATTATGTCTATGTAACCATGCATGGTAACAAGCTAATAATGCCATGAAGTATATCCATAACTAGTTATCAAATAAATAATTACAGTAGCATTTCTGTTTCTGTTGGAGACTTGCAAACTACTGAAGTAGTCTTATTGCAGATTTGAAAATTTGCAAGTTGCAACAAATTGAAATACTAATAACATGTAATAATAGGAAAATAAAAAAGTATGACTACCATAACTTGACCAGGATCACCATATTGCAACAATGCACATTACCACATCCAATAATATTTGCAGTAGATCCAATATGAGTGTCCCACTAGCTAAAACCAAGCATGGAACAACTTATAATAAATAAAGATCGAGTACATACGCATAGTCAAACCACAAGGAAAAAAAAAAAAAAACTAACTAACTCGGGTTAGTCGGGTTGACCCGAACCCGAATAAGGAAAGTATTTGAACCCGATACCCGACTAATGTTCGACGGGTTAAACGGAATAACCAGAACCGAGTTAGACTTTGGACCGAAGAACCCGACCACTATCTTTACCGGTTCGATCCGGGTTAGTCCCGCGTCGGATTTTTTGACACCCCTAATTGCAAGCACAATAAATAAGCAAACAAAGATAGCTTTTGTACTTTTTCTCATCCAAAAAGGTATGTGTTTGACTTTTGAGATGAACCGAGTCTTTTTGGTCATCAAAGAGTAGGCAAAAGTTCAATATAGAACCAAAATTTATCATAGATCCAATCAACCAATAATAGCCATTCATTTTTTTATTATGATAAACTTTCATCATTTTTTAAAAAATTAAATATCTCGCAAAACCGTTAATCGTTACGATAAAAATTATCTGTCGTGGACAAGAATTAAATTATCTTTCTATGATATGCACTAATATATATTTTAACAACTTTTTTTTTTCAAAATTTCGGAACAAAAATCATATATGATTTGTGAAAATCATATATGATTCGATTTTACGAATCACATATGATTTTTGAGAATCATATATGATTGTAAAAATCATATATGATTAGTAAAAATCGAATCATACATGATTTTTTAAAATCATATATGATTCGTAAAAATCATATATGATTTTTTCTGACGGAATTTTTGAAAAAAAATGTTTGTCGAAAATATGTAAAAGTGTATATCTATAGAAAGATAATTTAATTCTCGTCACGATAGTGTATTTTTTATATTTTGAAGATTTACCGTTTGTTAGATATGTTGTTTTAAGGTGGAAAATGATTTTGTATTAATTTAGATAAAAAATGAAGGGTTATGATTGGTTTATTTGTTCTATGACAAATATGAGTTCTATATTGATCTCAACTCTCAAAGAGTATTGGATTACACTAAACACGAGTATGCTTTATTGCTTTGCTTGGAATCATCTTCATCAACAACAACACTTGCGTTACGTTTATTCTAAAATGTATCATAAGTTAAAATATACGAGCGTTTGGATAACATGTTTTATGCTTATAAACTGAATTAGAAGTGATTTGGGGATCTAAAATTCACGACTAATTTTGTGACTAAACTTGTGTGTCGGTAATTTATTGGTTGCAGTAACATGGTCCACTTCTTCACAACTCAATAAGCTAATGACACATAAGTTAGACATAAAATTAGTCATGAGTTTTAGGTCTCTCAATATTTTTCCTAATTGAATATCGTGTTGGTACTTGCATACTATTTTAATAGCATGAGTATAAGAAAACGCATGTTAAATTACTTCGCGATTTCGTTCTTGATTTGTAAAATAGCCCCAATATAGTAGTTGTAAAAATCTATAAAACATGTTTTGTGTGTATTTCATAACCTCTCATACGTATGTAAAATATCAAAATCATAAACTATATTAACAAAAATGAAAATATTTCCTTCAACACACTAGAATTCGATAGATTCAATGTTTTTGCATGTTATATCCCACATCGCAAATACATGGAAAGAAATGTGTGTTTATATACAATAGGTTTCTTGTTTAAACTTGAGTGGGTGACAGGCGATAGGTGATGCAGTGCACAAACACAACTATTCATCACTCTGAGTTTGTCATTCATTTTTTTACACCTATCGCCTGTCACCCACTCAAATAATATAAGACTTTGTAGATATGAACATATAAAGTACGTATTAGTTGGAGATGAAATAATCCCTCAATCACATGAACTTGATTTTTAACGTGATATTGATCTAGTTGGATAATGCAAGGTTTTCATTTTTTTACACCAAATAATATAAGACTTTGTAGATATGAACATATAAAGTACGTATTAGTTGGAGATGAAATAATCCCTCAATCACATGAACTTGATTTTTAACGTGATATTGATCTAGTTGGATAATGCAAGGTTTTCATTTTTTTACACCAAATAATATAAGACTTTGTAGATATGAACATATAAAGTACGTATTAGTTGGAGATGAAATAATCCCTCAATCACATGAAGTTGATTTTTAACGTGATATTGATCTAGTTGGATAATGCAAGGTTTTCAAGATCAGTTCAACAACGTATAGTTGACGGGAAAATGATTGTTGGCGGTGTAGCCGAATAAATGGCACGAGATGAAGAGGATGACTTTGTGTGTGTGGGTCCAAATATAAAATATACTGAAAGCATTCAAGTGAATGTCATCACAAGAGGCTGCCAACTATCGAGAACAAAACATGCACAATTTTAGTATTGATCCGCCTAGTCGCGGGCTTTTCATGCTACTGTTGTTAAAATGTTTGAGCGGGTTTGACCATATGAACAACTTGAATCTAACAACCTTCTAAAGTTTACAAACAAGTTTTAGTTGTGTTTTTGGAACCTGGTTTTAACTAATATTGTATCTTCCGATGAAAAAGATTTGTTTCGGATGGTTCGGTCTCTTCATGTAGCACAAAAGTGACATCTTCAACAAGTATCCGATCGTATATGTCTTACACGATGTAAATAGGATGTCCGGTTCGTGCCCGGTTTGGTTTTCAAAACCTTAGTATATCATTAAACTAGAAAAGAATGTTCAAAATTATTATTCATATAGTAGAATTGACAAAAACACATGGTTAGCTTTGAATATTTATATGTTGTTCGCCCATTATACGGGATCAAGCGTTTGATTTAAAGATGAAGCTTGCTTCTTATTGGAAAGTTGTTTCAAAATGAATCGTGGATTGTTTAGCACTTGAGCTACTATATCGTATACGGTTAATGATCGATACAGTAGCTCAAGGTGTCGTTTTGAAACAACTTTCCAATAAGAAGTAAACTTCATCTTTAAATCAAACACCTCATCCCATATAATGGGCGAAACAAAACATACTACAAAGTTCATATTAAGTCTAAGAAACCAAATCAACCCATGTGAAACACCAAACACACATGCTCAAAAGCTGCTAGATCCCCATATTGAATCGCAACTCAACATCGACTTAGAATGTCGATAATGGCACACTCAACATTGTTTCTTTTGTATAACTTAAAGAGTATTTAGCGCTTAGAATTCTGGTTTGGTAACAAATGTTTCACGCTCCTATTTAAAATGAAATTATAAAAGCGTCTACCCTTTACACCAATTTATGTTTTGTAATCACACTACGTTATCAAACAATTTTATAATATAAAGAACTGCTGATTGCGTATTCGTTACCCAAACATAGCTTAAAATATAAAAACAAAATACTACAATAGTAAGGAAATGAGACTTTACAGAAAAAAATTCGTAGCATTCATGAAACAAAACTGCAACAAACATATGGCCAAATTTATTCACCAACAAGTTGAAACAAAATTTGAATTTTCAAGGACGTTCACATCATTTTGGCTAACTAGCATGAATGTTATTAAGGTTGTGCAAATCTGTAATAAATTGACCATTGAAATCTCACGACTTCTATACACAAAACGCATATGCTATAAATAGCTTCACTCACTAATAAGTAAATCGACCACGTTTTGAAACGCAAACTACCCAACAGTTATGTTGCCATAACTTTCAATTATACGTAGATTGCCCCCTTTACCGAGAAAACTACCCAAGTGCCATCAACATGCAACCTAAAGCAATATAAGTCATGCCGTTGAAAATGTAAGTAAAGACTGTGCCGGTTACTGCCTAGAGGAAGATCAGCTCATGTGCGATTATTAAAGTGTGTACATAGTGAATATATATTTTTTTGAAGGCAGGTCATAAGCACCGTGACCATCTATTACTGGATAGAAACATCTTCTAGCGATACCAGCTGTACCCCGCCGCTTATCATCAGGAGCATTCCTCTCAACTCTAAAATATATAGCCGCCTTCTCTATATCTAAGGCCCCAACGCCCCAAGAGTTCTAATAGGGGTTTGTATGGTTAAATGGGAAAAACCTATGGCCATTCCCGTCTTCCTAGTATAGATATAGGTTGAAGGTTGAGTCATTAAGAACCGAACCTTTTAAACAGAGGAACCTTGGTCGCTGGTGAGATGTTAATGTGGGTTCCATAAAGAACCAACAAATCTACAATGAAATTCTTGACTCCGGCCGTCGGCTTCTTTTGCGGACCGGAGGGCATGTTAAGTGTATGCATAAAATGAAGACCCAAAAACCAAATCTCGGAAACCAGCAATCTGACCGGATCCAGTTAAAACATTTATGAGTTTTTTTTTTATGGTGACTTAAATGTTCGAGTGAGAAGAAGATGGAGTGGTAGGTTGTTTGTTATAATAGTCTGATAAAAGCTAAGTGTACTTATATAGACTTGACTACACAACTTTTGTCTTTTTTATTTTTATTTTTTACATCCGCTTATTTTAGGTGTGGTTTGAAATATTTGTGTGGTGGAAAGCAAGACATATGAAAATGGTCAAGAGCATTGGTATATTAACTTGTGAGGTGAGTGAAGCTTTCACATTTTCGAGTTAAAGGTGAGTTAACTATACCGTGTCCATGTGTTAAAAGGCAAACTTTCACCTCCACGTTAAAGCTTTAACGTAGCGTTAAAGAGTGTTTTTTTTGTGAGTTAAACTTTAACTTCCACACCATGTGGTGATTTAAGCTTTAACTCAGTTTTTTTATATTTGATTATGAATAAAATGGGGCTTAAAGTGTTGAGTTATGATAAAGGGTCACTACAAAAAAAACTTCATTTTACCAAACTTTCAAAAAGTGCGTAGAATATTTTGGAGATTATTAACATTTATGAATGTGTAAAAATTGGTTAAATAAATAAGTGTGAACAAATTATAAAAAACAAAAGAGTTTTCACACTTATATGTGTTTTAAAAAAAGGGTCATTTCAGATATATATCCTTTCAAAGATGCAAAATTGCATATATATCTTTTCAGATATCTCTTATTTAACATCACCTTTTCCATGTTTATGGCTAAAGTTTACTATCAATCATTATTAAAGTTATATGTAAAATAAAGTTGCTCAAATAAGTTAGGGATACACTATCAAGCTTCACGGGCTACCCTTACCACTTTGTCCCAGGGAATATTCCCTTTTCATTCTCCGCTTTTCCAAGTACAAGATACGCTTTTGTCGGTTCATTTCTGTATTTTCAAAGCTTTAAGCGTTTTGCTTATTAAACTTTATATTTATTCAGCATTTTCGCGTTTATATTGATATAAACAAAATTATAAAAATAAAAATAAATAAAAAAAAAAAAAAACAAAAAACATAGGGGGGGTATATATAAAAATATAGCCCCCGTATGAATAACTCACCCCATAAGTTAATGTACTTAAAATTCAACGCCAACTATTTTCACAGGCCATGAAGAAAGTATAGTTTTGGAGAAGATTATTGGCCATGAATGGTGGATGTGGAGCGTAGCCAAAAAGTAGTAGTATAATTGGTTGCATTTTAAAAACCAAGCCCAACCATTATGGATGGCTTCACAATATTGTTAACAACATAAGTCTAAGAGTATTAGGTATCTTAAAACAAGTTAAACTTTCACATAGTCTCACGTTAACGCCACATCAACTTTAACATTTTCACCTTTAAATAAAAAAAACACCCACTACAAAAAAAAGTCATTTTATAACACTAAGTGTAAAATTTGTTATATAAATAAGTGTGAACAAATTTTGAAAAACAAAAGAATTTTCACATCTATATGTTTGAAAAAAAGCCACACCTTTAAGTGTGAAGAAATCTACACTACTTACAACTATTATATTTGTAATACCCACCTCCACACTTTTCGTTTTGTGTAAGAATTTGGTTATATAAATATAAGACATTACAATTTGCAAGTAAGGACAAATTCTAAATTTCTTTACACTTAAAAGTGTGAATTTTTTTTTAAATTCTAAATATATATGATTAATGATTTGCACATTTTAAACTATGCTTTAAGCAGTTGTACATGTATCATATGTCATTTCTGAAGATTGTACAATGGAGTGTGCGGATTAAAAATAAAAATGTGTCAATCAACACACATTGAATACGTCTATATGATGGGCACTAGCTAGGATTGAAATGAAAGGTCATTCCGGTAAAAAAAAACTTTATAACCACGCTTCACTTTTAACGTGAAAACTCATTAAAATGTTATATAAGAACATTTTATGAAAGTTAGTTATATGTACTATACATTTTGAATTGTATCGTCACATATAATACATTAGAGAAATGTGGTTGTTATTTTATAGCCCAAACCATTTTATGAAATGTAAAGAAAATTTGTAATCTCGAAATTTAAGACCATGCACGTTTTAAGAAAATCAGTATATTTTGCATGGTTTTATAATGCGCAAGATAAAATTCAAGTGTGACACGGCATCGTCCGCCCTTACTACAAGAACAAGGATAATGAATAGTTTTTCATTTTTATGGACCACTCTACTTTTACCTAATGTATTTTATAAAGAAAGATAAAAATAAAAAATCTTTTTGAAGTTCCTTTTGGGTCCGTTTTAACCGATGTCTAAATAATTTTGACTCCATTCTGAAATTCGCCATCGTGTCCAAATGAAAGTACACTTTTGTACTTTTTTATTATTTGTATTTTTGTACTTTCATTTGGACACGCAAAATTTTTTGAATGGAAATATTTACAGAAATGCTTATTTGTGGAAAAGGAATTACGAGTCAGTGGTTACACGCGATGACTATTTTGAATATTGAGTTAAAAAGTTTACACACAGGGGACTTTCAAAAAAGATTTCTCTTTTGTGAAATGTAACATCAATTCATAGATCATGTTACTAAGCCACATATACACGTTTTATAGGGATGTGTTATTTGGACCTTCCCTATGGTTAATCGTACAATATCGCAAAGCACACATTACAATACCGCGATGCACATCATACAACCTCCTGATGCATGCAATGAATGAAAACCCTCCCTGTACTGTCGATCATGTAAAAGACATCTTTCACTTTAGATCACCTTTTCTATGATCATGTACTATCATAATACTACGTACATTTTATTGGTTTCACTTGTCATATAATGGCTCTCATAGCTTTTTTCACTCATTGTACTTGCTTACCGTGTAATTATTTTGTTTGTTTTTTGCTCATGATATTCATGTGCTAACTTATTATTGAAAAAGTACGTAGCTTATTTGTCCTTGAAAGTCACGGGATATCTAGACACCAAATTAACAAAGGTGTAAAGTTAATGAAAAAGTATCAACCATATGCAAACAAATCGTACAAAATGATAAAAATTTTCAACACATAAATCACATTTAAAAATCTTTAGTATTCTTGCTATTTACCTCAAAATGTTTGCCTGGTTTATGTATTCGCAATCAAACACTCGATTAAATGTTCTTGTCCATTATTTATTGAGTAAGCAATTATTTCGTTCTTACCATATCTAAAATATTTCAGGATCTTCTAGCAAGAGTTTTGCTACTACAGCCACTTTCGTACTAGCATTTGGAATAAGAACCTCCACGGCCGATTCAACTTTAATAACTAACTACCCTAATAGAGCGTGAGCAATTCAACTTTGAAGTTTTAGTATTGCAACGGATGATTTTGTAGACTCGATACCCATGGCTTTAAAGAGGTTTTTAGCTGACCACAACGTTTTAAAAAAAATAATTAACAAAGTATGTAGTTTTAGAAGTAATTCACATACTACGTAGTATTCATATTTCATAGTACTATTTTCTCTGTTTTCTTTTCTAAAACAAAAATCTCATTGTCCGCATCTTCTTCAATGTCTTCATTATAGACGGACCTTAATGGAGACCGGGGAGGGCCACGGCCTTCCCAAAGTTTGAGTGTTACTTATATTTGTTTAAAGAAAATACAATTTTGACCATTCCAAATTAAGTGATATAGTACTTCGGCCTCCCAACATATTCATCCAAGTTCCGTCTATGGTCTTCATACATTTCTCAAGTTGATATTTGACGAGACGATGTGTAATTGCCGCAAATACCGTCATCGTTCGATATTGATATCATTGTCCGCATCTTCTTCAACGTCCTCATACACTTCTCAAGTTGATATTTGACATATGTGATTGCTGCAAATACCGTCATCGTTCAATGTTGATTCGATTCAATCCCCTTCATATTTTCATAGCATTTCTGATGCGTTTGATTGGCGGATCAATCGAATATAGAATACTTTTGCATGAACTTGTGATAATTTTGGTTTTCACATTGTTAAGTAGTTGTTATGATATTAGCCTATTAGGTTTCGTTTTGGTCGAGTCAACAAGAACGTAAGGTACTTTGTTTTATTGACGTCGGACTCATCAAAAGAATATAAAATTTCTCTAAGTGATGTTATTGTGTTTCATATTGGTTTTGTCTCAACCGAGAACTCATAAAGTCCCTTCAACTCAAGTGGAGATTTTTATTAAAAAAAAAAAGGTAAAGAAAGTAGTGCTATGAATGAATACTAAGTAGTATGTTAATTAGTTTAAAAAAAAATACCTACTTTGTTAATTATTTTTTCATAAAACTATAGTCAACTAAAAAACTATGGCTTTAAAAGTCATATTTTCAAGAGAAGTGAAAAAAGAGTCAGCGCATGATTTTGTGCGACACCAAATTCAAATTCTTGAATAATCCGTGGTTGGGTTCAGGTGACTTCCATTCATGCTTTTTAACAAATCATTTGCAGTTTTATATAGATCATGGTATTTTAAAAACACATATTACATAAAACTGCTTCTACAACTTTTTTTTGAGCCAAAGCTTCTACAACACTTACGCTCCGTTTTCAAGAAAAAAAAATGAATGAAAGTGAAAGAAAAGCAAGAAAGTAAGAAAAAGTAAAGTGACTTTCACCCAAAAAGTGGAGTGAAAGTTTTATAACTAAAATATCACCACTTTACTTCACTTTACCTCACTTTACTTCCTAAAAAAAACCGGAGAACACAAACTTCCTCACTTTCACTTTACTTCCTCTCTTTTACTCAACTTAAGAAAACAGTGTTCGCTACTACAATACTACTCATTAAACTAATGCAACTTAAACAACATGCATGCACCATCCATGAACAACACAATTCCTCACTTAGCTACTACAACACTCCTTAAACTATTGCAACTAAAACCATACCATACCGGCCGCCAACTTCATACTTGTAACCCCAACTAGTCTTTATTTCGACAAATTGGTCTCGCTCTTCTTCAGCAGATATGTCTATTCCCACAATGACTCAATAATCAAGATCCTATATGTCTCTTCCGAACGCTCATGCGGGTATGTATGTGTATCGTTTGAAACAGAGCTCCGGGTTGACACATAATGCGACAATCTCCGCGTTGCGTGGTTTCTAGTCCCACAACGACCAATGGATAGGCAAGATATACAATGGGTCCACCTGGCATTTATTCTAATCACAGTGCTGGTCATGTCTACAAAGGCATACAATTCACAGTTATCTTTCGTTTTTTGATTCTTGACTTTTGGTGATAAGCTTGCCATGCTATCTCTGCATTCCCACAAGAAATTTATTTAGACATGAAAATGATACAATTAATATAGCAATAGGTTATATGTTTTTATTTAAATATTTAACATATAATATTTAGCATAAAAAACCATTTCCAATTAGCTAATATGTGAATATTTAGCTTAAAAAGAACATCAAACTTAGATATTGAGACAAATATAACATAAATTAACTCATTAGCTAAAAACCACATCCAAACACCCACCCTAACATGATATTTTAACTAAAGTATTTATGTAGAGCTAGGGCTTCAAGAAACCTGAGCCAAGCTAGATCTCGGCTCTAGGGGTGTTCACGGATTGGGTAATATCCACAGTAACCGAAAACCGAAACCGAACCAAACCGAAAATAACTGAACCGAATTCGTAACCAAACCGAACCGAACTAAAAGTTTGGTTATCGGGTTAGATATGGTTTTGGCAATGAAAACCGAAAACCGAACCGAAAACCAAATTCATATAAAATATATATTTTTTCAATGTATATATATGAAAAACAATCACTAAAACTCTTTTTTAGTATAAATATAACATGAATTAAGCTTGAAAAAAATATTTTGTGCTAAAAATATATATAATTAGATAAAAAAATAATTAAAAGTATGTAATTTGGGTAATTTGGTTCGGTTTCCGGTTATAGAGGTTCGGTTTTCGGTTATTCGGTTCGGTTGAATCAAATTTGAATTCGGTTCGGTTCGGTTTTCGGTTATACCCAGAAAAAAAAATTAACCGAACTAACCGAACCGAATAACCCGATAACCAAACCGATGAACACCCCTACTCGGCTCAAAAAGCTTTGGGCTAAGCTCGGACTAGGCTCAACCTTCAAGATATGGACTTAAGTTGCTCCAATAGCTCGAAATAAGTATAAACATTACATTCTTTAACCAAACTCACATCAAATATATGCATTTGAACTCTTAAAATCTACAATTTCTCAACCCGCCCATTTTGGCACTCTTACAAAAAACGTCATGACACACACCTACAAAACCTCATAGAACTTGAGTTGGACCCGCCGTGAAAAAACTAAAAATAAAAAGTTGTAATCCTCAACTTTCAGACTTATTGTAGTCATCAAAGACATAAGGCTCGAACCCAACAAGTTCGTGCATCAAAATTATGTAAATCATAAATAAAAAAAGAAGTGTAAGCTAAATCACCATCAAGTAAGAAATACTACGATTCACCATGATGTGACCTAGTAATTTCCTTAATAGGACACGGTAACTGTTATATATAGATGGAAATACTTGCATCAATATCTATATCGCTCTCTCGAGAAAGCACTTTGTAACTATAATTAGTTTCGATTGTCATTTGATGAAAGATTGACATTCAGATACATTATTTGAAGATAACGCCATAGAAACGGATTCTGTGTGGGAGAGAGTGTATAGATAACGGACATCATCAGTCTCTGGGTCCGTCTCCGGGTCCATACAAAATGAGGTTTTTTTTAAACAGAGGAACCTTGGTCGATGGTGAAATGTTAATGTGGGTTCCATATAGAACCAACAAATCTACAATGACATGGTGTGTGGATTCACACATGTTCTTATCGCGCTAGCACGCAACCCGGCTTTGAAGGGATAGCGTGCAAATGTGGCGCGAAGTGCCACAAGCAAGTGAGGTGGGAGTGTTGGTTGAGTGAAATAAAGGTGAGCAAAGAATTAAAGATGAGTGAAGTAGGATGAGAGTGTTGTTTTAAATGTTCGAGGGAGAAGAAGATGCAAGCAAAGAGTGGTCGGTTGTAGTTATAAATAGACTTGACTAGACTTATTGTTGGTTAGGCTTGGTTTTTAAAATGCCACGGATTATAATTTGCAAAAGAATGAAACATGAGTGTATGAAACGTGCATTGATAACCATGTTTTGCTTTGAAAGCTTTATTGAGAAGTGACACCCTCAAGACATAAAACTTGAGTGTCCAAAAGCCACATTGTGCTATGAAGGAGTCACTACTAATTCATGGATATCCATATACAAACAAATTGTTGAAAATGATAAAATTGTTACAACACTTAAATCAAATTTAAATAACTTCACCACAATAGTAGGAATGATATGAGATTTTTTTTAAGTGAACCATAAATATCGTATATTACCAAAATGAATTGTGCTTATCTATTTTATCAAAATTAACTTTTGGCGAATGCTCCATTAGATATAGTCCACTTGACAAATCAACAACTTTAAAACCGTTCACGTGTTAGTCACGTATAAATTAAGGGAGAAGATACTCCGGCACCCCATAAAATACAAGTGTGCACCCCATAGGAAATGGGGCCCATCCGCACTTTGCCAAGTTTTTTTTTTTTTTAAATTGTGTAGTGTTTATTTTGTGTGGTATATTTAATTTGTGTAGTGTTTTTATATGTATAGTGTATTTATTTGTGTAGTGTTTTTATGTGTAGAGTATTTATTTGTGTATTGTTTCCATTTAATTAAACAATAACAATAAAACATTAGACATTAAAACATTAAACAAGTACAACAACAAATATTACTAATATTACAACGAAATCTACTCCACATGAAGATTATTAATGTCATCTATAAGCTCATAGAGTATTCCACTCGACCGACATGTGATCAACCTGGATTTCGCCAATTCCAAGTGATGCCTCCAACGTCTTTATTCTTGCCTTCAACAAATTGTTTGAAGCCAATAGCATGTTGATCGCTTTATCTTTAGTTTAGCTTGAGCAATGCGTTGAAGAAGAGGCTTGACCAAAGTACTTTTGTTGAAATATTTCCTTCCACATGAAGTATCGACACCCATAGTCTTTCCCTCGGTACAGTTACATGATGAAACAATTATAAGAAATGTATTCTAAACAAACAAGTTATTGATATATTTACGTAAATAAGCAAAAATTTAATTATTTACCTTTGACAAAGGACATGCATAATACTTGCACCACAAGTTTTGGGCTTGCAGGATGTTCTTTCAATTATAAATCCACGTCGACAACGACACAATAAAGGATTTTCTTGTTGCATCTGGCCAAAAGAATTTGTATAATTATTCATAACATAAATCTGTATTATCATGGTTCACAAAATTAGAAGCTTCGAATACATAAATAACCAATCTTGTTATAGATTAATAGTTGATACATGGTTCACAAAATCACAATATAACTAGAAACTAAGATCAAT
The DNA here is from genome assembly GCA_910596185.1 of Chrysanthemum makinoi. Lineage (NCBI taxonomy): Eukaryota > Viridiplantae > Streptophyta > Magnoliopsida > Asterales > Asteraceae > Chrysanthemum > Chrysanthemum makinoi. Next base: position 10,255,348 of record OU343222.1, read on the forward strand.
CACGCCTCGAGGCGTAGTCGCCCAATGATGCCGCCATCCGGCCCCATACGAAAATCTAACTCGAAATGCGCTCTCAACCCGCAATCTCGCCATACTGCCAACGAGGCGGTCATGTAACAAAAGATGAGGAAGAACCGGAGGACGGTGTATAAAATTGTCCTCATCTCAGTTTGGAGATATAGCCGGAGAGAAGGCACATAAGATGGAGAAGCATACATAACTGACTCTCAACACGAGCGGGTATGTTGTTGACACAATGAATGTCCCTCCACTGAATGTCATCCAATTCCTGTAACAAAAGATGAGGAAGAACCGGCAGAGCGAAATCAGAACAAAAGATGACTAGTCGTTTACTATAAATCGAATCGCCTATACATGTTTTGTCATTTACAATATAAATCAAGACTCGTCTATACATGTTTTGTCATTTACAATATAAATCGAATCGCTCATACATGTTTTGTCATTTACAATATAAATCAATAATCGTTTTCGTCTGTCTAAACATGCTCTGTCGTTGAGCAAACATATGTGCCCATCTCGCGACCACGTCATTTATGAACCATCTCCATTGTGGGTGAGTATACGGGAGTGGTGAGTTTTCATCAAAAGCGTAACGAAGTGGCGACTCGGTCTTCCTCACACGAAGAATCACAACGGGGACAATATTTGTGATGTATCGGACCATCTCTCTGAAGACACATAATCGATTGTGAATTGGATATACATATAATAGGACGGTTAAGAGTCAGTAGCAATAGCTAATGCCGCTGGCATAGTCATCCAAGAAGTAGGGTCCTGGACCTTCAAACCAATTCATCGAGTTACGAATAGTTGTAAAATAAGTCCCCCACATTTTCATGTAAACTTCCTCATTATTGTCTACCTCTTCCCTGACAAGAGCTCGAATTCTGGGCCACATCCGTTCGTGATGACCAAGACCTACAAGAAGAGCTCGATAGCCACAATTTCCATCACCGCCACGTTAAAGATCCCTAGGATCCAAAGATCGGAAAAGAGGTGGAATTTGAGCCATAAAATATTCGCTATCGTCATCCTGAACGTACATAAGTCGTGTCTTAAGTCGCCTCGCTAGGTCCTTCATTCAAGTCTGGGACGTTGAAGGCTCTCCCACATATGAACTATGTCTCAGACTTCTTCATTTAAGTCCGGACTTTTTAGGTTTTGTATAGCCTGCCCGGTGGGGGTTCTTTGTTCAAATGGGATATTTTGTTTAGCCTTGGATTTGTTGTCCTTGCGCTTCGGACGTCCACGATTACTTTCTTTAACAAAGCAGGTTGTTGGGTTGACACGTTCAGAGCGTATATACCTCGAGCCTGTTTAACATATTTTTTTGACAAACGACGATGCTTTGGTAAAAACATTTTGGAATTTTTCTATGTCATCTTGACAAGAAAAATATTCAGGCTCTTCAAGCCCTTGAGGCTCTTCGTGATATTCGAGCTCATCGGGCTCTTGAGTATTTTGGACAACAGCCGTGGAACGCTTAGTGTTCTCCAAAAATTATCAACAAAACCAAGCGGAATAAGCAATCCTGTATTCGAAAAAAGGAACTAGTTAAAATTATCGGTATTGACGGGGAGAATAACTTGATAGGCATAAATTTAAAATAGAGTAAACTACACCATTCGTCCTTGTGGTATACGTTGACCATCAAGGATCGTCCTTTGACCAAAAAAATTGCACCGTTGGTCCTTAACTGCGAAACGTTACTCAGCGTTGGTCCTTGCCCTAATCTGGCGTGAGTAACGGCCGGTAGTTTATTTAAGTCGAGGGTATTTTTGTCTTTTCCCACCCACACCACTTGTTTCTTGTACCATTAATGTTTGACTACATTATCTTCAACAAAGATAAACCCATTATCTTCCTCATTATAAACAAACACCTTCAATCAACAAACACTAACCCACCATCCTCCATCCTCATTAAAAATCTGCTACCCCGCCTTATACCATATGAAACCCATCCATTAAAAATCTGCTACCCCTGCACACTAACTTTAAAAAAGCCATCATTTACTTCCCGTCAACCAATATTTTCGAAAAATCATCATCAACCTTTAATTAATAAAAAAAATCCGAATATAACAAAGAAACCAAGAACAAAGATTTTATCTTTTAAAAAAAACGGTTAATGGCGGTGCTGCTAGTGGTGGTGGTTGCAAGACAACAGATTGTTCATTCGGATTGGAAGGTTGATTTTGAGAGGGTGTGATTAAAGGGCGGGTGATGGGTTGTGTTCGCAACGAAGAAAGAAGGTGGGTAGATTTGATTATTTTTATTTAAAGATTGTGGGGACGAAAATGAGGGTAGTCTTTAGGTAATGTTTTTGGTTTGTTGATGTTTGGCTAATTTTGGATCTTGAGTTTTTATTTTTGAAATTGAATTTTAGGGGTTTGTTGGCGACTGATGGTGGCGTGTAGGGGTTTGTTGTCGGACTACTTGGTGACGGTGGCGGGGTTTTGGGGTGGATTGATGATGATGGCAGTGGTGTTACAGGTTGGTTGGGTTTTTTGTTCTAGGTGGTGGCCGGACGATAGTGATGAGTGGGTAGGGTTTTTGTCGATGTGGGTTGGGTTATGGGGTGGTGGTGGTGTTACCGGTAGTTGGCTCGGTGGTCGTATGATGACGCGTTATCTCGTGGTGTGGTGGTGATGGCATATAGGATCTGATGATTTTCCGCCACCTGCATTACATATTTTTTTTTTTGCAAATGTGAAATATATATTAATAACATAAAAGATAATACATCAATGATTCAAAAGAGAAGACGTGCCTAATCTCTTTAAGCTATCACAGACATCTATCTTGGACAAACTGTTGGGTCGTAAACTTAGAGTGGATAGGGTTTTTTGTCAGATGTGGGTTGGGTTATGGGGTGGTGGTGGTGGGTGGTGATAGTTTGAGAAGAAGATAAGTAAAGGAAGAAGATGAAGTTAAAAATCAAAGGAAAAAGACTAAAATATCCTCACATGGATTGACTTAACGGCCCGTTACTGACGCCAGTTAGAATGAGGGACCAACGCTGAATAACGTTTCGCAGTTAAGGACCAACGGTGCAATTTTTTTGGTCAAAGGACGATCCTTGATGGTCAACGTATACCACAAGGACGAATGGTGTAGTTTACTCTTTAAAATACATACCGTTTGCTTGAAGGTAATACAGTTCGTGATAGCATGGTAAACCATAAACTAACCCAACTGATGACCACATTGATGTGGGTCGACATCCCGTTTATTTTGCTTGTATTCAAAGTGGCTCGTATCGCAGTTTCTTGCGCAGCTATAATCTTGTCGACCGAACACAACAACGTGTCTAAGCTGGACTGTGTGGAGCTGATCTGTGCTAAACCGTCAAGTTTTTCTCACGCAAGCTGACCACTTGTGAATGGCCAACCTCAGAAGAAACTTAAAACGGTTCAGAAACAAACTCAATGAAGATCTGGGGAGAATAGGGTTTCCCCGGGTCGTTATGTCCCAGCGAGCTATGCAATGGATCACCAAACGTAAAGTGATCGAGAAATTTGAACGGATTAAAGGATTATGATTATTACAACTACAGGAAAAGCCAACAAATTACAACGGCTTAAATGCAAATTAAAGGAAATTAAAAAGATAAAAACTATTAAATAAACGCTATCACTATATTTAAAATGATGTTTTTGTTTTTATGTTTTTATAAAACTGAAATTAAAAACTACGTAGCGTACAATAGAAAAAGTGAAACTTACACAATATTAACCCTAAAAATATAAAAATGATATTTTTACAAACCTAATGATAAAAGAAAATTTTTAGAAAAAGAAAATTATTTTTATAACTATTTATCTAATTATTATTAATTAAAAACTATTTTTAACTAATAAATAATAACCTAAAATGAAAGAAAATATGAAATAAAGCTTGAAAAATAAAATTAAGACTTAGAAAAATCTAAAATAACAAAATAGAATTTTCAAAACTATTTTTGTATTTTTCTGATTATTTTTCTATTTTCTAGGAATTAAAAACTGTTTAAAACTAATTAAATTACTTAAAAATACAAATTTAACTAAGAAAAATCTAGAAAAATATTTTTTTTAGCTTTTTATATTTATCTTAACTTAAGAAAAATGAAAAATTATTTTTTTGAAACTTTTCTTAATTATTTGTATTAAATGCTAATTAAAAATGCCTAAAAATCAATTTAAATGCAGAAAAATAGCAAACCAACTTGGAAAAATATGAAAATTTCAGGAAAACTCTAAAATAATATTAGGAAGCTAGGAAAATTGGAAAAACAGGTACTTATGTGGAGGAAATAGAAACTGATGAGCCAAGTGCTTATGAAATAAGCACTTGGATAAGCTAAAGGAGCACAACAAGCACCAAACTGATATGGGAGCTACAATAAGCTAAAATAACCAAAATGCAACAAAAAACAACAAGCTTAACACTCTGATTTGCAATCTACAAAGATTTGAGGTTTTGAGCTTTCAAGTGCAAAACAGTTAAAGGGGTCTACTTGCAGCCACAAAATAAGCACTTAAATAAGCGAAAACCAAGAAGCAAGTAATGAGACCTCAACTAGACCTGGTTAACTACTTATGACCCAAATACCAACCCTAGACAAGCTCTTATGAGCCCCTGGCAGCAAGTGGTCTTGACAAATCGAGAAAACTCCGCTTTGCCGAAGTTTGTGGCAGGGGTTAGGACCATATTGAGAAGCGTTTGAGGCTTCTAAAAAATTTGCAAAAATCTGATAAAATGATGACAAGAAAGGGGACCAGTTGAAGTTTATGAAGCAACAAATTTCACTTGATAAGACCCAGAGATGAGTTCATGAAAAATCCTTCTAAGCGAGCTCAAATCCACTTTTTACAATTTTGACTTTTGTAGCAGTTGAGAAAATTTGACTTTATTGAACTTTGATTCCAATTTAATGACTGATGTTGACGTAATATGGTGTAATGAACATAATGCAAGCAATGTCAATGACTTCTAAACACAAAACAAGGATTTGCAAATCCAAAACTCACAACGATGGAGCATTGGAGAGCATTTTGTTAATGTTTGACTTTAAGTGTTTGCAGACACAAGATATTGATTGATACTAACATAAATGAACTAAACAAACATTAACCAACAGATTCTAACCACTGAATAAGCCAAAAAGACAGATAGATCAGCAGAACCAAACACACCTTTAACTATTGTTTAGCAACCTAAAACTAAGATAAACACTGAACAAGCATAGATTATGATCAAACTAACTTAACTTAACCTAATTACTACTAATCCAACAGATTTTAACAGATTATGACTACAAATACATTATATGCAAGAACTTGTGAAAATCACTTACAAAGGTCCAAAGCCACTATGGCTTGAATCACCGTGAACCAAAGAACCTCTAACCTATTTTATCCAACCCAATGCTTCCAAATCGACCCATTCCCATTCCTGAATCACCCCATTCCATTCCTGCATTATTTGTGCTCCAAGTTTGACTTATGTTGACCAATGTTCAATATTGTTTAAAACTTAAACACAAGCTTACAAAAAGCTATTATAAGCTAATATAAACTTGTTTAATCTTGGAAAGAAGCTAATTGAAGCTTGAGATTCAGAGTTTGAAATTAAAAAATCCAACAGTTAACATGAAAATTGAAAACAAGAACATAAACTGGAATTGAGACTTAAGAGAGTTGCAATACACTTTAAACCTTTTGTTTGATACAATTAAGCTTGAAAATACAGATGAAAACTATTTAAGACAAGATAAGCTACAAAACGACATACATGGTGAAAAATAAAACTAAGTCCCTCTTCTCTTCTCTGTCTTCCTTCTCTTTTATACCCAAAATATCTTTCTCTCACCTCTCTGAATAGTTCCCAGCAACAAAATTGACCATTGGATGTATACAAGTGATCTTGGCCGTTTAAAAGGTTTTGGCGCCAAAAGTGTTTAAGCCAGCTGGGGCTTGAGTAAGAGATTGGAGAGGGCATTAAATGCTTCCTTGGCTTGTTGTGTTTGGAGGAGGGTAGAGTAGGGATATGATGGTGGGTGGAGTGTGAGCAGAGGTGTTTGCAGGGTGATGATGAAGGGGAAAGAAACCCGTGACTGTTTATTATTTAAAATGTGGGTGGGTTGGTTTCGGTTTGAACCGGTAAAAGGTTGGGCTTGGGTAGGCTTAGGATTGGATTGGATAATACATTTGGGCCTAGGGTAATAAAAGGGTCCGTTTGGATGAGTAATAACACAAGGACCATTCATGTAACTTCGAAATTCCAGGACCAAACATGTACTTTTTGAATTTATGATCCAAGGGCCTATCTTGCCATCTCAAATAATCCAAGGATCACAATTGCCAATTTTTGAAACTTTAAGGGTATTTTCGATAATTCGAAACTTGGGGGTGAACTTGTAATTTCTCAAAACTTTCGATATTTTTCACCAAAGGATTAATTTTGACAAGTTATGATTTTAAAAGGACCTTTGGTAATTTTACTTTTGAAATTATGTGCTCAGGGGACTATTTTCGACAATTTTGAAACTTGGGGACTGAAAGCTGCCAATACTGCAAACTTTGCTCATTTTTCATCTGATTTTAAACATTTTGCATCCGAAACATATAAAATGCAATTTTGGAATATTTTCAGTATTTTGATGCATTTCGAGCATTTTTAGACGTTTTGCGTTCAGATAAACCAAAAATGATGAGTATTTACACACTCATCAATCCCTCACACTAAACTATTGCTAGTCTCTAGCAATCTTTTGAGAAAACATAATGGATTTGAAACTCTTTACCAAAAGCCATTACTTCTGGAGTAGCCAAATGTTTCAGTTCAAGTAAGAACCATGGTACACGGATAACCATGTGATTTTGAGCAAACCACCGCCTTCTAACGGATTTGATTTTGTCTTTACCGAAGCCGTTTGCTTCTAGACTAGCCAACTCTTAGATAAATTATCAATATTATCTTTGGTGAGTCGATTACCAATTATGGTTTTTCCACGGCCTTTACCACAAGCCATAAACTTGCGGGCTAGCCAACTCTTCACTTTTTAGGATATGGTGAGTTTAATACCATACAATTTTGGGCAAATTGCAAGCCGTCAAGGGATTTGAGATATCTTTACCAAGAGCCGTTTGCTCCTGGATTAGCCAATCCTTTAGTCTATTAGACATGGCGGACTGATAACCAATTGAGTAAGTGTAGAACACTTACTCCAAAAAAATTTTGGCCAAAAGGGGAATTAGGCGTATATTTACATGATAAAATTCGTGAGAATTTCCCCCCACACTAGAAATGAATATTGCCCTCAATATTCAAAGTATCGTACTGTAAGCCAAACAAAGAACGTAAAGGGAAATACTACGCCATTATTTAGAAAGAAGAAGATTTTTTTACAAAACATGTGGCAACCCCCACCCCACACTAGGGTGGTAGAAAGTAGAAAGAAGAAGCTAAACTGTCAAGTTTTGTCACACAAGCTAGCCACTTGTGAATGGCTAACCGTAACAAACTCGACATGCCGAAATATAGGTGAAGACCCATATGGCATGCTACTGTTTTTGATTCCCGAGTCGCTAGCTTGACTCGATCCCGCATTCATTGGTTCATGGGGAAAGTTTGTAAGTCCGCGACAACCATGGATGGAATGTCCTCTCCAAAATAATGCTTCACTCGATGACCATTCACTTTAAAATTAGGACCATCGGGTTGAGATAACTCAATGGTACCATAAGGATAAACCTTAGCAATGGTAAATGGTCCGCACTAGCGGGATTTTAATTTTCCCGAGAAAATCTTCAATCTTGAATTGAAAAGAAGGACTCGACACCGAGCGTTGAAAACGCCGGTTTTGATTTTGAGTCATAAATCTTCTTTGTCTTTTGTTTATAGATCAAAGAGTTCTCGTAAGCTTGATCACGGAGTTCATTTAATTCATTCATTTGAACTTTCCGGTGATCACCACTGTCGAATATCAAAGTTGGCATGTTTCAAGGCCCAGTATGCCTTGTGCTCGAGCTCAACCGGTAGATGACATGCCTTCCCGTATACAAGCTTGTATGGAGTGCACCCGATGGGTGTTTTGTAAGTATGCGGAAGGCCCAGAGGCGTCATCTAGCTTATCCGACCAAGAGGCACGGTTTACACCAACCGTCCTCTCAAGAATTCTTTTATCCCCGGTTAGAAACTTCCACTTGCCCACTTGTTTGTGGGTGGTAGTGCAGAGATAGACGGTGAGTTACACCATACTTTTGCATGACTCTTTCAAATTGGTCATTGCATAAATGCGTACCACGATCACTGATTATGGCTCGTGGAGTTCCAAACCTAGCAAATAGAGATTTTAAGAATTTCACAACCACTCGGGCATCGTTGGTGGGTAAAGCTTTAGCTTCAACCCATTTTGACAAGTAGTCAACGCCACGCAGTATGTATTTGTTACCACGGGAAGAAGGGAATGGCCCCATAAAGTCAATGCCCCGGATGTCAAAAATCTCACACACTTGAATGGCGTTTTGCGGCATTTCATTTCTTTGTGAGATATTCCCGTGGACGTTGAAAGCGTCCGCAGTTTTGACAAATTCATGGGCATCCTTATAGATTGTGGGCCAATAGAATCCGGAATCAAACACCTTCTTGGCGGTGTAGTTGGGGCTATGATGTCCCCCAAGAGGTCCGAATGGCAAGCTTTGAGAATGTCAATAGCTTCGACCATATACACATCACGGATGACTTGATCCGCACAAATTTTAAACAAGTAGGGTCGTCCCGAAATAATGCTTCACATCTTTAAAGAATTTATTTTTCTGTTGGGACGACATCCCTTTCACCACAAAGTTACCCGCATGGTAATTTGCAAAGTCAAGAAACCATGGGGTAGAAGAGTCTCCACGAAAAGAAACCACATTGAGTGTTTGGAGAGGAAATGTTTCATTTATTTCCTTTTTTCGAACACATCCGGTGAGGGTTCTCTAATCGACAGATGATCGCCAGCTAGGTTCTCGGCTCCTTTTTTATCACGTATAATGATATCAAATTCTTGTAGGAGGAGAACCCAACGGAGCAATCTCGGCTTTGCATCTTGTTTTGCAAAGAGATATTTGAGAGCCGAGTGATCCGTATACACTACGCATTTGGTCAAAATAAGGTATGGCCGAAACTTTTCAAACGCATACACCACGACTAATAATTCTTTTTACGTAGTGGTGTAATGGGTCCTGAGCTTGATCATAGTTTTGCTTGCGTAGTGGATAGGCTGGAAATGCTTGGTTTTCGTGCCCCAAGACGCACCGATAGCAAAATCACTTGCATCGCACATGAGCTCAAAGGGTAAATCCGGGGCAACTAGAATGGGTGCTTCCGTAGCTTTTCTTAAGTGTTTCAAAAGCTTCGATGCACTCAGGAGAAAAGATAAAAGGAGCATCTTTTTCGAGAAGATGGGTCATAGGCCGAGCGATTTTAGAGAAATCTTGTATGAATCTACGATAAAACCCGGCATGACCTAGAAAACTCCTAATACTTTTGACGGTAGTAGGATGAGGTAATTTAGCAATAACGTCAACTTTTGCTCTATCTACCTCAATCCCATTCTTGGATATCTTATGGCCAAGGACTATGCCTTCTTTGACCATAAAGTGGCTCTTCTCCCAGTTTAGACATAGATTGGTGTCTTCACACCGTTTTAACATTTTTTCTAAGTGGGAGAGACATGTATGAAACGAGTCCCCAATGACCGAAAAGTCATCCATAAACACCTCCATAGTTTCCCCGATCATGTCGTGGAAAATTGCCATCATACATCGTTGGAACGTGCGGAGCATTACATAAGCCAAAAGGCATACGCCTCAGTAGGCAAACGTCCCGTATGGGCGGTGAATGTGGTTTTCTCTTGATCCAACGGATCAATGGGGATCTGAAAGTAACCCGAGAAACCATCAAGGAAACAATAGTATTCGCTCCTCGCTAATCTCTCAAGCATCCGTCCATGAAGGGTAGAGGAAAATGGTCTTTACGGGTGGCTTCGTTTAACTTTAGATAGTCAATACACACACGCCATCCCGTAACCAATCGAGTTGGAATTAACTCGTTTTCTTCATTCGTGACAACAATAATGCCACCCTTTTTTGGAACGCAATGAATTGGGCTAACCCAAGGACTATCGGAGATCGGGTAAATCAAACCGGCATCAAGAAGTTTGAGAACCTCTTGTTTGATAACCTCGTGAATCTTAGGATTCACCCTTCTTTGATGTTGGATCACGGGTTTGAAGTCATCCTCCATTAAGATTTTGTGGGTACAAAACTCAGGGTTTATACCCTTAATATCGGAGAGTTTCCAAGCAATTGCTTGCTTGTGTGACTTCAAGACCTTTATGAGAGCTTTCTCCTCCTCACCAAGTCTTTAGCAATTCTGACGGGTAATTTATCATCACCCTCCAAGAATGCATACTCGAGATGAGGAGGTAGGTCCTTAAGTTCAACCTCGGAAATTCATCGTAGATGTTTGTACTGATTTGATTTCCTCAATCGTGATCTCTTTCGGAAGGAGTGAAGGTAATGGATCTTCATTAAGCAATTGCTCAAGATAAAGAATATCTCCTTCCGAATCATAAACACCATCAATTCCAGCGGAATTGATTCATCGATAACAAGAAATTCATCGATCTCTTCCGAAGGAAGTCACCTCCCTCAAACAGAGTGAGAGAGGGGGAAGAGTTGGCAATGATAGGTTGAGAAGATGTGGTGGAATTGGAATTCCCACTCACGTAATTATGAAGATAACCAAGAAACTTTTGAGTACTCGAAGCAATATCAATTAAATCGACTCGATTAATTGATTCAAGGTCATAATTTGAGGAGTACCTCAAGTTTGATCGAGGTTAAAGGTAATTACTTCATTACCCACACGTAACGTGATTTCTTGCTCAAATACATCAATAAGAGCACGACCCGTTCTCAAGAATCCTCTTCCAACAATGAGGGGAACCCGAGGATCAAAGATCGAAATCAACAACCACAAAGTCATTTGGAAAATGGAACTTTCCTACTTTGACAAATACATCCTCGGCGATGCCAAGAGGACGCAAGATAGATCGATCTGCAAGCTCAAGAGTCATGCGTGTAGGAATAAGTTCCGAAGAGAAAGTTTCTTCCATACTGAATAAGGCATCAGATTGATGCTTGCACCAAGATCGGCAAGGGAAAAGCATTCAATCATCTCAGGAAAAACACAAGGAAGAAGAAATTTTCCGGGATCTCCCAGCTTTTCGGGAAGCTTTTTCAACAAAACTGGCGAGCAATTTTCATTCAAAGGAGTCTTAGCCATTTCAAACAGCTTTTCTTTGTTGCTCAACATGTGTTTGAGAGTAGATGCAAACTTGGGCATCAACATGATGGCATCCGCAAAGCTTATGTCAAAATGTAGCTCTTGGAAAATTTGAAAGAATTTTTCCATTTGATGACTAGCTTTCTCACCTGAGCTTTTGCTCATGTAAACGCGTGGGGTAAGGGATAGAAGTTTTGATTTAGGGTCACCAACTGGAGGTTCAAAACAACCTGTGCTTGGTATTGGGTTTTGGGACAACCGGGGATGGACATTACCGTACTTCCGTTATTAGTAGGAAGTTCCTTGTCCTTTCGCCTCGGTTCGCTTTCCACTACCTTCGGAAGAGAAGAAGAAGAGGTAGTAGGAATAGCGGGTCCATCATAAGCACCACTTCGGTTGTGATCGCTTTGCATCGCCTCGGATTAGCGATCGTGTTGCTAGGTAAAGTACCCGAGCCCGAGGGTCGATCATTTAAAGACTTCTTAATGTCGCAATCGGCTAACCAACAACCTATTCATTTCCTCTTGGGATTTCATGAATTGTTTCAACAACTCATCGATGATGGTCCAATTGGAACAATGGCTTGATTGTGCACAAGAAAATTCTGGCCTCTATTGTTTGGATTAGGGCCTTGATTTTGGAAATTTCCTTGATTATTGCCATGAAAATACCCTTGGTTGAAATTTCCCCGACACGGGTTTCTATTGAAATTTCCTTGGTGTTGGAAATTTTGATTTTGAAAACCGTTGTTTGGACTGAAATTACCTTGGTTTTGAAAACCTTGGTTTGGTCTATTTTGATTTTGATTACGGTTTTGGTTGAAACCGGAGGTCCAGTAGTGGTTAGGACGGTGGTTCGGGTCTATAGGAGCACGATATTGGTTGCCTCCTTGGTTAGAAAACCCGCCCACGCATTAACTTGGGTTACCATCGGTGGCCATACAATTGTAATAAGCATGGGGGCCACCACAAATAACACAGACTTCCACTTTTTAACTTCAGCCAGAGGTGAAGTTTGTGGAAAAGAGACTTTCTTTTGGTTGGAGAGAACCAAAGCTTGGATAGCTTCTGTGAGTTTGTCAATCTTAGCATCGGTGCTAGATTGACTCACTGGTGATGAAGAAGAAGGACCAACACTGACTTGGGAAACAACCGCTTGCTTCGGCAAAGGCGGACTTTAGACTTGTTTTCAATTATCGCTAAAGCTTCTTTGACAGTGTTGCTTAGGAAATTTCTCCCAGGAGGAATTGAGAGAATATTGATCAGATTGACTCACTCCATTGTAGAAAGTATCGAGTTGCATCAACTCGGAGAAACCGTGGTGAGGACATTTGCGAAGCAATTCCTTAAAACGATCCCACGATTCATTGAAGGATTCATCAAACTTCTGAGTGAACTTGATGATTTCATTTTTGAGACTCGTGGTTTTGGAAGGTGGATAGAATTCATTCACAAATTTCTTCACCAGATCTTCCCATGTCTCAATTGACTGAGGGGTTGTTTTTCAAGCCAAATCCGGGCTTGCCCCTCAAGAGAAAATGGGAACGAAGAAGCTTAACAAAGATCGTAGGGACATTCTTATATTTGATGGTAGATGCAATCTTGTTAAACCATCGAATATGAGCGTGAGGATCATCCCTCTCAAAACCATAGAATTGATTTGAGGTTACAAGATTCAGTAACCCGGTCTTGAGTTCAAAGTTTTCAGCCACGATGGCTGGTACAACGATAGCATCTCCATACCCGTCGATGGGTGCATGGAGAAGCTCACACATAGGGCGTTCTCCCGCCATGGTAACGGAAGTAGTGTGGAAGCGGTCCGGATCTCAGATCCGACCGATGGAGCGAAAGTCTACTGACACGCCTTCTTGGAATCTTGACAAGCTCACGAAATGGGCTCACAGATCTAGAAGAGCGAGCGCGCATACACTAGAGTTAACTCTAGAGACCTCTGAGTTAAGGAGAGAAATGGAATTATGAAGACGCGTTTTATAAAAATTGGGTGAGAAGAATCTTTATGGGTTTTCTGGTTATGATAACAACAAAATCAATTAAAACAAACTTGAGGCAAAACAACGATGAACTTAACCAATAAGCACAATATGAATGGCTTCTTTGAAAAAGGTACACCAATCACAAGGACACAGAGGCAAGTTTTTAATCTTTAGTTCGGGAACTTATTATGGTCGCACCCCAGTTAGGTAGATCGCCTTGGTTTGCGGTGGCAATCTTTTAAGTTGTTATTATTAAAGAAAACGACAAATCTTTTTGTATTTTTATATTTGATACATATATAGAAACAAAAGAAAAATATTTTTGTGTTTTATACGTTTTTGGATGTTTTTTGGGTTTTTGGATTTTTTATAAGAAAATATGGATATATATATATAAATGATAGATGGATGGATGATATAAACAAAGAGTGAGTATTCAAACAACTAATCTGCTAAACGGAAGATAGATCAGCCAACCTGCAGCTCCGGCGCCAAAATTTGATCTGGCTAAACCGTCAAGTTTTTCACGCAGTTTGACCACTCTTGTGAATGGCCAAATTGAAGAAACTTAAAACGGTTCAGAAACAAACTCAATGAAGATCTGGGGAGAATAGGGTTTCCCCGGGTCGTTATGTCCCAGCGAGCTATGCAATGGATCACCAAACGTAAAGTGATCGAGAAATTTGAACGGATAAAAGGATTATGATTATTACAACTACAGGAAAAGCCAAAAAATTACAACGGCTTAAATGCAAATTAAAAGAAATTAAAAAGATAAAAACTATTAAATAAACGCTATCACTATATTTAAAATGATGTTTTTGTTTTTATGTTTTTATAAAACTGAAATTAAAAACTACGTAGCGTACAATAGAAAAAGTGAAACTTACACAATATTAACCCTAAAAATATGAAAATGATATTTTTACAAACCTAATGATAAAAGAAAATTTTTAGAAAAAGAAAATTATTTTTATAACTATTTATCTAATTATTATTAATTAAAAACTATTTTTAACTAATAAATAATAACCTAAAATGAAAGAAAATATGAAATAAAGCTTGAAAAATAAAATTAAGACTTAGAAAAATCTAAAATAACAAAATAGAATTTTCAAAACTATTTTTGTATTTTTCTGATTATTTTTCTATTTTCTAGGAATTAAAAACTGTTTAAAACTAATTAAATTACTTAAAAATACAAATTTAACTAAGAAAAATCTAGAAAAATATTTTTTTTAGCTTTTTATATTTATATTAACTTAAGAAAAATGAAAAATTATTTTTTTGAGACTTTTCTTAATTATTTGTATTAAATGCTAATTAAAAATGCCTAAAAATCAATTTAAATGCAGAAAAATAGCAAACCAACTTGGAAAAATATGAAAATTTCAGGAAAACTCTAAAATAATATTAGGAAGCTAGGAAAATTGGAAAAACAGGTACTTATGTGGAGGAAATAGAAACTGATGAGCCAAGTGCTTATGAAATAAGCACTTGGATAAGCTAAAGGAGCACAACAAGCACCAAACTGATATGGGAGCTACAATAAGCTAAAATAACCAAAATGCAACAAAAAACAACAAGCTTAACACTCTGATTTGCAATCTACAAAGATTTGAGGTTTTGAGCTTTCAAGTGCAAAAAAGCAGATTAAAGGGTCTACTTGCGACCACAAAATAAGCACTTAAATAAGCCAGAAACCAGTAAGCAAGTAATGAGACCTCAACTAGACCTGGTTAACTACTTATGACCCAAATACCAACCCTAGACAAGCTCTTATGAGCCCCATGCAAGTGGTCGCACAAATCGCTGAGAAAACTCAGTTTAAGCTGAGTTGAAGTGGTGGGGGGGTTAGGACCATATTGAGAAGCAGTTTTGAGGCTTCTAAAAAATTTTCAAAAATCTGATAAAATGATGACAAGAAAGGGGACCAGTTGAAGTTTATGAAGCAACAAATTTCACTTGATAAGACCCAGAGATGAGTTCATGAAAAATCCTTCTAAGCGAGCTCAAATCCACTTTTCACAATTTTGACTTTTGTAGCGCTTGAGAAAATTTGACTTTATTGAACTTTGATTCCAATTTAATGACTGATGTTGACGTAATATGGTGTAATGAACATAATGCAAGCAATGTCAATGACTTCTAAACACAAAACAAGGATTTGCAAATCCAAAACTCACAACAACGTGGAGCATTGAGAGACGATTTTGTTAATGTTTGACTTTAAGTGTTTGCAGACACAAGATATTGATTGATACTAACATAAATGAACTAAACAAACATTAACCAACAGATTCTAACCAATCGAATAAGCCAAAAGACGATAGATCAGAGAACCAAACACACCTTTAACTATTGTTTAGCAACCTAAAACTAAGATAAACACTGAACAAGCATAGATTATGATCAAACTAACTTAACTTAACCTAATTACTACTAATCCAAATGATTTTAAATTGATTATGACTACAAATACTGATTATGCTAAGAACTTGTGAAAATCACTTACAAAGGTCCAAAGCCACAATGGCTTGCAAACAGTGAACCAAAGAACCTCTAACCTATTTTATCCAAACCATTGCTTCCAAATCAACCCATTCCCATTCCTGAATCACCCCATTCCATTCCTGCATTATTTGTGCTCCAAGTTTGACTTATGTTGACCAATGTTCAATATTGTTTAAAACTTAAACACAAGCTTACAAAAAGCTATTATAAGCTAATATAAACTTGTTTAATCTTGGAAAGAAGCTAATTGAAGCTTGAGATTCAGAGTTTGAAATTAAAAAAATCCAACAGTTAACATGAAAATTGAAAACAAGAACATAAACTGGAATTGAGACTTAAGAGAGTTGCAATACACTTTAAACCTTTTGTTTGATACAATTAAGCTTGAAAATACAGATGAAAACTATTTAAGACAAGATAAGCTACAAAACGACATACATGGTGAAAAATAAAACTAAGTCCCTCTTTCTCTCTCGTCTTCCTTCTCTTTTATACCCAAAATATCTTTCTCTCACCTCTCTGAATAGTTCCCAGCAACAAAATTGACCATTGGATGTATACAAGTGATCTTGGCCGTTTAAAGGTTTTGGCGCAAAAGTGTTTAAGCACCGGGGCTTGAGTGAGAGATTGGAGAAGGCATTAAATGCTTCCTTGGCTTGTTGTGTTTGGAGGAGGGTAGAGTAGGGATATGATGGTGGGTGGAGTGTGAGCAGAGGTGTTTGCAGGTGATGATGAAGGGGGGAGAGAAGAGAACCCGTGACCTATTTTATTATTTAAAATGTGGGTGGGTTGGTTTCGGGTTTGAACCGGGTAAAAGGTTGGGCTTGGGTAGGCTTAGGATTGGACCGATAATACATTTGGGCCTAGGGTAATAAAAGGGTCCGTTTGGATGAGTAATAACACAAGGACCATTCATGTAACTCTCGAAATTCCGGGGACCAAACATGTACTTTTTGAATTTATGATCCAAGGGCCTATCTTGCCATCTCAAATAATCCAAGGATCACAATTGCCAATTTTGAAACTTTAAGGGTATTTTCGATAATTCAAACTTGGGGATGAACTTGTAATTTCTCAAAACTTTCGATATTTTTCACCAAAGGATTAATTTTGACAAGTTATGATTTTAAAAGGACCTTTGGTGATTTTACTTTTGAAATTATGTGCTCGGGACTATTTCGACAATTTTGAAACTTGGGGACCAAACCGCCAATATCAAACTTTGCTCATTTTTCATCCGATTTTAAACATTTTGCATCTGAAACATATAAAATGCAATTTTGGAATATTTTCAAGATTTTGATGCATTTCTAAGCATTTTTAGACGTTTTGCAGTTCAGATTAAACCAAAAATGATGAGTATTTGCACACTCATCAGGAGCCCAAGTATAACTTCAACAGCGCGTGTTGACTCTCAACTCTACATGTTTTTGTCTGGCCGAAGCTGCGATATTGATCCAAGAATGTACGACACAAACATGTTGTCGTAATGTCGCAGCTTATGAAAATACCGCCAAAACATCCGAGAAAACAAAGAATTACTAAAGTGAGAAAACAATCCGGGTAGTTATTTATTAAATAATAATAAAAAAATGTATTAATAGGTAAGTACCCTGCTTTTGGACTAATAAATCTCGTGAGGTGCGATAATAATGCGTGAACACATCTTTGGTCGGAGGTGTAACCATCAAATCCCATGTCCATCTAACAGACTCATACTCCTTTACCGTGACGAATTTGTGTCTCAAGCAATGCTTGAGCACATTTTGATTGATATGCCATCGACGAGTAGTAACTGCTAACGCTTGGGAATTCTTCTCTGCATGCCCCAAGCAACGCTAAATCTCTCGGTGGACGATAACCCGCGGCTAATATTGTTCTTGTATCACCAACTTAACACATTCCAACACCCATTTGAAATTTGGCTCTTTTTCCTTGTCCAAAATCTAAACGCATTATTGAGAATTTTTTTTTGAAGTAACCCAACAAGCGTAAGAATGGCAGGTTTAAACAACGTGGTGTCGTATGTGGAGTCCATCAGCATGATTTCCGGGAATGTTGTCCACAGGGCATATGACGTCAGGTGAACAAAAAATATTTCCTCGAGCTCATCAGTGTGCTCATTTACCCTTTCGTAATAAGTATAACCTTTACGCCTTAAATGTACTAAAAGGAGTTGTATAGCCGTCAAATCACCACGATCTTCTCTGCGTATCTTGTTTTGTGCATTATATACCGTTCTAATGCTAGACACGTTATTCGGATCGCTCTCTTTTAGCGAAGAAAGCATAATTCATGGTGCTACTTGATGTTTTGTCAACTGGTTCACCAAAACTAACTCACTTTCTTTTAATCGCATGGCCTGTGAAAAACCATGGAACGAGTCTACAAAGTCATGATTATGCCTCAGACACTTGACCCTCAAGATCCAACCACTAGTTTTAGTGTTACCAGTTCTACCTTTATATTTCGCCAAGAATCAATGGGCAATTAATTTTAGCGGTACTAGTCTGCCGCTCAAGTTCATCTTCTAAACCTTTACGCGGCAGGCGTCCCATCTCTAGAACACAAAAATTCGATAGAGTACTTATAGCCCCTATCGGTTTTACTTTTTCCTTTAACAATAAGAAAACCAATCGATTCAAAGAAGAGATCGCACCCAATCAGTTAAAGCAACCAAGCATCAACACCTAAAAGTAAAGAATACAACTTTTAATAAAACTTTTAAAAAATACAACTTTTAATAAAACTTTTAAAAAATAAAACTTTTAATACAACCTTTTTAAAAATTTTAATACTACTTTTAAAAAACTTGTTATAAAACTTTTAAAAAAATACTACTTTTAATATTACTTTTATTTTTAATACTACTTTTAAAACTACTTTTATTTTTAAAAATTAATAATACTTTTAAAAATTATTATACTTTTAAAACTTATTTATTTTTTAAAATCTTTTAAAACTTATTTTCTTTTAAAATCTTTTAAAACTTAAAACCTTTTAAAACTTATGTAGTTTTAAAAACGTGTGTATATGTGTATGTGTTACGTGTGTGGTTGTAAAGTGTTTTACGTGCTCTCTTTTTGTGGTGTGAGCGTTTACGCGTTTTCTGGTGATATTCTCTGACTTGATAAATCTCATCTCACTTTTGGTACTAATCACCCTCTATCTCACCTGTTTCTCTCTCTCTCTCTAAAAATTTTATATCTAAAAAGATTTTAGATCTAAAATCTTGATCTAACAAGTATAAAACTTGTTAGATCGATGGTTATTTCTGAGGTTGTGTCTAGTATTTCTTGGTTTGGTGATGTTTCTGAGGTTGTCGGTTTGTTTGGTTGATTATTTTTAAGATCTAACAAGATTTTAGAGCTTGAATACTTTTTAGATCTTGAAAAAATAAAAGATGTTTATGAAGAAAAAAAAAGAGGTATGATATCTGAAGAAAAAAAAAAGTAAAGACTAATTTATTTTTATTTTTTTTTTAATCTAAACTTGTTAGATCTGGAAAAAAAAAATGTATGGTATCTGTTGTGGTGGTGTTTCTGATGTTGTGGTGATGTTTCTGAGGTTGTTGGTTTGTTTGGTTGATTATTTGTGGGTTGGTTTGGTTGATTATTTCTGAGGTTGTGTCTAGTATTTCTTGGTTTGGTGATGTGTCTGAGGTTGTCGGTTTGTTTGGTTGATTATTTTTAAGATCTAACAAGAGGTATGGTATCTGGTAAAGATCGATTTTTTTTTTTAAATCTAAACTTGTTAGATCTGAAAAAAAAAAAAGGTATGGTATCTGTTGTGGTGGTGTTTCTGATGTTGTGGTGATGTTTCTGAGGTTGTGGTGATGTTTCTGAGGTTGTCGGTTTGTTTGGTTGATTATTTATGAGGATGTGTCTAGTATTTCTTGGGTTGGTTTGGTTGATTATTCCTGTGGGTTGGTTTGGTTGATTATTTGTGGGATGGTTTGGTTGATTTTTTTTTGTAAATCTAAAAACTGGTGATGTTTCTGGTGTTGTGGTGATGTTTCTGAGGTTGTGGGTTGGTTTGGTTGATTATTTGTGGGTTGGTTTGGTTGATTATTTCTGAGGTTGTGTCTGTTGTGGTGATGTTTCTGATGTTGTGGTGTTGTTGCTTACTAGACTTTGTTGTTATGTTTTGCAGATTTGGGGTGCCTCAATAGCATGACCCTGTGACTGTTGATTTTCATTACTGGATGGTAAAGTGATCAACTTTAGCTCACTTTGCAACTTTAATGAAAAAAACTTGAGTGTTTTGGCATGACAAAACTGATGATTTTCATTACTGGATGGTAAAGTGATCAACTTTAGCACACTTTGCAACTTTAATGAAAAAAAGTTGAGTGTTTTGGCATGGCAAAACTGATGATTTTCTAAAAAAAATGGCAATGATGATTTTTAAAACTTAAAGAGTTTTGGCATGACAAAACTAAATTTGCGACCAACATGAGCAAAAAGCTAGTAACGAGCCTATTTGATAAGTTTACCTCTTGTGTGTCGAATGGTGAACTTGACATGGTTGTTGCTTGTTGCTAGTTGCTGATGTTGCTAGTTGCTTGTTGTGGTGGATTGTGACACTTGTTTGTTGTGGTTTTTGGAGATATTGCTAGTTGTGTTGTTGCTTTCTTGCTACTTGTTGGGTACTTCATTTGCTTATAAGGTTCAATGCCCGCACATTTTCTACTTTCTTGTGATGTTTTGCGAACGGAATCGCACCTCTTGCACAATGAAAACGTGTTTGTGCTTCGTTAGACTTGTGCAGTTTTTAGACCTGTTGTGACTTGTGCAGTTTTGAGACATGTTGTGCATTTTGAGACATGGGTGCTAGGCGGGCACCCCAAAGGGCTATGGGTGCTTGGCAAGTGAAAATATAGGTATTTGGCCAAGAGCATCCTCTACACAGCACCCATATATACTTTGTTATGACATGGTTAGACTTTGCATTAGATGTGATTTGCATTTTGAGACATGTGGTAGCTTTGAGACATGGGGTGACTTGTGCATTGGCTAGACTGGCTGAACTTGGTGACTTGCATGCGCATTGGATCTGCTAAGCTGTGAACTTGTGCAATTTTGAGACCCTGCTGACTTGTGAGACCTATTGTGACCATGATTTTCAAAAAAAAGGGGATGATGATTTTAGCCTTAAAATTTTTCCGATGCGATGATGATAATCGATGGATGTAAAGTGAGATAAAATCTCACTTTGCAACCTTCAAACCTGAGCCTCAAAAAATTTTCGACAAAGTTTTTTTTAAAGTTAAAAAAAACTTGTAAAAACTAAAAGTTGTAAAACAAAAATAAAAACTCATTACAAAACTTAAAAAACTTGTAAAACTAAACTTAAAAAAACTTGTACAAAACTTAAAAAACTTGTAAAACAAAAAATAAAAACTTGTAAAAACTTGTACAAAACTAAAAACTTGTATTACTTTTATTTTGGCAAACCAAAGCACTCTAACCTAATTTTTTTATATTTTGGCATGGAAATCGAAAAAAAACATTCCCCCAATGATTGCCAATGATTAGCAAATAACCTATATTTTCACTTGCCAAGCACCCCATAGCCGTTTGGGGTGCCTGGATAACATGACCCATAAATTAACTACCAAAACGCGCATAAATTTATTCCAAAACTAACTAAGCGCGACTCAAAAGTTCGATGCCTCACCATGCGACTCAAAATTTCATTCGGCCCAATATTTTGTTCGCTCAGATACAAATCCATCCGTGCCCCAATGTTTATGCGTGCTCCGAATGCAAACCCATTCGCGCATGAAAATTCAAAACACGAATGCGCTTCAGCTGCCTATGCACACCCTACAATGGAAAAATGACTAAATTAAAAAGAGACAAAAATTTCATGCGCACTTATAATGTAAAAATATCTATGCATACCTATTTTTACTATATATAAAAAGGGAATAATATTTTTGAAAGCTTAAAAAACATAAAAGTGATTAAAGTGTATTGACAAAAATACCCCTTTAATGTTTAGTAGTAACTTACGTATAATACTTCACAATCTATTATTTGTAGAAGTAGATTGGGTTTTATGTTAATCATTTAATCATGCTAGGGCTCGACTAATTTTTATAACGCGCTAAAAAACATAAAGCTCAAGTCAAACTCAACTCGTTTATTACACTAGGCTTAATCTCGATTAATAAATGAGCCCAAACTTAAGTTCGAGCTCTGTCTCGAACTCGTTACACGCCTCGTTAGTGCTTTTACCGATCCATCTTTAGTTTTTCACGAACGGCTTGAATGTTTCGCTCTAGGTAACATAAGGTATTACCAAAACAGACAAGTATCATACCTCATTTACAAAATCGGACAATTTTTCACCATTTTGCGAGAATGGATTGCCACGCTTACCCACCAATTCCATGTGAGCCCACGTGCTTAATCTCATGTGAACAACTTCACCCATTATACAATAAAAAAAATATATATAATATACGGAGTATCAAACTAGCTAAGGTACATTGATTCTACGTGTTCTATCTTTGTTGATCCTCATTTGCATTGTAAGAAACATCGTTACTTACTATTGGTCACCTTATCATGACTCATGATTCAAAATGTACATGTCAACATAGGGAATCCATAAACAAATAAAATTAGTGCTATATAAATAATACCGGCCTCTTGATTTCTCCATTTCCTATTGAAACATACCAGCTTATTAACTAGCAACCCATAAACCGCAACAACTATCCTGGTGTTCAGCTTACGCGAGCATGCATATGAAACTCGCTGTAGCATCACTCGGGCCTAGCATCATTCGCCACCGCCCTAACACTCGCCCCGCATCATTCATCCCTCGCATAACCTTAGCCATTCGCCTCAAAGACTCACCCCAACCTTAACTATTCGGGCCAAGACTCTCAAACTTTGAAATACCTCGACACCGAATCGCCAGATTTAGCCGTGAATTTCAAGTCACTTTTTGATCGCCTAAAAATGTCTTAGAAGATCATGAACACGCGGTATAGTTAAAGACATATCCTCAAATGAATCTAACGGTTCACATTTAAAAGTTCGTTTGTGAAATAATATGAGCGAAGTTCGGTTTGGTAAGACGGTACTTGAAATGGTTCATTTTAAAAATTTTCTCTTTCTAAAAGCTTAAAAAACATTAAAGTGATTAAAGTGTATTGACAAAAATACCCTTTTAATGTTTTGTAGTAACTTTACGATAATACTTGGGTTTTATGTTAATCATTTAATCATGCTAGGGCTCAACTAAATTTTATAACGCTTAAAGAAAATAAAGCTCAAGTCAAACCCAACTCGTTAATTACACTAGGCTTGATCTCGATTAATAAATGAGCCCAAACTTAGGTTCGAGCTCGGGCTCAAACTCGTTTGCGCGCCTGTTAGTGCTTTTATCAATTCATATTCTTTCATGCACGTTGACTCTTTTATGCTCTAGGTGACATAATGTCACGACCCGCCTACTCGACTAGATCATTTTCAAGTATGATCGGATTCCGTGATATTCTACACTCTTTTAGGAGGTCTTTGATGAGCTTGGAAGAGTTTAGAAGCCCATGGAAGATGATGGATAATCTTGGAAGCTTATAGAATAAGAAGGAATAAGTAGGAAGCTCCAGAAACTTACTAGAAGCATATGGAAATCTCATAAGCTAGAAGCTTCCCAAAGAACCTTGTAGAAGCTTGTACATAGTAGTATAAATAGGTGTAGCCTCATTTGTAGATGGCATCCAAAAAGTTCACTTGTAAAGCACCTTGTAAAAGTTTATGTTGACAGAATGAGTAGAGAAACACACATTTCAACAAGTGAAAATAATTCTCCTTATTACTCCAAAATGAAGATACAAGATGTTTTATACGAAGAAAACAAGTAGTAAATGAAATAAGAAAAGATACAAAATAGACCCTACACTGTCTCAATGTTCCATCTGAGTCCTTCAACTTTTAACCAATTCCTCTTTTACACTCCCCCTCAAGTTGAGAGATGGAAGAACTGCAAGCTCCCAACTTGGACATTAATTTAGAATGCTGATCAGCTGGAAGAACTTTAGTAAACACATCACCGCTAGTCTTTAGTGGAATATAAAGGTAGGACTTTACCATTCTTGACTTGATCCCTCACATAATGGCAATCCACTTCTATATGTTTTGTTCTGGCATGGAAGACTGGATTGGCAGCTATATATATAGCAGCTTGATTATCACATTTCAAATCTACAGGACCAAGATCTTTGAGCCCCAAATCTTTCAACAAAGTCACCCACCAAGTAACTTCACAACATGTTAGGCATGGCTCAGATTCACCTCACTGATGATCTAGATACCACTTGTTGCTTCTTAGATTTCCATGAAATAGGTGATTGACCCAGCAAAATACAATAGCCAATGGTGGACCTCCTTGTCATAGGACAACTAGCCCAATCATCGTCACAATAGGGCACAAATGAACAAATTAAATCATTGGCTAGCAATATGCCTTGACCTGGTGAATTCAACAAATATCTCATCAAGTGTTTCATTGCTTGCATATGTACTGATGTAGGATTTTGCATAAACGACTCAACAACTGCATAAAGTGTAGCAAATGTCAGTCTTGTTATTGTGAGATATATAAGTTTGCCTATGTATCTTATGAGATACTTCGGATCGTAAAGGAGTTCCATGTCTGCTTACAACTTGATATGAGAATCCATAGGCAACTTGTATGGTCTTGCATTAGTGAAACCAGCTTCTTGGTAATCAGTCTGTAATTCTTTTTGAGATGAAAATGCCTTGTTCACTTTTGCACACCTCCAGTCCTAAGAAGTAGTTCATCTGTCCCAAATCCTTCGTGTGAAAATGAGTACTTAATTGTGTTTTAAGAGCTTGAATCTGATTGTTGCTAGAACCAGTGATTAAAAGATCATCAACATAAACAAGGACTGCTGTGAAAGATTCAGCATCTGTCTTGATGAACAACAATGAGTAATCACTTTAGACCGAGTATAACCAAAGGACAACACGTTTATGCTGAAGAGAGTTTGGCAAACCACTGTCTAGGTGCTTGTTTGAGGCCATACAAGGACTTCTTGAGTTTGCAAACTAAACTTGAATCAGAGGAAACATCTTTTACACTCTCCCCCTTTCCAATATACCCTTGAGGCATTTGCATATACACTTCTTCAAAGAGATCACCATGTAAAAATGCATTAGATACATCCATTTGACAAATTTCCCAACCTTTCATGGTCCAGCCATCAAGTAAAGCTCTAACAGTCACCATTTTTGCCACTGGAGCAAAAGTTTCTTCATAGTCAACACCTTTTCTTTGCCTATTCCCATTCACTACAAGTCTAGCTTTCTTCTTGTCAAGTACCATCACTTTGAGTTTGATTTTGTAGATCCAATGACAAGCAATAGCTTTCTTTCCTTTAGGTAGAACAACTACTTCCCATGTATCATTCTCCTCTAAAGCTCTTAGCTCCAAATTCATTGCATTACACCAATCTTTTTCTTTAATCAGCTTTGAAGTAAGTAGGTGCTGACGAGCCTGTTACTAAAGCACATAGAAAAGCATGAAATTGAGACGTAGAGAGGAGTAATCTGATACTTGATTAGCCTTTGGTTGATGAATTGGTGTCACATAATCTTTTAGCCAGCTTGGAGCACTTGACACTCTAGTAGATCTTCTGATGCCTGCATCTTAAACACTAGTGGTTGGAACAAAAGATGGTGCAGTTTGAACAACATCAGCAGAATCATGAACAACATCGCTAGATCATGAGCAACATCGCCAGGAATCATGAACAACATCGCCAGATTCAGTGAACAACATCGCAGCGATACACACAAGGCTCATGAACAGGTTGTGTTATGGATACAAAATCTTCATACCACAATGGTGAAGAAATTGGTGCAAATGTGTTGAAGAACTTGCAACATACTTGTTTTAGAGTAGGGAAATATGTGCTCATAGAAGACAACATCTCTTGACACAAATCTTGTATGATTCAAAGAAATTCTCAAAGAATGGGTCACATAAGTACAAGTTGAACAGAGAGACTTATGAGACTATGCAATCGAAGATCTGGAGTGAGTACTATACAACTATGAATTATGTTTGGGAAGAATTGGATTCAATGAATGAATTGCCAAGAATAGTCAATATTACCTGAAATTGCTGCTTTTCTAACCTACTTTGAGTACTCAGATAGAAGAGCAAAGATTGTTTCAGTTCTTGAATGGTTTGGATGACAAATTTTCTCATCAAAGGAGTCAGTTGTTGTTAAACTCTCCTCTGCCAAGTGTTGAGACTGCTTGTGCTTTGCTTCAACAAGAAGAGTCTCAAAGGGGGTATTTGGATCAGACAATCATTTGTTGAATCTCCGACAAACCTCTATAGCAAAGGTGAGGTCAAAGAGAAGTGTAACATATGTGGCTACAAGTGGCATCCACCGTGACAAGTGTTGGGAGAAAGTTGGTTACCCCACATGGCATTACAAGTAAAAGCAATACGAAAAGTAAAGCTCTCGAAGGGCTGGTTCAGTGGAATGTGAAAAAGACAACACGCATTGGTTGAAAGTGGTCATGTGGTCTTTACTTCAAAGCAGTTTGAATAACTCATGAAGAGTATTCCTCATTTCAATCAGACTACCGATGAGACCAATGTAATCGAACATCCTTTTGGAGAAGGTACACTCTATCGTTTTCTTGTGTTAATGGGGTTATAGAAGGATGGATAATTGATACAGGGGCAAGTGATCATATGTCACCGGATAGCACTGATTTGAATGATGTTGAGGCTCTTAAGTGTAAACAGGTTATTAATTTGCCAAATGGACATACTTCAGTCATTTCCAAAGTAGGCAATGTTGCTTTACAAAATAGACCCTACACTATCTCAATGTTCCATCTGAGTCCTTCAACTTTTAACCAATTCCTCTTTTACAAGTTCTCTAAGTAATAATACAAAGTGTTCCTTTACATTCCACTTGCTCCATTCTTTGAAGCTTACATTCGTTGCATATATCGCTATGTTCGAAAGCAAAGCTGAGCTTTGTCGAGACTAAGTGCCGCACGAAAGACCTTGTAGAGACAAGTCCGTGACAATAAGCTCAAACAAAGCGTTTAAAACACACTTCTTTAAAAAGTGTATATAATATTTTCACCTTTTCATTTTCTAATTGAGCATTTATTTGTAGTATTTACAATTTCACTCTCATTTTAACCTATTTGCAAAACAATGAAACATGAGGGTATGAAACGTGCTCTGATAATCATGCAGGGCTGTGAAAGCTTTATTGAGAAGTAACATCTTAATAAACAGTACTAGAGTAGAGGTTCACGGAGTGTCCAAAAGCCATATTATTCGGAGTCGAGATGTGCATTGAAAACCATGTTGTACTACGAAGGAGTCACTACAGTCATGCATATCCATCATATACAAACAAATCGTAGAAAATGATAAAATTGCTCAACACATAAATCAAATTGAAATAACTTGACCATAAACAAGGTACGTATTCTTGCTATCTGACTTGTTCGCATACCTAAAATGTCTGCCAGTCACATGAGGTTCAAGTGTTCACAATCAACTAAGAAATGTATATAAAAATGAACGATCACATGTTTATGGGTCAACACAACTTGACCTCGTCCGGTTCAACGTGTATAAGAAACTGACTAGCTTCAACTCGAACCCATTGCCCAACCCACCCATGTCGATGTTTTCTATAGATGTTTCTAAGTCTAAACAAAGTAGTCTTCCTAGACGACGATCTTGTGGTTCAAACTGATCTTACGCCTTTATGGGACATTGATATGAACGGAAAAGTAAATGGAGCAGTTGAAACATGTAGTGGAGGTGATAAGTTTGTAATGTCCATG
Source organism: Chrysanthemum makinoi (assembly GCA_910596185.1). Taxonomy (NCBI): domain Eukaryota; kingdom Viridiplantae; phylum Streptophyta; class Magnoliopsida; order Asterales; family Asteraceae; genus Chrysanthemum; species Chrysanthemum makinoi. The sequence goes on from OU343222.1 coordinate 10,283,073, forward strand.
ATAATCAAAAGCTACTTGAACCATTCTCATCCATTAATATAGATAGTGTAATGAAGGGTTTATAGACAGATAGGTTACCCAACTTTTCAATTTTATTTGCCTAAGTTATCAAACTTTCATTTTGTTCACTTAGACATCAACTTTAGAAGCATTCAACCTCTATTTTTCGTTAGAATCAAAGTAACCCAAATGATTTTTTGGTAAGTTAAGTAATCTAAATGTAGCGTTTTGAAAATCAAGAACCTAAATGTAGCATTTTATTTAGTTAAGTAACCTGTTTCAAAAAAAGTTTTGTAATCTTGCATGAATAAAATCGGTGGAATATCTGGGTCTATAAACCCTGTAATGAACTGTAACAACACATGATTTGCACTCAGCCAACCTACTCACGTGTTTTTTATTACTTATAAAATCAAAAATGTTGTCCTCAACGAGTGCAACACAAACAATACAAAAGAAAATATGTTGTCCCCAAATGGATGCAACACAAGAAGACAATAATCACTTTACAAATCACCTGACTACAACACAGAAAATACCAAACAATAGCAGATGATCAACATAGACTAACTCAGCAAGGTTTGACTTGTTTGTAGTACTAAGGCAAAGCACACTAGTAACCTCCATGACCATTATTTCATTGTCACATCGCTTTTTCTCTCTAACGATCTACAAACAACTTTTTATCACACTAACGCGACCGCATTTTTCCCTTCTTTATATACAATACAACCGTATAAATCTTAATTTCATAAACACATTTGTACTTATTTAGAAACAAAACTGAAATATTAGGCTAAAGCCTAACAAATGTTAGGGTGCAAAGTGAAAATTTTCTAAAGTTGTCATCTTCTTCCAGACATATAAACAACCATAACCCAATTTTTTGTTGCCATATTCCTTATAAAAGCTTAAAACTTCTCGAATTCGGCCATGCACAACACAACACAACAAAATAAAATTAATAATAAAAAGACATGATTTTTGATTTTTGTGTTTGTGTATGTTGGTCGTCACCGGACCAAAAAGGCCGGGCGACGAAGCCGATCGATTCTAACGCGACGACCGACGACACTGGTTCTCGACTCGGTCGGCCAATTTTAGTGCGCCCAACCTAAAGATGCATCTTAACTAACTTTTATGTATGAATCAAACAAGGTTACTAACATTTGGATGCAACTAAATCAAACATAAAGCAAAACTTAACTAAATAAATGATAAATAGCACCATCGAGTAAGAAATACTACGATTCACCATCATGTGACCGTCTAGTAATTGCCTTAATAGGACACGATAACAGTTATAGATGGAAATACTTATATCAACATCGATAGTGCTCTCATTCTTTTGCTTGTAAACTCGAGAAAGCAGTTTGTAACTATAATTAGTTTCTATTGTCATTTGATGAAAGAACGACGCCCATTGACATTCACATTTATTATTTGAAGATGACCCATAGAAAATGAACTTATGGTAGGATTTTAGGATCCTAATCTCGATCCAATCATGTGATCTCGATCTTAGAAAAACGGAAATAATCTTAGATAAGATCTGATCTTGAAAGGTATCTATCTTAAACCGATACATACAATTCACTATTCTAGAATCTAGAAAACAAGATGTTTGTGTTAATGGCTTGTTAAAAGATGTAGCCCATAATGACCTTTATTGGGCTTCTCACAAAATTTATAACTCGTTCCAAATTAAAGCTATGAATTTGAAACTGTACTTGTTCCTTAGACTATCTTTATCAACAACCTGCTACAACTCAATCTCTTAATAAAATATTATTTTCTCTTTTCTACACCTACACAACTAATACATATAACCAATTTACATTTTTTTACCATTTATCAACAACCCAACCCAACCTAACAATAAAATGACATTAAGTAGGACATCATTTTGCAAGTCACTCAACAACCCAGATTGCCAACCTCACTTTCATTCTTTGCACACTTTTAATATAATATATATATTTTTTTCCTACCCAACCGGTTGCCAACCCAATAGATAAAGGTAGTCTTATAAGTCACAGCATGCGACTCTATTGTTACACAGTCACATAGGTTGTGTTTGTCGACGAGCTTTTTGTATAACTTAAGAGTATTTAGCGCTTAGAATTCTGGTTTGGTAACAAATGTTTAACGCTCCTATTTAAAATGAAATTATAAAAAGCGTCTACCCTTTACCCCAATTTATGCTTTGTAATCACACATGTAACTACGTTATCAAAAAAATAATAATAATATAAAGAACTGCTTATTGCGTGCAACTAATATTCGTTACCCAAACATAGCTTATAATATAAAAACAAGATATTACAATAGAAATTAAGGAAATGACACTTTACGGAAAAAAATTCGTAGCATTCATGAAACAAAACTGCAACAAACATATGGCCAAATTTATTCACCAGCATGTTGAAACAAAAACCTCTCTCTAAAACAAATCCACCCTAACCCTCCAAAACAAATATGTTTTTCTCCCATGGGTCGGTTTGACCTACCGTCCTGACATCCTTCTCCCTATCTTTCTTGATTCTTTTCCACACAAAAGTTCTTACTCACGATATTGCCATCTCACATCTTCACGTCATATTTGCTGCCGCCATCGCTGCCTTCTTTCTAGATCCGCTACTCATCCTCTTCCGCCAGATCTCTTGTAATCCGTCGTCGATGGCTTGTCACGCCTTGGGTTTCACTTTTAGACTGCTTTGGTTTAGGTATGGCTCCTAAGGATGACGCTAGTTTTATCTTCTATGTATATTTATGACATGCTTTTGTCGCTCTACATCATCATATGGTTGTGTCTACCAAAAGCTTACTTTATTGATTCCCCACTTGTATGGTGTTACGTAGTCGTCACAACTATTATGGTGATGTCTTGTTTGCTTTAACTTGTTACCTTGTGTATTTTGTTTGGCAAGTCGGTTTCGATTTTGCCCATTATATTCGATGTAACTTGTTGTGTTCAAATTACCTCAATTTGTAAGGAGTAAAATGTTATCTCTGTTCAAAAATGTTGAAACAAATTATGAATTTTCAAGGACGTTCACATCATTTTGGCTAACTAGCATGAATGTTATTAAGGTTGTGTAAATCTGTAATAGACCATTGAAATCTCACGACTTCTATACACATAACGCATATGCTATAAATAGCTTCACTCACTGATAAGTATATCATTAAACTAGAAAAGAATGTTCAAAATTATTATTCATATAGTAGAATTGACAAAAACACATGGTTAGCTTTGAATATTTATATAGTTGTTACATTATATCGGATCAGCTTTGATTTAAAGATGAAGCTTGCTTCTTATTGGAAAGTTGTTTCAAAATGAATCGTGGATTGTTTAGCACTTTAGCTACTATATCGTATACGGTTAATGATCGATAAAGTAGCTCAAGTATCGTTTTGAAACAACTTTCCAGTAAGAAGTTAACTACATCTTTAAATCAAACACCTGATCCCATATAATGGGTGAAACAAAACATACTACAAAGTTCAGATTAAGTCTAAGAAACCAAATCAACCCATGTGAAACACCAAACACACATGCTCAAAAGCTGCTAGATCCCCATATTGAATCGCAACTCAACATCGACTTAGAATGTCGGTAATGGCACACTGCATTGAGTTTTATTAATGAATCTGGTTAAGCCGTGAACATCTGAGAGAAAACTCGACTATTTATAAGAGACCACGAACAATGGGTTTTATGTTTACTGTTATCTGCTCCTTGTAGTATGAAAAGGGCTCATCTTCTTAGGGTTTATCCACAAAAATCTAGTTAAGTTGCGTACATCTGAGAAAGGTCGTCTTAGCAAGGATCATGTGTTTACCGTTTACCCACGGGATTTTGATTAAGCCACGCATATCTGAGAAAGAAGCTTAACTTTCTTGGTGGTCTCAACATGAATCCTATGTTTACCGTTTACCATTTTATATAAGTTTTTAGACCTTTTAAGTAACATTTCAAAAAATATCAGTTAATGATAATGCTAACACAAAGACTGAGTCTAGGCTAAAGGAGATTGTCTGCAAACAAAGTAACGAGCCCATGGTCTTTAAGCATATACTACCACATTTGAACATACTAAAGGATCATCCGGCAACCCTGATAAACCAACGTTTCTTTGAATATCCCATTGAGCGTGCCTACGAGCCACTTGTCGGTCTTCTTAAATTTCAAAGAGTCAAAATTAAACGAACAGTAGAAAAAATATCTCAAAAAATCGGTTTGCTTTATATCGTGGTTGAAATCAGATTGTTAAGTCCTTGTACACTCTCCTAATCTTGTTAAACATTTTCTTGATACATTGAGAGTATCTAATTATCTATCTTAAATCGATACATACAATTCATTGTTCTAAAAATCAAGATGTTTGGGTTAACGTCTTGTTAAAAGATGTAGCCCATAATGACCTTTATTGGGGTTCTCACAAAATTTATTATTCCCAAAATAGACTTGACTAACCGACCGTGTGATTTTATTAATATTTGGACACGTGTCTCCTTTTTTATTTTAAAATCACTAGTGGTTAGTGCGATGTTTTTTTGTGCCACTTACGGCTATTGCACTTTCGTACCTTACACGAGGAGATCCAAAAGCATTAGCAGAAGATATGAGATCTTCCACGTGATCGGTCTCAAAGCCAGCAACTAAAGGCCGACATAGACCATTGCTTGCTCTCTTTGAAGCACTTCATTTATAGTATCTAGAACATGTTGTAGCCGATTCTTATCCATTGCAAGCATAATGAATAAGCAAACAAAGATAGCTTTTTGTACTTTCTCTCATCCGAAAAGGTATACGTTTGACTTTAGAGGTCAAACGAGTCATTTTGGTCATCAAAGAGATTGAATTAGACTAAACACTAGTATGCTTTATTGCTATGCTTGGAATCATCTTCAAGAATATCACTTGTGTTACGTTCATTCTAAAATGTATCATAAGTTAATATACGAGCATTTGGATAACACATTTTCTGCTACTTATAAAATGAATGAGAAGTGATTTGGAGATCTAAAATTCATGACTAATTTTATAACTAAAATTGTGTAGCGGTAATTTTATTGGTTGCAGCAACATGGTCCACTTCTTTACAACTCAAAATTAGTCATGAGTTTTAGATCTCTTAATATTTTTCTAAAATGAATATCATGTTGGTATTTGCATACTATTTTAATATCATGAGTATGAGAAAACATACTATTTTACTTCGCTAGTCTGTTTTTGGTTTGTAAAATAGCCCCAATATTGTGGGTAGGGATCTAGCGAGAAGATAAACTAAAATGAGAATAATATTAACCACACATTTCAAATGATGGAGAGAAATATAAAAAGAGATGCATCTATATTTTCAGGTGCATCTGAAATGTGCGATTGTGGTTTCTTCTCACTCTTCTTATTTTAATTTTATTTCTCATTTGATGCTTACTCCCAATATAGTAGTCGTCAAAATCCATAAAACATGTTTTGTGTTTATTTCGTAACCTCTCATACGTATGTTAAATATCAAAATCATACACTATATTAACAAAAATGAAAATATTTCCTTCAACACACTAGAATTCGATAGATTCAATGTTTTTGCATGCTATATCCCACATCGAAAATAAATGGAAAGAAATGTGTGTTTATATACAAAGGGTGTCTTGATTAAAATTGAATGGGTGATAAGGTGATACAGTTCATATATACAACCATTGTCACTGTTCAACTTGTTGTCCCTTTTTTTACACCAAATAATTATTGTGTTGTAATTTTTGTACATATGCAACTATTATCACTAAATCATGATGTTGTCCATGTTTTGACACCAAATAAGTATGGTGTTGTAATCTTGTATTTCATATGATTTAGTGACTCCGTAGATGAAAGTGTAGATTTTGATTAGGGTAGATTTTGAATGGGTGATCGGTGATACAGTTCATATATACAATCATTGTCACTGTTCACGTTGTTATCCCTTTTTTTACACCAAATAATTATTGTGTTGTAATTTTTGTACATATGCAACTATTATCACTAAATCATGATGCTGTCCATGTTTTGACACCAAATAAGTAATGTGTTGTAATCTTGTATTTCATATGACTTAGTGACTCCGCAGATGAAAGTGTAGATTTTGATTAGGGTAGTAATAAATTTTAGATACACTGAAAGTGTATAAATTGTTACGAAACATAATATATTGGATTTTTATAAGACTTTGTAGATATGAACATATACAGTACGTATTAGTTGGAGATGAAACCTTCTAAAGTTTACAAACAAGTTTTAGTTGTGTTTTTGGAACCTGATTTTAACTAATATTGTATCTTCCGCCAAAAAAGATTTGTTTTGTTTCGGATGGTCAGGTCACTTCAATGTTAGCACAAAAGTAGCATCTGCAACAAGTATTTGATCGTATATGTCTTACACGATGTAAATAGGATGTCTAGTTTGTGCCCGGTTTGGTTTTCAAAACCTTAGTATATCATTTAACTAGAAAAGAATGTTCAAAAATATGATTCATATAGTAGAATTGACAAAAACACATGGTTAGCTTTGAATATCTATATGTTGTTTCGCCCATTATACAAGATCAAGCGTTTGATTTAAAGATGAAGCTTGCTTCTTATTGGAAAGTTGTTTCAAGACGAATCGTGTATTGTTTAGCACTTGAGCTACTATATCGTATACGGTTAATGATCGATACAGTAGCTCAAGTGTCGTTTTGAAACAACTTTCCAATAAGAAGTAAACTTCATCTTTAAATCAAACACCTGATCCCATATAATGGGCGACAAAACATACTAAAAAGTTCATATTAAGTCTAAGAAACCAAATCAACCCATGTGAAACACCAAACACACATGCTCAAAAGCTGCTAGATCCCCATATTGAATCGCAACTCAACATCGACTTAGAATGTCGATAATGGCACACTCAACATTGTTTCTTTTGTATAACTTAAAGAGTATTTAGCGCTTAGAATTCTGGTTTGGTAACAAATGTTTCACGCTCCTATTTAAAATGAAATTATAAAAGCGTCTACCCTTTACACCAATTTATGTTTTGTAATCACACTACGTTATCAAACAATTTTATAATATAAAGAACTGCTGATTGCGTATTCGTTACCCAAACATAGCTTAAAATATAAAAACAAAATACTACAATAGTAAGGAAATGAGACTTTACAGAAAAAAATTCGTAGCATTCATGAAACAAAACTGCAACAAACATATGGCCAAATTTATTCACCAACAAGTTGAAACAAAATTTGAATTTTCAAGGACGTTCACATCATTTTGGCTAACTAGCATGAATGTTATTAAGGTTGTGCAAATCTGTAATAAATTGACCATTGAAATCTCACGACTTCTTTCCACATAACGAATATGCTATAAATAGCTTCACTAACTGATAAGTAAATCGACCACGTTTTGAAACGCAAACTACCCAACAGTTATGTTGCCATAACTTTCAATTATACGTAGATTGCCCCCTTTACCGAGAAAACTACCCAAGTGCCATCAACATGCAACCTAAAGCAATATAAGTCATGCCGTTGAAAATGTAAGTAAAGACTCTGCCGGTTACTGCCTAGAGGAAGATCAGCTCATGTGCGATTATTAAAGTGTGTACATAGTGAATATATTTTTTTTTGAACGTCATAAGCACCGTGACCATCTATTACTGGATAGAAACTCTAAAATAGCCCCTTCTCTATATCTAACACCCCAAGAGTTCTAATAGGGGTTTGTAATAAATGGGAAAAACCTATGGCCATTCCCGTCTTCTAGTATAGATATAGGTTGAAGGTTGAGTCATTAAGAACCGAACCTTTTAAAAAGAGGAACCATGGTCGCTAGTGAGATGTTAATGTAGGTTCGAAATCTACAATGAAATTCTTGACACCGGCCGTCGGCTTCTTTTGCGGACCGGAGGGCATGTTAAGTGTATGCATAAAATGAAGACCCAAAAACCAAATCTCGGAAACCAGCAATCTGACCGGATCAAGTTAAAACATTTATGGGGTTTTTTATGGTGACTTAAATGTTGGAGTGAGAAGAAGATGGAGTGGTTGGTTGTAGTTATAATGATAAAAGCTAAGTACTTATATAGACATGACTACACAACTTTTGTGAGACTATTTTCTTTATCTTATTTTTTTACTTCAACTTATTTAGGTGCGGTTTTGATCAAGTATGGTTTGAATGGTCAAGAAATAAATCTGTTAGACTTATGTTGTTAAGTGTTAACAATATTGTGAAGCCATAATGGTTGGGCTTGGTTTTTAAAATGCAACGAATTATACTACTACGTTTGGCTACGCTCCACATCCACCATTCATGGCCAATAATCTTCTCCAAAGCTATACTTTCTTCATGGCCTGTGAAAATAGTTGGCGTTGAATTTTAAGTACATTAACTTATTTGAGCAACTTCATTTTACATATAACTTTTATAATGATTGATAGTAAACTTTAGCCATAAACATGGAAAAGGTGATGTTAAAGAAGAGATGTATTGTATATGGTTAATGATTTGCACACTCTAAACTATGCTTTAAGCATTTATACATGTATCATACGTCATTTCTGAAGATTGTAAATTGAGGTGTGCGGATCAAAAATAAAAATGTGTCAGTCAACACACATTGTATATGTCTATATGATGGGCACTAGCTAGGATAGAAATGAAAGGTCATTCCATAACATGGTAAAAAACTTTATAACCACGTGTCACTTTTAACGTGAACTCATTAAAATGTTATATAAGGACATTTTATGAAAAGCAAATTACAAAAACAAACATAATATAAAGTTATTATACGAGAATGAACCGTTTTTCTATAATTTACGGATATGACGATTTTACGTCACTATCATCCATAACTCACACTCATACTCATTTTACGTCACAATCATACCACTTTCCACTTTCCACTTTCCAATACTCTTTCCCAATACCATTTTCCATTCTTTATTCTTTTATCTTCTATATCAAACGTTCCTGAAAGTTTCTTTATAATAGCCAAACAAATAATCATCAAACAAACCTTAAACCTTTTACATGATTAAGAAGCGTTCTTACCTTTTACATGACTAAGAAGCTTTTACATGATTAAGAAGCGTTCTTACCTTTTACATGACTAAGATGAACATGACTAAGAACCCTGTTTAATTTAAAACAAAACAACTTGTATAAAACAACCCAACCACGCCAGGGGTTCAGCAGGCCACAAAGTTTCACGCCAGGGCACTTACGCAACGCAAGCCACCCATGGTAATACGCCCACGCACACACATTCTCTCGGATACTTTACAACTTCCCCAATTAAATACCAACTCATCTCATTTAATTCTTTACAACTTCCCCAATTAAATACCAAGTCAACTCATTCAATTCTTTACATCTTCCTCCATCTCCTCCATCCTCATATTACAGTGTTTTCTTTAGTCTCGTGTTTTCTTTACATCAAGCAAGTCTCTTTTTGTTCATATCTTTAACGCACGCCTAGCCACTAGGCCACTCCCATAGCACCTCTCTTTTGGTTGGCACAATGGCTTCATGTCCGGTAAGTTACAATCAATTGGTAATTAGTGATAATCAATTGGTAATTAGTGATAGTTTTAGTGGGTGTGTCTTTAACATTGGTTTAAAGATTTAGTAAAGACTTTGATTTATATGCAAGTGTTTTCTTGAATTAACGTGAGCTTGGTGTTTAACAAACACATTCGTATTTTTTATTTTTTTGATTTAACGTGACTTGATTTAACGTGAAGCCATTGTGCCAACCAAAAGAGAGGTGTGATGGGAGTGGCCTAGTGGCTAGGCTGTCGTTTTTAACATTGGTTTAAAGATTTAGTAAAGACTTTGATTTATATGCAAGTGTTTTCTTGAATTAACGTGAGCTTGGTGTTTAACAAACACATTCGTATTTTTTATTTTTTTGATTTAACGTGACTTGATTTATAGGCACAATGGCTTCATAGTAGACTTGATTTAACGTGAGACATTGGTGGTTGGCGAATTGACATTTTGTTATTTGCTATTTTTGTTTTGTAGACTTATCTGCAGAAGTCACCATTCATAGTCGTTTTAGCCTGTTGAAAAAGTTTAGAACCATGCATGGTAGAGATATAGTTAACGTATGTTTAGGAATCATTGTTTTCGTGATTGGTTAGATGTACCGTGTCTTGATCAGGAACCTAATTTAGTTCACGGTATGCTTCTTAGACAAGAAGAAGTTAATCCAGATATTCATAATCAATCTCATATGTTAAGTTTAATGTAGGTGATTATTATTGCAATTTTGGCCGTAAGGAATTTTGTCTAATGACCGGTTTAAAGTTTGGTGCCTATAATCTTGATGACTTTGAAAACGAGCCTACTCCATTAATACAACGTATATTCCCTCAATGCCAAGATGCAGTAACACTTTTGAATCTTAAGACATTATTTGAGGGTTCTGATTTTTTAGAGTTAGAGGAACAAGATGCTCTTAGATTGTGTTTAGTCATGTTTGTTGAGTTTACATTGTGTGGTCGGGAACCTAAACATGAGGTTCAAACCTTTTTGTTTGCGTTGGTTGAGGATCTCGATGCATTTGATGATTTCCCATGGGGATCATATTGTTGGGTTCCAACGTATCTCAGTGAGAAAGCAGCTTGGACACATATTCCTAAACATCTTAAGATTAATGATAGTAAAGTTAGAAACCGTAAAAAGAAGGTACTTAGGGAGGATCAGGTGGATGAAGAGATGGATGAAGGAAACGGGAATGAGAAAAGTGATGAAGATAAGGTGATTAAGTATACTTTGTATGGTTTTATTTGGGGTTTTAAGGTAATTTTTTTTTTAATTTTTTTCCCTTTTTTTGTTTTTTTTAATATATGTTTAATAATTTTTAGCCTTACAAACTTAATATTTTTTTTAGACATGGATTCAAGAGGTAATGCCCGAAAATAATCGGTTTTGGATAAAGGAGAAAAATGTTGTACCTGGGCGTCTCTTGGTTAGAGTCAAGTTTCTTAGAGAGCATTCGGATTATTTTTTTGGCCATAACGACAATGATGTAAGTTATAACACATTAAAACTCAAATATTGTTGGTATATATTTTTTTGTTATTATCATAATTGTAATATTTTTGTTGCACATAGTTCCAACAATGGAACTATCTATCCGTGAGACAGCTCTAGAGCTCAAAGATCCGTTTTGGATAGCTAGTACACAATTTTTTGCTAACGCAAAGCCCAATGATTTTTTACCACAAATGCCGTTTAAAAAGAGGCTACATAGATGGAAGCCAACACGATTGCGAGCTGCAACAAATGGGCCACAAGCTCCATCTACTACAAACAGACCATCAGGTCAACCTTCTTCAGATCGTGATGGTATTAGTTTACAAAAAGTTTTTGACGAGCTTATTGAGATGAAGAAAATCATTGAGCCGTGCCAGGTAATTTTATTAATAGACTTAGTTTACCTATGTTTAGTTTTATGATTTTAGGTACTATTGACTAATGTATACTTATTGAATTTACAATTTAGCAATTTCCTGCATGGATGCAACGTGTGGAGAATCTTGAGTCTATACTTAAGCAGAATATAAAGGCTCCCACAAAGACAGATTATAAGGTCGATGTAGATGATCAGATCGATATAGAGGTTCGAGGTGAAGAAGCTTTTGATGCTGGGAAGGATTCTGGTTTTAGGGTTGATATGTCTCAAGATGCGGGGAGTTTTGATTTTGAGAATGCCGGATGGTTGAATTTCGCTCAGACCCCCTCGGAACAATTACGTGTATTTAGCTCACTTGCCCCACGCGAGGATATGGTAAGACTATATATATTTGTTTTTTAGCATGTATCATCTTCATATATGTTAGTTTGGTTACGTTTAATATTTTTGAGTCACCCTCTCTACATGTCAATCATAAGACATCCACCACTTTTTTGCGACCGGTAAGTCACCATCCGAGCAATATTCTGTTTTTCCAAATGTTTCATCTTCTGTTGATATGGTATGTCTATTTTTTAACTTTTATATTATATGCTATTTTTTAATCAACCAATAATAATAATAACGTCACTAATATTATATGTTGTTTTTTAACTTCCATATTTTTTTATTTTTTATAGCACGTTAAGGTAGATGTACAAAAAGAAAAAGAAGCACGGGTTAGGAAGAAGTCATCAAAAATAGAAGATCCTTATACCCAACAACCTCCAACTACTCACATTCCCAAACCCCGCAAAGGAAGAAAGCAAAAACAAGATCCGGTGCATACGGTCCCACGCCTCCCAATCTATCCTTTACCATCTCACGTAGTTGTTGGGTTGAATCAACAAAGACCTCTTGTTACTTCTCGTTTTCGAGGGTACTATACATCAGATCATTGTGATTTTGGTGCTTTCCCGTACCTTAAAAATTTTAGGGTTCGTAAAGGTTTTTGGGATAGCATGTTATGTCTTAATCTCCCGAATGGTAATGGTTATCTCGACGATTCGGTATGTCTATTTCCTAAAATATTTATATATAAAAATATACAAGTTGTTTGTTATTTATTTGTATATCTTTATAATTTTTTATAGCATGTTGAGGCATACGTGAGATATTGCTTCCACAAGTTTGGACATGAAGGTAAATGGGCAGGATGCAATTCCTTTTTCATGATATATTTGGTTAGAGGTGATGAAAATGCTGTGAAATTTGCTAATGGAACATGGTATCCTAAACATTGGAATGATTGTGAAGACGCGACGTATTTTTATTCACCTTTTTCATGATATATTTGAAATATTTCATCTTTTTCTTTTATTTACCTTTGTATACTAACTAGTTATATTTTTTTACTTTAGATATACATGCCTATTTATGATTCTACCTATGGTCATTGGTATCTCTCGGTGTTAAACATCCCTTCTGGAAGGTTTACTTTTATGATAGCTTAGAGAAGATGAAGATTTCTAGTAATGTGTACTTTACACATTTTAAAGAAATGATTGGTGTAAGGTTTCCTTTGCTCTTGCGTGCAATAGGATGGTTTGAGGCTAATGGTTTTGATGATACTGGCTATAAGATTACTTTCCAGCTAGCGAAAATGCCTCAGCAGTCTGGGTGTTTTGGAGACTGTGGACCACTAATGTTGATGTTTATGAAGACTCTTTTACGTGGTTCTACAATTAACCTAGTTCCTGATACCATTGAACTTGGACGTAGAGCTCGAGAAAATATGGTGGAGGAGTTATATGAGATCGTAGGTTATTTTGATGCTTCTCTAGTGGATGATGATGTTACTCCAATTTCTTTGTTGCCCTTCGGTACTGGATGAAGAACTTACTCTAATTTCTTTCTTTGGTGCTTTAGTAGTTTTTTCTATTATGTAATTTTTATGTATTTTCGGACATGTTTAATAGTTATCCAATTGCATGATTTCTAGTTGACAATCAATCTTATTTTTCAAGTAAACACATTTTACGTACTCTTATCAATCAATATGATACACCAATTGAATGTGATACCTACCAATTGAATGTGAATGAAAATAGCAAAGAATGAAAATAGCAAAGTCAATATGATACAGTCTCATATATTTTTGATGCATTAAATTTTTGATGCATTGAATTTTTATTTACACAAGACATGTCATGTCATATATTCCAAGCCATCAATACTCACTATTTTTAACATGCTTTATATCTTAAATTTGCTACCTACATTACTATTTTTGACATGTCTCTATTTTTGACATGTCTTAAATTTTGCAGAACGATGTCTTAAATTTGAACATGTCTTAAAGTTTAGAGAGCCTTTGAGTATTTAATGTAAAAATACAGATTTCATAAAAATGTCATGGGCTATCTCTTTTACGACATCTTCTCTATAATGAATGTTCACTATTTTTGATGCATTGAATTTTTATTTACCGATTTGTGTGTTGGCAAATTTAATACACAAGAAATGTCGATACAAAATTTAGACATCAAATTTGATATTTAGACATCAAATTTGATAAAAAAATGTCATGTCAGGATATTCCAAGCCATCAATACTCACTTTTTTTAACATGCTTTATATATTAAATTTGCTACCTACCAATTCAAATTGAATTGAATGATAGTCACTGAAAATAGCAATGAATTTTACACATGAAATTTGATAAAAGTGTCATGACGGGTTTTTCCAAGACATGAGAATTACTATTTTTGACATGTCTCTATTTTTGACATGTCTTAAATTTTGCAGAACGATGTCTTAAATTTAACATGTCTTAAAGTTTAGAGAGTCTTTGAGTATTTAATGTAAAACATACAGATTTCATAAAAATGTCATGGGCTATCTCTTTTACGACATCTTCTCTATAATGAATATTCACTATTTTTGATGCGTTGAATTTTTATTTACTGGTTTGTGTGCTGGAAAATTTAATACACAATACATGTGTACTTCAGATACAAAATTTAGACATCATTCAAATTATTTAAGACATGCTCAAGATTCAAGTTTTTCATACATTATTCACATCTTTTTGATACATCTCACTTCTAATATCGAAATGGATACGAGTTTAACAAAAGGAAAATTTAGATTGTGCATTGTTAATGGTGATCGTCACTCTAACGTTCTTTTATCAAAAAAAATCACTTATAGTAGTTTTAGGCAATACGTCGGGAATAAATTTGCTCTAGATACTAGCGGTGTTATACGTTTATCATACCGTCTTCCTTCTGGTGACCAAGTTTACGATATCAACGATGATGAAGAGTTGAGGTATTTCATAAATTTTATTTTATCTACAAATAAAGATCAAATGATATTGTATGTCAATCAGTTTTATCAAACACCACATTTAGATTCTTATCATAGTCAAACTGGCCAACCTTCCCAAACATTTCCATCTCAAACCAATTATCAACCTTGTAATAATTTTCCATATTCTCAAAACATTCAACATTATCAAGATCTTCAGCAACATCAAAATTTTCAAATTTTTCATAATATACAATATACTCAAAATATTCAATATTCTCAGAATATTAAATATAATGAATATATCCCATATTCTGAAAATCAACATCATCCTCGATGTTGCCAATGGCTACATCCAACAATATGACACTCAATACCAAAATTACAACACCCAAAATCAACGATATTTCACTCCACACCATGAAAGCCATTTTAGATCTGAAGCTGATACTATAATAGAAGAGGATGAAGATGATGATGAAGACGATAAAGTTGAAATTGGATATAATCCAGACATTGATATTGATGATGAAGAGGAAGAAGAGGATGTTGGTGAAGTTCAACATGAGAAGAGACAAAAATCTTTTAATGACTGGCAAAAAGATACTTTTAAACACATGCCAGGAGATTTTTAGAAACACCAATTTTGAAGCCAAACCAAGAAACTCAAAAAATAATGATTCTTCAAAACTTGTTTTTTTAGGAACTTGGTTTAAATCAAAAGATGAATGTGTATTGAAAATCAGTCAAAAATGTTTTTTAGATGGTTATGAATTCAAAGTTAAAAGAACAAATCCTCAAACATTTAATGTCTGTTGTATGGTGGAAAAATGTTTATGGAAAATACATTGTGGAAGTTATAAGGGTAGTACGATGTTTGTTACAAAAAAATTGTAGACAACCACACTTGTCCAAGAACCATAACACGTCAACATCACAGAAATGCTAACAAAGCATTAATTGGTTACCTTATCAAAGAGCAATTAGCGGATACCAATCGGGAATATAAACCAAAAGATATAGTAAAGGATATGGCTGTTCGTTTTGGAGTCAATATTTCCTACCAGCAAGCATATAGGGGGTTGCATAAGGGGTTAGAGATGCTTAGGGGTGGTCCTGGTGAATCTTTTGAGAAATTGCCTTATTATTGTCACAATTTAGAAAAGAAAAACCCTGGCTCTGTGACAAATATAAAAGTTGACAATGAAGGAAGATTTGAAATGCTGTTTATTTCTATTAGCGTTGTGGTAAGTTATTAGTTCAATAAATTTTAAAAAATTCGCTTTCTTTTTAGCTAACTAAAGTCATATTTTTCATGTTGTCACACATTCGTAGTTTTCGGAATCATTTAAGACCAATGATCATAATCGATGGTGCTCACTTAAAAAGTGACTTTTACAACGGAGTCAATCTTCTAGCTGTAGGTATGGATGGTAACAACCAGATATTACCTAGCTTATGGTATATGCCAAGGTGAGGACGGCCCCGGATGGACATGGTTCCTTGAACAGTTGAAGTTTTGCATCGGTGAAAAAGGTTTGACAATCATATCCGATCGACACCCAGGGATTATTCAGGCTGTTAAAAAGGTTTTCCCAAAAGCTTTTCATGGTTATTGTTGTCGCCATTTAATGATGAATGCCGGCATAAATTCTCAAAGATTCAAACCTATATATTGGAAGATGTGCAAGGCGTACACGATCCATGAGTTCGACAGTTACTTGGCCATGATAGAGGTTGCTAGACCTAATGCATATAACAAACTTAAAGATGCACAATATTCAAAATGGTCTCGGGCTCATTGTGTTGCTAATCGTTATAATTACCTAACATCTAATAGTGCAGAGTCCGTTAATTCATTAACCCGGAAAGCTCGTAAACTTCCAGTTACAATGCTCATGGAATTCTTTAGAGATCTACTACAGAGGTGGTATTACGAAAGGAGGGAGACGGGAGGTATTTTTTTTATTATGTGGTATTATCGAAATGTTTTTATATGAAACACTTAACTGTATAGTATTTACTTTTAATTATGTAGATGATGGTGAAAATGAGCTTACCCTTGGGCGTAAGCTAAAGTGGCATTTAGAATACAAAAAAGTTATTCATTAAATGTCTTCGGTATCAATGTTGACAGATACCAAGTGGATGATAAACATGCAAGCTATGTTGTTGATATAAGTAAACGTATTTGCAGTTGCAGAAAATGGCAACTTTCAAGCTTGCCTTGCAATCACGTAATAGCTGTTTCAAGATTTCTCAATATTACCGATTTGGGTATTTGGGCAGAAAAATGGTTCATGAAATCTACATATAGAGCAACATATGAAGAATCAATTAATCCAGTCGGTGATATTGAAGCATGAGACACTCCAGGTTATGTCACACCTATTTTACCTCCTTACCTAGGTAAACGTTCAGAGGAGACCTAAAAATAAAGATCGTATCCCATCTAAAGGAGAGAAGCCAAGAGAACCATATTGTACTCGATGCACAAAAATTGGGCATTCTAAAGATAGATGCCATGAGCCTACATCTTCACAAAGATCGTACGACATCTTTATGTAATTGTTTGTGTGTTATTGAAGGTTAATCAAAAAAACAATATATTTATGCAACCTGTGATTGATGAATCTGAGTTATATGTTAACTAAAAAATAATTGCTTTAATTGAAAAACAGCAAACAAGTTAGGTTGAATAATGAATGCAAAATAACATAAAATTACATCGAAAATTACACATTCCTAATGAATAGTGGGTTTATTTGGAAACTTACATATTCCTAACCTTCTTAGAGCATGAATAATGGGTTTCTTTGGAAACTTTGACCTTTCTTTTTTTTGGCTTGATCTTTGTATGAGTGAATTGATATCTTGTAACATAAACATTAATTAGTTTCTCTTCAAGTGTTATACATGGGAACATGTCACACCGGATATCATGATAGTGACCAAAGGTAGCAAACCATCGTCCAAACTATTATTCGGTTTTTGAAAATAAAAATATATAGGTGTTTTTTCATCATAACCCAATTCCCTTACAAGTTGATGCAATTCATCCATGCAAAATGTGTTCATATTTAAAAAACCAACATAAGCGTAAACACCCTCGTCGAAGGTGATACAACCAAATTTAGTAGAGAAAGTACCATAGTGATGTAGTCTAATAGAAAAAGTAGTTCATCTTCAACACCATCTTCACCATATATTGCTTCAGTGAAGTTGTATTGACCTTCAGATCTCCATTCACGAACAACCATATTCGAATATTAGGAGTTTTGAAGTTTTTGAATCAATGAACAAGGTTTATGCGTATTTATAAGTAGAAAAAAGTAAAAAATATGATTTCAATAATAACAACCATTACTCACGCCCCATTCCACGCCCAGGACATCCACGCCTAAGTACATCTCCAAGCCATCCCACGCCTAGCAACACGCGTGTTCACTTACACCCCGGCAGTGCATACGCCCGTGTTCACTTACACGCTTCCACATACCACACGCCAGACCACAGTTCCGTTCAGTTACAGCCCGCTACACGCCCCCACGCCCAGCACGCCCCGTGCACGAAGCCTACCGCCCGAGCACACGCCCAGCCATTCATAACGCCCAGTTCATGCCACGCCCAGGGCACGCCTGCCACGCCCAGGGCACGCCCAGGTCATTCTCTCGCCCAAACTCCTCGCCTCCACCACGCACAGAGAATTAGTGTACACGTGTTCGGTTTAAAAGCATTACACCGATCTAACGTCTCATATTCAAAAGTTCATTTTAGAAAATTCTGTAGGCGTGGTTTATACGAGTAAATTAATAGGGAAAGTGTTCATTTAAAAAAATTTCTCTTTTATGAAAATTAGTTATATTTACTATACATTTTGAATTGTATCATCACATATAAGACATTAGAAAAAGGTGGTTGTTATTTTATAGCTCAAACCCTTTTATGAAACGTAAAGAAAATTTGTAATCTCAAAATTTAAGACCATGCACGTTTTAAGAAAATCAGTATACAGTAAAAACTCTATAAATTAATGGTGTTGGGACCGACATATTTTATTAATTTAGCGAGATATTATTTTATCGATAAATTAATAAATTATTAATTTAAAGATGGTTAATTACGGGTATGCATTATCAGCACAAAATGGATATGAATCACTTGCTAGATTATCCTGGTGAAAATAATGAATGTTATGTGGTTTAAGGAATTGAAGAAATTGTGGCGGATACCATTCAAAATCCGGTTGATGATGAAGTTGAGAATGGTTCAATAGCTTTGGAACCAGTCACTCAAAAAGAAGCATTACAAGCAGCAATAACTCTTCACAACTTTTTGTTCCAATATGAGAAGACAACGCCCCAATCTTTTGAGTGCAATAGGGAGATCTAAAGATGAAATTAATATAGATTTGAAGTTCAACAAAAAAACAAGTGACTATAGATTCATTTTTTACTAAACAATCTTATAATTTTGAAGTGTATCAAACATATATAACATATATTATGGAATTTTTTAGTGATTATTAATTTATAGTTTCGTTGGGACTAATATATATACTCTGGGGTTACAAAAAAATTATTATCTTATTATTTTATCGATTGGGGTTCAAATTTGCACTGGTCCCAAGTTGGGACCGGACAAATTATTAGCTTTATTGAGTTTATTAATTTATTGAGTATTAATTTATAAAGGTTTTACTGTATTTTGCGTGGTTTTATAATGCGCAAGATAAAAATTCATGTGCTACACGGGTAGGGGTGTCAAATGGGTCGACCCGACCCGACCCGAACCCGACCCGAACCCGATAAGGCCTTATAGGGTCGGGTTGATTCGGGTCCAACTTAGCTTATCGGGTTTATCGGGTCAACCCGATAAACCCGATAGCCTTATAGGGTCGGGTCGGGTTAGGGTTTTATCGGTTTAGGTGGGTGTCGGTTAGACCCGACCCGACCCGATTAGACCGAACCCGATAACCCGATTTCTTATAGGGTCGAGTTGCGGGTTATATTTCTAAAGGTCGAAACCCCATTCAACCCGACCCGATAGAGGCTTATCGGGTCGGGTTGACCCGATTGACACCCCTATACACGGGCATCGTCCGCCCTTACTACAAGAACAAGGATAATGAATAGTTTTTCATTTTTATGGACCACTCTACTTTTACCTAATGTATTTCATAAATTGTCTTTTGTGAAATGTAACATCAATTCATAGATGATGTTACTGAGCCACAAAACCACATATACACGTTACCCACAACAAAACCACATATACACGTTTTATAGGGATGTGTTATTTGGACCTTTCTTATGGTTAATCGTACAACATCGCAAAGCACACATTACAATATCGCAAAGCACACATTACAATATCGCGATGCACACCGTACAATCTCTTGATGCATACAACATCGCAAAACACACATTACAATATCGCGATGCACACCATACAATCTCTTGATGCATGCAATGAATGAAAACCTCCCTATAATATCGATCATGTAAAAGACATCTTTCACTTTACATCACCTTTTCTATGATCATGTACTATCATAATGAAAACAAGTAGGGTTGGATCAGTTGGAAAACCCCTTGCCTCTCAACCGAGAGGTCAGGGGTTCGATCCTCACTCTCTACAAAAGGCCGGAGGTCCTTTCTACCTTTGTAGAACCTGAAGCAGCCTCTCTATCTTAGGTAGGGGTAAGACTGTCTACATCTTAACCTCCCTCAAACACCGGAAATAGTATTAGGTACCCATAACCCGTGAAAAACGGCATTGGGAGTTACTTTACTTTTACTTGTCATATAATGGCTCTCATAGCTTTTTTCACTCATTGTACTTGCTTACCGTGTAATTATTTTGTTTTTTGCTCATGATATTCATGTGCTAACTTATTGAAGAAGTAGTATTTTATTTGTCCTTGAAAGTCACGGGATACCTTATAGGAACCAAACAAAGGTGTAAAGTTAATGAAAAAGTAGAACCATATATATGCAAACAAATCGTACAAAATGATAAAATTGTTCAACACATAAATCGTATTTAAAAATTTAGACAGTATTCTTGCTATTTACCTCAAAATGTTTGCCGGTCACATGAGGTTTATGTATTCGCAATCAAACACATGATTAAAATGTTCTTGTTCATCTATTCAGTAAGCAATTATTTCGTTCTTGCCATATGTAAAATATTTCAGGATCATCTAGCAAGAGTTTTGCTACTACAGCCACTTTCGTACTAGCATTTGGAATAAGAACCTCCACGGCCGATCCAACTTTAATCTAAGTTGCACGGGGACGGGGACGGGGACGGGTACGGGGAAACGGCAATATCCTAAAAATCAAGAAACGGGTACGGCGGGGAAACGTCTATATGTTTTATAATATTTTTAGTTTACCAAATTGTCTTTCAAAAAAATTCCACAACATTCAAAAATCCAAACTAATATTACTCTTAATCATTAATTAAAAACTTTTAATCATCAAATTGTCTTTTCAAAAAACATTTAAGTAAAAAAAATCAATTAAAAACGTATCATATTTCTTATGTTTCACATTAAAACTTTGTACTTGTATAAAAAAGTCAACGTCATCAAATTTTTGAGATATATTGTTTTATAATAACAACAAATAAAAATGATACTGAGGTTCAGGTTTTTATGAACTCATGTGACTCTTTTAAGAGCAGTTACAACGATAACGCCATAACGGCGTTAAAGTCGTAATAACGGCGTTATGGCCGTTTCTCCCATTGTAGCATCGGCGTTAACGTGAGGAAAGTAGCCCGGCGTTGCTTTGGCAACGGGCGTTAGGGGAGGAGAAAAAAAATTCAAAAAATTTACACTTTAGTACCCTAAACGGCTACTAGCCGTTATATTTCAAAAAAAAATTTCAAAAACTACCATAAACGGCTAAAAAACTTTTTTACCACAATAAATACCCAATTAAAACATCATTTCTTTTCACACTTCCACTAGTAAATCCTCTTCATACTCTCAATCTTTCAACTTCAATTAACTCGCAAAAACAATGCGGGATGGCGAACGACGATACTTTCTACAATCTTCTCGCTGGTGGGTGGAATCCCTCAAACCCGGGTTCATCATCTAACCCGAACGCGGGTTCATCTTCAAACCCCAACCCACTAGGCGCTTCGAGCCAAGAAATGTGGCAACAACATCAAACATTTCTGTATTGGCAACAACAAAACCAACAAAACTCCTTAAACTCCAACTTTCAAAACCTACAATTCACACAACAATCACAAACTGAAACACATGATGTTGCTGACACACCCACGTCTCCTCCAAAAAAAGGAAGAGGTCGTACTAAGCGAAAATCAAAAAAATCCAAAGACCCCGAGCCCGAACCAGTTGATTCTAATGAAGAGGAAGTTGTTGTTAACGCACGTTGGACTCCAAGAGAGGAAGCATTACTTGCAACATGTTACATAGCTATTTCGGAGGATCCGAAAGTTGGAAAGTGCCAACGTAGAGATACGTTTTGGTATCGGGTCAGAAATGAGTTCAATAAAAACAATTTTCAACGGCGCAACAAGGACATGCTGTCATGCAAGTGGAAAACTTTGAACGGCATATGCACAAAGTTCAACTCTCATTACAAACGTGCGAAACGGGATCAACGGAGCGGGGAAAGTGAGCTGGATGTGATGCAACGGGCAAAGCAATGGTATCGTGAGGAAACCAAGGGATCAACTTTTGGTCTCGAAGACGCTTGGGAGGTTTTGCGTCATTATAAGAAATGGGACACGCCGGAACAGGTTGATTTAACCGGCGAAGTCCCAAGCCAAACAAACGAGGCTTTGTTTGGTCATGATGAACAACCTCGCCCCATTGGAAAGAAACGTGCTACCAAGAAAGCAAGATCCGAGACTACAACAAGTACTGGGGAACAAGCACGGAGGAACGAGCTCGTCGCTTATTTCACCAAACTATGGCAAACGAGTTTCATGAAACGAAGTCTCAAGTTTGAGGCGTGTCGGGCGCCAGCAGGAAAAAGATCTTACAATAACAAGGTTGGAAGAGATAAAGTTTTTGATGACGCCTACTGAGGGGCAAGATCCTATGGTCGCGAGTGGATCAATGACGAAAAAAATCGAATCATCGCAAAATATAACTTGAAACCTCGTCAGTAGATCGTATTCTCGTCATTTCCTTTAATTTGTTGTAACGTTTTATTTGCAGTGTGTTTTATTATTTCGTTGTAATTTTTTTTTTTAATCTCGTATTGTAATATGTTTTCAATTTTAATGAAATGTTTGTTTTAGTTTAATAAATGAAGTGTTTGTTTTAGTTTAGGGGTTGAAATAAAAAATATGAAATGTTATTGATGTTATTGGGATGTTATTGTTGTGGGTGTTTTTTGGGGATGTTAATGTTAAATGTTAAAGCTGATGTGGCGCTGACGTGGACGGTGTTATTGTTGTATATGCTCTAAGATTGTACAAAAGGAGTTTCTCTCTCCATTATTAGACCAATAATATTTTAGAGCACTTCATATTCCTTATTTCTTTTGCACATAGTTGATCTTCCCTGTTAGACCAACCTTTTCGCCGGAAAATAAACACCAGAAATTTGATGCCCCCAGTTTATCTCGCCCACCCCCGCTGCCTTTTAGTTACTAAGCCATAGGAAACGTGACTTTCTGGGTCAGAAACGTTTCCCCAAACGTTTCCTAGATAAGGATCGGCGTATCCCAATTGAAGAAACGTTTTCACTTTTCCGGGGGACGTTTCCCATGCGTTTCCAGGCGTTTCCCAGTGTTTCCCGTTTCCGGGACGTTTCCGATACGTGGTACGGCATGCCGGCGGCGTTTCCGTGTATCCTAGACTTTAATAACTGCCCTAATGCAGCGTGAGCAATTCAACTTTGATGTTTAAGTAACTCAATTAATGATTTTCTAAACTCGATACTCATGGCTTTATATAAGTCATAGTTTCAAGAGAATTGAAAAAAGTATTTTGTGCTACACCAAATTCAAATTCTTGAATAATCCGCGGTTTGGTTCAGGTGATTTCCATTGATGATTTTTAACAAATCATTTGCAGTTTTTAGATAGTTCATGGTATTTTAAAAACACATATTATATAAAACAGCTTCTACCCTTCTACCATACTACTCATTAAACTAATGCAACTTAAAACTACATGCACCATGCATGCCATACATGAACAACACAACTCATCACTTAGCTACTACAACACTCCTTAAACTCTTGCAACTAAAACCATACCATACCGGCCACCAACTTCATACTTGTAACCCCAACTATTCTTTATTTCGACAAATTGGACTCGCTCTTTTTCGGCAGATACGTCTATTCCCACAATGACTCGATAATCAGCATCCTGTAATAAAGTTGTGTTTAATTTGGATAAATGTCTCTTCCCGAACGTGTTTTGATTCTTGACTTTTTCACAGTGGCCTTTCGTGTTTTGATTCTTGACTTTTGGTGATGAGCTTGCCATGCTATCTCTGCATGCCCACAAGAAATTTATTTAGACATGAAAATGATACAATTAATATAGCAATGGGTTATATGTTTTTATTTAAATACTTAACATAGAGTATTTAGCTTAAAAAACCGATTCCAGCTAGCTATTCTGTGAATATTTAGCTTAAGAAGAATATCAAACCTGGATATTGAGACAAATATAACATAAACTAACTCACTAGCTAAAACCACATCCAAACACCCACCCTAACATGATATTTTAATTAAAGTACTAGTATTTATGTAGAGCTAGGGCTTCAAGATACTTTAGTATTTATGAAAACTAAAGTATTTATCAAAGACATAAGGCTCGAACCCAACAAGTTCAGGCATCAAAATTATGTAAATCACAAACAAAAAAAGAAGTGTAAGCTAAATCACCATCGAGTAAGAAATACTACGATTCACCATCATGTGACCGTCTAGTAATTGCCTTAATAGGACACGGTAACAGTTATAGATGGAAATACTTACATCAATATCTATAGCGCTCTCTCGAGAAAGCACTTTGTAACTATAATTAGTTCCGATTGTCATTTGATGAAAGAACGACGCCCATTGACATTCAGATACATTATTTGAAGATAACGCCATAGAAACGGATTCCGTGTGGGAGAGAGTGTACAGGTATCGGACATGGTCCATCTCTGGGTCCATCTCCGGGTCCATACAAAATGAGGTTTTTTTTAAATAGAGGAACCGTGGTCGATGGTGAAATGTTAATGTGGGTTCCATATAGAACCAACAAATCTACAATGACATGGTGTGTGGATTCACACATGTTCTTATCGCGCTAGCACGCAACCGGGCTTTGAAGGGATAGCGTGCAAATGTGGCGTTGAAGTGCCACAAGCAGTAGGTGGGAGTGTTGGTTGAGTGAAATAAAGGTGAGCAAAGAATTAAAGATGAGTGAAGTAGGATGAGAGTGTTGTTTTAAATGTTCGAGGGAGAAGAAGATGCAAGCAAATTGTGTCACACTATTTTCTTTAACTTATTTAGGTGTGGTGGAGAGAACAAAAAATCACCCCTTGAGAACACAAGACATGTGAATGGTCAAGATATAAATCTTTTAGTAGGGACGGAACCAGAAGACAAAGTCACCAGATGAATTTAATATAAATTAAATAAGACTACATGCATAACCTTTTAGGACCGGGTGCATTTATAAAAATTTAGAGATTTTTTAACAAAATTAACATTACGAGTCAAAAATTCATGGGTGTCCCATCACCCCCCGTGACACCCCCTAGTTCCGTCCCTGTCTGTTAGACTTGTCTCGTTAACATGGGTGTATGAAACGTGCATTGATAGCCATGTTTTACTGTGAAAGCTTTATTGAGAAGTGACATCCTCAAGACATAAAACTTGAGTGTCCAAAAGCCATATTGTGCTATGAAGGAGTCACTACTAACTCATGCATATCCATATACAAACAAATCGTAGAAAATGATAAAATTGTTCCAACACTTGAATCAAATTTAAATAACTTGACCACAACTGTAGAAAATGACATGAGATTTTTTTTTAAGTGAACCATTTATATCGTATATTACCAAAATGAATTGTGCTTATCTATTTTATCAAAATTAACTTTTGGCGAATGCTCCATTAGATATAGTCCACTTGACAAATCAACAACTTTAAAACCGTTCAAGTGTTAGTCACGTATAAATTAACTACCAAAACGCGCATAAATTTATTCCAAAACTAGCTAAGCGCCAAGACTGAAAAGTTCGTGCGCCCCAGCTCATGCGCACTCAAAATTCCATTCGCGGCCCAATATTTTTGTTCGCTCAGATACAAATCCATTCGTGCCCCAATGTTTATGCGTGCTCCGAATGCAAACCCATTCGCGCATGAAAATTCAAAACACGAATGCGCTTCAGCTGCCTATGCACACCCTACAATGGAAAAATGACTAAACTAAAAAAAGACAAAAATTTCATGCGCACTTATAATGAAAAAATATCTATGCGCACCTATTTTTACTATATATAAAGAGGGAATAATATTTTTGAAAGCTTAAAAAACATAAAAGTGATTAAAGTGTATTGATAAAAATACCCCTGTAATGTTTAGTAGTAAGTTACTGTAGTAACTTAGGTATAATACTTCTCAATCTACTATTTGTAGAAGAAGATTGGGTTTTATGTTAATCATTTAATCATGCTAGGGCTCGACTAATTTTTATAACGCGCTAAAGAAAATAAAGCTCAAGTCAAACTCAACTCGTTAATTACACTAGGCTTGATCTCGATTAATAAATGAGCCCAAACTTAGGCTCGAGCTCGGGCTCGAACTCGTTTAAGCGCGGCCTGTTAGTGCTTTTTACCGATATGATCTTTAATTTTTTCACGAACGGCTTGACTCGTTTCTGCTCTAGGTGACATAAGCTCAAACAAAGCGTTTAAAACACACTTCTTTAAAATTTCACCCTCATTTTAACCCACTTGCAAAACAATGAAACATGAGGGTATGAAACGTGCTATGATAATCATGCAGTGCTGTGAAAGCTTTATTGAGAGGTGACATCTTAATAAACAGTACTGGTATAGGGGAGTAGAGGTTCACGGAGTGTCCAAAAGCCATATTATTCGGAGTCGAGATGTGCATTGAAAACCATGTTGTACTATGAAGGAGTCACTACTCATGCATATCCATCATATACAAACAAATCGTAGAAAATGATAAAATAACACATAAATCAGATTTAAATAACTTGACCATAAACAAGGTATGTATTCTTGCTATATGACTTGTTCTCATACCTAAAATGTTAGCCGGTCACATGAGGTTCTTGTATTCACAATCAAGAAAATGTATATAAAAATGAACGATAACATGTTTATGGGTCAACACAATCCGTTTCAACGTGTATAAGAAACTGACTAGCTTCAACTCGAACCCATTGCCCAACCCACCCATGTCGATGCTTGTTTCTATAGATGTTTGTAATGTCCTTTTTCACGGGGTATAATCCCTTTACCCACAAAAAAAGTTTGTAATGTCCAAGATATTCAAAAGCTACTTGAACCATTCTCATCCATTAACATAGATAGTGTAAATATTAATGAACTCTAAACCACAATACAAAAGAAAATCAGAATTTTCCTCAAACGAGTGCAACACAAACAATACAAAAGAAAATGTGTTGTCCACAAATGGATGCAACGCAAGACTACAATAATCACTCTACAAATCACCTCACTACAACACTCAAAAAATACATGACAATTGCAGATGATCAACTTAGACTAAAAGTTTTACTTGTGTAGTACTAAATATACATCTTAACTAACTTTTATGTATGAATCAAACAAGTTACTAACATTAGGATGCAACTAAATCAAACATAAAGCAAAACTTAACAACATTTCAACAACTTCTCTAGATATATATACAAAAGCAAAGAAAGGATTCATACGAGAATTATACGCAATCTCAGCAACATCATTTTAAGCAACTTTAGAAGTCGTAAAAGGAGTTGAAGAGTCAAATCTTGAGCCATTCACCATAACCGAACCTTTAAAAAGTCCAAATGAGTATTTAGGAGACAAATTTGGATCCGTACCAAGGAATCACCCATATCTACAAATTTTTCAACCAGCCCATTTTGCCACTTCTACAAAAGAGTCATAACACGTAACTACAAAACCTCATAGAACTCGAGTTGGACCCGTCGCAAGAAACCTGAAAATAAAAATTGTAATCTTTAACTTTCGGATTTATTCTGGTCATCAAAGACATAAAGCTTGAACACACAAGTTCAGGTATCAAAATAATGTAAACCATAAATGAAAAAGAAGTGTAAGGTAAATGCTTAACTTAAGAAATGATACTTAGCACCATCGAGTAAGAAATACTACACGATAACAGTTATAGATGGAAATACTTACATCAACATCCATAGCGCTCTTATTCTTTTTGTTGTAATCTCGAGAAATCAATTTGTAACTATAATTATTTCCAATTGTTATTTGATGATGACACGATAGAAAACTGATCGAGTGTGAGAGAGAGTGTATACATAACACAAAGCAGTCTCTCGAATCCATACAAAATAAAAAAAATTTAAACAGAGGAACCGTGGTCGGAGGTGAGATGTTAATGTGGGTTCCATAAAGAACCAACAAGTCTAAAATAACATGGTATGTGGATGCACACATGTTCTTATAGCCCTAGTGCCCAACCGGGCTTTGAAGGTGGCACAAGTGATACACAAAATGACATAGTGGTCTAATACAATATGAAGGTGGGGTTGTTGGTTGAGTGAAATATAAGTGAAGTAATTGTCGGAAACCAGCAATCTGACCAGATACGGTTAAAACATTTATGGGGTTTTGATGGTGATTTAAATGTTCAAGGGAGAAGAAGACGCAAACAAGGAGAGAGTCGTTGGTTGTAGTTAAGATTGTAAACGCAAGTACTTAAATAGACTTGACTACACAACTTTTGTGAGACTATTGTCTTTATCTTATTCTTTTACTTCAACTTATCAAAACCATTAAGTAAGTTGAACATGGTAAAAAATATGACAAATTGAATGCATTTTTAACCCACTATCCCAATTTACAATTACATTCAAAAAAGTTAATAGCCCAAGAAACCCAATGTATCAACCTCTCGCAATGAAGTAAGACTCAAAAACGAAAAATGTTGAAATTTCTAGGTAACATTCTATCAAGTTAAAAGTACTAAGAGCTAGGTTATAGATTAATGATCGCTACATGATAGTAAAGGGAAGTGCATGAGTAGCTGAATGATCGACTTCGTGTGTTTAGGTGTAAGCTTATGCAATGCTTTTCTCTTTCTGAGATAACTCGTTCAATTTCGGTTTATAGTTTAAGTATGTAAAATCGATCATAAAAGTAATGAACAATCCTTGAGCATTAGTATCTGGTTCATGTGCGTACATATCTTGTTGTTCTTAAAACCACTTTCGGTTTGTTTTTTTTTTATTGGTTTCTACTTATTAGAGATTAATAAGATGATCGTACATAGTCTTTGTGGAATAATCTTATTCGTAGGAATTTTAAAATGGTGAATCCGGTATGTAATGCAATAAAACAGAAGAGATCGAGAAGAATTATTATAAATCAATCTTTGTTGCTTAAACTTTAAAATACACACATATTATTTTACAAACATCCACTTGATCATGTGAATTTATTTTGAATAACACAACGGATATTTTTACTAAAACAAAAGTGAATCGTAATCGGACATTTGAACACACTGTTACACAATCCCGTCTCAAAGAAAATGGTTGAATGTCCAAGTATATAACGTCGGAACTCATGCCATTATAGGATCAACGACAAGTGACTTGATGTGATTGATAAGTTCAGGTCCGACATGTGTAAAATGGTCCTTATTCTTATAGAGAACATCCATGGCGCGTGCCAAATTGATCACCCGCATGATAACAGGCAATTTGACATCTTTACACTTCAAGGATTCTTCATTCATTTCGACCCAGGCATGTTCGACTTCGGTATTGAACACATCATAGACATGTTGCTCTGTAACATCAAATTCCTTCATGTAGCATTGAATACCGGAGGCGACATGCTTTCTTTCTTGCTCCTCCTGAATTTGTATTTAATTTTTTAGTAGTAGAATTCACTTAACAAAAAAAAAAATAAATAAATAAATAAAAAAATTAAGAATGTGCAAATTTTTCATAAAATACAAAGGTTAATTAGTTAGGTTCTAGTCGGATGTACCTTGTGGGTGACTATATCGTCCATGATCCTACAAAGCACACAACAAGCTTTGGCAAGGGGAGGCATAGTGAGAGCCCATTTGAATGTCTCGTCTGTAATTGCGTCACCCATAGCAGCAAAACTAGCTATTAGAGTGTATTTATATCCGCTGCTAATAGTCGTAACTTCTTTGTGCTCCTCCATTGTTGGTATATACTCCTCATTTGCCCATTTAGCTTCTTTCAAGTAGGATTCGATGTATTCCGTCATCTGTAAATGACGACAAGCACTTTTACAGAAACCAAATGAAACCTTAGAGATCATAACACATACTTCTTTAGTTGACGCCAACAAGATACAAAAGTTTTAATTTTTTGCATTTTAGGATACATAACATTTACAATACAATTGTTAATATAAATCGCAAAGAGCAATATGTAATTGTAAATAAATATAACAAGTTATCAACTTTACAACGTAAAGATTTGTAGGAAACATAGAAATAAAGCATAAAAATTCTATCGCCATCTATCATAAGCTGTGAAAGCATGTCATGTTAGCAAGATATTTTAACAAATAAGGTGTGTTGGAATCTAACCGCTTCTCTGATATAGTTTATATGATGTGCTTTTTCCATCTTTGTCAAGATTTTTTCCATATCTTCATATAGACTCAGGAGCATGCGGTATACAAGCTTATATTTTTCTGGAAGAGCGTCCAAGCATGTAACCGACCACCTAAAAAAAAAAATTTGGTAACTTTCTAAGTTTAAATAAAACTAATGGATGACATATAGGTTCGCATAGTATATACCTATGAATTGCTGCAGTAAAGATCTCAAGTTCTTCATATGTTCCATAAGCATCATACGTGTCATCCAAAATTGTCGCCATTGAAATACCTTTTGCTAATAACATTCTGGATTGAGAATATTTAGGCTCAAAGAACACGCTTAATGACCAAAAGTAGGATTCAACCATTCTATTTCTTGCATAAGCTAGATTGGTTGGGACTTCGAAACCCTTCCACCACCTGCAATAAGTTAATGAAGACGCTCTATAATAAGATCTTTTAGAGATGGAAATAACATAAACTATAGAACGCATGAGTGATTATTTATAATTTTATATATTACAGAACTAATTAACAAATAATTCATTTATATTTGCATACTTGCAAACTTGGCTAAGCTCTTTCTTATGTAGGCATTGGAGAAGGTTGAACCCCAATTTGGCAAGCTTTAGTAAGGACTCGTTACATGAAGCCTGTTGTTGGTAGAAAGCTATGTAGTGCAACGCCTCGAGCCTGGGTAACCTTTTGTGCATAGGTTGCTTCAATGCCTCTATTATTTGTGTAGAGACGATAGAGTTTCTCCATAAAGGATCATTTGATATGTCATCAAGACGAGCTTTTGTAAAAGCAAGAGCATCATCTAATATGACTTCGCCAGGAACCCTTAGATACGTTGCTTCATACAACTCAAGTAAACCAGCAATGTCATTTTCTAAGGGTTTCTTAAAAGCTCCATTCTTGTCCTTGTAGCTCTTGAAAACATCTGTTTCATATTACGAATCAAAGTTTTAGCTTCTTTTGCATCATGTGTAATAAATATTACGTAGTATTTAATTATGTGCACTAACCACTCGAAACAAAGAAGCCTTGTTGTCGCATAACTCGAAACCAGACGGAAGTAGCACCACCGGTCCAATTGTCACCATATGCATCATAGAAGTGATGCAATGTTCGATCAACCTCCTCTTCAAAATGATACGCAATACCTAGGCGTTGGATGGAATCAATCAATCTTAACAAATTTGTATGCTGAGTGGGAACATTCAAAGCTCCCAATATTTCTTGCCTTAGTTTATCTTTCAAGTCTTCAACTACCTTTTCAAGTCCTGCTTGATCTTCTCGCTTCATGTACAAATAAAAAACTATTACGATTCGTGTAAATTAGGCCAAAGGGTAAATTTAAAAATGCATTCACCTATGAGCTCAGGGCCGGCTTTAAGGGAGTGCAAGAGGTGCGATTGTACAGGGCCACCGCTTGACGAGGGCCACCAAATTTCATGTACTTATATTATATATATGAACACAATATGAGACTCGAGCTTAATTAATTCATGCATTACTTATACATATGTATATTATGTGATGTGTGTTTGAGGGCCCCTTTGTGGTAATGGCACGGGGCCACTGGAATCCACGAGACGGCCCTGCATGAGCTTATAACTTAATGGTACCAAACTTGCCCTCTAGCCATGCAATTAACGTCCCAATGTGGACGATATCATAGGTTCGATCAAAGTATGTTAGACTACAATGTATGTTTGCCTAAGACTTAAAAAAATACATTCATCATATGTAATACATGCATGCAAATTGTTGCTGTTTTCATACTAACTTTCGATAAGAGATCGATACATACCTCGTCATATGTGAGAAACTGGTCACCCCAAACGCTGGGAGGAAATTTCGCAGTGGGACGTATAACATTCTCTTGTGCAGACATGCTTTTTTTATACTATATTCAGATCAGTATATATTGTATAAGTTGCTTGAAGTTGAAGAACAGCAAAGTGGCATATATATATATATAGGGTGGTGATCGAAGACATCACTATGACATACTTTGTGCAAAAGAATGGTAAATATTAAATTAATACGGTACATTAATCGATTAACACATGATAAAATTATTATATGCTTGGACGATTATTCATCTATCCAGAAACCTTAAAATAATACTACCCATAAATGCATGCTTACCAAGGGACAAATCCTCACCATCCATCTAGTTTTATCTAATTGTGGATTAACCTAAGATTTAAAAGGCAAACCTAAGTCCAAGTTTTTTTTCTTGTCATTTTGTCTTTCTTTTTTTATTCATATATTTTTTTTGTCTTTTTTTTATTAATTAACGTTTTTTTATTTAATTCACGTTTTTTTTTTTTTTTTTTTTTGTTTAATTCGTTTGTTTTAAATTCGCGTTTTTTTTATTAATTCACGTTTTTTTTCATTCGCGTTTTTTTCTTCGTTTTCATCTATTTTCATACGTTTTCGTCAATTTTCATACGTTTTTGTCCGTTTTCATATGTTTTCGTCCGTTTTCATACGTTTTCATCCGTTTTCATACGTTTTCGTCCGTTTTCATCAGTTTTCTTTCAATTTCGTCAATTTTTCATACGTTTTCATCCATTTTCAAACGTGTTTTTACGCTTTCATACGTTTTCGTCCATTTTCATACGTATTCGTCTATTTTCTTACGTTTTCGTCCGTTTTCATACGTTTCTGACTATCACAAGTGATATTCAGAATATCACTTTGTGATATTATGAATATCACTTGTGATTTTACGAGATCACTTTGTGGTATTCTGATAATCAATTGTGATTTTCATGTTACAAAACATTAGTTGAAAATCACTTGTAATATTCAGAAAATCACAGAATATCACTTGTTGATCATCTGGATATCACAGAATATCACTTGTGATATTCAGAATATTATTTGTGATACTTAGAATATCACTTGTGATATCACAGAATGCCACTTGTGATATTCAGAGACATATGAAAACGGCCAAAAACATTTAAAACCGACGAAAACGTATGAAAACGGACGAATATGTATGAATTCTAAACCAAAGTTTGACCATTTTATCTTTATACGTGGTAAATATAAACTTACATATTTTTATAAGTTTCAAAATAAGCAAATTAAGCTCGTGAAACATAAACCGAAATCACATAAGCTCATAAGCAAATAAAATAAGATTTAACAATTACCCCCAAACTATGTAGTTGCTATTCAAATTATGTATTTGTGATATTCTGAATATCACTTGTGATTTTCTGGATATCACTTTGTGATATTCTGAATATCACTTTGTGATATTATGAATATCACTTGTGATTTTCTGGATATCACTTTGTGATATTCTGAATATCAATTGTGATTTTGATGTTACAAAACATTAGTTGAAAATCAGTTGTGATATTTAGAATATCACAAGTTATATTCTGAATATCACAAGTTATATTCTGAATATCACAGAATATCACTTGTGATCATATGAATATCATTGAATATCACAGAATATCACTTGTGATATTCATAAACGTATGAAAACGTCTGAAAACATTTAAAAACGGACGAAAACGTAAGAAAATGGACGAATATGTTTGAAAGCGTAAAAACGAGTATGAAAACGGACGAAAACGTATGAAAACGGACGAAAATAGACGAAAACGCATGAATAATGAACAAAAACGTAAGAAAACGGGCGAAAACGTATGAAACGGACGAAAACGTAAGAAAAATGATGAATATGTATGAAAATGGACGAAAACGTATGAAAACGTAAAAACAAGTATGAAAATGGGCGAAAACGTATGAAAACGAACGAAAACGTATGAAAACAGACGAAAACGTACGAAAGCGAAAAAAACGCGAATTAAAAAAAAAAAAAAAAAAAAAAACATGACTAACGTGAATTTAAAAAAAAAAAAAAATAATAATAATAATATTGAAAAAAAATACTGAAAAAAAAAAACGTGAATTAAAAGAAAAAGACAAAAAAAAAATGAATAAAAAAGAAAAATAAAAAAACAAGAAAAAAAACATAGACTTAGGTTTATCTATTAAATCTTAGGTTAATCCCCACCATTAGATTAATATAAATGGATGGTAAGAATTTGTCCATTGGTAAGCACCAAAATAAAGGTAAGCAAATGAAAATTCCTCCAGTTATATATATACTACAATTCTTATAAAATGTGTGATATATTCATATGCATATAAATACACATTGCGTGCACCTTTACTTTGAAAATGAAAGAAAAAAGTACTATTTATCAAAACTATACATTGAATATAATTTATCTATTTTGTTGTTTCATTACAATCTTGTGTTTGACTTTAACAAAAAAAAATACAAACTTGTGTTTGAATTATGATTTAAGATCGGACAAAAGATTCACCCTTCACTTTTATTTAAACTAATGGATGAGATTAATCCCAACAATTTAAAAAACGCACTTTCATCATTTTTTTTTCAAATATTAATATCTTTCAAACCGTTAATCGTTAAGCGAAAAAAAATATATCATTGCGACGAGCATTCAATTATCTTTCTATAGATAGGCACTTTGATATACTTTCGACAAAAAAAATTTCGTATTTTTCACTTTTTTTTAAAGTTTTTTCGTTTTTTTACGTTACTGAAATTTGCATTAAAAAATCATATATGATAAAACACTAATTTAAATATCACACGTGATATTAGTATTAAATCATATATGATATGTAATATCACATGTGATATTAGTGTCAAAATATATATGATATGTAATATCACATGTGATATTAGTGTAATATCACATATGATATTACATATCATATATGATTTAACACTAATATCACATTTGGTATTCAACTTAGTGTTTTATCATATATGATTATTTTCATGCAAATTCAAGTAACGTAAAAAAAATAAAAAAAATACGAAAAAATGTGAAAAAAATAATTTTTTTTTCTTTTTTCGAAAGTATATCAAAGTGCCCGTCTATAGAAAGATAATTAAATGCTCGTCACGACGGTGTAAATATTTTCACTTAACGATTAACGGTTTAAGAGATATTTAAATTATAAAAAATAGGTAAAATAATAAAATACTTTTAATCTCAGTCATTAATTTCTTTATAAATGGATGGTAGAGATGAGTCCCCTGGTATGTGAGAAAAGTTTGGTATGTAAAATAACACTCCTTTTAAATTATACTATTATACATTTGGTAAATAAAAAAGATTTAAAATCATTTGAGAACAAAAACTTTTTTACATATTAAAGGATCAATATTCACCTTTCATTTTTATTAGATCTAATGGATGAGATTAATCTCAACAATTAAAAAAACCCACTTTCATCATTTTTTTTCAAATATTAATATTTTTCAAACCGTTAATCGTCAAGCGAAAAAAAAATATACCATTACGACGAGCATTTAATTATTTTTCTATAGATAGGCACTTTGATATACTTTCAACAAAAAAAAAATCGTGTTTTTCACGTTTTTTTCGTTATTTTACGTTACTGAAATTTGCATGAAATAATCATATATGATTTAACACTAATTTGAATACCACATGTGATATTAGTATAACATATGATATTACATATCATATGTGATTTAACACTAATATCACATGTGATCTTCAAATTAGTGTTAAATCATATATGATATTTCATGCAAATTCCAGTTTCGAAGAAAAGCGAAAAAATATGACGAAAAAACATGAAAAATTGATTTTTTTTTCTTTTTTCGAAAGTATATCAAAGTGTCCGTTTATAGAAAGATAATTAAATGCTCGTCGCGATGGTGTAATTATTTTTGCTTAACGATTAACAGTTTAAGATATATTTAAATTATTAAAAATTTATGAAATAATAAAATGCTTTTAATCCCAGCCATTGATTTCTTTTTATATGGATGGTGGAGATGAGTCCCTCGGTATGTAAGAAAAGTTTGATATGTAAAATAACCCTCCTCAATAAAAAAAATGAGTAAAATACACTGTTGGTCCCTAATCTTGTACTAACGCATCACGTTGAACCAAAACTTGTTATTTTCATCGCCGGGAGTCCTTTTTCCAAGTTTTATAGTCTTAAGTGGTCCTTTGACGACTTTTCCATTAGTCAACCACCTCAGTCGCCGTTTGCTTTGTCTTTGGTCCAAGGGCACAAATGTCATTTCCTTATTTCGATTAAAAATGTCTGTATTATTGCCACATGTAATCTAACCCTCTTCCCGCCCCATAAACACATAGACTGTATTATTTTTCGTCCCAGAACTTTCGTTACAAGATTTATCACAATTCACAAACCCTAATTGCATGTCACAAAACCCGTGTTTATTAATAAAAAAACAAAACATGGATTTTACTCTATGGAAAGTAAGAAGACATCCATGTTATCCAGTTGATGATACCGTCCTGTATGACTCTGCTAAGAAGAAATACGGTACTGTTTTTATTTTGATTATAAACATTGGAATTTCTAACTGGGGTATTTATTTTTTAGCAATTAACTTTTGAGAATGTCCTAAACATATATTGACATGTTTTCAGGTGGTAGATTTAATATGTTTAGCATGAGGGTTCATCACAACGGTTTCTTTAAAAACTGGCCTGGTAGAATGTACGTTGGAGGTATGAAAAATTTAGTTGATTTGGTTGATGTTGATAGTGTGTCAGTTGAAGAATTGGATGTTCTTATGTATGAATTGGGTTACAAGTTTGGTTCAAAAAATTACTATTACTTTTGTAAGATATAGGATTTCACAATCACATCAAAGCATAAACATATATGGCGTATACAAGTTTTAGAGAGAGAAAGGGAGATGTTCTAGTGAGAGAAACACATAGAAGGTTAGATTGCAAATGAACATCCAACCCTCTCCCTTGTGGGGAGAGGGCTATTTATACAAAGAAGCACGCCCTCCTTCGGGCTGTGGATCAGGCATACAGTGGGTAAAGACCCGTCCTTCCTCCACGGTATTGCACTAGACTAAACTACGCTAATAACTAACTAACAAATAACGTAATAAATGATATGTCTACGAGCTAACTTAAGCTAGATTAGATTTTGGGGTGACCGATGCTTCAATATAAAATTTCCAATTCCTAACAATCTCTCCTTAAGGGAGGTCACCCCATGATTTACATTTCGCATTCTAGCATTCTAATTAATCTTCAGTCTTGAGCTCGTAGACTTCACTTCATCAATATATTCAATCTTTATGCATACATGGCGATTTCATCATAGTCCAACTACTTTGTACATTAAGTGGAGGTTATAGGGCTGATCCACATTTTGATGACCTTCGAGCTTTATTTGAGATCATCGGCCACCGTTAATCTCAGTATCACCCATTGTTGTGTTGCCCGCATATGATGTTGTGACATTAGGACCGACATGCGCACATTCTGGATCATGATTTCTTCTTATCAGAGTAGCAGAACCTTTAGTTGATTCATGATATTTGCAGCAGCGTAGCAGAAGCATGGACTGAAAAATATCAGAGTTGTTGATGCTTTAATCATGATTTCTCTAGATGTGAATGCATTGTGTGAGCATGCAGCTATGGATTGACCTCTCTATTCTGATCAGCTGCAAACTTCGGGTGTACCTGCATACAACAGTTAGCAATAAAGCGCACGAAAAGTGTCTTTGATCACTTTCGTCGAATTGAGGTACACGGCCCACGGTTCCCCGTTGATCAGTACAAGTACTGCCTGTGATCAGGTATAATTCCGAAGAATCTCCTTAAAAGGGTTTCGCAGCTGCTCTAGCTGTTCTCAAACCAGAACGTCTCAAAGAAGACAACACGGAGTGAGTGAACCAGCGAATTTGAGATTCACTGATTGATGAAAAGAGATTTGAAAAACAATCGTGCACTGCTCAGAATAAAGTGTTTTTAGAATACAACGAAGGTTTTAAAGAAAATCAATTATCAATCATAAATACCTTTTATTTTTGAAATATTAATACACAGTCGATGTGCTAGAGAAAAGAGTTTTAAGCACAACGACCGGTTTTTCAAAGGTATCCGTCAATCCATAACCTAAACCAGGATTGATTCAAAAATTTTAATCGCCCCATTGTTTCTGTTCAGTTGTCACATGGTTGATCTATTGGATAGATCTCACATGTCACCTACCAAGAGCTTGTTTGATGTTGGCTCTAGAAGGCTTTCCATCTTCATTGTGAATATGTTTGCATATCACTCAGATGTTCTGGCAATACCACAAGGATAATGTGTAGGACTCTAAAAGCATATTCTCTCTTTCCACATTGTGTGAAACAGAGAGTCTTCATTGATTGTGTCCTTAATGAGTTTTATTGATGATCTCGTGGCTCTAGACTCAATTGTGCACATTTGGTTCCTATGCCGAAGACTAGGGAGAGGGTCTCCTTCTTCAATATCAACCATCTCTAAGAGAAAGTCGATAGATAATGTAGGTTCCCCTGTGAGAATGAAACAAGCCCTTTTAAGAGGAACTTGAGTGGCTTGGGAAGATGTAATGCAGGCGTCCTGGGTCTATGACGTCTTGTCTTCAATATCGGTGTTACCTTGGTAACCACCAGTAGCATATGAATTGAACCCGGTTTTCTGCCCTAAGGTTGAAATAATGGAGGGCTATTTCTTTTCACCCTTTTCTTATTCATTTCTTTTTCATTCTTCAACCCCTTCAGTGCTTACCGAGACTTCATGACTAGAACCTTGTTGGGTTTATTCCAGTTCTAGCTCTATCTCAGTCCGCACTCTTCACATATTCTCACTTTCTCCTTTTTTCATCATACCTAAGGACTTCTACACTATCTAGTGGATTGTCCCTGGGTAGATCCCTCCGGCTCTGGCGGGATCGTGGGAACGAATACCTAACCTAACCATCCTTATATCACCATACATAAAGTAAATTTGGTCGGTCTTTTTGGTATTGTTCATCAGCCATTGGAACCAATTGAAAACCATTTGAAAATCAATCAAGGTACTTGTGATACGAAATCAAAGCATTTTGTACCTTAATAGTTTTGATCATTTTGAAATGCTCCCCCTCAACATGTGTATATGATCTTGAAATTGTTTAGCACATGGAGGCAAGAGTCCTTTGACATAATTTCTTGATCACTATTTTCGTAGAAACAGCCATTTGATTTTCTTGGTAAATTCTCCCCCTCAATATGTGCATAGGATATTTGAAATCATTTTATCACATAGAGGTAAGAGTTCTTTTGAAATACATCCACGATTTCCAAATATTTAGAAACCATTTAACACTCAATCAAGGTACATTATGTTAAAACATAGAAATCTTTGTACCTTGAAGGTTTATATTTGTTTTGAAATGCTCCCCCTTAATATATGCTTCGAGATTCGAAAAGAGTTTAGCACATATTAGAGGGCAGTATGGACTTTGAGACAAAAATAGTCGCCTTTTATCATCTTTCATATTTATATCACATTTTCTCCCCCGATCAAAAATTTCAAATCCTTTGAGATTTTGGTTCTCAAGTGATTTAAATATGTATGAAACAAAACTTTGTTGGAGAAAAATGTGTCCGGTTTTATATGATCTGAAGTGGACTACACTGAAGTTCACTTTTTAGATAAAAAGGGAAACCACAATACATAACCTATCACTACTACATACATTATAGTTGTTCATAGTACAGATAGCACATTTTACATATCAAAAATACAAAACAGAAACTACTTCCGGAAGATGTCTTCATTCAGTTCTTTGAAGCAGCTTGTAGTGACCTTCACGAAGTCTACCACCCACAAAACTTTCAAGGCTGCGATAAATCATTCTAGTCTTTAATCTTCGTCCGATCGCAGCAATGAAATCTTCACTCATCTTCAAGTCCTGTTCAGACCAGAATCTTGTTTTGTTCCACGGCTTCAGATCAAGTTTGATTTGCTTCACTCTCGAGTTCAATTCTTCTTCAACCATCTTGAGAGTTCCATCACTGAACTTGAAAAGCTCGCACAGTCTCATTAGCATATGTGACACGTATCTGTCGGTAAAGATGATGGCTCTGGGGGTGTCAATCACTTTATATTCGTGATGAAATTCATGTCCTGAGGCTTCCCATTGCGGTCTTGTTAGGTTGACCCGAGTCTGGTAGCTTTCCATTCCTAGCTGAAAATCCCCAACTCTTTGTCGAATGACCAAGCCTCTGATCCAGAGATTGACAGCAGCCGAGAGAGCCTTCTTCTCACGAACAGGTAGATGGTCAAGGTGTCCTTGGAGGTTCAGAAGATAGAGATCTTCAAAGTCATTTGGCATCAAGTGTTTGAAGTCGTTTTCTTCTATAATATGCTCTTTCAAGTCTGCTCTTCGAAGAACAATCTTCTTCAGGTAATCATAGCCATAGATTGGGAAGATCTCTACACTGATAACACTTAGAATACGCAGCTTGGATCGAACAGCTCTGCGACTCTTTTTAGCACTATGTCTATCAATGTAGAATTTTTTCTTCTTGAACCACCAATGAGAAATGCCATATGAGGCAGCAATGTCATACTCTTGTTCTTTGTCTGCCCAGAATTGATCCGGTACCATCTGTTCAAGACCCTGATCAGTGTAGGTAGCAGCTTTCATCTTCGAAATCGATAAAGCTTGTCTTCTTTCAGTAGTATGAGCACATAGATAGTCCAGGTCATGGTTGAAGAAGAATTCAGACTGAATGGT
Source organism: Chrysanthemum makinoi (assembly GCA_910596185.1). Taxonomy (NCBI): domain Eukaryota; kingdom Viridiplantae; phylum Streptophyta; class Magnoliopsida; order Asterales; family Asteraceae; genus Chrysanthemum; species Chrysanthemum makinoi. Next base: position 10,324,306 of record OU343222.1, read on the forward strand.
CATTTGTCCAGGTTCACCACCGAGAGGAAGAGGGTTGTTCACATCAAACTGATTGATCTGCTCACTAACTTGATCATTCAGCATTTTATAGCATTCTTCCATCTGGTATTGAAGCTGATTAGAATCCGAGTAGAAGACTTGACGATTTCAAAAGCTGTGCCTTCAAGGTCTTTCGGAGTGATTGATGTAATTCCCTTTTTCTCACAAAACCACTTCATGAAGCTTCCCATATCCCCTGTGAAGTGAAGAAGAGAGTCTTCTGCTGGAGCTTCATAGTTGGAAATAATGGTTGTAGCCCAATTATTGTCAGGGTTTGTTGAATCAGACTCGGGAATGAACCATGAAGGTTCAGGAGTTTGAGGTTTATCTTGGGTGAGCCAGCTTTGAGTCACGTCCTTTGAAGGTGCAGCTCTAGACGTTTTGATTCGTTTTCCCTCAATATAAGCATCCAACCAATCTTCTTCTTCTGTAACTTTGGGAATGTGCTTGGTAGAAGCGTCATCATCTTCTGATTCTGACTCTTGAGCAACGAAAGACTCTTCATTAAGCATTTGCTCCTCAGGGATAGAGGAGATGGTTGGTATAAACCTGGAGTCAACGGTGGTCCATGTTGTAGAAGTCTTTTGAGATCCATGACCACTTGAAGTTCCGGTTTGTTTCTGAGTTTTTGGTGGAGGTGAAAGTGGGTTTGCCTTGTGAGAAGTGGTACATCTGGAAGATCCACCAGCTCCAGATGTGCCTGCTCCACCAGTAGGAGGTGGAGGAGGTGGTGGTGACTTGGGGCCTCCAGACATATCCTTTGATTCCATCGGAACAATCCTTCTTTTCTTATTAGCCTCCCTTTCACGAACATCCACTACAAACTGCTGATAATCATCATGCCTCATAGATTCATCGAGAGCCTCGTATAATTTCTTATGAGTATCGTGCAAATGCGCTTCTGCATCATACATTCTTGAACCTGATCTCATGTTCGGCAAGTCTTTAAATCGCTGAAGTAATGGAGCCTTCATTGCCCATTCAACCGCATCATTAATATCTGCTTCTATTGCCTTTGTTACAACTTCATCGAGGTTAAGATTCTCTAGCTTTTTGACACTACTATCAAGATTATTGACAGCTATAGGAAAGTGCTTCTAAATAGTTGCAATATGTAACATGGCCTCTTCGAGCAATTGCTCAGTTGTTTTGACAGGAGGAGGTGAGGCAGGAGGTGGTGAGGCAGGTAGAGTGAAGGCGTCACTGATAGTGACAAATTGTAATGGATCATTAGCGGGTTCGGGTGGTAGAAGTACAGTTGTCTTAGCAGGTTCGAGTAGAGGTGTGATTGATGGAGTTGTAGCAGCAGTGGAGACATTTGGAGCAGACATCGGAGGAATGGTTGAAGAGTCTTGTTGAATAGTGACTGAGAACATGGACTGAACTTCTTCCTTTTCATTAGTTTGCTTCTCTGACTCGATGTCTGAGGGTCCGTCTTTTAAGAATTGGTAACCGAAAGTAAAATCAGGTTCAAGAGTTTTAAGTGATGATAATGAATCTTCATTTCCCCCAACTTCCATATCATGCCTAATGGTGTCCATCTGTATAGACTCAGTTTCAAGCACAGGAACCTCTTCAGTAAAGGGAGCTGTCTCCTGGCTTTCCGTCTATGTATCACTGGAAGTAGGTGATTCAAACGATGTATCTGCCACATCTTTTTCCACCCCATATTGTACTTGTGCAGAGGATGATACAACATCTCTTTTCTTGAGTTCAAACTAGGTAGTTGTTTTAGGCGGTGGTAAAGAGATGGTTAGTAGCATATGAGCAGCTTGTTCTGCTTCTCCTCCAGCAATTCCTTTACCTTTGTCTTGTGTGGCAGGATTGATTTGTCGTGGTGCTGGCTTCGGCTCTCTTATCACAACCCCTCCCACTGGTGGTATTTGAGACACGTTCAAACTGTCCAGGCTTTGTTGTATTCCTTGTTGTAATGCAGCTTCGTCTTCATCAATCAACCCCGTCTCACTTCCTGGAACCTTAGTTCCTTCATCATTACCCTTACCAGCGTCTCTACTTCTCCTCTTTTGCATTTGTGAAGGAGAGACACTAGATACTGAACTATCGGGTCTCTTCTTTTTCTTAGGTAGGCTTGAGTAGGTGGACCTCGATTGTTTTGATTTTGATTGTGTGGGAGTGGACTTGGGTGTGTCATCGTGGTTGTGGCGAGAGGCTTTCTTTACATATCTCTTGAAATAATCCCATTCTTGATTCTATCAAGAAGCAAAGCTTCTGAACGGGCATTCCAAAGATCTCCTTGTCATGTTCTCTGGCAATATATTTAATGTTTCCAAGAACGAATTCATCGGCTTCATGCGAGGGTTGACTCGCCGTGAGTTGAGCTGGTGAGTTTGTTGCAGATGATAGATAATGAGTTTTGAGAATCTGATGCTGGGAATCACTCGTTTACCAAAACTTTTTCTTCCTTTGACTTTATTCTCAGAGTTAATTCTATCGGTGATAAATGTGTCTAAGGACAAGATGAATTCTTCCCAAATAAGTTCAGCGAAGTTAATATTTTTCCCTTTGACTATTCCCCACAGTATTTGCATAATGGGAGTTCCTACTCTGTCTGTCCCTGGCGTTTTACTGGTTAGGCATAGATTGAGAATTGTGACGATTGATCTCCATGGTTGATATATTTCGGCATTGATGAGTGATGAAATCTTGGTTAGTCTTTCCGGGTATCCCAACTCGTCGACAAAGTCTAAAATTTCTTGAGTGGAGGGTGGAGTGATGAATTTGTTGGAAGGGTCTCTTGGTGTGATTTGAAGAGCATCCACGAGTGTATCAAGCTGAGATGTCATACCATTTATCTTCAAGCTTACACGAGTATGAAGCAGATATCTTATCCCACGTAACTGTTTTCCAGAATTGTTGAAGATAAATGGAGGGAATTGTGCAACGCTTGGTTAAGGCATTAAAGAAGTTGGTGTCCTTCAAGATGTCAATAGCCAATCGATAAGTTGGATTTTGTTTCCCTCTATCCACATCTAAATAGCAGTTTCTCTTAGCAATTGACACCCATTCCACACGTGGAAGTAATTCTTCGTCAGTTAGAGTGATAGTTGGTGCAGAGGCAGCAAGAATATCAGAGGATGTGGTGTCAGCCATTGAAATCTGATAGTTACACATACAACAAAAACCATATCCAGGAAATTTGTTAGGTTAAGACACTGATATCCCTTATGATCAATTCATAGCCCAACATATCATAAGCACATAGACAGAGTCATATAGGCAACTAAGAAACTCGGATATGACAAATATGCAGAGACTTATAAGTGCAAGATGAATTTGGACAGTACATCAAAAATATAGTACCACAAGCAAAATTGACAACAAGTATGTTAACTCGCAAAAAGCAACTCGCTTTGGAACAACAGTTTGAGCAACTCGCATAACCCAACACGCATAGGTAACAATTAGTTATCACGGGTCAACACGTATAAGGTAACACGCATACATCAAAAGTATGAGGCAAGTCGCATATGGCAACTCGCATGCATCAACACGCTTTGGTCAAAAGAGGCTGGTCAACGCGTATAGGATAACACACATACATCAGAAGTATAAGGCAAGTCGCATATGGCAACTCGCATATAATGATAAGCAATAGGCAACACGCATACCCTATCAAATAATGCAACTTGCCTATATCAACTCGCTTTCAATAATAATCAATAGCAACTCGCAATCAAGCACATGGGAAACACGCTATAAAGGAAATTGCAAGGCAACTCGCATACAAGAAACTATTGGTAACTCGCTATTAAGAACACACCACGAACAACCCAATTAAACAGTCACATAATCAAACGCATGATTGTACTCACTCAGAAAACTCACATGCCAAACAAGAATCCTCATTCAATGAACAAGACCAACAACCCAAGCAAATCCAATAACCATTTTAACACTACCCTTAATCAACCTTAACACGCAACACAAGAATGAACCAATTAAATCATCAAATCATTTTCAACACAAGTCATAACTTAAACACTCCTATTCTATAACATCTAAGGCTACTTTCAATATCATTTATCAAAAACATACAAACCTATAGTCAATGTATATTGATCGAGATGAGAGAGAAAGGACACAATCTGCAAGAAGGATTCAAAATGAGACAGGGTACGAGTACATATTATGAAAAAGATGAGATAATTAAGATCAGATAACAGAAAATCTTACCACACAATCAAAAAGGATTAACTCGCTTAGAAGAGAGTTGAGAGAGAATAGTATTTGTAAAAATAAACTTTGACCAAGTGTGTTTTGATTTGACCAAGACCCAACCCGCATACATAAGCACACAGTTATAGCGAGATGACACTTTTAGTCCCTATACTTAGAATAGAAACTCGCAAACCAGGCAACAAGAATGTATTAATAAGGTTGGTCAACTCGCAAGATCCAAATAAGCAACACGCATACAATCAACTCGCATGAATCAAAAATGCAGCTCGCATATTATAAAGACATGACAAAAATATCTCCACATAGCATGCAACAACCAGACCATACAATTAAGAATGCAGATACATGCAACCAAAATGATCATGATTAATCAACACAAAGTACTGAATAACAAATGAAGGTGAGAATCAATGATACGGGATAAAGGTAATCATTGATTGATTCAGTAACATGACAGTGGGTCTATGATAACTTAAGTATAAGATAGTTGAGAAGAGTAATACTAAAGATTATAAAGACTCTGTTCGAACTTCATCTAAAGCCCCGTGTCATTGTTAAATGACATTTCTAGGACCGTAGATGTTATCGATGACAGAAATTTTGAATGACTCTTTTTTTTTTATAAGAATGTATATAAAAAAAATATTGTACAAGACTTAATGAGAACGAGTCCTGAATAGAGGGGATCAGGAGTCAGAGTACGAGATACATCAATTCTGACAAGCTACAATTCCAGAGTGAGCAGTCTTCAGTTCTGTTGGAAACCAGTTCATGATGTAAATGAATGAATTGAGCATTGTACCTGAAAAAGACTGAGGACACTTTGCACTAATAGCACATGTAGTATTGCAAATAGGTGGGTTAGTGACAGGTATATCCTCAATTTTTGATGTTGTACAGTCAGGTCTAGGAGTATCATTAATAGACATCCCTTTAAGTTCAACATTCTTGAAGATTTTACCTGTAGGAATCCACTTAAGACAAAATCTAGGCGAGTAAGTCCGTTTGGTACCTGTGAACTTAAAGAGTCTACAAGTAGGAATCCACTTAAAACAACTGCTAACAGAGTTAGACGAAGCCAAATCCCTGTTCTGAGCATTGGTCCTTTTGCAATTAATTTGTTTCTTAGAGGATTGGTCAGCCATTTGATGCATCTTATATGGACTCGATGAACTCCTTATATTCCTGATCTTAGATTTCTGAACCTTCAGCTGGGGATTGTCATTCCTCATATTGGAATGAGTTATTGAAGTGACTGGTTTTGACAAAACAATATTCTTATCAACTTGGGAGGCAAGCTTAGATTTTGATGATTTAAATCTTTCTGTCTTAAATGCATTGGGCTGCCTAGTTACAAGTCGTTTAGTGGCATTACGAACAGTTGGTTTCTCCAACGTTGATGGTTTTGCAAACTTAGTATTCTCTCTATTTCCCATATTTTTTCTAAGCTCATTTTTTAAAGCAACGATAGTGAAACTCTTATCCTGAATTTGGGTTTTAAGGGCATCAATGTCAGCTAACATGGAGTTGACTTGATTTATCTGTTTGGTCCTGCATTCTAAAGAGTTCTTCTTCAAGGATTCATTTTCTCTTAACAAATTAGCTACACATAGGGCTAGTTCCTCATTCCTAGATTTAAGTGCATCACTAGCTTCACAGTTCATAATGTTCATACCCATATTCTTGTTCATTTGAATGTCTGATATTTGTTTTTTCAGATTACAAATGGTTGAGTCTTTGTCTTGAATCTGAGTTTTTAATTGGTTAATTTCAAAAAATTCACAAAATTCTGGGAATTCCGGATTAGTGCATACATTTGAAACAGAAGAACTTTCTTCCTTTTGCTGTATTGCAATTTCCAAGGAAATGCAGTGTTTTTCAAGAATTGAATATTTGTTAGAAAGTTCATCAAATGCCCTTTTTGAAACCATATCATTTGTTTTAAAGCTTACAGACTCAGTCTCAACCATATCAATTATTGTAAAACATTTATCAGAATCATGTTTATCCTTAAATTTAAATGGTTTGGATACGTTACCCGATGCATTGTGTTGAACAGTTAAGGTTAGCTCATCAGATGACACCAGATCATTCATAGGTCTGACACTTGCATCCACATCATATACACTAAGTGTCAATGAATTTCTGACAGTTTCAGGCTCCTTAGTCTCTGATCCTTTGCATTCATTGTCAGCAGATACAACATCCGACGCCATTCCAATTTCATCATTGTAATCAAATGATTGTGCCCTACATTCGTTCATATTTCTGATCACTGCATCCTCTTCAAATATAAAAACATTGTCATTAATATCTGACATCTCGCATTTAGCACCATTCGGCCTCTTAACTGACACATCACCTGATAATTCACCATTATCCCACAGATGTTCCTGGACTTCATCGTCATTTGCTTTAGCAGCCTCCTCAATGTACATTTCCATATTATCCATTAATCGGATGAATGTATTGATGAATTCCCGAATTTCCATTCCAGTATGCTTTTTGAAGGAAATACTCGTCAAGTGTTGATCAAAATCTGCAGAATATTCCTCATTGATAAATTGCTGGAATTGGTTGTGAATCATCTGGAGTACATCCATGGAATCATCCTTCATTATTTTCCCTTTGATGAGCTGGATCTTCAATTGTTCTAAGTCTAGTAACAATGTTCTCTTCAGTGAAGGTAAGTCCTGACGGAAAAGAGCACTACATTTTCGATCCATGGACGTGGATAAAACTCGTGAGACATGAGAGTGAAGCAGTAAATAAGGTTCAATACTGCATTCAATATGTAATTGTTGCTGAGGTTCATTCGTATTGGACTCAAAGTGTGAAATGTTTATATCATCATTGGTTGAATATGTTAAGGTCAAGCTTTCTGAGTAGTACATACTTTGTCTACAGTCCACTGAGTCATATAGTTTGAGCACATCAGAAATTACTGGATCAGTGGTATAAGCCATGAATGCCAGACTTTATGGGATTTTATTATTCTTTGATTAAACCGGGAAATAGATTCTTTCACGGGATTTTACAAAATCAAAAGAACAACCGTAAAACATAGCACGAAGAAGTAACAAGTCTCAATAGACAAGTCGCTAAATAGTCAACTCGCTTTGGTATCAACTCGCTAAACAGTCAACTCGCTTAAAAGACAAGTCGCTTAAAACTCAAGTCGCTTAAAGAAACAACTCGCTTAACACCCAAGTCGCATAAAGAGTCAACTCGCTAAATAGCCAAGTCGCATACAGAGACAACTCGCTTAACCACCAAGTCGCTTAAACCAACTCGCTGACAATACAACTAGCTTAATAGCCAAGTCGCTTAAGCCAACTCGCTTCTAATAGCAAAACAACTCGCTTCCTAGAAACTCAACACCGTGGCTCAACTCGCTTCGTACAATATTTGAAAACAACCACTTTATCAATCAAAAACAGCTAAACCACAATGATTCAAGCCTTCCAATTCAAAACCTAAACACATATGATGATTCTAAACACAAAAGTACGATCAAAATTCAAACTTTAACACTAGAAATTGACCAAATGATTCAAACTCTCCTAAACACTTATAACCCCAAAAACCTTATGAAATCCACCAAAACAAAGAGCATGAAAGATGAGTGATTAAACCATGGCTCTTGATACCAATTGTAAGATATAGGATTTCACAATCACATCAAAGCATAAACATATATGGCGTATACAAGTTTTAGAGAGAGAAAGGGAGATGTTCTAGTGAGAGAAACACATAGAAGGTTAGATTGCAAATGAACATCCAACCCTCTCCCTTGTGGGGAGAAGGCTATTTATACAAAGAAGCACGCCCTCCTTGGGTGTGGATCAGGCATACGATGGGTAAAGACCCGTCCTTCCTCCACGGTGTTGCACTAGACTAAACTACGCTAATAACTAACTAACAAATAACGTAATAAATGATATGTCTACGAGCTAACTTAAGCTAGATTATATTTTGGGGTGACCGATGCTTCACTATAAAATTTCCAATTCCTAACAACTTTGTTAAGCCTGGTAGTAATTTAGATGATTGTTTGTATAGCTTAAGTGATAGTGCAAATTTAGAAATATTGAAAGATCTTGTTGATGACCATAAGATGATAGAAGTTTATGTTGAAAATGGTAAGACAACATTGAATGTTGATGAAATGTCACAAAGGTCAATTAGGACAGTTATTGCTAATGTGGATGCAACAAAGAAAAAGGCAGCTCTTTCTATTGTTCCATATTGCTCAAATAAATTATTCTTAGAAAACATTGTTAATAAGTCTGTGGTAGAGGTTTTAAGTCAGGTTACACATCAACCTTGGAAGTCAATACTTTGGTAAAATCTAGTCAGATGCCAGAAACAGAACCCTTGTTTTCATCTGTAGAGGTCTGTGAAACTGAAGATGTTGTAGTTGATGTCAACCAGCAAATAGATAAACATGTTGAGCATATCCAAATAGATAGTCCTAAAGAGGTATGTCAAAATGATCAAGAGTTAGGTCATCAAGAGGAGGAAATATGTAATCCTGTTGAGCATATCCAAAAAGGTAAATCTGTACAGATATGTGAAATTGATGAAGCTTTAAGTGATGACAATGTGAGTGAAACAGATAGTTATGTGAGTGATGATGATAATATTGAGAACAATTGAGATGGAAACACAGTTGTTGATAAGGCAAATACTTTTGAGGAGCCTGATGTTGATGTTAATCTGTTCAAAGTGATTGAGACTACAGAGTTACCATATATAGGTAGCTCCAGCCAGATACCAGATGATTTTTTTAAGAAAAGTGAGTTAGATCTGTTAGATGATAATGAGTTTGCAAGTGGTTTTGAGAATGAAGATGAGTATGTTATTAAGGAAAAAAAATGAGGGCATACAAGAAACAAAAGTTAAGTGAGGCAGCACAAGTAGAGGACGAAGTATATATTTTCTGTGTTCAAACTTTTGTAACTGCAAAAGAAGCGAAAGGTAAGATCAACCTGTTTTCAATAAAGACTAGGAGGAAATTGCAACGCATTAAGAATGACAAACAAAAAAATAGGGTTAGGTGTGTTGGAAAAATACCTGTTTGTGCTACAAGTGAAGGTGTTGGACTGGGAACAGCCCCAAAGAGGAAAACTGGTCCGATAACTAGAGGCCTTGGAAGGGATGTATATTTGCGATCACTCAAGGAACAAGCAAAAGATTGCCCATGGTTGTTGTATGTAGCCAAAAATACAGCTAAAGATTTATGGAGTGTTCGAACTTTCAGGGATGAACACAAATGTTTGCAATCAAGAGAGATTAAAGCTTGTGACTACAAGTTTCTTTCAAAGCAAATAGTTGACCAAGTTCAAGTTAATCCAGATATTCCAATCAGGGCTGTTCAAGATCAGCTCACTAAACAGTTTGAAGTTCAAGTGTCTATGCAAAAGGCATTAAGGGCAAAAAAACAAGGCAGAAAATGAGATTAAGGGTGATCATAAGCAGCAATACGCCCTTTTAAGAGACTATGTTGAAGAATTGCAGAAAACAAACCCAAATACAACAGTTATGATAAGTGTACAAACTGCAACAGATGCAACAAGTTCAACCAGAGTTTTCAAGAGAATGTATGTATGCTTAGGTGCTTTGAAGGAAGGATATAAAGCTTGTCAAAAAGAGTTTTTGGGGTTTCAAGAGAATGTATGTATGCTTAGGTGCTTTCAAGAGAATGTATGAGGGATCCTTTTCCTGGTCAGCTTCTTACAGCAGTCGGTATAAATAGCAACAATGGAATATACCGTTTAGCCTATGTTGTTGCAGAAGTTGAAAGCAAAGACTAATGGATTTGGTTTCTTGAATGTCTAGGAGATGATCTTGACTTGCAACCAAACTCAAACTACACTTTTATCAGCGACAGGCAAAAGGTGATGTTACCTTTTAGTTGATTATATTCACTTGTATTTTCGATAAATGCTACTTTTATTAGTAATGAATTGATGTTTATTTGTTTAGGGTATCATTCCAGCATTAGCAACAGTATTCCCTAGTGCTGAACACATATATTGTTTGAAGCACATCCATGATAATATGAAATTGCAATGGAATGCTAAAGCATACAAGGAACATTTGTGGAGATGTGCAACAGTAACAACCGTCCAACAATTTGAGGCAGCCATGCTTGCATTCAAGAAGCGAACCTGCCCATGCTTGGTTAAGTAAGATACCGACAACCCATTGGTCAAGGTCGCATTTTTCAGGTACTAACTAAATCTATGTCTAAGTGTACATATTGTGTTCTACGACATTGTTCAACACTATTGTTTGTATAACTCAAACATGTTGTATAAATGCGTAGGGAGGGCTCATTCTGATGTGTTACTTAATAACATGTGTGAGGTGTTCAATGGGAAACTATTGGGAGGTAGGCACCAACCCATCATTACTACTTTAGAATACATTAGAGAATACTGTATGAAAAGAATAGTGAATGTTGTGAATGTGATTGACAAGTGTGCCGGACCATTAACACCAAAGGCAACACTCATGTTAGACTTGATAAAGAAAAAGGCTTATAAGTACACCATTTTACGGGTTGAAGGAGATAAGTATCAGGTCAGTGGATGGGGAGATAAGTGTTTTGTGAATGTTGAAGCTAGGGCTTGTACATGTAGAAGATGGGAGCTTACAAGTATGCCATGTAAACATGATGTTGCTACCCATCGGTATATGAGATTCAATGGAATGCAAGTAGGATCTGTTGAATCATGGGTTCATCCATGTTACTTGCTTAAGACTTGGGAAGAAACTTATAAACACTACATCCAACCAATAAATGGTTATCAACATTGGAATAAGTCACAAGTGCCTACAAGCATTCTTCCACCTAAACATCATAAACCATTAGGTATGCCACGAAAGAAAAGAACTAGAGCTTTTATTGAAAATGATAATAGTGACAAAACCAGTAACTTGTCACAGTCTAGTAAGAGTGTGGTTTGTGGTATATGTGGCAAAGTTGGACACAACAAGAAAATATGTCTTGGGCAAGGAGGTGTAACAGGAAGTCAAGGAAAAACAGGTTCATCCCGCCCAAAAGTTACAGCAAAGAAGAAGGCAAAGGTTACAAGTCACAACTTTGAAGGAAATGAAAAACCTCAGTGTCAAACTGATGCTCAATCTCAAGGTGATTTTCAACCAAGTGTGGTCCAGTCTCAATCTAGAAGTCAAGTTGATGCTGCTTCTGGTGGGTCTCCAAAACAATTTTGGACTAAGACCAATATTATAGCAGCAAAGCTGTCTTCACCACAAAAAAAATGTTGGTTAAGCATTTGAAGCCAATTTTTCCATCGAATATGTATTCCCCTAAACATTATTTGTTGTCTTTAAACAATGTCTGTTTCTGAACTTTGTAGACTACAAAATTTTATGCATTTGGAAATATATCCATTTGCAGTATGTATCAAATCATGTCATGTTAGTCTATGGGAAAAATTGTGTTTTAATTGTATTGAGTTGCCACTTTACCCATTTCTATACATTATTACAAGTTCATACGCATATTAACTGTTGACTTTTACAAAGTCAATTACTGTTCACCCAACTATTATCACAAACAGCAATGAAGAATCAAAAATGGATGAACAACACCATATCAAGTTTATGTTGATACTCAAAGATGGTATCTGTTCATCCATCTCTGATCATTCATCCATCTTTGATACTTGTATCAGTGTTATGAGTTTGATCATTTTACTAGGGTGTGGTTTGAATTGGATAATATTTGTGTGGCAACTGATGTGGGTTTGATCATTTATTGGGGCAAGGACCAAGTATTAAAGGCATAACATTAGAAGGACTAAACCATAAAAGTAATACTATTAGTATTGTACAAGGACCAAAGTACATCAACCCATGACTTTTTACAAGTCAACTATCACCACAAGACTAATTACAGACACCCTACCACCGATTCAAAAGGCAAAAAACCACCGACATTGTAAACCCACTAAATAAACCATAGACAAATGAAAATGATCAGTATCCACGAGAAAACACAGAAGTTCCTGAAATGGCATATTTTCTCCTTCTCAAGAAGGAGTTCAGCTAGGGTTTCTTGTTGACTAGCCTCTAGCTCGTTAGCCCTGGTGACTGCGTTGACAGCCTCCATTGTCTCACCGATGAGGGATGCTTGGCATTCTTGTAATGCCGCCTCATTGCGGTGAATGTGCCTCTGCAAGTAGAGGATCACCTCCATTGCTCTCGTTGTCAATGGTGGATCCAACCACCCATTGATCGGACATCTAGATCCCTAAAAAAGCAGAAATCAAACGTTTGAAAATACTTAAAATCTTAAACCAAGATTAAACTATAAACATAACATGTTAAATTAAAAAAATACAAGCATTATTATATAAAGACTAGACAACCTCAACTGGACAAGCAAAGTAATGCCTGCCAGCGTTTACATTGTTCCAGCAGGTCTTTACTACAACCCGCCTACCACAACCACAACGCACCATTATTACAATTTGATCGGAATTATTAAGGATAAGATTTTTTTTTGAGAGGAGACTTTAAGGATGAGTGGTGAATAAGATTTGATTTTATTAGCCATTAATCACTGTAGCACCCACAGAAAAGAGTAAACCACACACGGTTTGATTAAAATATAGAAATAAGGAAATGAAATCTGTGCCCTTGGACTAAAGACAAAGCAAACGGCGACTGAGGTGGTTGACTAACGGAAAAATGGTCAAAGGACCAGTTTAGACTATAAAACTTGGAAAAAGGACTCCCGGCGATGAAAATGGCAAGTTTTGGTTCAACGTGATGAGTCAGTACAAGATTAGGTACCAACAGTGTATTTTACTCTAAAAAAAGAGGTGTCATACTTTTCTCAAGCCGCCGGTGAGTGAGGCCAGCTTGAAGGAGGAGTGTGAGCCGCCTGCTTTGTGGAGCCGGTGGCTTGAGTCGCACTATTTACACGCCGAGTCAAGCCAGTATTGTTCATAAGGAGTACGTGTTCATTGTTTACACAATCCATCAGGACAAACACAATCCACTATCCAAAACTCTTATCTCTTTCTCTCATCACTTTCAACATCAAACCTTTATTTTTTTTCTTTCATTTTTCTTTCACAAACATGCAATTAAAAAGACACAATCGGATGGTGTGACCCCACGGTTTTAAGTCGTCTTCAATTTTTGCGTACGATCTACCCTTAATACACATAATCAGTTTAGGACAAAGATTAATATTTGCATAATTGATGCTTTCCATGTAACACTCTTGATGCTCCATCTTTTAGTGTCCTACGACCCGATACTGTTCTGAAGTCGCCTGTTGGAGAGGATAGCTGGAAGGAGAATGATATTCATCAAGAAGAAGTGGCTCATTAAACACATATACAAATAAAAAAAATCGTAGATTCATCAACAAGAATATTAAAGAGGAAAATTGTTAATTGCATGCAAATGATATCATTTTAATTTATACAAATCAGTTTATAAAGATTTTCTTCTGATTTGGAGAAAATTTTGATTTTAATTTTACCTAAGAAAATTTTTTTAGGAAGGTTATAATTGGTTTAATTTTACTTTGGCCCTCCGCAACCACTTGAAACACCCCATTCCTAACTCGACAAATTTTTTTGCACAAACGACATAACCAAAACTGACCTTCTATTACAAATCACGTATACATATTTATTTTTATTTAGGACCAGCTCCTAAAAGTATTTTTATATAAAAGTAGACTCAATTACCTTTCTAACGATACGTGGCTCGTCTCAAATGGAGCTAGTGTTGATTTTATATGATTTTTAGAAAATGACCGAAACTGACCAACCAAATAGCCAGCGGCCAAAATACTTCAGCCGGTGACCGTTTGGGTTCTGATCCAAAATGACCAGCGGTTGTTTCACCCCAGACCTGCACAACTTCTGTAACATGCATATTTCCCGAAAATTTGACTTTCAAGACTCGATAAAACTTGAAACTTTCCATAATATCTTAAAACAACATATAATCTAATAATATGAACAAGTTTGGTCTCAATGACCTGCAGAAGCTCTTTTTTTACGAATCACATATGTTATGCCAAAAACTCCATTTTGACCCACTTTGCATACATGATTTTAAAACCATTCATACACCCATATGACTACAATCTATGAACTTGACACATTTAAAGACATCATTCAAAGCACAAATGCATTAAACTTGGGCTAATCACTTGGAAATGTATCATACTTGACACATTTTTCAATTCTGATCACTGAACTAATTTATGTGCACATTAATCCCAAACATTTTGAATTAATACAGGTTCGGGTATCATGATACCCAAAACTGACCTATGTGGGTAAAATGTTACCCAAAACTGACCTTAAAAACCCAAATGTGCACTTATTTTAGTTCAATGATTAGAACTGTAAAAAGTGTCAAGTATGATTCATTTCCAAGTGATTAGCCCTATTAAACTTTGGGGGTTCAAACTTGATCAAGCACATCATTCTATCGTCTACATCCATACGCATAATTACCATGTTTCCAGTTCTTTACTTACAATCCTAGGCCTTATAACTAAAACCATTATTTCTTCACGTTAACCTACAAAAACGGTAAGCAACTAAACCGTAAGCATTACAATTAGAAAGTAATAGACATAACAAGCTATCATACATCATTGAAACATACTTGCATCGTATACTTCACTTACTAGTCCAAGAGACTAAATCACATTACCACTTGCATTCATCCATATCAACATAAGTCTACATACCTTCACTAGCATAACAACTAAGCAAACCACATCCTGGCTAGTTTTAACAAACTAGCCTCATTCTAATATTAGTCCAAGCACATTAAACCGCAAGCTTTCTATATCCTTATCACAATCAAACACAAAACACATAACACATAAATACATAAATATGATAAACTGAATATAACACTTTGGTATAGTCAAATTACTTACCTTGATTCCATGGACAAACTACCTCAACACCAACATCAACATCCTTTGATTTCTAACCAAGAATCATCAACACTTAATACAAAATAAAAAGAGTTTACACAACCTATGAACATATCTATCAACATCTCTAATCGCTTGATCATATGATCAAAACCTCTAATTTACCCAAATTAATCATATACCAATAAAGGGACATAAGCCCTAAACACTATACTATTATTGCTTTAGCTTAAAACAATTTTTACTCAAAACCCCCCAATTTAGAGCATGTTTCTTTTTTTTTTTGTGGGAAGGAATTGGGCCCACTATAATATTTAATATTGTTTCTTTTTTGTGTGGGGACCACTTATTTCTTTTAATCAACAAAGGATGCAAAATCATATCCTCCTCAACCAGAGGCTAAAACAGACATGGACCCACATGGTCCCGCTTGTATTTATAAACCCCTGAATCTAGAAAAAAAAAGAAAAAGAAACAAGCCTATAAACTTCTTGTATCAATCTTTTAAAAGGCTAAAATGGATACGACTCCGAACCACCTAGTTTAAAAGGCTAAAATGGACCCGATTGACCCGAATATATTTTTGAACCCGATTGACCCGATCCGAATTGACTCGGATCGGGTCAGCCCGAATGACACCCCTACTTACTAGTATCAAACTTTTATGTTATTTATGCTAAATAGCAAAAAGGTTAACTAACGTAGCTCATAACGACCTTTATTGGCATTCTCACAAACTTTATAACTCATACCACATTAAAGTTATGAAACTTAAACCAAATGATTTGTTCTTTATCGGTACATATAAGTTGTGTTTGGCGACAATTATTTAAGCGTTTAGGAGTGTTTAGCGTTTATAAGATCATGTTTGTTTGACAACGAGGGTTTAGCTTTAGATTTTGTTTATACACTCATATTTTGAAACCATATATAAGAAGTGTATGGCTTTTACATCGTTCTACGCTTTATAATTACAACTGCATTATACAACTGCATTATCAAACGCTTTTATATAACAAGATCAACCTGTGCTATAAAAACAAAAATTATAATAATAAGGAATGATACTTTACATTTACACAACCAAAAAAAAAGTTCTGCCATTTATGAAACAAAATTACAAGAAAAATAAGGCCAAATCTATTTCACCAAGTTCAAACAAATTATGATTTCTCAAAGATGTTCACATCATTTTTGTCTAGGCTACTAATCATTAGTCTTTCTTGTCCCATATAAAAATTGACGCAAACAGTTAAAATTTCCAAACTCTATTTAAATTGTTGGTAGATAATTATGGATGTGATTTGCCTTAGCCGTAGCTTAATCGAGAATCCATTTGCCTTGCAGATGTTTGTCGCCTAGGTGTTCCTATCTCGCAAGCATTAACTCGTGAGGCAAAACGAAGTGAGCAAAGTGACTCGTTGATGGAGCTAGGTGCTGGCGAAACATTTACAACCATCAATGTCTTCGAATCACCACCTAAGCAAGGCTGTTCAAGTCCACCATATAAATAAAAATTCGTTAGAAACATTTAAACCTATAAAAAAAAAACACGTCTTTTTTCATAGTGATCATTAGGTGTGTTATGTGTACCTGAAGAAGATAAGTAAGTTTCGAGTTCCTAAAGGGAACATGATCTTCCTTCCTTGCTAAAGCAAATATAACATCGCTTAAAGATGACAAACTTTTGTTAATGGCTTGAGTTTCTTTTAAACGGTCACCAGTTGACCCACTTTTGGAAAGACGTTCACTGCCCGCAAGGTCAATAAGGTTAAGCACACCTTGCACTTGTTGTTCCGTGCTCTAGAACATAAATCAAGATTTCATCATTAGCCATGACCATGAAAAAGATTATATTAAATTATAAAGAAAAGAACCCAAAACTGTTTTACCTCGTTATAACCAGATATCCGTAGGGTGAAGACAAAATGGCTTCTTGACGATTGTTCATTCATTTGAGTCTTGCCAACAGACCTATTAATATGAAGGACGTTAATAGCTCCTCTTAACTAAACATAGCAACTTTGAACCATTTACTTATGGATGGATCAATGTAGGTTATGTAAAATCTATAACGGGTAAATAACCTAAAAAGAAAATGGGTCAAACTGCTTATCTGTCAGATAAATAGGCCAGAAGTGAACCAATGTGTATTTCACAATCTTGCGACATTAAAAAAAGTATAAAACCATTTAAATCATATTGATTCAGAGATCAGATAATTATTGTTAAAATAATTTAAATAGTTTGGACAAAAGGTGTCTAGGTCGTCCTGACCCGGATCAATACAACCCGTACTAAAATTTTACCCTTTTTGATTACCAAAGGTTGAATGGTATGTCAATACCTGCTTTGTGCAGCACGGTTTAACAAATATGACACTTCACGACTGCTGCGTACATCAAGTATGGTCAGGTCAGAAACATGTGTGTTGCCGTTTGCATCATGTTTAATTGAATACTGCTTAGTACCCGACGACTCAGTTAAGGGTCGGGTTGTTGACAAAAGGTCACGTATCGTCTCATTGTATATTTCTAACATTGAAACCTGTACAAAACCAATACTTTTTAAAACACTTTATTATAAATCTTAACAAGAAAAAACACAAAACTTGATAGAAAATTCAACCTGCATTTCATACTTCCACCCTTGGTTTTGAAGCGTTTGCTTGGCCTCGAATATTTGTTCTAAAGAACGGGGTATGAGTCCTTTGTCGTCATAGTTTCCAGGCGTACCCATCATAGTATGCGTTTTTCCAGACCCCGTTTGACCATAAGCAAAGATACAAACCTGAATATGTAACTGAGTCTTAGTAACTCTGGTACGATATAAGATACCAGAAGATTTATAGTAATGGTTGCAATTAAGACCCGTGTACTTATGAAAAAGTCGAGTTGGGTTGTAGTTTATCTCAAACGGTAAATTAGAAATAGTTTAGCTAAAAGGGTTGCATGGTTTGATGACATCGCCCAAAGTCTTTCTTTAATTTGAAAAGTCCAAAGTCTATTTTAATGAACAAAAGCTCGTAAATCCTTTTAGCTTGTGAGAAATGTGCATTACCTTGTAACCATCCAATGCACTTTGCACGAGTTGTGAGACCTCCTCAAACACCTCTTCTTGGGAAGATTCGGGCACAAAGACCTTATCAAATGTGAAAGAATGTTTTTGCCCTTTTTAAATAAGAAAAAACAACGTATAAATGTAAAGCATTAGACACACATACTACATAAACTTACTATGCTCAAAAGTCAAAAGATTGAGTCTTTAGTATTACCATGTTGTAACAATTCAATGCCACGACCAAGATTATCGGTTGTTGTAGGAAAAGTGACAGCCTTTGTTTCGTGATCAGCACCATCGTCAAACAATAGAGGTCGTACCCTGCAAAAAACTCGTATATTCCCTTTCAATTCCTGTGGCAAAGCATAACACGTTAATTGTTATAGTGACAATAATTTTTTTGAAGAAAGAATTCAGAATGAAAACTAATACTAACCAATATCGTGTTATGCAGCTTTTTGCGCAAGGATTCTCCTTCAACAAGTTTTACTTCTGCCTCAGCTAAACGGAATTGTAACTCGGAATTAGCCCTCATTTGCTCTTCATATCCAGTTCTTATCTCAAATGCTGATACATCAGACATCTACAACATAGAAATGAGTAAAGAATTAGTCAACTTGAAACCAGAAAGCATCCATGATAAGCCAAGTAACACAATTTTCTGTTTATAACATCCACGATACCGCTAGTTTATTCTCTGCAACAGCGAGTTTCTCTTGCAAAATCTTTATTTGATCACTCTGTGAAGTACACGTTGCCTGAAAAAACAACAATGGTAAGTAGAGGTGACAAGTTCATCTCATTTAGTAATAAACGGGCCCATTTAGGTTATGTTTTATCTCTAAAGAAGGTCAAACGGGTCAAAATAGCTAAAAGGAAACAGATCAAAAGTGGCCCGAAGTGTAATTTCAATGCATAAAATGTTCTAAATGAGTTTGTACATAAGGTGTTTCGGGCCAACCCGCATCGACCCTTTTGACCCAAAATAATGACCCATGTTGACCAAGTATAATTTATAACTAATGGAAAAAAGAGACATCAAGTAAGAACCTCAAGCTCGTTTGCTTTGGTTGTAAGGTTACCCACTTCAGCTGCTGACTTTCCAGTCCACTCCTTATATTTCAACATTTCGGCCGACAAATCTTGTACTTGTGACAGCTGGCGATCCCGGTCATCTCTCACTTGTTGTAAATCCAATCTTAAGCAGCCTACTTCACTAGCTGCAGCTTCTCTTAGATTCTTTAACTCAGTGTTACTTGCCTAAAAATAAGTTCATAAATAATAAAAACTTTGTTGCGGTACAAAAGATGAAGTCAATTTATATAATAATAATAAAGTACGGACTTTTGTAGCAGTTAACTGTTCCTGCAAGGAAGTGCATTGGCCTCTTAAGCTGCTGATATTCTCCATAACTGCAACCTTTTCTTTTTCCGCGTTTTTAAGGATCTCATTAGTTTGATGAAGCTCCGATTGAAGCTTGCTATTGTATTGTTGTAGACTCGTGTTGTATTCTTGTAGTCTCTTGTACATATCATTAACTGATACGATCTAAGAACCAAATAAATAGACTCTTATATTGAGTGGCAGAGTCAGATTTTCATAAAATTACAAATCCTTTTAGATATTTAACCTTTTGATTAGCACTTGAACACTCTCTTTGAGCTCGTTCAAGATCTTCCAAGATGGCAGATTGTGATCTCTCTGCGGACAACCGAGCATCTTTTTCCTTCGTTAATGTTTCTATTGCAGCCTGAAATTAAACATGACAGTTAGAAACATTTAAGAAATAAAAAAATAACACAAGCTATTCAAGTCGATCAAAAAAATAACACAAGCTATTCAAGTCGATCAAGATTCAATACATACCAACTTATCCGATTCTTCTTTCGCAAATTTCTCCTGTAACAATGTGTAATTCTTGCGTAACTCCATAATTATCGAATTCAGTTCTTCTTCCTTTTCATTCATTAGCATCTCTTGAGCCAAGAAATAGAAAACAAGTTTAAATTACAGACCTAATCTAGTGATCTAACATAAAAACTTGTTTAAATAATGCTATTAAAAGTTATACCCATATCATAGCATTTCTGTTCTGCTGATTCCAACATCCTCATATGTTTTTCTTGCTCGAAAAGAAGATCTCCTTCAAGTTCTTGAAACCATTTGATACACATTCTTAGCCTTTTTATGTAATCCATCATTGTATCACATTTCTCCTAAAAATCCAACAGAATCAACATAATTTTAGACAAAATTCAAAGAATCAACAGCAAGATACTTGCATTACAAAAACATTTAATATTACTAATGTGATTGATCTATGTCTATATTCAAAAAAAACTTATTATTTTCTTATCTTACAACACTTTTTTAAGAACCTACAAGTCAAATACTTCCGAATAGCAAAGATTACTTGCATCACAAAAATAACTAATAATATTAGTGTACTGGCATTTTGTTACTGATCATAGCAACACGAGCCAAAAAAAGGGCCGGTAACTAAAAAAGGCGTTTACTATGACCGGTAACAAAATGTAATTGCATGCTGATAATTTTCACACCACATTTTCATAATCACTAAAACATTTTAACTAGTTTATCACGATAAAATTTATGATATGAATACTTGGTACAATTCTACGATTCATTCGAGTCAAGTAACATAACATAAGGTCCAACAACAAAAATGAACTAACCTTGAGACTGAACTTATCCTTAGGTCTAATCTTCTCATTCAACAATGCTTCAACATCTTCTCTTCTAAACTCAATCCCTCCACAATCCGACCCAGCACGACTACTAACCGACCCGGCCCACGTACCAGGATCATGACCACCATTAACAACAGAAAAGACCTGCCTTGGCATCCTACCACCATTAACTGCCCCAACCATTTTCTTAAAAATAAACCAAACTTGACACCTTTAGAATAGTCTTGAAATTCTTGATCACTCACAAAAACACAATATAATCAAAAAACAAAATGTGGGTATTAAGCTAATGCATAAAGGGTGTCCAAATTTGTAAAAAATTATCTTGAAAATCTTGATCACACACAAAAACACAAAATGATCAAAAAACAAAATGTGGGTATTAGACTAATGATCAAAGGGTATACATTTTTGTCAAAAAAAGTAACCAAAGTTTTCAAAATTATAATAATCTTGAAAATCTTGATCACACACCAAAACACAATATGATCAAAAAACAAAACATGGGTAATGAACTAATGAATAAAGGGTATAGTTAGGTGCTGTTACTTGAAAGGAAAGATTAAATTTATTAGGTGGTGGGTGCATGTATATGAATATGAATTGAAATAAAAGCTAACTTATAAAGATTGTAATTAAATATGTTTGCTTAAATTTGCAGGGATGGAGACGATGGAGCTTGTGATGGTGAGGTTTTTCTTACTTTTTTAAATTTTGAAATTTTTAATACGTTGGGATTATTATATTATTATGGTTTGTAACAAAATTGCAATATTTTTTGGTTTTGTTTTATAAAGTTTAAAAATGAGGCCGGTTGAGGTGGTAGTGTGGCCTTGACTAGTTCTAATGTACCAAATGGAACAAGTACAAATGGTTAAATGTTAGGAGACTTTTTTTTTGACAATTGTTTTTTTGGTACCTTTGTTTTTTCAACATAGATTTTGTCTTAAAGTATAGCTAATATAGGTTACAAAATGACATAATTGACAAAACTAGATTCATTTATTTTTATAGGTGCATTTAAAATGTATTTCTCATTTGATTTTAACTCTGGTTAAAATGAGTTAAATGTGGAAGTACGTTGATCTTTTGTGACAAAAACTTGACCGCGTTCATTGTCTTTCACATGTTATTATTAGAGGGCACAATGCAATGTGTCATTGTATTGTTCGGCTCATAACATGGCCACCAATAACATCCCATCCCCAAACCAATCCCTGTCTCTTGCACGCCATTCGTCCATAGCCATTATACTAATTGACGCCATTCACTTTTTCGTTTTTCTTGTTTTTTTATTAGTGAGGATATTTTGTGGGACCTACGTGCACCAATAACATTTTTTTTATTGGTTTTTTTTTTTTTTTTTTTTCTAAAGATAATGTTTTAATCTTTGATATGTTATTGAAGATGTGCAGAGATAGCGCTGAAGTGACACACTAATAAGTGTTATTTATCCTTAACCACAACTAGCTCACCTAGCTCTCTTGGTATAATACGTGTGAATTTGTCATTGTTGATAGTTTTTAATATTTACTAATGAAAATAAACAAAAATTATATTGATGTTGTGATTAGTCAGATTTTTAGTCGATACGTTGAGTTTTAACTTCATTATTTGACTCCACTAACAAGTACTCCGTACACAATAGTTCATGTCAAGTAATCTTTGCATTTCAAGACATGTGAGACTCTTAAATAATCATAATATCATATAATCAAGAAGAGTATTCCGACTTGACTAATGATGAGCTTAACCACTGCCTAAAAGCAACTTATAAATGTAAATTTAAGTGCTACCATGTGCCTTTTAAGTTTGTTGGAATTATTTCTCAAAATCATTGTTATTCTTATCCATTTTACTAGCTTTTATCTATTTAAAACTATTCATTATGCATTCACAAATGTACGCCCATTTAAAATGTACGATTATTGTTATTTCTTATTCTTCTCATTTTAACTCTCTGATCCTAACTACAAAATTATGATCTAATATCTTTTACGCATGGTGTATCTCTCTCTCTCTTCGTGTTTTTAACCATTCGCAACACTCATTTTTATCTTGCACATCCTTCTTATCTCAAAGTGTCGACACATGGTTGTCTTTATCTATACTACTTTATAATGCATTTAGGCCTTCTAAAATTAGAAGGCTTAAAAATTCAGACTTTTTTACTTGCTTATTATGGAAAGAGTTTTTCTAACCAAAAATAAAGATAAGGAGCTCCAATCATGAGATGACATGTTTCACTTCTTAATAAACTCCAAGCCTAACTTCTAACAAACTCCAAACCTAACTCCTAACCACTAAAAATTAAGATAAAGAGCTCCAATTATAAAATGACATGTGTCATTTCTCAACTAAAATTCATATTTATTTTAAATTAAAATATCTTTTTATCTACTTTTTTTTATAATCTAATTTCACCATATTTTCTAAAATTTTATGCTCTTTAATTCAACATACATTTTGATATATTTTTATGAGTTTTTAGTTTTATATTTTTAATGGGTTTATTTTATTTTAATTCAAATTTTTACAACTTTAACCTTTATTTCATTTATTTTAATCAATATAATCTTGATTCGTCAAAATCATATACTTTTGGGGTAGTGTTTGAGGCGTAAGAGATTGCGAGGGTATTTCTATATGCGGGAATAATGATGTCGCGGGAAAGCTACTGGAAAGTTACGGGTAACCCAAACAAACACTTACAACTAACACATATACATTCAAAGTGTTGTGAAACGAATTCACTAAACGGGTAAGCAAACACTCAATAACATTTACATGCATTTTGTCGCGATGCAGGAAGCTAGTTATATTGAATGCATTCATCGATCATAATTGGAAATTTAACTATACGACATCCACTTTTACTAGCATTCAATAATCTAACTAATTTATTCATGTACGGTTACGTGCATCTAATTCTAGTCTAATGTTAATTGCATCTATATGAACCAAAAATAAAAAATAAACATTGTACATAACCCGAAATCATAAATTCAACGAAAATGCAAAAATCGAATACATGCAAATTGAAAAAATTATAGAAGAACAGCGTCGTTCTTCGACTAGTAGCAACCCCATAAATATAATAGATGCACCAAACATAAGCTAAGGTACATACTTTTTGGGTTTAAAGGGATCAGCTAACACAGAAACACAAATAATTGAATATGTATTCCCTTGCTTGCTACACAAGCATTGTGGTGCTTACTTTTTTGGGATTCCATGCAAACGTAAAGATAACACAATAGCCAGCAGTCCATTTACTTTACCTTTTTTTCTGAAAAAATATATGTTGTCGTGGTTTCGGTTAAATCCAACCAAATCATCTATGGTCCTTTACACAATAGTTAGGAGTACAAAAACTTCATTCACAAAAAAGAAAAAGAAAAAGTTAAAACTGTGAAAAAATAGTTAAGAAGTCACAAGCTACTTCAAAAGTTCCACACTTTGTTCATGTTTAAATCATGGTGTTAAGATCTCGATTTTGATCATATGATCTTACAATTTTACGATATCATAAAGCAAAAACGACCTCGATCTTACGTAGGATCTTTGCGAGATAAAATTTTAATAGAATGTATCCCGATCTTGACCATAGGATCTTAAGATCACGATCGATCCGATCTTACTTTTCTCGAACCACAAGCAAAAACACTACAAATATATGTATTAAGTTTTGTAGAATATAAAAAATAAAAAGCCTAATTGTATTAAATGCTTCATTATTATAATTTTGACATACATTTTCATAATATATGATATATAATCATATGTAGAAGCGTAATTTTGCAACACATGTTAAGATAATAATACTATAGTAGGATCTTAAAATCCCGATCCGATCTTACAAATATGCAAATGATATTAATTAAGACCTTGATCTTAAAAATTGTTTAAATTATTTTTAACATATAGTTTATCACGTTTACTAAAAACCCAAACCGGCCCTTATGTGAAGTTTGATACATCACTTCTTTATGTTTATAACATGGGTAATATAATATAACGAAAATAATGTAATATGTTAATGGCAAGTATACATCATTAAGCCTGCAACAAGTATTATACATGATATAATTACAAATGCTTTAAAATCTCAAAATGATTTTTATTTCTGTAATCCTATATAGCATTTAAATACTCAAAAAGTGTAACTACTTGACGCGAATCTAGTAGGATGACTAGTGGATGCTAACTACCCTTAATCAGCTCATTATGTTAAATAATTATTGAGTCCATGAGAGTTATGTTCTTAATAGTTTTTGCCCCCGCCCCCCAAAAAAAAGGTTGTTCGCAGGATATTAACATATGATTATTCGCAGAATAATAACATTGTTGACCTGTTAATGTATGTTTATTATTATGGTAATGACTTTTGAAATGATAAAAATTATCAAATTTCAAGGATTAGGTTAAACTTTACATGACTAATTAAAAACATAACCACTGGTGAATGTTGAACTCTCAATTTTTTAATAATGCTAGACGAATATTTGCGTAAAGCGACAATATATAAGGGCAAATAATTATCCTTGGGAACTTGTGTTTTAGGGTGACTATTGATGCAACTTACGAGTTTAATCTGTAGTCATTACAAGAAAAAAAAAAGTTTATGGTTTATAAACAAAAATTAATAAAAGTATGAGGAGTAAACAATACGTAAACTATTAATTAAGTGGTGGATGTTATTAACATTTTTAATCAAGAGTATTTTGGTAAATAATTTTTTATTTTATTATTATTATTGTTATTTAAAGTTTTTAAGTTTAAGGAAAATGATTTAAATGCATTATAACTAGTACTATATAGGTATAAAAAAATTGAAGTTCATTAAAGGTGTGTTTATTATACACCTTTGGGAATCATGGATCACTATCATATGTATTGAAAGCGTTGTTAACAAAAATAGAAAACAGAATGTGGATTCATACCTATAGAGTCATAGGAGGGGGAAGAGGTGGGTTTCTTGGCCATTCTAATGGGTAGGGGTGAGCGTGGTGCGGGTTGGTGCGGTTTTTGGTAAAAACCAACCCGCATCCATCCGTTTTAAAAAAAGAGAATCCATGCGTTTTGCGGTTTCGGTTTGTTGCGGTTTTGCGGGTTGGTTTTGCGGTTTTTTGGGTCAAAGTTTTTTCTTTATCTTTTTTTTTTAAATTATAATTTTTTGTATAGATTTATTATAGAATAAATATATTATAATGTTGTATGATATGGTGAAACATATATACAAAATGTTATGTATTAGTATGAAATTATAAATCAATATAATAGTAAAAGTCAAATGAGATAAAGAATTTTATAAACTTCGATGATAAATTGAAAGAAAAATAAAGTTATATTAACTAAAAACTAAGATGATAATTTACCATTTAAATGTGTTTGGAATAATTTATTATAAAACTATAAATAAAAGTCATAAAAAGTTATAAATTTTAGTCTGTTATTCTAAAAAATAAATAAATATCTATGAATATAGTGGTGCGGTGCGGTTATTTTGGTGCGGTTTTTCGGTGAAAACCCAACCCCCACCGCAAAATTCAATCTACTTCTTCTACTTCATATTTAATTTCCACTA
Source organism: Chrysanthemum makinoi (assembly GCA_910596185.1). Taxonomy (NCBI): domain Eukaryota; kingdom Viridiplantae; phylum Streptophyta; class Magnoliopsida; order Asterales; family Asteraceae; genus Chrysanthemum; species Chrysanthemum makinoi. The sequence continues at coordinate 10,350,857 of OU343222.1, forward strand.
TTAACTAAATTTAAAGCAAACAACACTTTTGAAACTAGGAACAAAAGCTATACATATTTTGTTTATATTAAAAAAAAAAAAACACACTATAATTTTGAAAGTACGAAACAGAAATATAAAGTTTAATAAGTCAAATGCTTAAAACTGACAAAAAATACGAAACAGAAACTGATAAAAAAATTGGTCAGCGATGAGAGGGCAAAATATCACATCAGAAGTACCTATAATAGATCCTTTAAAACTATCATACCTATATCTATTCTAGCATATTATCAAATCCATACTAACTTATAGTGATTCCTTGTAACAAACAAAACCTCACCTAATGCATGCCAAAATCAACAAAATAGACCTTAATGGTACTGTTTTCAAAACATATGTTCTTCTTCACTAATAATCATTGTAAAGTATTTAATTTAAATTATGTATTTATTCACATGATTTGGCCTTTTTAGTTCTAGCAAAGTCCCCATTATATCTTAATGTAGTAAATAAGGTATTTTAAATAATGAAAACTTCTATTAAACTAAAAAACGTTATGACCGACACTAATTCTGCTTGATTTTCCATAATTTTTATGATTATTCATGAAAGCAAAATATTTGTTTTCTTTCACGTAATTCCTGATTGGTCCTCTTGTGTTTCGCTATATACATCTTACCACCTTGATGTTTATTTATTTTTAACATTTGTTTTTCTTTCACGTAATTTTTGGGGGGCAACTCACGTACCATTAGATAAACGACTTTGAATTCCATTTGTAATTATCAAAGGGCTTCAAGCTTAGCAATATTATTGTTTTGTTTGTATATAAACTTCTCAATCCTAATTGTTTAATATTGCTAATTATTATATAAGGCTGATTATTACGGTGAAATTGTTGGCGATTTTTTAATCTCACTTGTTTTATGTTACTAAAATCTTAAGGTGATTTTTTGTAATATAATAAAATGTTTATTGTCTTAGAGTGGTTTTTTGTTTTATGTTACTAAAATCTTAAGTTGATTTTTGGTAATATAATAAAATGTTTATTGTCTTAGAGTGCAAGGTCAGGGAGTGGCGAATACAGAGTAATACATCACTGTCAGCTCAGCTCCACCTCATCAGACTCCCAATAACACACCAACAACTAAAATGCATCCTCCAAATAAAAACCTAATCACATGTTATTAATGCATGTAAGCCTCCAAAAATACTCACCCATTTACCAAAAAAATAATAATAATAAAAATGGCACGGGTTGGTGTAGTGGCTAGCTAAAAGCCAGCGGGGAGGCACAATGCAGCACAACGTGCCATTCGTACGTTGTTGGGTCAAATGACGGACCAACAACTTACCATACCGAGCACTCTTATGTCGATAACACTTTGTTTTACCGATAATGGTGACAAAATAGAATTTTTGGTTTTAGACGTACTAACGGTACTCCTTACGCAATTTTTTGGTACAATAATTGATTAAATGTAGTTTAAGATAACGACAATTTAGACATTTTTAACGTATTATGTAATTACGATGACCCACTTTTTAGTTGATTAGCCAATTTTTACACACTTTGTTCTATGCAAATCTGCTAAGTTCAACATGAATAAACCTTATATAACTGTAGTAACAGGTACAGTATGACATTTATACTTCACATAGGTTGATCAATCTTTTCTTAAACTCTTCATGTTTTTTCACACGTTGCTCGCATTTCCAGCGACCCACATATGACACTAAATATTGGGTTAATAATTGGTCCTTTATCAAAACATTAGTTATAAGATTAGTAATTAAGTATATACTATATGTACGCTAGAATCGTAGTGTGGCATAGAGTCAAGATCAAACGAGATGAAAAATTTTAAAATGAGAAGCATGAGACACAAATTCGGGATGCATCGACTTGACAAAGCGTAAACGTTAGTTGCCAGTTTATGCTACTAGAATCAGCACTTTGATTTTGAGCATTTTAGAAAATTACAGAATGTTGGTTGGCATTATGTACAAAACATTAAACGCTCACCGCGTCAAAACACTTGTTGCCAAACATGTCCATGGTTATTGAAAAAAAGTTAAGGTACCAACTTGTCGCATTTTGTTCACTGAACACACAAATATTTTCGAAGATACAAGATTGAAATAATTTATAGCCCACTCCAGCCCAATATGTCGTTAAATTGGGCCCAATATGAAAAACAGTAAAAATAAAAAAGTGAAATGGAGATGCGGGGTATCGATCCCCGTACCTCTCGCATGCTAAGCGAGCGCTCTACCATCTGAGCTACATCCCCAACATGCTACAGTTATTCAACGTTACTTTAATAAACAATAGACACTTAAAACTGTAACACAATCAAATTAAACAAAGTTAACAGCTACGAGTATATATATTCACAAAGTCAGTCACATGAGATTTATGTTAAGTCCAAAAATCATGGTAGTGTTAGCCCATTAACAATGACTAAAACTATATATGGACTATAAGTCTATAAACAAGTAGGGTTGGATCAGTTGGTAAACTCCTTGCCTCTCAACCGAGAGGTCAGGGGTTCGATCCTCACTCCCTACAAAAGGCCGGAGGTCCTTTCTACCTTTGGTAGAACCCAAGCAGCCTCTTAGGTAGGGGTAAAGGCTGCATCTCATCTCATACCCTTAAATCCAGGAAGCGGTACATCCCGTGGAAGACGGCATTGGGCGTTACTTTACTTTTTTTTTTTTTTATAAGTCTATAACAGAGGAAAGAAATCATTGTTGTTATGTATGATGTTTAACGTTAGTTCAATTAGCGTTAGCCCAATACCAATAAATAACCTAACGCTATTTGGAGTTTTGGACTAAAGCTAACAACAAGCTACTAAGACCATGAAGTTAATCACTATTTATACATTATCCAAAAATGTTAAGTTATACCCATCTAACACTCATATTACATCGATAAGAACCCGACATCCATATATCATCATTCATTAATCGAAGATTAGTTTACGATGCATGTTCGTGAGAGTAAGTTTCTAAGTTATACCGGGTGACGGTATTCTTTTGAAGCTACAATACATAAAAAAATAAATTTTAAATGTGATTTCAATTGAAATGATTGGATTTTATAGAAATTAAGTATAGTTTCCACCTACTAACGGATCAATTAAGTAAGTATTAGAAACACAATATTTTTTTTTTGACCGGGAGTATTTACAAAAGTTTGGTGTTTTTGATGAAATATGGACTACGAATGAACATTTCATTGGGGGTCCCTTGACATAACGAGAGCAGCTGGTTCATAAATCTATTGATAATGACAAATGATATGCATCAGATTATCTGGCCCATTGTTGTGCACTATGTAATAGTCAATAGGGTATGAGTGTACGTGGCTTAAAAATGTGTAGTTTATGTGGTTGTATTCCATTAAGTTATCATGGTTGAACGGTCTAGTAGTTTGGTCATGATTCATTTTGTGAAACTAATTATTCCTCACTAATAATGTACTGTACGTGTTTAGCTAACAAACAAAAGAAAGAAAAAGTCAAAAACGCAGATGAGTTGTTATACTAAACCGACAAAAAATATACCATTGTGTTTATGATTTCTTGGTAAAAATTGTCTTGATCAATCTTATTTCTATGTAAATATATTAACAATAGGGACGGAACAGAGTTCTCGCGGGTGCCTAGGACATATATGGATTTTTTTATAAAGTGTTAATTTTTGAAAAATAATCAATTTTTTCTAAATACATCTTCAATACAACCAGTCCATCAAAACATGTTTCTATATTACGGTTTTAAAAAATTTATGCACCTAATCATATTTGGTCATAGTTCTATCCTTGCTTAACAAGCCGATTCCAATCATACAAAAAATGAATTTGAACCAACGAAGTTATACTTGGCTCAACTTAAGTATATTCCTGTTTCGAAGTTATGTTTGAAGTCGAATGTGTTATTCGGATCACGTATAGCCCGAATTAGACTAACCATGAACCCGACCATATAAAATTCAGTTGGTTTATACTCTATATAACCTACATATATCAAGCTAAGTATACTCCAGTCCGATAAACAATAAAGGTATCGTTTTAAGGGACAGACTTAGGACTAAAAGTCATGAGGTGCATTTTATTAAATAAAAAATATTTATAACACAAAAAATTGAGATCAAGTTCAAAGAAATTTGATATTTAACATAATTTTACATTATATAAGAATAGTCAAGATTATCCACGAGCACCTACAGAAAACTTTTGGTTCGCACCTTATAACTTACTATCCACTTAATACAAAAGACCAAATGAACTTTAAATATTGATATTTGTTAAACAATACTCAATAAACAATGATTAAAGCAACAATTAATATTATTAATATAAAAGAAAAACTTGAACTTTGTTAACTTAAAAATGATATATATTTAAGTTAATTTTATGTTCATTTATTATACATTAAATACATATTGTAACTACTTAAGATATAAAAAGATTAAGCATTGCTCAATAAACATTTTTTAGCAAATTAAATCTCTAAGCTATGTCACTCTTAAATACACTCTCATAAGCGTACATGGCTAATCTGACATTGCACACCTTTTAAGTTTAGAGCAATATTACATTTGCAAAAGGTTTTAAAAATTATACCTATAAAATGATTAGTATGTATCGTGGTTCAATCATTTTGCATTATAATCTCTATTTTTTTTTCCCTTAACTTTCACAATTGATTATTATGAATATAATTTTGTAAATATTTTATGAATATTTCTTTTGAATTTATACATAATTTTTAAAATAGGCATGTTGTCATGTTGCCTTGGACAATCAAACAGCGTATGAATATTATTTTGTTTCCTACTTTGGAGCGATATTGACTAAGGTTTACATGCTCTAATTGTCACAAGTTTTTATTTTTATTTTTCTGGAAGACTAAAATTCCAACTTTAAATATTGATTAATCTAAACCCGACCCGATTGAACTTGGTTAGTTCCATGCATCCGTGAATGTTTACGTGTCATGAGCAAAACCAGGGTGGAGCCCTTAAGACATAATTCAAGATTCTAGTGGTCGTTTTTGTTTGAAATAGTCCAAAACAAGGCTCCCTTACCTAGACTGCCTCCTTTACGCGTTTATGGTATTTCTTTTTCACACCATGACTCAAAAAGGATATTCATCTTAAAAAGTTAAAAAGGTGCCCTTTACAAGTCTTCACCTTCATCTTTGCTCAATTGAAATATTTGGACCCTTGATACATGGACTATATGATATAAATTCATGTAAGCTACAAAAGGTAACTAAAATGAGATTTAAGTGATATGTAATAAGTTATCTCAGATCATATGTGCTAAACGCGCCTTAAATTTAGTACTCTTTTTGAGTGTTTCATTAGGTTGGACGTAATAGGGGGCGGGCGAGTCCATGCTCATGTGACACCTTCAACGACCGAGTCCCTTTATTACACTAGAAACCAAGCAACGAGTCCCTTGTGCCAAATTGAGAAAAGTGGGTCGGTTTCCCCTGCGGCTACTTGTGTGTGAGTATTTAATAAAAATGTATTTTTGTGAGGTATTTTTTTCGTGATGTGGGTCGTCTTATTATACCAAGTTGGTCATAAAGTAGTCTAATAGTGAGAAAGTTGAGGTGCCATGGGAGAAAAGGGTCACCAAAGAATCTTTATTACACTGCGTCTTAGCATCCTTTCATACCATAACATGAAATGGATGCTAGTGTTATTCCTGAACAATATGGGTTCGGTTCGGTGAAAACAGTTATTAGGGTTTTTAACAAGGAACGAGTATGTGTAGATCATATGCATTTATTTCGTCACTTGTTACATCGAAATTACGAAAGAGCTGTTTGTCATGGTATAAATAAAATTACATTTTAGATACAAGGGGGCGTTGGCATTAATATGTAATAGCATTTAAGGTTATGTATTTAAAACCAAATGAATATATCATGATTTAAAAAGAACTATAAACATATAGAGAAAAGTATACCTTTTAGTGCATTAAAATCTTCCAACATGCATAATCTCTATACACTTTAAAAGCATAGCATAAGCTCTTTTAAAGAGCATTTTTAGCAAATAGTAACCAAAAGCATTTAAAGACTTTGTTAAATCATTAAAGACATAAAATTCATCAATAAGTTGTTGCATTTGTGATAGCGTAAGGTCAAACGTTACCAACAGTTAATGGTACATGCATGTATACAATTACTGAAAATTTTAAAATATGAAAACTAAATATCAAACTAGATAGTAACACTCCGCTATTATACAACTTCCGTCTTAAATCAATTTAAACCCAAACTGTACCACAAGCAAGACCTAAATCTGTATACATGATTGAAGTTAACTATTTACCAAAATAACATAGTCTAGGTAACTAAACTCACACTCAACATATATTTTATCAGGGTTCTCCGCGATCTTTTTACCCAAAATACTTTTACTGAACATCCGCTAATGGTTGAGTAAGTTAAAGATGGAGTTTTATTTTACAACTTTTGTACACTTTTAAACTCTAGGGACAAGTATTGTAATTGACTACACTTTTTTACTCAATCAAACAGGAAAAACCTTTGTTAAATCTGGCGGCCAATGTGTTCTTCTTTTTTAACTTTGAAAAAGACACATTAATTTTTCTTGTTTCAAAATTTTGGTCAAACCCTAAAACACACATTATTCATTTTCTCTTGATCTACCCAATTTCACTTGAAATCCTTTCTGGGTTTTGTTAAACACACAAAATTAAGTACTAAAAACCCAAAATCTTGAATCTTGGTTACTTTTTAGTTAAAAAGATTTGTGGGTTTTGTTCATCTTGCAAAAATAAGTACTAAAAGCCCAAAGCTTGAATCTTGAGTGCTTTTTAATTAAAATCCTTTCTGGGTTTTGAATAATTTGCAAGATTAAGTACTAAAAGGCCATAATTTGTTTTTTTTTTTAAACAGATTCTTGAATCTTGATTGATTCTTGATTTGGGTTTTTTTTAGTGTTATGGTGTTATGAGATGATCAAAGATATACCCATTAAGGTTTTTGTTATAAGTAGTAAAAATGGGTGTTCATTTGATGTCATTGATGGTGATTGTAGTATTAGTATTGCCTTTGGTAGTGGTTTCGAGAAGCGAAATAGATCCACAAGAGATGTCCCTTAGGAGTATGGTTAATTTGGAGGAGATTATGGATAAAGAGACGGTAAATGTTTCGATTTTTCGTAGTTCTTTTTTTTAAATGTGATTGTATGATCGCTGTGTTCGGAATTAGTTTTTGTTCTGTTTATAGTTTAGGTGTAGCTGCAACAAAGCTGATTATATGCGAGTGAATAAGCAGTTTGCTTATATCAAATTGTTTTGTTTAAATGAGCTAGATAAGCAGTTTTAATTAGCTATCTTAAACAGCCTGTAAGGTAATCCTGTTATTATTTAGGGGTGTCATTTCATCATGTAAGTTATCTTATAATTAGAAGTTGCCAAAGACTAAACATCTCATTATTCGATTATCTCAACTTTAAGCTTGAGAAGCACATCCGAACACTATTTCTAGCAGCTCATTTTGCTATTGCCATTATCTTAAGTTGTTTCATAATTACCTTCAGGAATCATTTAGGATTGCTTATTGAAAGTATTTATCTGCTTATTGCATCTAAATATAGATAAGCAGTTTCCTTGGTGGTTGAGATTGTTTACCTCAAACTGCTTATTTGATTACTTGAAGGTGAAATAAGCAGTTTGTGTTAATTAGGCTGGGATTTGCTTATTTTAAACTTAGCATATTGAAGGTGCAAGTCCAAACGACCCCCTGTGGATTCCAAAATTCAATCTTTCTGACAAATTTAACGCTCATTGCAGGCTGAAGTAGTATGGGCCAGTTGTGGAACCGAGTTAACTCACTTAGCAGAAGCTATCCAAGATCTTCAATCAAGTAATGACCAAAAATCTATTTTACATCACGAGGATATTTTTAGATCATTAGTCCGCCAAGATCTCCAATTCAAGAAAACCATATTTGATTGCTTAAGTTCTAAAACCATCACCTTCCCTGAATTAGGAGAAGGAAACACTCCTAGAAAATGGTATATGGAATATTTAGAGTATTTTTCACTTGAACCTAACCATGCTCGTAGGACCCGCAAACAAGCCGAAGCAAATGCACCCACCCCTGGTCCTAGTCCCAGCCCCAGTCCTAGTCCTAGCCCTAGTCCTAGTCCTTTACCAGTCGCTGATCCTGTTATTCCAAGCCCTCCTAGTCTTCCATTTTTTCCTGTGATTGATCCTAATAATAGAGCTACACAAGCGCCTACTGGTTCTGGCGCTAATCAACAGTCGAGTATTGGGAATAACGATACTCATAAAAAGGTTATTATTGCGGTTGTTGTTACTGCTACAACAACGTTTTTTCTTGCTGCATTGTTCTTTTGCTTCTATACCAGAAGTTGTGGTAGACGTCGCGGGCAAAATGATCAGAGGCCTCTTCTTAGCGTGAGTTTGAGTGATTATTCTAATAGCGGTATGTTTTCTTTTCTTTGTTTTGTTTGGCAAAATTGCACGTAAAAGGAACATGCTTGTAGTGGATAAATATTTTAAAAATCTTGCTTTCGAAAATTACATTTAAGAATCTATGCTTTTCAGGTGCTTCATATAAAGCGTCATACAATTTAAGTAATTCCATGCACAAAGTTGGAAGTATGGGCAATGAGTCGCTATATGCTAACTCAGATGGACAAAAAATGGATTCTGGTATTCCGTTAGGCATTCCATTACAGCCACCACCAGGAAGGGTAGAATCGTCATTACGACCTCCTCCTGGAAGAATGGAATCGTCCAAACGTTTGTCCGTGAATGCAACTCCTACTCCTCCATCCACCGCTCCACCTCCTCCCTCCCCACTCCTGCAGCCTGGTCCACGCCTCCTCCACCACCCAAGGGGCCCACCACCACCACCC
>OU343222.1:10359878-10501339 GCA_910596185.1 Chrysanthemum makinoi
TTCCCCATCATCAACCTCCCATCCCCATTTTCTTTAATCCGGAACTTCCACGATAAACCTCATCATTCTCAATATCCCAAATACCTAACACCAACCACTTTACAAAGAACCAACGTACCCTCACCAAATTAAATAGTACATGTTAGATGTGCAAAATAGGTCACCGATAAAATACTTAACTTGTCGTTCCCAAAAAAAAATTAAAAATTAAAAAAAATAAATAAAAAATTAAAAAACAACTCGGCCTTTGATATGACTTTGATATTCATTACCAAACTTTGTCTTAGGTCTTAGTCCGTCCATATAATTGTAGTGCACTAAGGATCAAAGAAAACTTATGGGTGGAAAAAGTCAAAATAATATTTCCAAAGCGATGTAATGATACCCCTAAAAGTTGAGCAAGGAGAAATTCTAATTTATGCGGCATAATCTCGCGAGAACACAAGTGAAAATTTAATATGTAATAGTGAAACCGGAATCAGTAAACCCACTACCATAAAAAATGATCGGGTTTGTTGTCTCCCTTGAATCTCGAACAAATGACATTGTAACCGCTATGTGTACCATGATCATCCCATATATGAAACACATAAACAAAAGCTTAAATTCACCGACTCCTCTACAATGCCTCCCAAACCTCTCCCGCACAAACTCGAAGCATTTTACCACGAAGCCTTTCCCCATGGGATAACTACTTTACCGACGCACTAACCCAAAATGCCAGTTTAATCAATGCCTAAAACTACCTCCAACTCTATGCATAGTGAAACCACAAAAATTTCTATGAATTTGATCAACTTATCTCAAAGACTTTCATTCTTTTCCTTTTGAAAGATTACAGATAATCATATAATCTATGAGTGGAACAATAATAAAACAATCAAATTACATATATAAACAAAGTCAACAACTCAAAAATATGATATAAGGTTACACAAAATTGTATTCCTTTCTTTATCGGGCAGTGAAATATCAGATCTTCCAAAACACAAAATATACAGAAAAGAACCCTAAACCAAAAATAACAATCATAATATAAACCCCTTATTCCAAAATTTATTGATTAATGAAAAATCTAATTTTGATTCTTTTATGCTGGGAAGCGTATAACATACCATTGAATTGGTTGTGTTCATCCTGTGGTAATTTTAAGGTAGGTGATTAATTTTGAGTAATGTACTGATCATGGATATTCGAATTTCGATTCTTTCAAATGACGGTTTGTTTTAACCTGTTGAATTTGATTTAGGCTTTGGGATAGAATTGCCTTTTTGTTTAGTTTCAAATTACATCGTGAAGCCTTTCAATATTTTGATTACCTCATAATGCTTTTATCTTTTTAATTTTTACACATGAATTTTTAGCTCAAATTTTCTCTTTAAAACCTAATCTTACAAATACTTTGCCAAATAAGGAAAATATTGAGACTTTTTTAATTAAAAAACACTTAAAATTAATAAACAATAATTAAAAAAAAGTATTATCAAATAATTGCATTTTGATTTTTTGAACAAAAAATTCCCACTGCGCTTTTATTATATAAAAGATTTATGTTTTGTTTGCTTTACCGTCAAGGCCTTTTAATAAAACTAACATGTAACAACTTCATATTTTAATAAACCAACACAATTTTAAAATTGGTCCGTTTAAGCATTCAAGGTTTCGCTTATTTGTCTCCAAAAATTAAAATTAATCCAATACTTAACAAAGCTCCATTCGTGGTTCATCCAAATTACATAACCCTAACAATGATCCCACTTTTATTAATAATATTTACTTTATTTTGGTTCCTGAAAATAATTTTAAGATCTAAGGGAGTAAAATATTTTCTTAACAAAAAACCTAATAACATGTTATTTGTGTATGCAGGCCTCACAAAATATCTCACCAAAACTACCACTCACTTACAAAAGAAAAACAAACCAACGGTATAAATGACGGACCGACAACTTACTATACCGAGCACTTTTATGTCGATAACACTTTGTTTTACCGATAATGGTGACAAAATAGAATTCTGGGTTTTAGACGTACTAACGGTACACCTTACGCAATTTTTTGGTATAATAATTGATTAAATGTAGTTTAAGATAACGACAATTTAGACATTTTTAACCTATTGTGTAATTATGATGACCCACTTTTTAGTTGATTAGCCAATTTTTACACACTTTGTTGATTTGTTCTATGCAAATTTGCTAAGTTCATAACATGAATAAACCTTATATAACTGTAGTAACAAGTATGACATGAATACATGATCATAACAAGTATGACATGAATACATGATCATATATTGTTATAACTTTTACCCTTATAAATTAAAATCCTAGCTCCGCATCCGCACGTATTTGAAGAGGGAAATCATACATGTCTTTTTTCTTTCTTGACAAAGCGTAAACGTTAGTTGCTAGTTTATGCTACTAGAAGTAACACTTTGATTCGGAGCATTTAAAAATTACAAAACAGTAATTGGCATTATGTACAATAAATTAAATGTTCGCCGCTTCAAAACACTTGTTGCTAAACATGTCCATGGTTACTGAAACAACTAAAAACTCGAGGAAACAATTAAAATAGGTACCAACTTGTTGCTTTTTATTCTTTTACAAGATCTTGAGATTCAATGTAAATATTTTTCTTCAGCCCAAAATGTCATTAAATTGGGCCCAATATGACAAAACTGTAAAAATAAAAAAAGTGAAATGGTATGTACAATAAATTAAATGTTCGCCGCTTCAAAACACTTGTTGCTAAACATGTCCATGGTTACTGAAACAACTAAAAACTCGAGGAAACAATTAAAATAGGTACCAACTTGTTGCTTTTTATTCTTTTACAAGATCTTGAGATTCAATGTAAATATTTTTCTTCAGCCCAAAATGTCATTAAATTGGGCCCAATATGACAAAACTGTAAAAATAAAAAAAGTGAAATGGAGATGCGGGGTATCGATCCCCGTACCTCTCGCATGCTAAGCGAGCGCTCTACCATCTGAGCTACATCCCCGATTGCTACTGTTTTCAAGTTCACTTTAATAAACAATAGACACTCAAAACTGTAACGCAATCAAATTAAACAAAGTTAACAGCTACGAGTAGTCGAGTATCATTTCCACAAAGCCAGTCACATTAGATTTATGTTAACTTGTTAAGCTCAAAAAATGGTGATATTGTTAGCCCATCACCAATGACAAACCATACATGGACTATAATAGAGGAAATAACTCATTGTTAATTTGTATGATGTTTAACGTTAGTTCAAGTAGCGTTAGCCCAATACCAATAACCTAACACTAGTTGGAGTTTTGGACTAAGCTAAACATACAAAGCTATTAACTTTAAGTCCATGACATAAATCACTATTTATATGTTACGTTAATCACTACTGTATTTTATATGTTACGTTGGTATCCTGATCCAAAAATGTTAAGTTATACCCATCTAACACTTATATTTATATCGATAAGAACCCGTCACCCAGATATATCATCATTCATTAATCGAATATTATTTTACAATACATGTTCGTGAAATGATTGGATTTTATAGAAATTAAGTATAGTTTCATCTACTAACGGATCAATTAAGTAAGTATTAGAAACACAATTTATTTTATTTTTTTGACAGGGTGTATTTACAAAAGTTTGGTATCTATACTACTTATAATGCACAAACCTCTCTCTCTTCTATTTACTTTTCAGAGTTGAAAGAACTAAAGCATGATGTACAACACATTAAAGCACAAAAATTTAGACTTACAACCACATATGCATAATATACAACACATTAATACAAGCTTCTTGACGAAACAATTAATACACCCCATCACCAATTAATACAAAATGTAAAGCATAATGTACAAATCTATACTCCATTATTTCCGGCAATAAATATGATTCCGGCTACTTGTCCTGCGAGAGTGGCGGCGGCAAAAAAAATTAAAAAATGTTAGATCTACAAACATAAAATCATTAGATCTACAAAAAAATCGGATCTATAAAATTAAAAACTTATGGTTTGACAAGTTGAAATATTAAAAAATTAATGAACTATTTTTTTTATCACCAAAAACGATTTATGAAAAAATTTACGTAACTATTTTTTATCACAAAAACGCTATTTATGAAGAAAAAATTACGAATCTATTTTTAAGACTAAAAACGAATATTTATGAAAAAATACGGAGACCCTCTCTTTGGTTTGTTCAAAGACCAAAAATAGAAACCTACCCGAGACCCTCCAAAGGATCTTTGCCAAAGATTCGAACCAACCTGAAACTGTTGACAAGGTTTAGGGTACGGTTGTGTTTTGTTGAAGGAGAATGATAAGCAAGAAACCGGGGGTTGGAGTAGTGTTCTGGTTTGTAGTAACAAAGAGCTCATTTGGTTTGTTGTTTGGATTGAAGCAGGTGAGATGATAACAGTTGAAGAGGCGATTTGTTCTAGAGAAAAAAAAAAAGAGGCGGTGTTTGTGTGATTAGGGTTATGTGATGATATTTGGGCACAATTCCTCATGTATCTTAAAGTAGGACTATGCAATTTGTGGTATTAAGTGATATTCAATATAAAAAAAATTAAATTTTGATGTGTATACAATGTGAATTTTAACCTTAAAACAACTTTGAGTTTAAATAATGTATCAAATGGATATTAATGTGATGGATAAAGAACGTGAACTAAATTATTGCAAAAATCATGTGATCGTAACCAAATTATGTTGTAAGTGGATCTATATTAAAATTATCGTGGATGTGGGGTTGATAAATTTGAATATAACAGGCACTATTTTGAAATTTTTAGTTAATCTTACTTGAAATACATTTGTTGAATCGTTAATCAAGTAGATATGTGTCAAATTAAATTCTCTACAATAATATTTTCTTTGTGTTTTACGTTTATGTTATTTCCTTCCTCAAACATTTCTTTTTTAAACAACAATTTAATCCACATTTATTATTTTCTTATTAGTAATAAAGTCATTTATTTTGTTTCACAAAATAAATATATTCGGTGATGAACATATAACTAATTTAGTTATCTCTATCTCTATGCTTATAATACACCGGATGATCTCTCTCCTAAAAAAATTTCAGACTTTCAGACTTGCAACAAATTGAGCATAATGTACAACACTTGAAAGCACATCATTTTCGGACTTAAACCAAATAAGATAAGATACAAACATATTAATGCACATATTAAAGACAAAAACACCACTTTAATGCTATTAATGTGGTCAATAAATACAATTAATGCAGCTTATAAACATCCCAACCAATTATCAAGCATTAAACACCACTATAATACAAATATAAAGCACATTATACAAATATTCAGCCCAATGGGCACGGCCAAACGGGCTCGAGTCCGGTCAAGAGCCAAACGGACACGGGTCAAACTTCACGCAGTAATAATCGCTTTTAAAAACCCAAAAGACAAAATAAATTTCTTAGTTAAAGGATTAAAATATGTCAATGTAAATTTTGATATCTCAAATTTATTGAACATAATAAACTAAAATATATGATTCACCGGAAAATTTTATTTCAGGGTACCCACCGCTGCAACGCGTGGGTACCCTGCTAGTTTTTTATGAAATAGGGACTACGAATCAACATTTCATTGGGGGTCCCTTGACATAACGAGAGCAGCTGGTTCATAAATCTATTGATATTTGATAATGACAAATGATATGTATCAGATTATCTGGCCCATTGTTGTGCACTATGTAATAGTCAATAGGGTATGAGTGTACGTGGCTTAAAAATGTGTAGTTTATGTGGTTGTATTCCATTAAGTTATCATGGTTGAACGGTCTAGTAGTAGTTTGGTCATGATTCATTTTTGTTGCGCAATATATATAATGTACTGTACGTGTTTAGCTAACAACGAAAGAAAGAAAAAGTCAAAAACGCAGATTGGTGGTTATACTTTACCGACAAAAAATTTATAAGTTAAAGTGTTAAACTCATGCTATGTAACTATACAACTGTCTTCACAAATCGAGTCGAGTCATAAAAAATGATTTGAACCAAGGAAGTTATACTTGCTCAACTTTAGTTATTCCTGTTTCGAATTCATGTTTGAAGTCGAATGTCTTATTCGGATCACGTATAGCCCGAAATGAACTAACCACGAACCTGGATATATATTGGTTACTTTACCAGGTTTGTCTCAATGGTACTCTATGTTGACCGAAAAGATCCTAAATCAAATAATTGTAGGGTCGTTACCAAGACATGGATAGATTTGCAGATAAACATCACAGATAGTTAAATTGACGCTAAAAAAAAAAAAAAAAAAAAAAAAAAAGATGGTGTTGGTCTATATTCTATATTACCTTACATACATCAAGCTAAAAGTGATGTTGAAATTTGATTTAAGGGTGTTTGTTTTTCTTCCGTTGTTAGAGGCGACGTAAAGAGGTTTAAACCTCTTGCTCAACAAGACGTGAAAAAGGATCGTGTTACCTCTTAATGATTTATAAGCTATTTTTTGTATTCTGATCATGCAAATGTTTACAAAGAACAAACGGCGTTATTTGATTCAGGTTCAGAGATTTTGTCGCAGATACAGATTCAGATGTGCGAATCAAATTCAGACTCAATTTCTCTTAATAAGCAAACAACACCTGAGTATACTCCAATTCAATGAACATTAGATGTTTAGTATCAAGGGATAAACCTAAAACTAAAAGTCATGTGCATTTTATTAAACAAATAATACCTATAACACAAATAATTGAGATCAAATATAATTCTGAAAAAACTGATATATTTGACATAATTTACATTACGTAAGAAAAATCAATGTAGTTCACAAGCTTTTAAGAATCCTCCCGGTTCACCCTTTACTATCCACTTAATTCAAAAAACTAAATGAACTTTAAATATTAATGTATTTTCACCAACTAATGTATAACTCGTTGATTGCTCTAAGCTATGTCACTTTTAAATAGACTATCATAAACGCACATGGTTAATCTTACATTGGACACCTTAGAGCTTAAAGCAATAATACATTCACAAAAAGTTTATATAATTATACTCACAAAATGACTACTTGTCAATGTGTAGTGATTCAATTATATTTGCATCATAATCTTTATTTCTTCTTTTTTACCATTTGCAATTGGTTGTTAAATCATTATCTGAATATAATTTTGTATATATTTTATGCATATAGCATTTCTTTTGAATTTATACATATTTTTTAAATAGGCATGTTGGCATGTTGGCTTGGACAATCAAACATCGTATGAATATTATTTTGTTTCCTACTTTGGAGCGATATTGACTAAGGTTTCTTGCTCTAATTGTTACAATTTTTTTTAAGACTAAAATTCTAACTTTAAATATTTGATTAGTTCCATGCAACCGCGAATGTTTACGAGTGATGAGCAAAACCAGGGTGGAGCCCTCAAGGCATAATCAAGATTCTAGTGGTCGTTTTGTTGTTTTTTCTTCATTTTACCCATTTTGAAATAGTCCAAAACAAGGCTCCCTTACCTAGACTGGCTCCTTTACGCGTTTATGGAATTTCTTTTTCACACCATGACTCAAAGAATATTCATCTTAAAAAGTTAAAAAGGTGCCCTTTACAAGTTTTCGCCTTCATCTTTGCTCAATTGAAATATTTGGACCCTTGATACTTGATAGTGGTATAATATATCCATGGAGTGATGGAGACATGGACTATATGATATAAATTCATGTAAGCTACAAAAGGTAACTAAAATGAGATTTAAGTGATATGTAATAAGTTATCTCAGATCATATGTGCTAAACGCGCCTTAAATTTAGTACTCTTTTTGAGTGTTTTGTTAGGTTGGACGTAATAGGGCATGGGGTGACCGAGTCCATGCTCATGTGACACCTTCAACGATCGAGTCCCTTTATTACACTAGAAAACAAGCAAATTGAGAAAAGTGGGTCAGTTTCCACCCCCTACGACTTGTGTGAGTATTTAATAAAAATGTATTTTTGTGGGGTATGTTTTTTGTGATGTGGGTCGTCTTATTATACCAAGTTGGTCATAAAGTAGTCTAAGAGTGAGAAAGTTGAAGTGTTAGGGGAGAACAGGGTCACCAAGGGGTCTTTATTACATTGCGTCTTAGCATCCTTTCAAACCATAACATGAAATGGATGCTAGTGTTATTCCTGAACAATATTGATTCTGTTTGGTGAAAACAATTATTAGGGTTTTTAACAAGGAACGAGTATGTGTAGATCCTATGCATGTATCTCGTTACTTGTTACATCGAAATTACGAAAGAGTTGTTTGTCATGGTATAAATAAACTTACATTTTAGATACAAGAGGGCGTTGGCATTAATATGTAATAGCATTTAAGGTTATGTATTTAAAACCAAATGAATATATCATGATTTAAAAAGAACTATAAACATATAGAGAAAAGTATACCTTTTATTGCATTAAAATGTCATTCATGTTAACAAATCTTCCAACATGCATAATCTTTATACACTTTAAAAGCATCACATGAAGTCGTTTATAGAGCATTTTTAGTAAAAAATATCCAAAGGCATTTAAAGACTTCACTAAATCATTAAAGACACAAACTTCATCAATAAGTTGTTGCATTTGTGATAGCGTAAGATCAAACGTTACCAACAGTTAACGGTACATGCAAGTATACAATTACTGCAAGTTTTGGAACATGAAAACTGAATATGAAACTAGATAGTAACACTCTGCTATTATACAATGTTCGTTTTAAATCGACTTAAATCTAAACAGTACCACAAACATGACCTAAACTCTGTATACATGATTGAAGTTAACTATTTACCAAAATAACATAGTTTAAGTAACTAAACTCATTCTCAACATATATTTTATCAAGGTTCTCCACGATCTTTTTACCCAAAATATTTGTGCTGAACATCCGCTAATGATTGAGTAAGTTAAAGATGAAGTTTCATTTTGCAACTTCTAATACCTTAGGGACAAGTATTGTAATTGACTATACTTTTTTACTCAATCAAAAAGGAAAAACCTTTGTTAAATCTGGCGGCCAATGTGTTCTTCTTTTTTAACTTTGAAAAAGACACATTAATTTTTCTTGTTTCAAATTTTTGGTCAAACCCTAAAACACACATTATTCATTTTCTCTTGATCTACCCAATTTCACTTAAAATCCTTTCTGGGTTTTGTTATTCACACAAGATTAAGTACTAAAAGCCCAAAATCTTGAATCTTGATTACTTTTTAGTTAAAAAGATTTGTGGGTTTTGTTAAAGATGCAAAAATAAGTACTAAAAGCCCAAAATTTGAATCTTTTTATAAAAAATCTTGAATCTTGAGTGCTTTTAAAATCCTTTCTGGGTTTTGTTTCATTTGCAAGATTAAGTGCTAAAAGCCCAAAGTTTGAAGCTTTTTTAAACAAAATCTTGAATCTTGATTGATTCTTGATTTGGGGTTTTTTTTTTCAGTGTTATGGTGTTATGAGATGATCAAAGATATACCCATTAAGGTTTTTGATACAAGTAATAGAAATGGGTGTTCATTTGATGTCATTGATGGTGATTATTGGTTTAGTATTGCCTTTGGTAGTGGTTTCGAGAAGCGATATAGATCCACACGAGATGTCCCTTAGGAGTATGGTTAATTTGGAGGAGATTATGGATAAAGAGACGGTAAATGTTTTGATTTTTGGTTAATAGTTGGTAATTCAATGGTGTTTGGTTGTTTGTTTTGAATGTGATTATATGATAGTTGTGTTCGGAAATAGTTTTTGTTCTGTTTATAGTTTAGGTGTAGCTGCAACAAAGCTGATTATATGCGAGTGAATAAGCAGTTTGCTTATATCAAATTGTTTTGTTTAAATGAGCTAGATAAGCAGTTTTAATTAGCTATCTTAAACAGCCTGTAAGGTAATCCTGTTATTATTTAGGGGTGTCATTTCATCATGTAAGTTATCTTATAATTAGAAGTTGCCAAAGACTAAACATCTCATTATTCGATTATCTCAACTTTACTTTGAGAAGCACATCCGAACACTATTTCTAGCAGCTCATTTTGCTATTGCCATTATCTTAAGTTGTTTCATAATTACCTTCAGGAATCATTTAGGATTGCTTATTGAAAGTATTTATCTGCTTATTGCATCTAAATATAGATAAGCAGTTTCCTTGGTGGTTGAGATTGTTTACCTCAAACTGCTTATTTGATTACTTGAAGGTGAAATAAGCAGTTTGTGTTAATTAGGCTGGGATTTGCTTATTTTAAACTTAGCATATTGAAGGTGCAAGTCCAAACGACCCCTGTGGATTCCAAAATTCAATCTTTCTGACAAATTTAACGCTCATTGCAGGCTGAAGTAGTATGGGCCAGTTGTGGAACCGAGTTAACTCACTTAGCAGAAGCTATCCAAGATCTTCAATCAAGTAATGACCAAAAATCTATTTTACATCACGAGGATATTTTTAGATCATTAGTCCGCCAAGATCTCCAATTCAAGAAAACCATATTTGATTGCTTAAGTTCTAAAACCATCACCTTCCCTGAATTAGGAGAAGGAAACACTCCTAGAAAATGGTATATGGAATATTTAGAGTATTTTTCACTTGAACCTAACCATGCTCGTAGGGACCCGAAACTAGCCAAGCAAATGCACCCCACCCTGGTCCTAGCCCCAGCCCCAGTCTTAGTCCTAGCCCTGGTCCTAGTCCTTTACCAGTCGCTGATCCTGTTATTCCAAGCCCTCCTAGTCTTCCATTTTTTCCTGTGATTGATCCTAATAATAGAGCTACACAAGTGCCTACTGGTTCTGGCGCTAATCAACAGTCGAGTAATGGAAATAACGATACTCATAAAGGTTATTATTTGGGTTGTTGTTACTGCTACAACAACGTTTTTTCTTGCTGCATTGTTCTTTTGCTTCTATACCAGAAGTTGTGGTAGACGTCATGGGCAAAATGATCAGAGGCCTCTTCTTAGCGTGAGTTTGAGTGATTATTCTAATAGCGGTATGTTTTCTTTTCTTTGTTTTGTTTGGCAAAATTGCACGTAAAAGGAACATGCTTGTAGTGGATAAATATTTTAAAAATCTTGCTTTCGAAAATTACATTTAAGAATCTATGCTTTTCAGGTGCTTCATATAAAGCGTCATACAATTTAAGTAATTCCATGCACAAAGTTGGAAGTATGGGCAATGAGTCGCTATATGCTAACTCAGATGGACAAAAAATGGATTCTGGTATTCCGTTAGGCATTCCATTACAGCCACCACCAGGAAGGGTAGAATCGTCATTACGACCTCCTCCTGGAAGAATGGAATCGTCCAAACGTTTGTCCGTGAATGCAACTCCTACTCCTCCATCCACCGCTCCACCTCCTCCTCCCCCTCCTGCCGCTGGTCCACCGCCTCCTCCACCACCCAAGGGGGGCCCACCACCACCACCACCACCTAGAGGAGGACCACCACCACCTCCTCCAGCTGGTCCACGCCCGCCTCCTCCACCAAGAGGTGGTGCACCACCACCACGACCACCAGGTGCAAGCCTAAAACCACCCCGGCCGGGACCTAGTCATTCAAGTGGCGATGATGCTGATCCCACTAAAGCTAAGCTAAAACCATTCTTTTGGGATAAGGTTATGGCTAACCCTGATCAATCGATGGTTTGGCATCAGATCAAATCGGGATCGTTTCAGTAAGTCATAGAACCTTTTTGCTTCCTTTTAGTTGTATGCATATATCTCGGATATATGGGATGATTGTATAACATGATAAATTTTCTAATTAACAGGTTTAGTGAAGAAATGATAGAAACTTTGTTCGGGGCAACACAGAATAAACAAGATCACACCAGAAAGAATTCCTCCACTTCTCAAGATCCCACGTTCCAGTATGTGCAAATTATCGATCCAAAAAAGGCGCAAAATTTGTCTATTCTTTTGAAAGCACTCAATGTTACAATCGAAGAAATTTGTGACGCATTAAAAGAAGGTAACTTTTTCTTGCACGCCTTATATAAATGTAACGTGTCAGCTGACGAGTCGGTAACTTTGACCATGCTGATTTTTTACTTGTGTGTAACGCTTAACTTACAAGATTATTTTAAGAATTATTTGGATTTATAATGTTTATATCGCTTAACTTTCACTGTTTTGATGGTTTAACCACTAAACTATTTTTCCTGGTGGTTCGTTCCCTTAACTTTTATCCTCATGTGAAAATTAGTAAAAAAATGACAAAAGAAGTTAAATAAAAGGGCCTAAATCATGTGAAAAATGGTTCATGGGTTAAACGATTAAACTACGAAAAAGCTGATAGTTTAGTGTTTTTACGATTATTGACACCAAAAAGTATTCGAGTGTTAGAGCCTTTTTTGAACTCTAAATTAAGTATGTCACCCAAATAGTAATAAAATAAAAATCTGTAATGTTTCAATGCGGTTTTGTGATCCTTTAGATTGACACTTAATGGTTTTGTATATGAATCAGGAAATGAGCTTCCCGTGGAACTTGTTCAAACTTTGATAAAGATGGCACCTACTGCTGATGAAGAATTGAAGCTGAGGATGTACAACGGGGATCTTTCTCATCTTGGAACTGCAGAACGGTTTTTAAAATTGTTGATTGAAATACCTTTTGCTTTCAAAAGACTAGAATCGTTGCTTTTTATGTGCACGTTCCAGGAGGAGGAATCAATGATCAAAGAATCCTTCACTACTTTAGAGGTAAATTTCTAGAACTTTGTACGGCAGTACGGGTCAAAATGTGTCGGTCAGGCTGGTTGAATAACAGGTTCAGGTCAAAAGCAAATATTTTTTGAATGGGTCAAAACGGTACGGGTTCAATTTCTTCAGGTTTTGCATTAAAAAATTAGTGAGTAAAAAATGGTTGAATGTGATATTATTTAGAAGTAAAATGTTAAAGGAGATCACCCAAGTATGTATTCGATTTTGTTTATACAAATAACGAAGATAAGTAAAAATGATTTAGGTGGGTTGTGTATTATTATTACACGTATAAGAGACTATTGACCCGCTTGATCAGTCTTTTTTAAACTATATTCTGCTCAACCTTTTGACCCGGCAGAGATAAACAGAACCTGAATCGACCCAATAGTAAGTAAAAATATGGGATACAAGTTGTTTTTGTTTGCTAATTTGAGGATATTCCTGAATATTGTACAGGCTGCTTGTGTAGAACTTAGGAAAAGCCGTTTATTCCTCAAACTCTTAGAAGCCGTTCTAAAACCGGAATCGTATGAATGAACATTCCGTGGCAGTGCACAAGCATTCAAACTAGACACCTTTTAAAACTATCAGACGCCAAAGGAATCGATGGAAAAACAACACTTCTACACTTTGTAGTTCAAGAAATCATCCGGTCAGAAGGTATTAAAGCTGCCCGAACTATCCGAGAATCAAAAAGCTTTAAAACTGAAGATCTTCTCAAAGAATCTTCATCTTCACCACAAGAAACAGAAGAACGCTACTCTTGGGCTTACTGTGGTCTCAGGTTTGAGCGAAGCTTGAAAATGTAAAGAAAGCAGCCATTGTTGATGCTGATGGGTTGACTAGTGTGGTGTCAAAAGTCGGCTTAGTAAAGGCCCATGATTTCTTGAAAACGGATTTGAAGAAAATGGAAGACGATGGCGATGAGTTTAAAAGGGTTTTCGTAAATTTTGTTAAGAATGCTGAAAAGGAGATCACGTGGATGCTCGAGGAAGAAAAGCGAATAATGGCTTTAATAAAAAGTACAGCGGATTATTTTCATGGGAAGTCGGGAAAAGATGAAGGGTTGAGATTATTCATAATCGTCAGGATTTCTTGATAATACTGGATAAAGTATGTAAAGAAGTTAAAAGTGACCCCCGGCCACCACCAGCAACACCAAGAACACCAAAAACCGACGATTCAACAGCTGGGACTCCAAAGAAAGATATTCAGCCAACGGAGACTCGTCAATCACCTTGAGGAGCATCAACGGTTGTTTCGCCTATAGTAGGGCGACGGGTGGACAGTGATAGTTCAGATGAGGATTAGTATGTAGGGCTATTTTTGTTATAAACATTTAAGATTGATTCTTTTTTTACTTTATTATTATCTACTTGATGGATCTTTAATGGTGTAGGTTTTGTTAATGTTGTATATGAACACTAATTCTATCTCACCAACTGTAATACTATGTGCATTATCGATATGATTACCAATTAAACAAACGCGTCGACGATTTTACATATGTTTGAACGAGATACAAAGAAGACACGAGCTGTGCCGCGATTGCGAATTTGCTACTACTAAGATTCACTTGCAAAAAACAAATACGAACCAACAGAAAAATGTACTTGTAGCATTTTACTTGTTTGTTTCTAGCCGGTCTAGCTCGTTTGTAAGCCCGATCCGTGTGCTTCACCCTCATTGGCCAATATTCAAATTCAATCCAACGGTCAAAAACTACGATCCGTGTGCTTGAATCCTATTGGCGAAAATACAACTGCCCACCCTATAATAAACACCAACACAGAAAACACACACACCATTCA
Organism: Chrysanthemum makinoi; assembly: GCA_910596185.1. NCBI lineage: Eukaryota > Viridiplantae > Streptophyta > Magnoliopsida > Asterales > Asteraceae > Chrysanthemum > Chrysanthemum makinoi. The sequence goes on from OU343222.1 coordinate 10,374,397, forward strand.
CTCATCCCAACAAACCAAACCAAAACAATTTTTATTTTATTTTATTTTTTATTATTATTATTTCTTGACCTTGCGGCTGACCTGTCTGATCGATAATACCCGGTTGACCCGGTTGTTGGGTTTGACCCGACTGTTGACCCGTAACACCCTGTTGACCAGGTTGACCCAACATGACAATAAAACCCGCAGAACCCGGATGACCCGGTAAACCCATATTAACCGACTGACCCATGAGAGTTTGGTTATCGGGCTGCATATGAAGTGGACCTTGTTGTATGGAATATACGCTGGACTGTTATAAACAGGAGAAAGGTACAATGCTTGTTGGGCCGATATTGGGCTAGTAAAGCCTGGAGGTCCAAACGAAGGGTGAGTATGAAAAGCAACTTGGTTTCGTGGCCTACTGGATGGTGACAAAGTTGCATTTGACCCAGTATTTGCAATATTAATAGGTACATTATTATTTAAGGCAGTCAGTGGTAAAACCATGCAAGTATTTGTGCCATTATTATTAAGCTTAGCCAACAAAGTTTGAAGAGTAGCAATATCAGTGGGAGTCGAAGTAGCAAGCGATGCAATATTATGACCACGAGTCGACGACACAGTAGCATTCCCATGTACCCCGTTATGTAAAAACTTGCAATACTCACCAAAGCGGCACAAACCCTTATTAAAATTAAAACATGGTTTGTTTACCTTGTCCATAGACGGATTAAAACGCTGGCCATTAGGACCCGAGTTGGCCAGCAAAAACCATCGGTGATGATGAAGTAAAACCAACGGACATAGCTTGAGCCCGAGACTTTAGCCGCATTTCTTTGGTAGTGAGCATAGAACGGACCGTCTTAAGATTCGGAAAAGTCTCCCGATGAGCAATAATGATGGAAACACTATTGTACTTTTCCGGCAACCCTTCCAAAGCAAAAGTGACAATATCGTCATTACTAATAGAGGACCCAAGACTTGTCAAAATAGTAGCAGTACTTTCAATCTTGCGAAAGTATGCATCAATCCTCAAGTCTCCAAGCTTTAATGCTCGAACGAGAACGCTTGTTGTCACTAAAGATTGAGGCAATAAGATCCCATGCCTCCTCCGCCGTTTGACGATCATCAACAACAAGTCTCGCTTGAAGAGTCTTGGAGAGTGTCACAAAAATCCGTGAGAGGGTGGTAGTGTCAATCTTGATCCACTCCGCATCGGGAGGTGGTGAAGCACTTGTGGTAGCTTCACTAGTCCTGAAAAGATGATCTAAAAGTCCGTAACCACGACAAAGAATTTTGAAGAAGTACACCAAAGATGAATAGTCCATCTCTTCAACATCCAACTTGACGGAAAAGTGACATTTGACCAATTCATTAAAACAGGAGGTATGCTAGAATCACACAAGATTTACAAAAAAACATCCACACAATTATGTGGCATGACACTTGGACCAATCACTAACTCTCTTCATTCATAACTCTCTTTTTTATAACAAATCATTTTATTACACATCATTGTGTGGAAGTTTTTTTGTAAATTTTGTGTGATTCTAGTATTTCTCTTAAAACAGATCTTATTAGGGTGTAAGTCACGTGAAACAGGTCAACCAAAGCCACTTTACTTTCGAAATAGTTTTAAAATGTAAATCTACGATGAGTAGACATGTTGTTGGAAATGTATATATTTACAAACATGTGAATGTCCCGATTCGAACTCGACCACGGATTGCACACATTAGCTTAATGAGAATTAAAGTTAATAATTAATGTTTATGTTTTATTAATTATTGCACATTAAGTCCTGCTAACGATCGCTAAGTATTTAACGGAAAAATGACTAACGACCGTTAAATGAAAAGAGAAAGGACTAGAAATGGAAAACTTGGAAAGATTATGGATTTCCTTTGGGCTTGTCTACATGGTCGCCATAGGGCCTTCCAAAGCCCTAATTCATAAACTTGTTCCCTAAGTTTACCTACTAGTATATAAAGAGGGTTATGTTCTGGGTTTCATACACTCATGCATTGAATTAACCCTAGATCTCTCCTCTCCTCTCTAGTCTATATATTTCGCCGAACACCCCATTTGTAAGGGAGTTTGGTTTCGCTTTTCTTAAACGAGGACTTGTGTTAGATCTAGCAATCGCTTGATTCGTTGGTTAATTAGTGTGTACAAGAACGCGGGTTGTAAGACATTATTCTTACACCAATAAGTACTTTGTTTTGCTTTGCTCGAGGGTTGTTTTGCTTTGCTCGAGGGATTTGACATTTCGAAGAGGTACGCGATTATACTTTCAGTTAATTAATTTATTTGTTATGATCTTTAAGTCTTCCTACGTACCATTGGATGTCTTTATGTTTTATTGTATTTTATATATCATAAAACAGTGGCATCACGAGCCTTGTATAACAAGTAATTAATTATTGAAACACATAATTAAAATAAACATGAATGTGTTATTATTTGTATGCTTAGATCTAGGGTTTGCAAAACCTAAACCCATTTTGAGGGGCGTTTTTTATGGGGCCCTAATTAGGGTTTTGTAAACTATTGTTTTAATTGGATTAGAAACCCCAAGATGCATGCAACTTTATGTGTATATGCGTAACTTTGATTTAATTACATTAATTGTTAAGTGTAATTTTATGTCCATGATAATTATCTGCATGTTTTATCATGGATCTCGCTTTATTATGTCTTTCATGTTTAAGTGATATACACTATTTTTTGATAGATCTAAAATTGGGGAAGACCTCAATAATTATTATTTAATCAATTATGTGCTATGTGGTATGTATTTAATTTTGACTTGCGCAATCGATGAATCGATGCATGTGGTTCACCTTGTACATAGATGAAAAGGTGAAAGTCTTAATTAAATATATGCATATTGTCAAATCTAGAATTGGTTATTAATAGGATTTATCAAAACCGCTTGCATGTGGCTATTTGATATGCATGACTTTTATTTGTTATGCATTCATTGTTTATTTGTTTTTTTTATAAATACTTGCTTGTTTGTTATGTGTAACAAGGGTATTTTTACAAGAAAAAATAAACCGACCTAAACAATGGTGAAACATGTATTTTTAAGACTAGTAATCATAATCGCTTAATTGATTGATGACTTTGGTACAAATGGTCCAACGGCTCACCCATGAGAATGAACTAATAAAAGGGGTTTAAAGAAGTTCTACAGTCACACGAAAGGATGTCTAAGGTTGTGCTTTAGCTGCACTGGTCCTCTCTCCCCTCGTAAGTTCGAGTGGAGCTACTTAGTAAGCCATTAAATGTGCAAGCTCATCTTAAGGGCTAATTAGTTTTAATTCCATGCGCCACTTCGGTGGTAATTATCCCAAACACTAAGTGTTTACACTTATGCAAAAGTACTATATAATGGATGATAATTAACACTAAATTCCTTGATTGGTGAACCCAATACCTCAATTAAAGTTTGATGATGAAAAGCTTATACATTAAAACAAGATATAAATGTTTTAATAAAAACTATGCTACAAAGATGAATGCATGACATCTTTTGTACATATTTGATTTAACATCAAAACTATTACCCTTTAATTTAAGTTATATGCCATCCAACGAAACGGAAACACCTAAGATTACTTTCTATTTGCGTGAGAACGTGACTTAGATCTTAATCGAAGGGTAAAATGTCCACGTGTCGTGAGAACGGGCATGGACGACAGCTTCTTAAGTTGGACAACTTAATTGAATTAGGCAAGGAGAACCGCAACTCAAGGCATAAAATGGGATAAAACATGTTTACATGGCGATTGATATTGGCTATATGTAAATCCCATAAATCTAGGAATTGCAATTGAAATTGGCAATTGAGCAAATGCTCTACCATTTTGTATAAGGTTCATTACTAGCGATCAACTGGCGTAATGAAATTATGACAATTTGGATCCTAGTTTTCAATAAATATTAATTGGTTATATGAATATGAACCTTGGGTATTTAATTGTTTATTGAAAAGGAAAATTATCAAAATACTAATTATGGTTTTTTGAACTTTTTCTCAGATGGCTCAATCTGAAAACACTATGAGCTTACCGAGTGCCGCTTTCAAAGATATGATTGGAAGGGACAAGCCGACCGCCCCATTTCAATGATTGGCATCGTGCACTTAGGATCATCCTTCGTGTTCCCAAAAGGGTTGAAATTTTGACTACTACCGCCGATGCTCCCCAACACCAAGAATCGCTTGAACAAGAGGCATTTCATGTTGAATATGAGAAGCACAATGATGTGGCGTGTCTAATGCTTTCGATGTCTGCCAATTGCAAAACAATTTGAGCAATATCCGCCTATGAGCATGCTAGATGAACTCAAACGTATGTTTGAGAAGCCACCAGAGTTTGAACTGTATGAACTTCGTTCATAGTTGCAAGCAAGAGGTTGCAAATCTGTCTTCCCACCACGCCCCAGAGATGAAACATCACTTGGACCAATTAGAAGCTCGGCCGTGGTTACTCAATGATGTATGTGTTCTCATCAATCACTCCCTTAATCGTGATCGGTTGGTGATTTTGTCCGAATTTTAACATGCATTGCACGGGAAGACAGTGAATGAGTTACATGCAATGCTTGTAGACTACGAGAAGAGATTGCCAAAGAAGGCTCCTACACCGGCCGCATCTCGCAATAATGTGGTGGTAGGTAAATAAGCCTGCCGCAAGCATAAGAAAGTGGAAAGGAAAAGGAAGCGGGGAAGCAAGTTGTCATCCCACCAAAATTCTAAGAACCCCCGAAAGAAAAAAGGAGAATCCTAAGAAGGATTTAATGCCACCACCTAACTCACCCGTCACTGGAAGCGGAACTGCCCGTTTATCTCAATGAGTGCCTTCGTAATAAAAATAAGATGGTGCCTAGCTCATCAGGTATTTATATGTTTGAATTATTTTCTTTTCCTCATAAAAATTCTCGATATATGATACGTGATGTGGTACTCACATCCTGTAATACATCGCAGGACTTAGAGGGAAAAGAAGTGACCGGTGGGAGAAAGATACTTGTACGTTGGAAATGGAAAGCGCAAATGTCGGCCATAGGGACTTTTGATTTAGTGTTGCCTCCGGGCTTAATTTTAGAACTAAATAATTGTCATTATGCACCCTCCATTGTTAGGGGTGTTATTTCAGCTTTTGTTAAAATATATTGGTTTTGTGCACACTTTTACAAGTTATGGAATTTCAGCTAAATAATGTTTTTTTTTAATGCAATTCCTATTCTTGGTGTGTTTGAAATTGATATGGATGGTTGTATATCCAATGGAAATAATTGCTGTATAGCATTAGCAATAAGAAGAGCAAGTTGAATTGTGATTCTTCTTATCTTTGGCATTGTCGCCCATATTGGCAAGAAAACGCATGGAAAAGCTACAACACGATGGGCTTTTACAAACGGTCAATGATGAATCATTTGACAAATGCGAGTCTTGCATAGCGGGGAAGATGACAAGGAAACCTTTTTCACCACAAAAGGAAAGGGCTTCTGATCTACTTGATTGATACACACTGATGTGTGTGGTCCACTTAGACATGTGTCAAAACGCGGTGCTTCCTACTTAACCTTTACGGATGATTTCAGTCGTTATGGTTATGTTTATTTACTTAAACATAAACATGAAGTCTTTGAAACATTTAAGGTTTTCAAAAGTGAAGTAGAATTACAACTCGTTAAGAAGATTAAATCTCTTCGATCCGATAGAGGTGGTGAGTATATAAGTCAAGAGTTCAAAGATTACTTAGTTGAGTGTGGAATTATCCAGCAACTCACATCTCCTTATACTCCACAACAAAATGGTGTATTTGAAAGGAGAAATCGTACTTTACTTGACATGGTACGATCAATGTTTGAACTTACGACTCTACCTTTTACTTTTGGGATTATGCCCTGAAACCGCTATTCGATTTTGAATATGGTTCCAACAAAGAAGGTTGTTAAACTCTATGAAATATGGACTGGAAAAGCTCCCAACTTTTCTTACTTAAAGGTCTGGGGATGTGAAGCGCTTGTTAAACGTGACACACCTGATAAGCTCCAAGCCAGATCTGTTAAGTGTATCTTTGTAGGATACCCCAAGGAAACTATGGGTTACTACTTTACTACCCAACAGAATAAATTCATTGTGGCTAGGTATGGAGATTTCCTTGAAAGGAATCTCATATCTCAAGAACTCAGTGGGAGAGTATATGATCCGAAAATGATCAAGAAGATACAAAACCTTCAAAATACTAGCCAAATTCAAGAAGAACCCGAAAGCTTAGGTGATCCTCCCGGTTGTTCCCATTCAGAGGTCCGAAAGGACTATATGCGGCACCGACCGCTATGTCTTAATGTAGAGGTGGAGGAAAATATGGTGGGGATCTTAATGAACCTCGCCAACTATAAGGTTGCCATGGCTGATCCTGAAAAGGATAAATGGCAGATTGCTATGAATGGGGAAATGCAATCCATGAAAGATAATGAAGTTTGAATTGAAGTTGACCTTCCTCCCAATGCAAAATCGCTGGAAGTAAGTGGATCTTCAAGAAGAAAACTGACATGGATGGCAATGTACACACCTACAAGGCTCGTCTAGTGGCTAAAGGTTTTACTCAAACCTATGGCATTGACTACGAGGAGACTTTCTCCCTGAAGGGACATAAGAGCTATTAGGATTCTCATAGCTATAGCTGCGCACTATGACTATGAGATTTGGCAAATGGATGTCAAACCGCTGAATGGTCGCCTAGATGAAGACATCTATGGCTCAGCCGGAAGGGTTTGTGAATCCATTATTTCCAACCGTATGCAAGCTTAAGCGGTCCATTTATGGACTGAAGCAAGCATCAAGGCAATGGAATAAAAGATTCGATGGGGAAATCAAAAGTTTTGGATTTACTTAGAATCTTGATGAGCCATGTGTATATCACAAAGCTAGTGGGAGTCATGTTACTTTCCTTGTTCTATATGTCGATGACATATTAATCATAGGAAATCATATACCAAGTCTTAATGAGGTGAAAGCCTATCTTGGTAAATGTTTTTCGATGAAGGACTTAGGGGAAACAGATACATCCTGGAATCAAGATCTACCGATAGATCAAGGCGCTAATTGGTTTAAGCCAAAGTTCTTACATTGATAAAATATTGAAGAGATTCAATATGCAAAATTCCAAGAAGGATTTTGCCAATGCAAGTAAATCATGGTTTGAGCAGCCAAGGTCGTGCTTCAACACCGCAGAGGTGGCGCATGAAGAAAGTTCCTTATGCTTCTACCAGTAGGATCTATCATGTACGCCGCGACGATGCAGCACAAGGCCCGATGTGGTGTTTGCTCAAAACTTGACCAGTCGGTATCAACAGAATCCGGGTGAAATTCACTGGACTGCTGTTAAGCATATTCTCAAGTACCTTAGGGCTACAAGAGATGTAACACCCCAACCCGACAAGGGTAAAGATATCACAATACGGTTTCATATCAGAACTCTAAATAGTATACAATAGCGAAAGCCTTACAAAAAAAAAATACTCAAAAGAAAACATAAATAACTAAACTTCAAAATAAATCTAAGATCTCTATAATCGAATCTTGCTCTCATCTCTACTCTCAACCCAGATCAACTATCCCATAAGCTCATCTTGAATGCTTAAAATACCGCCGCAGAAAAGAATGCGGCTGAGCTTACAAAGCTCAAATGGAACAGATATAACGAAACAAAAGCTAAACAAAACAAAATATACAAATGACTTAAATCAAAATAAAATGATAATGAGGAATCTTTAGGATTCTCAGGAAGCACAAATATACAGAAATCCAAACAACCACGAAACAATTTAAAACATCTCATAGCACATTAATGACACAAACACAAACACAAACACATCAGAATCAACCAATCATTTAGCATATCAAAAATAAATAGATTACATATAAACCAAACTAAAAGTCTAAGGCTAATGTAAAACACTTTCTAGAAAATAAACATGGCATTCAACAAATTAATTAACATTCACTTAACACACTCAAACAATATCGCAAAGAACTAAAACAAAGATTCAAATCATGGCAACCTCACAAGCAAATAGAAAACATTAAAGCAAACCATAATTAGATAAACCGACAAAAACATAGCATAACCATTAGCAATTATCAAAACAGATATCATAAACTAAACCGCCTCAAATCAAATCCTAACATCAGCAGAGTTAAAACATGGCAGGTCACATAGGCAATATAAACATTAACGTGATAATCAAAGTTCACAAAATTAATTGAACAAATTATACATACTAAATTTATAGAATACTCACTTTCACATTAGCACATTCATCTTACAGATCAACGACTTCACATAACGATAAACCAACATGACATCGATAACAATGCTTAATCATATCAAAACATATTAATCATAACCTAGCATAGTAGACGGTAGTTACATAAACATACAAAAGCATACACATAGATAATAACATATAATAAACCCAAAGACATAATTATTAACACTTGAACATACCGAATCATAATCATAATACTTAACATAGAAATAACAGATAAAGATCTAGTTAACTACCACGAGCCCATAACATATCATATCAAAAACATCATAACTATATAGAAACAATCTCAAAATAATTCGAGTAGCTAGCTCCCGTGTTTTATGAAGATGCGATTGCAATACCCATACATCATTCACTTAAACAAATCATATCGCATAAATGATCGATCTAGGATGCATCCATACACTCCACAAACATACATTGATAATATAATATAACTTGAGCTCATAACAAATAATAGATAAGGACGCGTAACTTCACTCTATCGCTCTAGAGTCATGTCAATGGTGCATCATCGACACGGACATGGAACCCCATGACTAGTTAATAATTCGCTCGGTGTCAAACTAACTTAGGTCAAACAAAATTCCGCTATGACACAAGTCGTAATTAAACACAAGGTTCAACAAATATGCATATCAAAGTCTTCCTAACATAAAGTTCAAATCGTGTATCGCATGATTCAATAAAACATAAGTTCAAGAAAGCAACAGTCAAACAATCAGAAAGGGTTCATAGCAATGGCATCGAAATCCTAATACAAAAGCTAAATCTAAAAGAAACCGTTATAAGAAAACCTTATCTAAAAGCTCCGTAATATCCGTACCAAAGCAAATGAGAGAAAAGCAAACGAATAAGTGAATCACGAAGATGTAACGCCGCTGCCTCCTTCAACGAATCTACACGGATAATAATTTATTTAATACTTATTAGTATCATTAATGTCATAACGGATTAATCTCATTTATACTTTTAGAGTTTTCAGAATATTCTTATTTTTAGTGACGGACGTAATTACAACATTTTAGAGTATCCATCATTAATTATCCAAACTTAGGATTTGAAAATGACAATTAGTAAACTGAAGGACTTAATATAATAATTATCTTATTTGAGGACTTATATGATCATTTTTCAAAGTATAAGGTTTATAAATGTCAAGAACGGATTTTAGGACTCTCTTTCAAAATAGTTTACACAAGCCTTGATAACTTACATGAAATAACGAATTTGCACATTTAGCTTTTAACCCTAATCAACTTCCTATTTAGGTTCTAGGGTTTCCCATACTTTTAATATTACTAAATACGCATTAAATTCACATGTTACTTCTTTCAATGATTTCCACTTTGACCTAGAACGTATATGATAACAAACCGAAGATATCTCAAAACTCATGCATGTCTCTACACAACTAACTCATACTTGTCGACTCATAATTACTCTGTAATTACATATTACACCCTTAACATATTTAATTATAACGATCTAACCTTATATTATCAGATTTTACATTTTAGCCCAAAGGTTTTAGAATTTACAAAACATACCCTTTTAAGTTAATAACAATTGAATGGCCTCTAAGTATCCAAAATTACACGCTTAACCCCCACACTTATTTTATATCGCTTAGTACATGTATTTTACTATTTACATAAATAACCCTTAAGTTTCATAATTTACAAAACCAACCCAAAACTTTTATTTAGAACCTAAATATGCATAATTCAAGTACAAACCCTAAACCTAAGTTTAACCCATCATTAGTTCATCATTACTACTGCATTTATTACCCTTAATTATAAATAATCAAGCCCTAATTTTTATAAACCCTAATCGCCCTTCTTTATTTTCCTTCCTTTTTTATATGATTGAACAATAAAAACCCAAGACAAATCACACAAGCTTCGAATTCATGAACATGTATTTTATTCAGGTCATATAACATATAAGAGTTTCCAGAAAAAATCAGGTCATGATTCTAAAAATTATTATACGCTCGCTCGCTATTTATAATGCTTTTAGGGTTTTAATCCAAAACAATTCCATGCGACTTGTTAAATATGCATGACTAAATTTTTACAGGTTCTATATGACTTGTAGGACTGAAAATAATATTGGAAACATACCCTTGATGAGAATCGAACGTTAGAACAAAAGAACACAAAAACTCTATTCTACACAAACCCTAATCACTCAAGAAACCAACCACATCAAACCAACACCTTAGGACCTCTAAACAGATTTTAACACCTTCTTTACCTTCAAACTCGTCCAAGAAAAATAGCTTTTAGCCTTGGAAACTTAATTTCTAATTATTTAGGTTTTAGAGTCGGTTTAGTATAATCGTTATTAGGGATTAGAATAAACCGTATAATGTGTATTTATATGTTTTACTAATTTTCTTGTGGGCTTAATATTATAATGGACTTAAAATAAATGGGATCTTAATTTTATAAACTTGTATTGGGCTTTTATAAATTTTATTCTTTTATAAAACTTAATAATTATATTCTCGCCATATGTATAAAACACAAAACGAATTTTATAAGGTTATAAACTATAAAAATAATCTTTACAAAGTCTTTAAAATTTATTTGGATCATATGTGATATTTTTTAATAATTTTCTGAATTTACATAGCTTATTTGGTATTCTTTAAATTAATTATTCATACTTTTGATCCTAGGGTATTTTGGTCTTTTGTGAATTTTAGAAATTCAGTATTACAATTTCTTCCCTCTAAAATGAAATTTCGTCTCTAAATTGAACAAGACAGACAAGACGGTACAAATGTGGATTTCGAACTTCAAGGAATATATGACAAATGCTAATCATATACTTATAAAGTATTAGCAGTAAAAGATGAGATAAGGAAAATTCAAAAACACACTCTAACTTATACAGGTATCTAATGATGAAAACTATCATATGCATAGACGGACCAAATCCTAACGGTCTTACTAATCGTAGAAGTACGTGGAGACATACAAATCTAAGGCGTGCATATAACAATCTATAGGTTTTACACGGATCATAACGATTTTGGATCCCAATGGTACAAAACTTATATGTAAATGATGTCGATGAAAATGTCACAATTAAGTACAGAGTTTCAACCCAATATGAAAAGTACCAAATAACGGATACAAGGCAAATTCCATTCACATATCAACCACGTGCATTTCCCTGACGCCATATAATTTCAATAAGTTCAAATTATATGATCTCGGTATATCACGTTGATCGCCATAATACTTGCATCACATAACAAGTTCTTATTGTCACTATATTCGGTCTCGGTCATGACAAAACACATAACTAATATCATAACAAAACATACCACATACAGATAACATACAGATAACGAGTAACCTACTATAACAAACCAGATCCGCATGAGTATACCATCATGATGGCCATACTTCATTCAAACGGTAATAAAACAACATCATTAAGAAGATAAATAGCAGACGAACTTATGACAACTAACGGGAACTCAACGAATTTATCAGAAGAAAACAACGAACAGGAACTATACTTCAAAATTTTGTTTCATTTCCATTAATCAAACAAAATTTTAAAAATCGTCATAAGATGAACTCCCAAAATAAAACTTAATAATCCAAGATTCAATCATCTAATGAAACAAAAGGACCTAACTCAAAATCCAATGTCAGAAATTTCTCATAACGAGGGCAACTAATCAGAGCCAATTTCTATCCTTGTGTCGGATTGAACTTACTAGAAGTCCAGAGATTCCAAATCCAATCCACCTCGTATTCTTCCCTCATCTTCTTTCTTCCTCCTCTTCTCCCTCACTTATCCATCCGTTTATTTCCTGCTACGCATGTAATAAGCGGCTAGCAAAATCGCTTTCTCCGATTCTCCTCCTCTTCCCAGCACACGGTCCACGCAAAGCATACAACAAATCGCTAACCTAGTCCAACCCACTTCCATCTTCAACTAACTTTGGACATCTATCATGATACTTAGTGGTGAAACCTTGGTTGTCAACGACTCTAGTTTCGCTCTCTACTACTTTTCCGCTTCACGCCCTTCAAGGTCGTCTCCTCCTCGACCGCATGGCCACATATAGGCCGAAACTCGTATCCTCTTGTTGGTCCGCTTCACTCTACCAATCCTCTTGCAACCTTTAGCAATAACGACGGCCCACATCATCTTCTCCCTAGGTTGCCTAGTGGTCCTTGATTGCTCCTATAAGGTGAACTAGAACGACGAGGAATAACCATCTAAAAGAATAACCCACTATTAGCAAAGTCTAAGTACGATAGTGGACGCAAGAAAAGTACGCAGAAAGGAAAATCCTAAATCTACCCACTTCTCACAGGTCATAGCCTAAGCTCTAAGGGTCCTAAAACTGCTCGATACCATAAATTGTAACACCCCAACCCGACAAGGGTAAAGATATCACAATACGGTTTCATATCAGAACTCTAAATAGTATACAATAGCGAAAGCCTTACAAAAAAAAATACTCAAAAGAAAACATAAATAACTAAACTTCAAAATAAATCTAAGATCTCTATAATCGAATCTTGCTCTCATCTCTACTCTCAACCCGGATCGCCTATCCCATAAGCTCATCTTGAATGCTTAAAATACCGCAGAGAAAAAGAATGCGGTACCGAGCTTACAAAGCTCATGAATGCATATAACTAAAACAAAAGCTAAACAAAGCAAAATATACAAATGACGAAATCAAAATAAAATGATAATGAGGAATCTTTTAGGATTCTGCGGAAGCACAAATATACGGAAATCCAAACAACCACGTAACAATTTAAAACATCTCATAGCACATTAATGACACAAACACAAACACAAACACATCAGAATCAACCAATCATTTAGCATATCAAAAATAAATAGATTACATATAAACCAAACGAAAAGTCTAAGGCTAACAGAAAACACTTTCTAGAAAATAAACATGGCATTCAACAAATTAATTAACATTCACTTAACACACTCAAACAATATCGCAAAGAACGAAAACAAGATTCAAATCATGGCAGTCTCACAAGCAAATAGAAAACATTAAAGCAAACCATAATTAGATAAACCGGACAAAACATAGCATAACCATTAGCAATTATCAAAACAGATATCATAAACTAAACCAGTTCTCAAATCAAATCCTAACATCAATGAGAGTTAAAACATGGCAGTCACATAGGCAATAAAACATTAACGTATAACCAAAGTTCACAAAATTAACTGAACAAATTATACATACTAAATTTATAGAATACTCACTTTCACATTAGCACATTCATCTTAGTGATCAACGACTTCACATAACGATAAACCAACATGACATCGATAACAATGCGAATCATATCAAAACATATTAATCATAACCTAGCATAGTAGACGGTAGTTACATAAACATACAAAAGCATACACATAGATAATAACATATAATAAACCCAAAGACATAATTATTAACACTTGAACATACCGAATCATAATCGGAATACTTAACATAGAAATAATAGATAAAGATCTAGTTAACTACCACGAGCCCAGAACATATCATATCAAAACATCATAACTATATAGAAACAATCTCAAAATAATTCGGAGTAGCTAGCTCCTAGAGTTTTATGAAGATGCGTATTGCACACTAATACATCATTCACTTAAACAAATCATATCGCATACAGATCGGATCTAGGATGCATCCATACTCCCACAAACATACATTGATAATATAATATAACTTGAGCTCATAACAAATAATAGATAAGGGACGGGCGTAACTTCACTCTACTACCCTAGAGTCATGTCAATGGTGCATCACTGACACGGACATGGAACCCCCATGACTAGTTAATAATTGGCTCTGGTGTCAAACTAACTTAGGTCAAACAAAATTCCGCTTATGACACAAGTCGTAATTAAACACAAGGTTCAACAAATATGCATATCAAAGTCTTCCTAACATAAAGTTCAAATCAGGTATCGCATGATTCAATAAAACATAAGTTCAAGAAAGCAACAGTCAAACAATCAGAAAGGGTTCATAGCAATGGCATCAGAAATCCTAATACAAAAGCTAACGAAAAGAAACCGTTATAAGAAAACCTTTCTTGAAAAGGTCGTAATATCTACCTAAAGCAATGAGAGAAAAGCAAACCGAATAAGTGAATCAATTAAGATGTAACGCCGCTGCCTCCTTCAACCTAATCTACACGGATTATGATTGATTTAATACTTATTAGTATCATTAATGTCATAACGGATTAATCTCATTTATACTTTTAGAGTCATGTCGAATATTCTTATTTTTAGTGACGGACGTAATTACAACATTTTAGAGTATCCATCATTAATTATCCAAACTTAGGATTTGAAAATGACAATTAGTAAACTAAAGGACTTAATATAATAATTATCTTATTTGAGGACTTATATGATCATTTTTCAAAGTATAAGGTTTATAAATGTCAAGAACGGATTTTAGGACTCTCTTTCAAAATAGTTTACACAAGCCTTGATAACTTACATGAAATAACAAATTTGCACATTTAGCTTTTAACCCTAATCAACTTCCTATTTAGGTTCTAGGGTTTCCCATACTTTTAATATTACTAAATACGCATTAAATTCACATGTTACTTCTTTCAATGATTTCCACTTTGACCTAGAACGTATATGATAACAAACCGAAGATATCTCAAAACTCATGCATGTCTCTACACAACTAACTCATACTTGTCGACTCATAATTACTCAGAATTACATATTACACCCTTAACATATTTAATTATACGATCTAACCTTATATTATCAGATTTTACATTTTAGCCCAAAGGTTTTAGAATTTACAAAACATACCCTTTTAAGTTAATAACAATTCAAATGGCCCTCTAAGTATCCAAAATTACACGCTTAACCCCACACTTATTTTATACGCTTAGTACATGTATTTTACATCAAGTTTGTAAATAACCCTTAAGTTTCATAATTTACAAAACCAACCCAAAACTTTTATTTAGAACCGAAATATGCATAATTCAAGTACAAACCCTAAACCTAAGTTTAACCCATCATTAGTTCATCATTACTACTGCATTTATTACCCTTAATTATAACAAGCAAGCCCTAATTTTTATAAACCCTAATCGTCCTTCTTTATTTTCTTTCCTTTTTTATATGCGATTGAACAATAAAACCCAAGACAAATCACACAAGCTTCGAATTCATGAACATGTATTTTATTCAGGTCATATAACATATAAGAGCTTCCAGAAAAATCAGGTCATGATCCTAAAAATTATTATACGGCTCGCTTTATTTATATCGCTTTTAGGGTTTTTAATCCAAAACAATTCCATGCGACTTGTTAAATATGCATGACTAATTTTTACAGGTTCTATATGACTTGTAGGACTGAAAATAATATTGGAAACATACCCTTGATGAGAATCGAACGTTAGAACAAAAGAACACAAAAACTCTATTCGGCGAAACCCTAATCGACCAAGAAACCAACCACGATCAAACCAACACCTTAGGACCTCGAACCAGATTTTTAACACCTTCTTTACCTTCAAAATCGTCCAAGAAAAATAGCTTTTAGCCTTGGAAAACGAATCTCGAATTATTTAGGGTTTTAGAGTCGGTTTTAGTATAATCGGTTATTAGGGATTAGAATAAACTGTATAATGTGTATTTATATGTTTTACTAATTTTCTTGTGGGCTTAATATTATAATGGACTTAAAATAAATGGGATCTTAATTTTATAAACTTGTATTGGGCTTTTATAAATTTTATTCTTTTATAAAACTTAATAATTATATTCGGCCATATGTATAAAACACAAAACGAATTTTATAAGGTTATAAACTATAAAAATAATCTTTACAAAGTCTTTAAAATTTATTTGGATCATATGTGATATTTCTTAATAATTTTCTGAATTTACATAGCTTGTTTGGTATTCTTTAAATTAATTATTCATACTTTTTGATCCTAGGGGTATTTTGGTCTTTTTGTGAATTTTAGAAATTCAGGTATTACAAGAGATATGTTCATAGTGTATGGAGGAAATCCGGGCGTAAGCGAGCTGGAACCGCTCTTCTATGCTGTTATGCGATGCATCCCGGAAGTGTGACAAAGATGATAATGAAGTCTCAAACGGGTTACATTTTTGTCATCAATGGAGGTGCTGTGGATTGGAAGAGTAAGAAACAAACAACACTTGCAATGTCCGCTACGAAAGTGAGTACATAGCGGCCCTCGAGGCGCCATGGAAGTTGGATAAGGAAGTTTGTTTCGGGGCTTGGTGTTATGCCGCCGATTGAAAATCCTATTAAAGTATATTGTGACAATTCAAATGCAATTACTTTTGCCCATGAACCCGAGTCATGAAGGGCACCAAACACTATCCTAGACAATATCACTATGTTCGAGAGCAAGTCGAGATAGGTGAAATTGAGTTACTCAAAGTTCACACGTGATGATAACCCAGCGTGATCCATTAACGGAAGGCCTTACTCGGTGAAAAACTTAATCATTTGTCCGATAAGTTTGGACTTCGTTTAGCTAGTAGTTTCATGCCCATCTGTGACTAAGTATTTTAGATAAAAGGATATTGTAAACATTATTATTGAAATTAAATAAAGTATTTTGTTATGTTTATTATTCATTTATTATAATGTTGTCCTATATTTGCATGTTTAAATCCTTGAATAACTTAAGTTATTTTAAATAGTTCGTTGTCAATCAATAACATGGGAATGATATTGAATTAAGACAAATCAGTATCGCTTAGAATATACTTGATAGTATATTGATGCGTAGCATGACTAATTTCAGATGATATTCAATGAATTGAATATAGAACTTATCCCACCAAACATGATAATACTTTACGGATCTTCGTCATTAAGTATATCATGGATATTTATCCTCTGACTTGAGATACAAGAGATATGTCATGGATGTAGTGCATTTTTGTGAAGGAATCTAACGCTACACGTAACTGGTAGTTATAAGGGTTGTTTTCAGAAGTGTTGCGAAATTTATGAATCTTGCTTGTAGTCAAAATGGGATTTGTTTCCTTCAAATTTATTTTGAAGTATATACCTGGGCCTCGTAGGATTGTTAAGATGTTTGTATGGCCATACCCAAGGTCTTCGGAATATGTTCGTAAGAATTGGTAATCTTAATCAATCATATAAACCGAGAAACATAATAGTTAATTAAGAAATGAGTGAGATCCATATTCTTATTAACATGGTATTAGAAACAAAGGATGAATATGATGATGAATCATCAAACTTGGTTTTTCTCCAGAAAACCATACACGAATTGTACCGGGGGCATTGGCGTGTTGCTAGACGCTAACCAATGTCATTTCACGCTTTGTAAACATATCCAAGTGGGAGCCGTTGGAAATGTATATATTTACAAACATGTGAATGTCCGGATTCGAACTCGTGACCACGGGATTGCACACATTAGCGAATGAGAATTAAAGTTAATAATTAATGTTTATGTTTACGATTAATTATTGCACATTAAGTCCGGTTAACGATCGTTAAGTATTTAACGGAAAAATGACTAACGACCGTTAAATGAAAAGAGAAAGGACTAGAAATGGAAAACTTGGAAAGATTATGGATTTCCTTTGGGCTTGTCTACATGGCCGGCCATAGGGGCCTTTCCAAAGCCCTAATTCATAAACTTGTTCCCTAAGTTTACCTACTAGTATATAAAGAGGGTTATGTTCTAGGGTTTCATACAACGTGCATTGAATTAACCCTAGATCTTTCCTCTCCTCTCTCTAGTCTATATTTCGGCCGAGCACCCCATTTGTAAGGGAGTTTGGTTTCGCTTTTCTTAAACGAGGACTTGTGTTAGATCTAGCAATCGCTGATTCGCTTTGGTTAATTCGTGCAGGTACAAGAACGTGGTTTTAAGACATTATTCTTACACCAATAAGTACTTCTTTGTTTTGCTTTGCTCGAGGGATTTGACATTCGCAAGAGGTACGTTACGCATACTTTCAGTTAATTAATTTATTTGTTATGATCTTTAAGTCTTCCGCTGTGTACTCTTGATGTCTTTATGTTTTATTGTATTTTATATATCATAAACTTAACAAGAAGTAGCTAAAATAACGAAGGTAAAGCGAGTTAGATGGTTGTATGTGAGTTGTGTGTAAACGCGTTAGAGTTGATACATGAAATTCATTTTTTCAAAACATCTCATGTTCGAGTTGAGTAGTTTAAACCCACCAACATCAACTCGATAATGACATGACCCGAATCGTAACCAGAAAACTTTTCTATTTCAGCACTAAAACAAAAATACATTTTCCTAATGAACCAAAGCCAAACACTGCCCAGTAAACCAAAGGACCATTAATTCCACACACCCAACACAATCCAACCCCCACTCTCATACCAACCGCGCCCGACGTAATCCAGGCACCCACACACATAAAACCCCGCGCGTACACCACACGCTCTCACAAATCGCGTACCGTTTAAAAGCTCTTATAAAACGAGAGTAAATTGCATGTTTGGTCCTCATCCTTTTGAACTTTGGATTGCAGATATAGTCCCCGATTGATGTGAAATGACCAAACTATCCCCGATCGACAAGGAAGAATACAATGGCAATTTAGTCATTTCAGATTGATCGGGGACATTATTTTGCAATCAAAACAGGGACGCTGGGTGCACTTTCAAAAGGATGAGGACCAAGCGTGCAATTTGGCTAAACCATAGGGACCAAAAATGCAATTTTGCAAAACCTAATCGGAAAAACGAACCTAACTAACAAACAAAAACTAATCCGGATTTACTAGAGACCGTTAGACGTGTATATGACGTCATCTAGGGCTTCGTACTGGCTTCAATTTGATCAAATCGTCTGGTTTTTCACGGTACGTGATTTTGTTTTGAGCTTTTATACACTCATTTTTTGAACGGGAAAAAAGTGTGACGTCATCAATCTGATTATATTGAGACTATATAGTTTTTGTCAATTGAGCCTTTGTACGGTTAATTTGATGAATAGGATCGAATAAGTGTGCGTGTTCGTGTGACCTCATCATATCGAGTTTTTCTAATGTTCGTGATTTATATAGTTTTTATCTATTGAGCCTTTGTAATCTGATAAAACCGAGCTGCTGTTACCCTTGGTTTATGAATTTTGAGCTAAATTTGAAGTTATTGTGATAAATTGCATTGTATGATTAGTTTTTAGTTGAACAAGTTTGTTTTGACGTGTTGTTGTCAAGTTGATTAAATTGTGTGGTCTTTACGGTGCGTGATTACGTTTTGTTATATTGAGCTGTTATAGGTCTAATTTGAAGTTATGCTGATGAAATGCTACATTTTATTAAACCCAACAATTGTGTTTTAGGTGTAGCCGAGTGGTTTTAATGCATTTAATTGAAGTTATGCTGATGAAATGTATTGTACGAATAGCTTGTGTAGTTCCGATCAAATCAAGTGGTTGTTTGTTAAGGTGCAGTGATTCAGTATCCATGTATTGAGCTATTGTATGTTCAGTTTTTAGCTATGTTGATGAATTCCATTATAGGCATACTTTTGAATTGAGCAAAAGAGTGTGTGTGTGTTTATGTCTAATTTTGTGTGATATAATTACGACATCACCAATTTGATTATTTCTAGCTGGTAGACATTCAATTTGTGTAGTTATGTTGATTAATGACATTATATGAATATTTTTTAAGTGGAGAAGAAGTGTGCGTGCGTGCGTGCAGGTGTAGCTTAGTGTGACATTGTAAGCACCCGTAAAAATAAACTTGTAATTATCCAACGTTAATTTCAATGATAATTTAGCACCATATTTTTTTCCTTTAAGTTACAAATCGTAACGTAACATATTATCCCGAGCAATACTTGAACACCGTCACATTTTCCCATCACGACCCCTTCACGACTATTGCATTTTGTTCACGACCAAACTTATAACTTTGCCCCATTTAAATTTGTATCCTTAAATATTTCCTAAATTTCTATGTTTTTCTAAAATTTTCTTTCTTTCTTTCTTTTTGGGCCGGTAAACTAACCAAACGCACCCTATAATAATCTTGGGCTTGCCCGGTTTTTACTTAGCCCAAACCGACCACCCATAATTGTTTGTGATTACACTACATGTTCATTTCCAAGACCATGAATACCTTTGTGTTTTTCTTTTCCTTTTTTTTTCCGAACGGGACAGCAAACCAAACGAAGACCCATGCACATTTGCAACAAAGTGAGAAATTCAAAATTTATACAAGACACAAACCTTACTACCTAAGCCTAAATGAAATGCATATACTACTATGTACCCATTTCCACTAAAATTACTATACATAAATTTATTTCATTCTTACACATTTCTACCAAATGCCACAAAATGCCAAGCCAACTTCTCTCACCTCTTTTAAATTATTGAAATACAAAGACCAACCATTTTGCTTATACACAAAAAATATTGTCAACGAAACCAAAAAACTTCTCACAGAAACATCACCACCATTATCTTTTTTAGATCTAACAAGTTTCAAGTTTTTTAAAAAAATAGTCTTTACCAGATTTAAATATACCACATCTTCAAAATCTTGTTAGATCTAAAAAAATAACAGATCTAAAAAAATATTGTCAACAAAACCAAACAACTTCTCATAGAAACATCACCAACATCAGATACCACAACATCACCACCACTCTCTAAAAAAAAATTTATCTAAATTTTTTTTCGATTTAAAAACTTTAGAGAGAGAGAAAAACAGGCGAGAGAGAAACATCACCACCATCAGATACCACAACATCACCACCACTCTCTAAAAATTTTTTTATCTAAAAAATTTTTCGATCTAAAAACTTTATAGAGAGAGAGAGAGAAAAACAGGTGAGAGAGAAACATCACCAACATCAGATACCACAACATCACCACCACAACATCAGATGTTTAGATCTAAAATGTTTAGATCCAAAATTTTTAGAGAGGGAGAGAGAGAGAAACAGGTTTGAGAGAGAGTCAGATATGAGTACACTTACCACAAGAGTGGTAATATCAAGTCAAAGAGAGAGAAACAAAACCATGTGCGCACACAGCCCACAAGAAACGAACGCGTAGAGTCGTCCAAAACCACACACGTAACCACACACACAAATAAATGGGGGAGGCAACAAAGGGTTTTTAAAAGTATTTTATAAATAAAAAGTATTTTATAAAAGAGTATAATAAATAATAAGTATTATAATTTGTATTTTATAAAAAGTATTATAAATAAAATTTTGTATTAGTTTTTTAAAATAAAAGTTGTATTAGCTTTTTAAAAGTTGTATTAGTTTTTTAAGAGTATTTTAAAAAGTTGTATTTTTAAAAGTATTAGTTTTTTAAAAATAAAACTAATATAAAAGTTTGTAAAAAAAAATGTAACAATAAATGAAGTTGTTAAAAATGTACAAAGTTGTATTTTTTTATAAAAGTTTGTTAAAATGAAAGTTATAAAAGTTGTCGTGTTTTTATTTTTAGGTGTTCGTAATCGGTTGCTTTAACCGATTGGGTGCAACTCGCTTCAATCGAACGGTTTTCTATGTTAAAGGAAGAACCTAAAACGATGAGCTGAATTTAAGTGTTCTAGACATGGACGCCCGCACGGAAGGTTTAGAAGATGAACTTGAACGCCATACTAGTACCGCTAAAATTAATTGCCCATTCAGACATTACTTCGCTAAATTTATAAAAGGTCGAACTGGTAACACTAAAACTAGTGGTTGGATCTTGAGGGTCAAGTGTCTGAGGCATAATCATGATTTTGTAGACTCGCTCCATGGTTTTTCATAGGCCATGCGATTAAAAGAAAGTGAGTTGGTTTTGGTGAACCAGTTGACAAAACATCAAGTAGCACCACAAATTATACTTTCTTCACTAAAAGAGAGCGATCCGAATAACGTGTATAGCATTAAAACGGTATATAATGCACAAGACAAGATACGCCGCTACCGTGGTGATTTGACTTCGATACAACTCCTTTTAGTACATTTTAGGCGTAAAGGTTATACATATTACCACAGGGTAAATGACCACACTAATGAGCTGGAGGAAATATTTTTTGTTCACCCGACGTCATATGCCCTGTGGACAACATATCCGGAAATCATGTTGATGGACTCCACATACAACACCACGTTATTTAAACTGCAATTCTTTACAATTGTTGGAGTTACTTCAACAAACATAACATTCTCAATGGCGTTTAGCTTTTTGGACTGTGAAAGAGAGCCAAATTTCAAATGGGTGTTGGAATGTGTTAAGTTGGTGATACAAGAACAATATTACCCGCTGGTTATCGTCGTCACCCACGAGATTTAACGTGCTTGAGGCATGCATAGAAGAATTCCCAAACGCTAACAGATTACTCTGTCGATGGCATATCAATCAAAATGTGCTCAAGAATTGCGCACACAAATTCGACACGCTAGAGGAGTATGAGTCCGTTAGATGGACATGGGATTTGATGGTTACAGCTCAGACCAAGATGTGTTCTACGCGCACTATTATCGACCTACAGATTTATTGGTCCAAAAATAGGGTACTTACCCATTAATACATTTTTTATTATTATTTAATAAATAACTACTCGAATTGTTTTCTCACTTTATTAATTCTTTGTTTTCTCAGATGTTTTGCGGTATTTTCGTAGAATCGGCTGCGACATTACGACCGCATGTTTGTGTCGTACATTACCGATCAATATCGCAGCTTCGCCGCACAACAACATGTAGAGTTGAGAGTCAACACGCCGTTGAAGATATACTTGGGCTCCACTACCAGCCTTAGACACGTTGTTGTGTTCGGTCGACAAGATTATAGTCAAGCGAAGAAACTGCGATACGAGCCTCTTTGAATACAAGCAAAATCAAGAAACCCACGCGTGTAGGGCACACTATTTAACGAATTGCGGTATAATGTTTCAAGAGATGCTTTACTACTCATACTAGCAGAAAGTAAACGGGATGTGGACCCATATGAATGTGGATATAA
This sequence comes from Chrysanthemum makinoi, assembly GCA_910596185.1. NCBI lineage: Eukaryota > Viridiplantae > Streptophyta > Magnoliopsida > Asterales > Asteraceae > Chrysanthemum > Chrysanthemum makinoi. The sequence continues at coordinate 10,397,781 of OU343222.1, forward strand.
GTTGCGGTTAGTTTATGGTTTACCATGCTATCACGAACTGTATTACCTTCATATTCATGGTATGTATTTTAAATTTATGCCTATCAAGTTATTCTCCCCGTCAATACCGATAATTTTAACTAGTTTCTTTTTTCGAATACAGGATCGCCTATTTCGCTTGATTTTGTTGATAATTTTTGGAGAACACTAAGTGTTCCCTGGCCTACAGTCCGACATACTCATACGCCAGAAGAGCCTCAAGAGCCTCAAGGGCCTGAATATTTTTCTTGTCAAGATGATGTAGAAAATTCCAAAATGTTTTACCAAAGCATTGTCGTTTGTCAAAAAATATGTTAAACATGCTCAGAGGTATATACGCCCCGAATGCTGTGTCAACTCAACAACATGCAAATTAAAGTAATCGTGGACGACCGAGCGCAAAGGACAACAAATCCAAGGCTAAACAAAATATCCCAGATTTGAACAAAGAACCCTCCACAGGGCACCGCAGAAGCTATACAAAACCTAAAAAAGTCCGAGACTTAAATGAAGAAGCTGCAAGACATAGTTCATACGTGGGAGAGCCTTCTAACGCCCCGCACTTGAACGAAGAACCTAGCGAGGCGATTTAAGACACGACTTGTACATTCCGCATGATGACGAGCGATATTTTATGGCTCGAATTCCACCTATTTTCCGACGCGGATCCTAGGGATCTTTAGCGTGGAAGGTGATGGAAATTGTGGCTATCGAGCTCTTGCCGTAGGTCTTGGTCATCACGAACGAATATGGCCCCGACTTCGAGCTCTTGTCAGGGAAGAGGTAGACAATAACCGGGAAGTTTACATGCAAATGTGGGGGACGATATGGTTTACAACTTTGGTCAACACGCTGAATTGGTTTGAATCAGGTTTAGCACCCTACGGTTACTCGGATGATTATGCTGCGGACGCGCGTGGCTATTGCTACGACTCTTAACCATCCCATTGTATGCATATCCAATTCACATCTGTTATTACGTGTCTTCCGCACGAGAGATGGTCCGGATACAGTACAACTATTGTCCCCGTTGTGATTCTTCGTGTGGGGAAGACCAAGGTGCTCACTACGCTCACGCGTTCCGATGAAAACTCACCACTCCCGCTCACTCACCCACAATGGAGATGGTTCAGAATTGACTTGGCCGCGGGGATGAGCACATATGTTTACTCAACGACAAAGCATGTTTAGAAGGACGTAGAAACGACACGATTTATATTGTAAATGACAAAACATGTATAGACGACATCGATTTATATTGTAAACGACAAAACATGTATAGACGATTACTGATTTATAGTAAACGACTCGTCATCTTTGTTAAAGATTTCGCTCTGCCCGTTCTTCCTCATCATTTGTTACAGGAATGGGATGACATCCATGGAGGACATTCATTGTGTCAACAACACACCCGCCGTGTTGAGAGTCCGATTATGTGCCTTCTTCTCCATCTTATGTGCCTCCCTCCAAATCGGTGCAGATGAGGAGAATTTTATACACCGTCCCGGTTCTTCCTCATCTTTTGTTACGTACCGCCTCGCTGCTGACAAGTCGGCGAGAGATTGCCGATTGAGGAGACGATTTCGAGTTAGAGTTTCGTGGGACACATAGCAGATCATTGGGCGATTACGCCACAGGCGTGATTGATCTTAGTTTCTAGTTATATTGTGATTTTGTGAACCATGTATCAACTATTAATCTATAACAAGATTGGTTATTTATGTATTCGAAGCTTCTAATTTTGTGAACCATGATATAACTGATTTATGTTGTGAATAATTATACAAATTCTTTTGGCCAGATGCAACAAGAAAATCCTTTCTTGTGTCGTTTTCGACGTGGATTTATAATTGAAAGAACATCCCAAAAGCCCAAAACTTGTGGTTTGAAATATTATGCATGTCCTTTGTCAAATGTAAATAATTAAACGTTTGCTTATTTACGTAAATATATCAATAACTTGTTTGTTTAGAATACATTTCTTATAATTGTTTCATCATGTAACTACCAGAGACTGAAAACTATGGGTGTCGATACTTTATGTGGAAGGAAGTATTTCTTGGTCAAGCCTCTTCTTCAACGCAGTGCTAAATCTGCGAAACTAAAGATAAAACGATCAACATGCTATTGGCTCAAAACAATTTGTTGAAGACAAGAATAAAGACGCGGAGGCATCACTGGAATTGGCAAAAAATCTAGTTGATCACGCATGTCAGTCGAGTGGAATACTCTATGAGCTTATAGATGACATTAATAATCTTCATGTGGAGTAGATTTCGTTGTAATAGTAGTAGCATTTGTTGTTGTATTTGGTTAATGTTTTAATGTTTTAAAGTAAAAATACTACACAAATAAATATACTCTACATATAAAAACACTACACAAATAAATACACTCTTACATATAAAACACTACACAAATAAATACACACTATATATATTAAAACACTACACTACACAAATAAATATTAAACAAGTAGGGTTGGATCAGTTGGTAAACCCCTTGCCTCTCAACCGAGAGGTCAGGGGTTCGATCCTCACTCTCTACAGGCGGAGGTCCTTTACCTTGTAGAACTGAAGTGCTCTCCCACTCACCGGTAGGGGTAAGGCTGTCTACATCTTAACCTTCCCCATACATCGGAAACGGTATTGGGTACCCATAACCCGTGGAAGACGGCATTGGGCGTTACTTTACTTTATTTTACTTTTTTTACTACACAAATAAATATTAAAACCTTAAAAAAAAAAAAAAATCATTGGGCGTTTTTAGTCAAAATTATAGTTTTTCTTAACCAACTAGAGATAAAAAACATGTACCAACTAGAGATAAAAAATATACTTTTTCTTAAGATGGCCATCTTTCAAAAAAATATTTCTTTTTATCAGGTGATGCTGCTAATTATACTGCCCGAGACGTTTTAGAGTGCGCCATTCAGTAAGATTCTCATGCTTTTATCATAATTTAACCCTTATTGTACTTAACGATACTTAGTAGAATGGTAAATGTTAATTTCCTATGAAGTTGATGTAATTTTTTTTATATTGAATTCAACAATACCGACTATTTTCTTTGTTTAAAACTAGATACCCTACTTTTAGGTCAAGTTTCATACATACTTTCGTATTTAGTGCTTTGTGTTTGTGTTCTTAACAGGTATACATTCTTGAAAACCCATAGAATGGCCGACTGTACTTTCGATATAGATGAGATACTTGATGAGCAGGTATTTTAATGACGTTCTTCCTTTACTCAGTGATGTTCCGTGGAGTTTTTCTCATCAATTCGAAATCTTTACACCGATCTTGTTTTTGATCTGCTCAAATTCATTTGTAAATAGGGAGATACCTTTTTATATCTACTAAATACCCAAGCTCGGATTCGTTCAATTACCAATAAACGTCGTCAACAAATCATCCTTGATTTAAAGACAGTAAGAATTTCTTTTCGTTTCAATGCTGTTACAACTCATATTAACCCCAATTTTTTTTGCTTTCTTGTTCTTGAATATTAAGTTCACTGATATTGTAATTTAATGTTGCAACTTCTCATCTCGGCCCTAATTGTTTGCAACAGACTTCAGAGTGGATATTGGAGAAGGATGACCTATTAATGAAGGGGGAAGAACGTGAGTTGGGATTCCACATACTCGATTTAACCGAGGCAAGACGAACATCTCAATGAACTTTTACTACTTTGAACATACAACATCCTATTTGAAGTTATAAAGCGTAGTTGAAACTTCGTTTTATTTCTTTTGGTTACCCTAACAAATTATAGTTTACGCTAAATTGAAGTGGAAAGTTTGATTTTTATAAGGTTTCCTTATTTTGTAAAAATCATTCTTTGTATTAATAATCTGACATTCCTTTTCAGGTTCTTCGAGTGTCTTGTTTTCCGGTCTTGCCTCATATTCTTTGCAAATACCTTTATAAACTATCTGAGATATTCAACCGTTACTTCGTTTCCACTTTTGCGCGAGGTATATTTACTTGCACATATGCTTTTTCTCATACAACATTGAATTTAATTTCCGCTCTTAAAAAGACGCGTGATCATTTTTGTTGGAATTTAGCATAACTTTGGAAGTTTTGGTAGGCTGGAGAAGAAGATTTTTCTTGTTGATGTGTGAGGCAACTGCGGTGGTGATGGATAAGTGTTTTCATCTTTTGGAGATCACTCCGGTATGTGCATTATCTACTAAAAGTACTACAGTATCATAAAAAGACAAAGATGGCCACAATTCCACAATCTATAACCAATTTTAAACTCCTTTTTTTTGTGTGTGTAGCAATCGTTTAAAAACGAGTTAGGAGTGACCCAACTTATATATGGAGCACAATTATCTGTGGAACGACCCATTGATGTTTGCAGGTAATTATCAGTTTTGAAATTTTCTATGCTAATTTTGTTTCATCTCATGCATTTTAAGTAGAATATAGTGTTGTTTGCATAAAGTATTATACCTGCCCATTATGTCTTTTAAAAGTGATTTGTGTAAAGTTTGGCCATTTTGTAATATTATAGAGAAATAAAATCAAAATTATGTATAAATTTGAAACGCCCACATGAGGATTTTTTATTTATTTTATTTTATTATTTTTTAATTGATCAACACATATAACATTTGTTTAGACCCATACATAATAAAAACGGGTCAAAGTGGGTAGATTTGGCACTATGCCAAACACTCCTTTAACTTCTAAACATAACGTGTACTAGTTTTAAAACAACATGTGTGTTTAGGAAGTCATATCATAAAAGCATTTTCCTAGGGCGTTCCTTTGGTATAAGAGAGGATAGGGATAAGCTCGTGTACCCATGAGCTTCACCGGTAGCTAACCCGCGACCCTTAGCCTTAAACTCGATCTCACCAATAAGAAAACATAAACGAAGCAACGTAAGCAATAACCTTAGTGAGATAACGCATATAACTGAAAATATAACAAGACTAAAAAACTAGAAGATTGCTTCGTTAAATACTTCCCCGCTTGGTGATCATGATGCTTAATAGCACTTCTAGTCGGGGCTACGTGCTTCATAATCATATGCATGAATGATATAACTGCCATATATGTACTAGTCGTCAACATAGGACATCATGAATCCTTGTTTGGTTCCAAATAGCTTTTAAAGCTCTAGTCATCCACTTAGGACGTCTTATCTGATCTTAGGGGTGCATCATCGACATAATGCATTGTTCATCCACTATGGATGTCTATACATTGCATTAAGCATCTAATGTCTCATGCTCCTCCTGTCATCCACGTAGGATAAGACCCACTGTCGGTCATAATATGAACATAATACACGACTAAAGATGTCTAAAGTTCGCTGAAGCGACTGGTAAGTCACGTAAGCATACTGGTCATCCACATAGGATGTATAAGTCTCACTTTTGAGACGTAAGCATCTAAAGGCTCATGTCATCCACATAGGATGTCTAAGTTCCATTTTGGAACATGTGATCACACCATATTACATGTCGTCCACTTAGGACGTCTAATGAGTTCTATACTCACACTCGTCATCCGCTTAGGACGTCTGGGTCCCACTTTAGGACATAAAGCCATTCAAAGGCTCTTGTCATCCACATAGGATGTCTAGACCCGCTTTGGGTCACATAGTCATACATATACTGATATACATATAAGTCATCCACTTAGGATGTCTAATTCCGCTTTTGGAACATAACTGTCTTTTAATCGTGTCATCCACATAGGATGTTAAACTAAGCAATGATTCAGTATTTATGCTAAAAACATGTTATTAAGACCATGTGGGTCAATACAGGTTGTTTTAACCCGTCTGGGTAGGGTATTAAAACCCATAATACGCAACTATACTAATATATCACGTAGGGTATTAAAAGCCATAATACGCAACTATACTAATATAAACTCGTAGCATGAGTATAACACATATATATAAACATGTGTACCACGAGTAGATGGTATATCTAACGAGTTACAAAGGTCTCATTTCTAATGTAACATACGTTACACATCTCAATATAGCTTGTAATCTATCGCGAGCTCCCATAAACATCCCCGGCTAACCTTGTAACCTAGGAACACGTACTTAATATGGAGCTTACTTAGAATAACACTTAGCTTGTCGTAGACAAGCATTAGAAGTAAACTAGGCCATGAGGGGGTGGTTATGCGGCTTATATAACACATAAACTCAATTTCTGAACCATAAATTGTTGTTATGGAACCTTAACAAGATACCCAATACTTTTCTTAACACATACACATGATTAGTGATTTAAGAAAATCAGAGCTTCACATAACGTGTAAAATTCTACAAAACCCCACTTATGACATCAAAATACGATCTTTAAGCATAACCCACTAATGGGTAATCTATAAAAACGAATTATGGAGCATAATCATGATTCATACCTCAAATTGATGGTAGGAACCCTAGCTAAATCGTTTTTGAGCTTATATATGATAACATCTTGCTTCAAATCCACTTGGAAACAAAATCCTAGTTCATATGAGGGACATGTGTGGAACGTGAAGGAGGGAAAAGAGAAGTGTCGAACCTTCTCTGATTTCCCGGATTTATCTAATGATACAAGTCTTTAAATTTAAGTTTCCCCTCTTGACAACTTTAGTCCCTGATTGAAGGATCGTTTCATGGAAAGTCCTTTCTACTTAAAGTTTATGTCATAAGAGGTCCTTTTGACTAACAAGGGTTTATAAAGATAACGTAAGTTAACTCGAAATCTTTTAAATTAATAATAACCCCATGATGCAAAAGTTGGGGTGTTAGAAAATTTAAGAACTATATTAGTTTTTTTTAATCAGTTTTGAAAGACTCATTTATGGATGTTTTTGGTCATGAAATGACCCAAACCGGCTTAAAAGCTACTGTATCTTTTAGTGACTCAGAGTTCCAACTTACGTTTTACTTTCAACCGTTGTAGTTATTTCTGTTTTAAATCTTTTTTTGTTTTTTGTTTTTTTGTGTGTGTGTAAATTTGAGTTTTTAAAAGATAGTTTTGTTCGGGTCAATAAAGTAGTTTGTCACTAGATGGTTCAACATCAAAATGTTGCCAATATCTGTTTACTGTTCAAAACAATTTAGTTATCTATGGTTGTAATTTTATTGCTTTTAATTTGTGGCTGCTGTTTTGAATTTCATCAGAAATCTACCGAGAAGTCCAAATACTCGGTTTGAGCCATTCTCGATTCTTCTCAATCTAAATCCAGATTTTGAGTCGGATTGTGAGCTTAGAGTCATCAAGCTCTTCGGGTACATTGATGTGGCTGATACATACGGACTACGGTCTGATGGGTGGACCTTAACACAAGAACCTGATGTTTGTTATGTTGAGTTATTCAGACGTCTCTGGACTGATCCCATAGACATGATCAATGGTGGGTGTTTGAGCTTTCGCAATCCTAGTTGTTGCCGCTTCGTCCCAATCTCCTCATCAATGGGGATTGCTTTGAATCTCGTGGCTATTAATGAAAAGGAGGATGATTTTTTTCCAATTTGCTGCAATTACATGTATGATTTGGACTTCTCAAGATTTCGACAAAGAATTTAGATGGTAGTTGTGGTCACCGTCTGGGCTGAGGCGAGGGTGGGTACGTGCAAATAAATTACATTCTATTGAGAGATGCAGTAGATGCTACTCTCGAGGTAAGTTTTTATACGAGCCTTGAAAATTTAGAAGTTTGTGGGGGAATAGTTGCGTGTTATGAGGGTGGATTTCCTTTTGAGTGTGATGCTTTCGAGAAGACTTTCTACAAGGCATCACTCCTTGAACTCAATTCTTCTATTCTTAAGAGTGGTCCGGTTCAACTGTAAATCTCAGATGGCCGTACCCAGGAAAGGTTCACTGAAAATTGAAGCACATCTGATAGAAGTTAACTCGCGGACTAAAATTATGAGAACGTCTTGCGATTTCCCTGCACAAACTGAAAGTAGCAGCCAAATTTTTTTAAAAGGGATTGATTGTTGTTTTAAAGTGAAAGTCAACTGGAGCTACGTCCAAGATGTTATGAGCAAATAGATACTCTTCTCTTTTGAGTAGGTTGTTTAACGATGATCATTCAGAACTTTTTAAACATGTTATGACTAGGATATGGTTGACACACGTACATTTGAATCGATATTGATAAAGTACTTTATAATTCAGAGAATTTTCATTATGTTTCATTACACCGTAATCGGTTCAAATATATGATGTATTGTCATTCCTTGATGTTCCGTAACTTCAGCTTATAAATTAAAAATGTATAGTCATTGAGGGTTGTTTGTAAGTTTTGCAGTCTTTTACGTTTTGGCTTATGATGAACCACCTAATAACAAGATGTTATGCATCAAGTATAACTTCTCATTGCATGAAATGGGTCCGATTGGTGAGTGTTGTATCATTTCTGTTTTAGCAAGGATTTATTATTCATGTCATAAGAAATGATGAATGGATAAGCAGTCCCTTTTCGAGATCCAATGTCTTTTGAGTAGGTTCTTCGACGTTGATCAATCAAAACCTTTTAAACATATTATGATTAGAGTGAGGACCGTCTCATGGATTTCTGTGGCCTTGTGCCACTACCATAAAAAGACCCATAAACACACACAAACGGCACTTGTGTTAGTAGTGTCCATATCTAACTTGGGAGAAAACGAGGTTATTAGATTTATAGAGAAGTGAAACCTATATAGTGTTTATTTCATAACAACACGCATATATTGATTAGTATTGAGTCACTTTATTTTGCTTACCCATAAATCCATGCTTACCAAGGGACAAATCCCCACCATCCATCTAGTTTGATCTAATGGTGGGGATTAACCTAAGATTTAGTAAATAAACCTAAGTCCATGTTTTTTTTCTTATCTTTTTTGTTTTTCTTTTTTATTCACTTTTTTTTTTTTTTTTTTCTTTTTCACTTTTTTTTTTTCTTTTTTTTTTCTTTTTTTTTTTCGTGTTTTTTTTTCTTCGATTATATACCTTTTCATCTGTTTTCATATGTTCTTATACGTTTTCTTTCGTTTTGCCCGTTTTCATCATTTTTCTTTCATTTTCGTCCGTTTTTAGATGTGTTTTAATTTTCATACGCTTTTCATTTTCATATGATTCGCCGCTGCCCATTTTCTTAAGTTTTCGCTCGCTTTACATACGCTTTTACTCGACTATCACAAGTGATTTATGTGATATTCAGAATATCACTTGTGATTATCTGAATATCACTTTGTGATATTATGAATATCACCTGTGATTATTTATTTTATGAATATATCACGAATATCAGTTTGTGATATTATGAATATCACTTGTGATTTTCTGGATATCATTGTGTGATATTATGAATATCACGTGTGATTTTCATGTTACAAAACATTAGTTGAAAATCACTTATGATATTCAAAAAATCACTTGTGGTATTCAGAATATCACAAGTGATATTCTGAATATCATAGAATATAACATAATATCACTTGCGATATTCACAGTATCATTTGTGATATTCAGATATCACGTAATATCACATGTGATATTCTCAAACGATGAAAACGCTTTAAAACGCCGAAAACATTTAATAAGGGACTAAAACGCATTGAAAACGACGAAAACGTAAGAAAACGGACGTAATATGTATGAAAACGTAAAAACGTATGAAAACAGGACGCTAAAACGTATGAATAATGGACTAAAACGTAAGAAAATCCGCTTAAAACGATGAAAACGGACAAAATGTATGAAAACGGACAAAAATATATGAAAACGGGCGAAAACGTATGAAAACGGACAAAAAATAGATGAAAACGTATGAAAGGGAAGAAAAAAAAACGCGAATTAAAAAAAACAAACAAATAAAAGAAAACGTGAATATAAAAAAATGTGAATTTAAAAAAAAAACGTAAATATTACCAAAAAAACGTTAAAAAAATTGATTATAACTAAAAACGTGAATAATTAAAAAAAAAACAAAAAAACAAAAAAAAAAGGAAAGAAAGACAAAAAAAACATGGACTTAGGTTTAGACATATTAAATCTTTGGTTAATCCCCACCATTAGATCAAACTAGATGAATGGTGGGGATTTGTCCCTTGGTAAGCATCAAAATAAGAGTAAGCATTTGAAAATTCCTCATATTGATTATTATGTTCACACATTGTTATAATACTAAATGACGGACCAATATTTGTGACAAATTAATAAGTTTAAAATTTGATGTTTAGTGCAATTTTACTCCCACATTGAAGAAAGGCAAAAGCAAACGTCTATATATAAGGTTGATAGTTACTCCGGTTGTTGAATTGTTATATGGTTGTACGTTAATACATATGCAATGTTCACAGTACAATCCCGTAAAACCTTTTTTTTTAAAAGAAAAAAACGTGACTTCAGTTTTTAACTAAGCGCACTAATATAAGTTGTAAGAAAATGTGGATAACTATCAAATTAAAAGTTATATGCAAAGGAAGGGGAATTTATCCTTTCAATACACTAGAAGTCGTAATTTTCATTGGTGGTATTGGTAGTGAGTTTCTTTGTGGTTGTTTGAACCTTTTAAACATGTTATGATTAGAGTGGGGACCGTCTTATGGATTTAGGTGGCCTTGTGCCACTATCATAAAAAGGCCCATAAACACACACAAACGACACATGTGTTAGTAGTGTCTATTCTAACTTGGGAGAAAATGAGGTTATTAGATTTATAGAGAACTGAAACCTATATAGTGTTTATTTCATAACAACACGTATATATTGAATATTGATTATTATGTTCACACATTGTTATCTATACTACTTATAATAGAGGAATGAATCTCTCTCCCCATGGTCTTAAAATTAAGACTTACAAAATACAAAGCCTATTGTACAATACATAATGCACGATTAATGATCTTTCTCATCAATATTAATTTTAAGACTTACAAGTCTTAAAGCTTAATGTACAAAATACAAAACACTATTAATGTGGTCAAAATATTTAATGTAGTCAATTAATTAATAGGTCAATAAATACAATTAATGCAGTTATTAAAACACCCCTTACACAAGAAATACAAATTATCAAGCATATAGTACAACAAACTTAAACACAATTCGTGCATTAAATGTCACTAATACAAATAATAAAGCACATTATACAAATATTCAAACCCAAACGGGCAACGGGCCAAATGCTCCCGAGCCCGTCATCCCAACCAAACGGTCGAGCCGAAGGGCATGGGCCAAACGGGGTCGAGCTCGAACGAGAACGGGCCAAACGGGCTCGAGCCGGAACGGGCACGGACTAAACAAAATTTTTGATCCCCGTAAATTTGTTGTAAAAAAAAACATAATAAACTTAAATACATGATTCACCGAAAAATTTTATTTCAGGGTACCCGCCGCCGCAACGCGCGCGTTAGTCTATATTACATTATAATGTATTTAGGACTTTCTATAAAAAGAAGTCTTAAAAATATAAGCCTACACATGTTACTATAATTAGTAATTCATATAATTAAAAAAAGAAACATAATGTACAACACTTTAATGCACATAATTTTTAGACGTACTAGACAAGAAGCATAGCGTACACCACTTTAATTCACATATTAAAAAAAAACAAAATACCACATTAATGATATTTAATATAGTCAATTAATTAACTGATTAATAAATACAATTTATACAATTATTAAAACACCCATAACATAATAAATACAAATTATCAAACATATTGTACAACCAAATTAAACACAATTCTGCATTAAATGTCACTAATACAAATAATATTATACAAATAATATTCAAGCCCGAACGGGCAATAGGCCAAATAGGCTTGAGCCCGAACGGACGCAGGCCAAACGGGCTTGAGCCCGAATGGGCACGGGTCAAACGAAATTCTTGAAATTCGTAAATTTATTGTCAAAAAGAACATACTAAACAAAAATACATGATTCACATGAAAATTTTATTTGATTGCACGCAACCAATTAGCGCCACCCACTCGCATTAAATGTCACTAATACAAATAATAAAGCACAATAAACAAATATTAAAGCCCGAACGAGCAACGGGCAAAATGGGCTGGAGCCCGAACAGGCGCAGGCCAAACGGGCTCGAGCCCGAACAAGCGTGGGCCAAACGGGCTCGAACCCAACCCGAGGCACGGCCAACGAGCTCGAGCCGAGCGGCACCTGCTAAATGAAATTCTTCATATCCGTAAATTTATTGTCAAAAAGAACATAATAAACTAAAATACATGATTTATCAAAAACAATTATTTCAGGATACCCGCCGCCGCAACGCGCGGGTACCATGCTAGTAATACTAAAGGACGGACCATTATTTGAGACAAATTAAGAAGTTTAAAATTAAGTGAATTACATAATTGTTCCTTAAGGTTTACCGGATCTTGCATATATTGTCCATGTGTTTTTTTTGACGGGTCATGTCCTTGTGGTATGCAAAAATTACGGGTCATGTCCAATTTACTAACGGTCGTTAAAAAAGGACTAACGTGATATAGATGCATAACGTGAGGGGCTAAAATTGTATATGTGAAACCCGGTAAACCTTAGGGACCATTTACGTAATTAACTCAGAAAAAAAAATTATTATACTTAAATTTTGGGCTTATGTACAATGTGAGGGCCTAAAAAAACTTATTTTTTTATTTAAAAAAAAATTATTTAACTTAAATTTTGGGCTTATGTACAACGTGAGGGCCTAAATTTTTTTATTGATACTTGAAAAACTTAGAAAAACCTTATTAATATATATATATATGTGTGTGTGTGTATATATATATATATATATATATATATATATATATATATATATATACTAAATGGTTATTTTAACTAAATAAAATGCTGTAATCTGCGAGACTAGATCTTCGTAGTTCATTTTTTGATCAATGGTGGAGGGTGCACATGGCATTTTGGTAAATAAATAGAAGTTATTTTCTGAATTTTAATTAAATATAGGGCCATTTTCGGTATTTCACTCCCATAAAATATGATCAACTTACTTCTCGGAGAAGTTGATCATAACTCCCTCCCACTTATTCTGCAACAAATCAGTTCCATATTTAACTCACCAAATCAAAAAAAAAAAAAAAAAAAAAAAAAAAAAAAAAAAAAAAAAAACACAAGAATCTTATCCTTATTCATCGATTAAAAGCCCCAAATTTCTAGGGTTTTTATAACATAAAATCGTTCCTTCTGAAGAATATAATGAAACACGCTGTTTTTTTTAGAGAGGAAAATGGCAAGTATTGGTTATAATCGTTGTTTTGATTGTGTTATTAAGCAGTACTTTAGTGTCAATTGATGTTTAATTAACAAAAAAAAACTATTTATCAAACTGCACGTGTATTTTTTTTAAGGTGGGTCATATTATTCAAACAATTGATGATTTGATCATTGTTAGTAATCAAAATAAGTTAGTGTTGATTGATCATTGTTCTGTTACACATTAACATTTTGTTGATATGATTTTAGTTTTTGTGTTTTTTAGTTTTTGGTTTTTGTTGGTAACCTATGTTTTAGATGATTTTTTTCTTCAATTAGTTTTGTAAAAAAGAAGGTTTCTAATGTTCGTTAGTAATTTTTTGTGTTTGAAAAATGCAATTGTAGGGTAGTGTGTATGTTAGGTTATGTTTTATTATGTTTTGATGTATATTTTGGTTGTTGTGAATGAATAACATGTGTGTTATTTTAAAAGGGCAACTTTGAATATCAGGTTAGATTATGAAGTTCATGTTACTTTTTCGGTAGTTCATCAACAACCATGTATGATAAAAAAGAATGTGTTAATTTGGTTGACGAATACAAACATATGTTTGTAAAAGGGATGTATAATGATTGTTTATAGTTATTTGTAAACATGGAAACATATGTGTTAAAGATGATATACATGTTAGTGTAACGCTTGATTGGCTTGAATAATATGATTAGAACATGTTCATACGGCTTGGTTATGTGTCTTTATATGGTTTATTGATATAAACATCTTGTTGCATATGGTTTTGTTATCTGAGATTAACATGTATGTTGCAGTAAACAGTTGTGTTGTCCGGCTTTGTATGGTATTTCGGTATAAACATCTGTTTTACAACATTTTATTAATGTTTTAATACGACAAGCATCTGTATATGTATTGTTTTCTGATATCATAATATTGTTGTATATGGTTTGTTAATATGATATAAACATGTATGATGAGTTAAACATGTGTGTTAGTTTGGAAAACTGATATAAGAATCTGTAAATGTATAGTTAAAACATGTGTATAAGTTTTGTAAATGGTATTGTATATTTTTTTGAAGTTGTTCTGTACACACATGTATTTGGGGATATGTAATACGGTAACTCCTGAAACACTTGTATTTGGGGATATTTTTTTGAAGTTGTTCTGTACACACATGTATTTGGGGATATGTGATATGGTAACTCATGAAACACTTGTATTTGGGAATATTTTTTTGAAGTTGTTCTGTACAACAACATATGTATTTGGGGATATTTTTTTGAAGTTGTTCTATACACACATGTATGTTTTACATACAAATTTGATTATATTTTTATAGTTTTGATAGATATTGACTTTTAGATTAAGTATTTATGAAAGGCGCTACTGAGAATGATGCGAATGTTTATATGTTTTACAGATTTAGGAAGCTACATAATGAAACATAACAAAACGGTGGTTAAGGAGAATACAATAGATGACCCTATTGATGTAGATGTGGAGAATAGCAATGATGACTTTGAAGAACAGGTTCAACCAAACCAAGGAAGTCCTGTGAGCCGTGGTATGCAATAATAATTTTTGGGCGTTGCATTTATTAGTTAAACATATAGAACACCTGTGAAATGGAGAAGAAGCATGATACTAGGAAGAGTAGAGAACAAAACCCCTGAGAAGAAAGGTAACATTGATATAAATCTTATACGAAGACGTATTACACTTGTGTTTAATCTTATAATAATAATATAACTAATGACATATGTAGGGAATGCTGGTAGGAAAGGGACAAAGCGAGGTGCTGTTAATGTTGTTAGTAAAAACACAAAGAAGCAGAAAGGTATTGATTAGATGGTGTGTGTATGCGTAACATGTGTGTAACAGTCTTTGTATTAATCCATACACATGTGTGATATTTGTTGCAGTGGGTGTTATAAATGAAGCTGATGTAGCCGGCCATCAGAAGTAAGGTCAGAAGTTAAGACGGCGATAAAAAGTACTAAAGGGAAAAAACATTCCGTAGATATCTCAACCACATTAAGAACACGGTCTAGCCCACACCCGTTTTATCTAGCTGTAACAACCATTAGTCCTAACCAAGAAGCCTGTATTGATTCACTAGGTTTTGGAAGTTTACTTGAATTTAAGGTGGATGGGATACCTGCAAAATTAGGATTTTACGTGGTTAAAAACTTTGATGGGGAAAAAATGGAAATTAAGTTGGCTAGAGGTTCGCTTAGAGTAGATTGTGAAACAATAAGTCAAATGCTAGGTTTAAAGAATGAGGGGGATAATATAATGCTTGCTGAAGTGACGGATAATACGGAAATGATAGAGGAGTGGAAGAATCAGTATCCAATGGATGAAGGAAGAATAACACCAACTGTTGTTAGGAAATTGATACGAAGTACGAAGGTTGTTGACCTTAACTTCAAATTGAATTTCATCGTATTGTTTGCAAATGTTATCGGTAGTTGCTCTAAGACTGGTCCTGTGACTTGGCAATTTTAAAACATATTAGCCCAAATACCGAGTTTCATAAAATAAACTGGTGTCAGTTTTTGCTTGATAGCCTTCTAAACTGCAAAGATGGATGGAAGCCAAAAGTGAAAAACAACTACTTCTGTGGACCATTGACATTGTTAACGATAATATAGAATACTTAAATACTCTAGTTTATATATGTGCACATGTATAGTATTGTAACTGATTAGAATTAATCATAACGCAGATGATTTACGTGATGGTGGAACGAAATGTGAGTCTCTGCCAGTTGCCCGTAAAAGACCACCAACTTGTAAATGGTCAATGGATCTGTTGCAAGAAAGGGAAAAAGCTGAATTAGACGCGGGTGGATGTGGTCAGGGGGAAGTGGAACCTCCGTATGAGGAGGAAGAAGAGGATGGATTCCCGGAAGAATTAGAGGTAATTTCCTACAAATGTACATGAGTGTCAATATAATTGAATCTGTGCTTGCATTTACATTACGTTTATACACATGTATAGTATTGAAAATATGTGTGTACGTTTTGATTCCCTTTTGTATACAATTTCTATGATAATCGAAAACTAGTTGCTAGTTTAAAATATGAAATACGGTTAACCATATATGTTTGTTGAGTGTACATATGGTAGTTTACACACTGTTATGTTGTATATGGTATTTTTTTTATCTGATTTGTAAATTGATACATGTATATGCAGGGGTTTGTCTGGAAGCTTGGGAAGTATATTGAAACTATCAAAAAGGCTGGTTCATGTTTTGAAAAAAACATGTGCTTAGGCTTGGTGGTTTTTCTAGAAAGTGAGGACTTAAAAGCATTAGAAAATAAGTATATGGAGGTATTGCGTATGTTGGATGTGGCAAATGATGGGAAAGGTTTGAAAAGGGGAGGGACATCTGGAGGAATGGGTCCCAAAGAAAATGTTGAAGTTCTTTGCATTATAGAAGTGGTAGTAGTAATTTGGCCGGAGCTGGGTGGTTTGACACACCAGAAGCTGCGTTAGGGATGCAAACACAAGCATTAGTGCTAGCTAGTGTTGATAATGTTTCTGTTGAGTCTAGGAAAGGGAAGGGTGTGGCAATAGATGATTTGCCATCGCATAGCTTGAATTTTACATAGAGTTATGAGGAACTAAAAGTTGCAGCAAATAAGGAGCGTTCAGGCAAGAAACCGATAGCAGTCGCAGCGGTTCCAGTTAGATTTGTTCCACCAAATGTTCCTGTTCAAGGAATAGGTAAACAACGTGGAAAAAGAGAGCAAGTAGTTAGTGCACAAATGAGATCACCGTTTGTTGTCTGAGCTGTCGATTTCAGTCCATTGAATGCGCAAGAGAAGAAGGTGTGCAAGCTTTTGTTTGAGGTGTCTCGAGATCCTGAATAAGTAAATTGTTAAAGTATATTTATTCAATTTCATTGAACATTACAAGATATGTGTAGTTTCAAAAAAAGCATACATGTTTATATATATATATATATATATATATATATATATATATATATATATATATATATATATGATTGCATTTATTCATGTGTTTACATAGGTTAAAAAAATGGAATGAAGATATATATTGAAGGGTCTATCTATAACATGTGTAAAAAAAATAATACACATGTATGATGATGCTAAAAGTAAAAGGCATAATCCGTATAATGAATCTGATACAAGTATACAGTTAAATATTTTAGAGGCATTCAACTATATATTTACATGTATGCTAATACACTTTTTAATGTTATTACCTTGTAAGTGAAATATTTATATAATCTGATACATGTATGCTAATACACTTTATATATAGATATACAACCTGATACATGTATAAATTTATATACTTTATAGTCATTTAAATATATATTTACATGTGTACTAATATATTTTGTAATTTGTATACGTTAGAGTCATTTGAAATTTATATTTACATGTGTGCTTATACATACTTTGTTATTTTCTTCCCGTGTAAGTGAAATATTATTCAGCACCAAAAATGGACACAGTTCAAGCCGATTGATGTTGGAGAGTTTGGGCCAATCGCAACATGTGGTGCCGAATGTAATAAATGCATGGTCAGAAATATTGAATATCAGTTAACGTACAAGAGATCCAATTTCACCTGTTCAGTATTTTATGCCAACTTTTATAGTGGTAAGTATTCTGATATGACATATAAAATAGCATAAAAAGTGTGAATAATGTTATTAAAGTACAAATATATTGATTCTTAAAACAGACCGAAAGGTTCCGAAATGTGCTATACAGTCTTTGATGAAAGGATGAAGATGTTGTTGAAGATGTTGATAGGGCACTAGCAAAAGATGGCAAGACTAAAGCGTTTAAAGGAGTTGAACCTGTAAGTATTCTTTGTTTAATTGGTAGTAGTTAACATTTCTATAATTGAAACTTTACACATGTGTATATCAAGTGAATACATAGGTGTGTATTTACTGGAACTGTCGACTGTTTAGGTAGTGATTTTTATTCAAATGAAAACGTGTAACTGAATTTTAAAATTGCTATCTGAATTTTAGTATGCAACATTTTTATAATTGGAAAATATCACATGTGTATATTAAGTGAATATATAGTTGTGTAGTTTTTGGAACTTTCTGTCTATTTTAGCAAGTGACTGATTATATTGTTGTATGCAACATTTGTATTAGGGGAATTTACACATGTGTATATGGTTCTGTAATAAAAATGCAGGTGTTTATTCCTGTGTTAAATGGGGAACACAATTGTAATATTCAATTTAAAGAAATCTGGTGTCTGGATGTTGGATAGCATTATAGCAAGGGTAGTAGGAATGTTGTAACCAAGAAGGGTAAGAAAACTCCACCGGCTAGGAAAATAGTCGACGGTGAAGAAACAGTCTAAGATGATAGCGTGAAGGCATAAAACACGAAAATCTAAAACCGATTAAAGACTAAATACCCTTGGAATCGAAATTTATAAAATAGGTAAAATGCGTTTATATCATTTAACGAATTTAAATACTTAACTTTTGAATAAATAAAACCTAACTAAAATATATTACGTGATCGATTTGAATACGGCGAAGATTTAACGTTTCGTAAATAACTTGGGTAGTGTTTGTTTGTTTCGATGGACCTTAGGCCGAAGCCCATATGTGTGCGTGTGTTTGGTGTGTTCGGTTGGGCCAAACCAAGAAAGATCTCAAGCCTAAATCAAATACAACTACTATATATACAACACCTAATCACAAGATTGAAACCCTAGTTTTATTGTTGCCTCTTTTCTTTTCTTTTGCTCTTGCTCGGCCGATTATCAAACACCCTTGGTGTCAGATTTTTCTCAACCAAGTCAAGGTATAACCTATTCTCGTCTTTGTTTGATGTACCTTGCGTTTGTATATTGTTATATGTTATGTTTTTGTCGAGTTTGTTGTTTTGTTTGTGCCGTAACCGAATGGAAACCAAAACAAGGAAACCCTAATGATTAAACCTACAAGTATTTAAGAGTTATATGCGTAATATGTAATATTGAATCGGGTCATGGCTATGTCGAGTTAATAAGGGCCGAACTATATGTAACTATAACCGAACCATGCATAACATTCGAATAAGGTATAAAACATGATAACTTGAATGAGTTAAGTATGTAAATGAGCTAGGACTTGCGTAAAACCTAATAGCCGAAAACCCTAATTTGAACCGAACCATGTATAAGGTTTGAAAGTGCATTAAGTAAGTAAAGGTCATGTTAATGTAAACCTAGTTTTGATATGTTGTCGGTATGGTATGCCAAACCCTAATGGTGTAAGCGTGTAATTAATCTGAGTAATAAGTAACTTGTATGTCATAAAATCATAAGCATTATATGGTGAAACATAAAAGGAAAGATTGTTTTTATAACGTGTTAGGTTAAGTAACGAGTCATTAAAAGACGTAACATGTAAGTTCATGCATATTAATGAGATATTAAAGAATAGAAACCCTAGAACATAAATGAGAGTCGATTATGGTTTTGAAGCTAAGTATATTAAATCGTTATTTTATTTGTGAGTTATGACGTTTAAACTATTTTCACATTTAACCCTAAACTTTAATTAATGACATAATGAACCCTAATCTACGATGTTAATTATAAAACACTTAAGTCTCATTTAATTATAAAACCCTAAAGTATTAAGATCATTAAATATACTAAGTATGAGCATAAATATTAAAAGATCATTTAAACGATTATGGAATCATAAATAACATGTCTGACCGTTAATGTGTATAGGTTACGTGAAGAAAGGAATAATCCTTTGCTTTCCTGTTTCTTCTTTTCGACCATTTGCTTTGGAATAAGAGTGGAATATTACGACCTTTTGTGAAAGGTTTCTTATAATGTTTTCTTTTAGTTTAGCTTTCATATTAGGATTTCCTAAGCCTTTGCTATGAACCTAATGTGTCTATTTGGTACATTGCTTATCGAACTTTGATTTTTGAATCATAAAACATTTGATTTTGAACTATATGAAGACTTTGATTTTGAAAACATGATTTAACGTTTGATAAAATATGATCTATGTCGATTATGACATTCTTATTTGACCTAAGATAGTTTGACACCAGACCAATATTAACTAGTCATGGGGTTCCATGTCCGTCGATAATGCCAGACATGAATACTGAGCGTGAGGTGAAGTTCACCCGTCCCTTTCTGTTATTTGTTATGCGCTCAAGTTATATTATATTATCAATGTATGTTTGTGGGGCGTATGGGTGCATCCTAGATCACATTATATGTTATATATTATATGTTATATGCTATATGTTATCGATGATTGATCTGCGTGCATGCCGTCCCATAACTCTGGTAGGTCTCCCTTACAAATGTTGCCTTATGTGAATATGATTATGTTTATGATATGGCATATGTATTTGGGCTCGAGGTAGTTAGCTATAAAACTTATATTATCACGATTTATCTTTGAAATGATTATGATTTTGCTATATTTCTTTCATTTTATTTAGTTTAGTTCGTTTAAGTATTAGTTTTTTTGTATATGTCATTGGGCTTTTGAGCTCGGCCGCACTTTTCTTTTTCCGCGGGTATCTAAGCATTGGACAGGTATTGCTTTGGGATGAGTCTTTGTGTGGACTTACCTTAGAGATTTTAGCTTTGATCTTATGATGCAACTTAGACTTTATTTTTAGACATTTCTTTTAGGTTTATTTTCGGCTGGGACCTATGTATTAAAGTCATTTTGACTTGGATTATTTCAATATTTATGTTGAGATTTCTTTTGGATTATATGTTTGCTTTTTGATATGACACATTCGCATGATTCCTTTAGATTCCTTTAGCCGAATTGGTAATTCAATTTAGCATGAGCCATTTGACTTGTAGTCGGACACATGACATATGGAACCTAGGTTTTGAGACCTTAGAGCTTAGGATTTGACTGTGAGGATTTGGTAGACTTTAGGATTCCTTCTGCTTCCATTTCGTATCTACTTCATTGTTCATTTTGCTAATCGTTTGAATATCGTTCGGATGGTTCAAACTGTCCATACCGTGGCGTGGATGGAGACGATGATGCTACTAACATGGATCTTGCGATTGCTAATGCTCCATTCTCTTTTCCAGTCGGACTATACGAGATGATGGAGCAATTGATGAGCAACATTGTAATGAATGGTGCGCCAGTGATCGTGGAAATCAACCGTAAGGTATGCACTTGTCAGCAGTTCCGGTAAGCTCAAGCCTCTTTTTGTTTGCACTTCTGCTACTCCCTCGAAGTAGAGGACCGGATCTCATATTGGAATTTGAAATCTTTGGGTTGTGGAGCGAGTTTAAGACACGTTTGGTGCATTCAAATGGAAGGTGATGCTTTAAATTGGTGGAAGGCACTCAAACAAGCAAGAGGAGGATGCTTTTCTTTTTACTTGTACTGGGCCGAGTTTGGACTATCTTCTATAACCGCTACGATCTTTGGCTTGACAAAGATAAGGAGAGGATTATCGGGCAATCTACGTTTGATATAGAATTAATGAGTACATAAGGTAGGTTTATGAAAGTGGTGAGTTTGTGGGAGCTATTGCAGAGACGGTAGAAGCGTCAAGCTAAGCACTTAAGAATGGGGAAGAAAGTGGGTGTTGACCCGACCTTAATATTGAGTATGAGAATGTATGGCTGCTGTGTATGGTCATAACATTGAGATCTTTCATGAGGTTTGGGTTCCAACAAGCGTAATCGCGATGGTGGTCCAGTTCAAGGTAGGACTCAAGAAATGACTATAAGGAAAACTACGGTAGGAGTTATGATTCGAGTCAAGTGGATGAGTTGATCACGGTAGGTCATGGAAGGAATGTTGACCTTTGGGCGTCACGAGGGCGAAATTGAAAATAAAATGGAATGGAAGTGATCGTAAGAACCAAGGTAACAATATGTAATTACAACAAGGATCCCGTCGGCTAGGATCAAATCGAAGTCGTGCTCTAGGATCTTCTAGTCAGCAGGAGAGGACAGTGAGGTTTTGCCTCACTCCACCTATTTGTACTACTTGTGGAAGGGCTCATCAGGCGGTGTTTCAAGGTGGCTGGTTGTTTTGCTTGTCTCCACTTGCTCGCAAATTAAAGATTGTCCTAAGAAGAACGAAACGATTCCCCGGAAACTACATCAAGCCGCTGACGCTACTCTTTGGGCGTGTCTATCTTTGCTACTACATGTAACAGTGCGGAGGCCTTCAGGTACCATTACGGCGCACTCTTTTCATTGATGATTATGCTATCTTGGTTTTGTTGATACGATTGCCACACACTCCATTATATCTATCACATTTGCTAGAAACTTAATATGAAGCCCAAGCCGTTAACAAATCACTTATGATTTCTCGCTATGAAAAACCCGCGTGATCATTGTCATAAATACGTTAAGTGTCCTCTTACGTTTTGATGATGGTATTAAACTTTGCAATCGTATCCTCCGATATGGTGCGACTTTGATATCATTCTAGGCATGGATTGGTTGGCTTACCATAGAGCTTCAATTGATTGCTATGCTAGAGCGGTGATCTTTGGAGCGTAAAAACATCTGAATTGGTTTATCATGGTTCTCAACCTCTAAAATCGTTAAGCTCATTTCAGTATGAAGGCGCGGATCATGATTGCTCATGGGTGCCAAGGTTTTCTAGCATCACGTTAAGGACACATCTTTGGAGAGTCCTAACATTGAAAATCTTTAGGTTGTTTCTTGAATTCTTGGCGTTTTTCAGATGAACTCCACGGACTTCCCATTTCGAGAAGTTGAGTTTAGCATTGAGTTAATTCACGGTCTTTGAACGATTTGAAGGCTCAGTATCGCATAACAGCAAACTTGAAGGAGTTGAAGGAGCGGTACAAGAGATGATAGAAAGTGGATTTATTAAGCCCGGTGTTTCTCCATGGGGTGCACTTTTGTTTGTGAAGAAGAAGGATGGAAGCATCGCGTCATGTATGATACGAGTGAGAACTTAATCGTATTACCATTAGTAACCGTTATCCTTTGCAGCGTATTGATGATTTGTTTGATCAAGCTGCAAGGAGCTAAGTTCTTTTGAAGATTGACTTGGTCTGGTTATCATCGATTCGTGTGAAGGGAGCAAGATGTTCTAAGACCGCGTTTAAATTACCGGATATGGTCATTAAATTCCTCGTTATGCCTTTTGGTTTGACCAATCGCTTCTTTGTGTTTATGGACCTGCTGAATCGTGTTTTCCATGAGTTTCTCGACAAGTTCGTTATTGTTTTCATCGACAAAATTTTAGTTTACTCCAAGTCTGAAGAAGAGCATGAAGAACATCTCTGGATAGTTTTAGAGATTTTGAGGAAGAAGAAGTTGTAGTTATGCATGGAATTTTGAAGTCACGAATTTTGGTTTAGACAAGTCGCTTTCCTTGGTCATATTGTATGGTGATGGTATCACCATGGATTAGATCTAAAGTTGAGGCTATCACTAAATGGCCAAGAAGACCTACGGCAGTGGTGAGGTTAGGAGTTTTCTTGGACTTCTTTGGTTACTAGGCATTTTGTTGAAGGTTTCTCTCGCTTAGCTCTACCCAACAACCCGATGAGGAAAGGTGAAAAGTTTGTATGGACGGATGAGCGAGAAGAGTCTTGAAAGTTGAAAGCGAGGAGATTGGTGTGCACTCCTATTTTGACTCTCCCAGTAGTTACGGAGGATTTCAAATTCTGATGATGCATCTAAGAAAGGATTAGGTTGTGTTTTGATGCAACATGGAAAGGTAATAGCTTATGCTTCGAGGGAGCTAAAACCTTATGAGGAGAATTACCCAACTCATGACCTTGAGTTAGGCTGCGGTGGTGTTGGCGTTGAAGATTTGGAGACATTACTTGTATGGGGCGTGTGATATATTCACTAATCATAAGAGTCTCAAGTATATTTTCACTCAGAAGGAACTTAACATGAGACAAAGAAGATGGTTAGAACTTCTTAAGGATTGACACCACATTCGGTACCATCCGAGTAAGGCTAGCGTAGTTGCTGGCCTTAACAGGAATCGGGCATTCTTGCGAAGTATCAAGATTGAGCCTAGGATTTTGCGTGACTTAGAGTTTGGATGTTGAGTTGTGTGTCGAGTTTTTGATGGATCTTGGCTAGTATGAAGGTGGAGTCGAACCTTATCTGCAAATTAAAGAAGCTCGAGAAAAGATGGCTGTACATTTGTGGCGTGGTGCAAAATGTTGAAGAAGGTAAGCGAGTAGTTTAAGGTTGATAATAGCGGTATTGTATGGTATGGAGATAGGCTTTGTATTCCCCGATGATCGGTGCCATTGAAAAGTTATGGTAAGCTCATAGTTCTCCTTTCACTATCCATCCTGGTTCTACCAAGATGTATAGGGATTTG
Source organism: Chrysanthemum makinoi (assembly GCA_910596185.1). Lineage (NCBI taxonomy): Eukaryota > Viridiplantae > Streptophyta > Magnoliopsida > Asterales > Asteraceae > Chrysanthemum > Chrysanthemum makinoi. The sequence goes on from OU343222.1 coordinate 10,422,373, forward strand.
AAGCAGAACTTTTGGTGGAATGGCATGAAGCAAGATGTGGCGACGTTTGTGTCGAAGTGTATGATTTGTCGGCGAGGTTAAGATCGAACATCAAAGGGCTAGTGGATTATTACAGCCATTGGATATTCAGACATGGAAGTGGGATAAGATATCTATGGATTTTGTGACTGGACTACCTCTTACTCGGAAGAAGCATGACGCGATTTGGGTAGTTGTTGATCGACTAACCAAATCGCTCATTCTTGCCAATCGAAAAGGATTTTGGTATTGGTAAATTGGCGGAGATTTTAAATGAAATCGTTAGACTTCATGGTACTCCGGCATCTATTGTGTCAATGAGATCCGCGTTTTACTTCGTTTGGAAAGGTTTGCGAGAAAGCTTGGGGTACTCGACTTAATTTTAGTCGGCATTTCATCCTCAAGCAGTTGTTGGTCGAGAGAGGGACTATCTGGACCTTAGAGGATATGCTCAGGCTTGTGCTTTAGAATGGGTGGCGGTTGGGATGAATATTAATGTTTAGTAGAGTTTGCATACAACAACAGTTGGCATGCTAGCATTAAGAAGCGCACCGTTTGAACTTCTTTATGAAAGAAATGTAGATCACCTATTTCTTTGGGATGAAGTAGGTGAAGCGTTTGATTGAAGGTCCGGAAATGATCGAGATCACTAATGAAAGTAGCGGTTGCTAGAGAAAAGTTGAAGGAAGCTAGGTCTCATCGGAAAAGTTATCTTGGAAACAAGCATCGTCGTAATTTAGAATTTTGGGTTGGAGATCGTGTATTTTTGAAAGTTTCGCCGTTTAGAGGTGTGAAGCGTTTTGGAATCAAGGGCAAGCTCAGTCCTCGATTTATCGGACCGTTTGAAATTCTAGAGCGTATAGGAGAAGTTTCGTATCGATTAGCACTTCCGCCTCAGTTATCGCATGTTCATGCGTTTTCCATGTATCACTCCTAGGGGATACAACTATCATCCGTTACCGTTTGCTTTATCCGTTTGATCAAATTCAATCCGATATGTCTTTATCTCGAAGAAGGAAGCTATTAGGAAGGCAAGAAAGAGTTATGAGAAATAAAGTCATTCCGTTCGTCAAGATTCTTTGGAAAAATCATCAGGAGCGTGAGGCTACTTGGGAAGCCGAGGATCGCGAGAGCTAGTTATCCTCATTTCTTTGAATAGTTTGGTATGTTTTCGTTTTCGTTTTCGTTTTCATTTTCGTTTGATTTCATTTCAATTTTAGAGGGCGAAAATTTTTTCTTTAGAGGAAGAATTGTAAAACACGAAAATCTAAAACGATTAAACTAAAATACCCTTGGAATCGAAATTTATAAAATACGTAAAATGCGTTTATATCATTTAGCAATTTAAATACTTAACTATGAATAAATAAAACCTAACTAAAATATATTACGTTGATCGATTTTTAGTGCAGCCAAGATTTAACGTTTAGTAAATAACTTGGGCGTGTTTGTTTGTTCGATGGACCTTGGCGAAGCCCATATGTATGTGTCGCGTGTGTTGGTGTGTTGGTTGGGCCAAACCGAAACCCAAAGATCTCCCAAGCCTAAATCAAATACAACTACTATATATACAACACCTAATCACAAGATTGGAACCCTAGTTTTATTGTTGCCTCTTTTCTTTTCTTTTGCTCTTGCTCGGCCGATTATCAAACACCCTTGGTGTCGAGATTTTTGCTCAACCAAGTCAAGGTATAACCTATTCTCGTCTTTGTTTGATGTACCTTGCGTTTGTATATTGTTATATGTTATGTTTTGTGAGTTTGTTGTTTTGTTTGTGGCCAGAACAGAATGGAAACCAAAACAAGGAAACCACTAATGATTAAACCTTACAAGTATTTAAGAGTTATATGCGTAATATGTAATATTGAATGGTCATGGCTATGTCGGAGTTAATAAGGGCGAACCATATGTAACTATAACGAACCATGCATAACATTCGAATAAGGTATAAAACATGATAACTTGAATGAGTTAAGTATGTAAATGAGCTAGGACTTGCGTAAAACCTAATAGCCGAAAACCTAATTTGAACGAACCATGTATAAGGTTTAAAAGTGCATTAAGTAAGTAAAGGTCATGTTAATGTAAACCCTAGTTTTGATATGTTAATGTCGGTATGGTATGCCAAACCCTAATGGTGTAAGCGTGTAATTATCGGTAATAAGTAACTTGTATGTCACATAAAATCATAGCGTATATGGTGAAACATAAAAGGAAAGATTATTTTTATGGCGTGTTAGGTTAAGTAGCGGAGTCATTAAAAGTAACATGTAAGTTCATGCATATTAATGAGATATTAAAGAATAGAAACTCTAGAACATAAATGAGAGTCGATTAGGGTTTTGAAGCTAAGTATATTAAATCGTTATTTTATGTGTGAGTTATGACGTTTAAACTATTTTCACATTTAACCCTAAACTTTAATTAATGACATAATGAACCCTAATCTACGATGTTAATTATAAAACACTTAAGTCTCATTTAATTATAAAACCCTAAAGTATTAAGATCATTAAATATACTAAGTATGAGCGCCAAATATTAAAAGATCATTTCGACGATTATGGAATCATAAATAACATGTACGGCCGTTAATGTGTATAGGTTACGTGAAGAAGGAATAATCATTTGCTTTCCTGTTTCTTCTTTTCGACCATTTGCTTTGGAATAAGTCTGAGATATTAGACCTTTGGTAAAGGTTTCTTATAATGTTTTCTTTTAGTTACGCTTTCATATAGGATTTCCTAAGCCTTTGCTATGAACCTAATGTGTCTATTTGGTACTTTGCTTATCTGAACTTTGATTTTTGGATCATAAAACATTTGATTTTGAACTATATGATATGAAGACTTTGATTTTGAAAACATGATTTAATGTTTGATAAAATATGATCTATGTCGATTATGACATTCTTATTTGATCTAAGATAGTTTGACACCCGAGCCAATTATTAACTAGTCATGGGGGTTCCATGTCCGTGTCGATAATGCATTCGACATGACTCTAGAGGCGATGAAAGTGAAGTTACGCCACGTCCCTTATCTGATATTTGTTATGAGCTCAAGTTATATTATATTATCAATGTATGTTTGTGGGGCGTATGGGTGCATCCTACATCTGTTATATGCTATATATTATATGTTATATGCTATATGTTATCGATGATTGATCTTTGCGTGCATCTTGCGTCATATGCTCTGGTAGTCTCCACAAATGTTGCCTTATGTGAATATGATTATGTTTATGATATGGCATATGTATTTGGGCTCGAGTTAGTTAGCTATAAAACTTCTATTATCCGATTTATCTTTTGAAATGATTATGATTTTGCTATCTTTCTTTTTTATTTCATTATTCGTTCGTTTAGTATTAGTTTTGCTTGTATATCGTTCCTTTGGGCTTTTGAAGGCTTCGGCCGCACTTTCTTTTTTTCATGGCAGGTATCTAAGCATTGGAATTTGGTATTGCTTTGGGATGAGTCTTTGTGTGGACTTACCTTAGAGATTTTTAGCTTTGATCTTATGATGCCACTTAGACTTTATTTTTTTAGACATTTCTTTTGGAGTTTATTTTTCCGCTGGGACCTATGTATTGAAGTCATTTTGACTTGGATTATTTCAATATTTATGTTGAGATTTCTTTTGGATTATATGTTTGCTTTGATATGACACCATTACTTGTGATTCCTTTACCCTTGTCGGGTCGGGGCGTTACAGTGGCGATAATAGTGGTGTGTTTAGTTATTTTCATATATACAAAGATATAACATGATATATTATGTATACTATGATAACAAAAAAATTAATGTGTATAATCTTTTTGATAAAACACAGCATGTGGACTTTGGGAGATATCTGACAGAAGCTGCACATCCAAAAGCAGTTGATATATTCACCATTCAAATGCAAATTCCAATTTTGAAGTGGCGAACATAATCAAAGGTACCAAAATCTGGAGTAGTTGTTATGCGTCATATGGAAACCTACATGGGAGAACCAATGGAAAGGTATGATAGTGGTTTGTCGGGCGATGCGCGTAAACAGATAGTGCAGGTGAACAAGTTAAGGTTGAAGTATGTTGTGAAAATACTACTTTCTGGATGGAATTTGATGACAACTAATGTCTATGCTATGATTGATGCTATCTAGCAATAAAGGTTGGAAAGCAAAAAAAACAATCTTTTGGTTATTACTTAAGTTTTTGTTGGTTAAAGTTAGACGATTATTATGCTTTTGTATGTTTTCGTATGTTGACTTGGTTATTCATACGTTGATGGCAATTATGATGAATGGGTATCCGAACATTTAGTTTAATTATGATTGTGTTGGAATTATTTTAAGATGATTGCATATTGTTTAGGTAAAAGTATAGTAACATTTTGATATAAAACTTTATAAAAAATGCTGTTTGCACAAGTGTACAAATAATGTTTGTACGTAAATGTATTTTGAATGTGAGTGATGTACAAAGGATTTAGAAAACACATAAGTCTATTGTATACTTAAAATGTATAAAGGATTTATAAAAACATTGTGATATTGCATAATTCATCCTTATTTTACGAGGCAATATCTCATGATTTAGGCTTATATTAGTTCTTATTTGATGAAATATATGCTTATATGGGTTTAAAAGTTGTCTTGTAAGGTTCGCTTTGGATTTTTGAACGGATGGAGTGAATTGGAGATGGTTGATGTCCAAGATTGCAAGATTTTGGAAGTTTTGAAGACCATATGACCATACACCAAAATTGCATGGCCATATGGTTCATACAGTGAAGTTTCGAATTCCATATGGCCATACACAAAAACTGCGTATGCCCATATGCTCTGCAGTGAAGTCCTAAGAACCTGTGATGACCAAATGACCATACAGTAATATCATCAAATGGTCATACGCCCCAAGAACACATCCATTGAAGAACACTGCATGACCATATGACTATATTAGCATATGGGCATATGCCCCCACTGCAGCAACTCCTATAAAACCCACGAAAATTAGGGTTCTAGGGGATTCTCTTCCACACACAACCAAGAGACGGCTCAAAACTATTCTTTGGAGATTTTTGGGGCTTTTTGGAGTACTTGGAGAGGAGGATAACACCTTTTGATTCCCTAAACATTATTGTAATCCAACGGTTAATCTTGACTTTTGATTTATGATTATGTCTTGTATCATTTTCTTTACTTGTTTGTTTGAATCACTCTTTATGAGTGAGTAGTTTTTTAATGTTTGCTTAAATTAGATGTAGCTTGTGGTTGGATAATACAAACGTGGTGTGATTGTGCAAAACCCATTTGGGGTTTTTGATGAAATGAATGTTTTGATGTCTTCTTTATTCAAAGTTTGTGTTTATCAACTAATATTTCTATGAATGACTAGATTAACTTTGTAGACCAACTTCTTTTGAAAGTCACTTGTATTTCACTAATTGTCTATGCTTAGTGGAAACTTTAATCTAGACCAAGGATTATTGGGACTTGTTGAGGAGGTAAACTATAATTTTGAATATTGTTTAGTTAAACATATGACCATTTCTGTAGTTGGAATCTAAATATCAAACGTTTTGTGGAATCAAAGATTGGATTTAAAAGAATAATTTGAGTTGGTGTTTACAAAGACCCTTGTTGCACTTTCCAATAATTGTTAGGGGTAGTGTAGCCACATTAGTAACCCAAATGGCACAATTGCACTTTGTTGAGTATTATCCAATCCAAGTGAAGTCTATCTAGGCAAGCATTCTTTTTAGAATATTGTTTCTCAAAAATTTAGTTAGTTAAGTGTGTTTAAAGTCTTTTCTTAGTTTAAATTAATTTAGCCTAGTTCTAATAGTTTATAAAAACAAAACAAAAAAACCTATTTCATAACTAAATATAAAACGAACATTAAGTATCTTGATTTGATTTTGGCTTCCTTGGGACGATAAAACCGGTCCTTACTTTACTATATTACATACGATTGGTGCACTTGTCATTTGTGTGTAGTCTCTAATTTGGTAATTTTCAAAGTTTATTTCACAATTATTAAAACACACATCACATTGCAAGTGTATATGAAAAAGAATTGCACATGTATAGGAAAAAGCAAAACACATGTAAACCATTCTTCCTTATATCTTTCGTTGTGTAATTTGATGTTATAACACATGACTCTATGAAACATTGCACATGTATATGAAAATCAAATACACATGTGTAAATAACATTGCAAATGTATATGAAAAGCAATACACATGTGTAAAAATATAATTTTCTATTTGTAAGATACAGGATTTCACAAACACATCAAACCAATAACATATGAGGCGTTTACAAGTTTTAGAGAGAGAAAGTTCTAGAGAGAGAAATAGAAGAGAGTTGGGAACTATGTGAAACAAAGAAAAATGGTATTAAAGCTCAACCCTCTACCTTGGGAGGTAGAGGGTATTTATAGTGTCTTACAAATAAGCATACCTACGGGCTGTGGATCGGGCATACGGTGGGTAAAGACCGTCAGGTCTTCCCGGTGTTACTTAACTAACTACTTATTAACATTACTTGACTACGACTACGAGCTTTCTAATGAATACATATACTTGAGGTGACCGACTCTTTATATTTGCATTTTCTAATTCCTAACAATCTCCCCAAGTCACCTCAAATTACACAGAATACACACAGATATTACATTAAGATTGTTCTTGGATTCTTGATTAAGTTCGTTGCTCAGTAGCTCGTATTCTTTGATTCTTCATATTCAGCATGTTTGTATAATTCAAGTGGAGGTCTTTAACTGATCCACGTGATAATGTGTTTTGAGCCAACTTTGAGATCATCAGCTACCATAAATCTCTGACTCATCCATTGTTGTGTTGTCATCATGTGAAGTTGTGACTTTAGGACCGACATGCTCAGATTCTGGATCATGGATTCTTTTCATCAAAGTAGCGGAAGCTTTAGTTGATTCATGATATTTGCAGCAGCGTAGCAGAAGCATGGAGTGAAAAATATCAGAGTCATTGATGCACTAATCATGATTTCTTTGGAAATGAATGTGTTGTGTGAGCATGCGGCTATGGATTGACCTCTCCATTTTGATGTTGCAAGCGTCGGGGTGTACTTGCATAAAACAGTTAGCAATAAAATACGAAAGTGTCTTTGGTCACTTTCGTTGAATTGAGTACATGGACCGCCAGCGGTTCCCGTTGATCGGTTAAATCTTGCTTGTGATCAGTATAATTCGAAGAATCTCCTTGGCGAGGTTTTGCATTTTGCTCTAGCCGTTCTCAAGCGAAGCGTCTCAAAGAAGACAACGCGGTTGAGTGAACCGGAATTTTGAGATTCGATTGATGAAAAGAGATTTGAAAAACAATGGTATGCTTGCTCAAAATAAAGTGTTTTGCAATACAACGAAGGTTTTAAAGAAAATCAATTATCAATCATAAACACCTTTTATTTTGAAATATTAATACCGGTCGATGTGCTATAAAAGAGTTTTAAGCACGCGACGGTTTTTCAAAGGTATTAGTCATCCATAACTTGAACGAGTTGATTCAAAGATTTGATAAGCCCCATTGTTTCTTTTGGTTGTCACATGGTTGATCTATTGGATAGATCTCACATGCCACCTACCAGAGGCTGGTTTGATGTTGGCTCTAGAAGGCTTTCCATCTTCATTGTGAATATGTTTTGCATATCACTTTCGGATGTTACTGCAATACCACAAGGATAATCGTCGGGACTCTAAAGTATATTCTCTCTTTCACATTGTGTGAAGCAGAAAGTCTTCATTGGAGTGTCCTAAAGAGATTTATTTGATGATCTCCTGGCTCTAGACTCAATTGTGCATATTTGGTTCCTGCTTGGAGAGACTAGGGAGAGGGTCTCCTTCTTCAATATCAACCATCTCTATGAGAAAGTCGATAGATTATGTCGGTTCCCCGTGAGAATTAAACAAGCCCTTTTAAGAGGAACTTTAGTAGCTTGGGAAGTTGTAGTGCAGTGCGTCACTGGGTCCATGACGTCTTGTCTTCAATACCAGCGTTACCTTGGTAACCACCAGTAGCATATGTATTGAACCCGGTTTCTGCCCTAAGGTTGAATTATTGGCGGGCTATTTCTTTTCACCCTTTTTCACATTCAATTCTTTTTCATTCTTCAACCCCTTCAGTGCTTACCGAGACTTCAAAACTAGAACCTTGTTGGGTTTATTCCAGTACTAGCTCTGTCTCAATCCGCACTCTTCCCATATTCTCATTTTTCTCCTTTTTTCAATATACCTAAGGACTCTACACTATCTAGTGGATTGTCCTCTGGGTAGATCCCTCCGGTTCTGGCGGATCATGGGAACGAATACCTAACTTAACCGTCCTTATATCTCCATACATAAAGTAAATTTGGTCAGTCTTTTGGTATTGTTCTTCTGCTATTGGAACCAATTGAAAACCATTTGAAAATCAATTCAAGTACTTGTGATATATTATCAAAGCATTTTGTACCTGAATTGTTTTTGATATTTTTAGAAACAGCTCCCCCTCAACACGTGCATCATATATTTTGAAATGGTTTTAGCACATGGAGGAAAGAGGACTTGAAAATCTCAGATTTAAGAATGAAAGCTTCGATTCTTCGATCAACCATTTCTAAAAGTTATCTACATCACTTTCCCGATCAAAATTAGAATTTTTCATACTTTGATAAAGATATTTCATGGGAAGGATGTGTTTTTCAAAAAAGTTGCTCCCCCTCAACATGTGCATGTGATTTTTGAAATTGTTTTGCACGAGGAGGAAAGAGTTCTTAGAAGCACATTCACGATCATACAGCCATACAGAAACCATTAGAAAAATAATCAAGGTACTTTTTGTTGAAATTTTGAAAAATTTGTTTTGTACCTTGAAAGTTTATTTTCTTTTTGAAATGCTCCCCCTCAATATGTGCTTCGAGATTCGAAAAGAGTTTAGCACATATTAGAGAAAACCTGCACTTTGGAGCAAATTAATCACGTTTCAATACTTTTTGGTTTAAAAAATAGATGCTCCCCCTTAACATGTGCATGGAAAATTTGAAATCGTTTGGCACATGCAGGGAGGAGAGCTTGTTAATCACGTATAAAACTATTTATCTAATTATCAGTTTAAATCCATTTTAAATCACAAATTCTCCCCCGATCACAATTTTCAAATCTTTTGAGAGTTGTGATCTCTATTGATTTAAGTTAAATTTTGAGAGCTGTTGAGGAGAATAGTGACTTGTTTTTTAAAGACATTTTAACTGGTAAGGATTAGATTTTGAGACTCCATTGACCAAACATGCATAAATACCTTTTGAAAACATAACATAAGCCAAGGACATGAATCAATTGTATAAAACATTGTTCTTTATGATTTTTCAAAAGTAGACCTTGCTCTTTTACGTGCCAATTGTTTGAAACATAACCTTTTTGATTTAATTGAAATCATTCTCCCCCTCAATCAATGTCTTGAGTTGTTGATTGAGAGATAGAGATTTTGACAAAGATAAGCCCAGATGATTTTCAAAAATAAAGTACGAGGTATTTTCAAAGCAATTTTGTTTTCATTAGATGACAAATATTTTTCAGAAGAATCATTAGACGGAAGAATATTTGAAGAGAGAACATTTGTCTTTTTGATGACAAACATTTGTTTTAAGAATCAAAGCATGATATTTGAAAAATAAGATTAAGCATGGCTCTGTTCTTTACTTTTAAAACATGTTACTGCCTGAAATGACAATAAACCACCATTTTTCTCCGTCTCATTTTTTTTTAAATTATGTACATTCGAACTTCATCTAAAGACCCGTGCTATTCTTTGAATAACAAAACCAAGTCCGTAGATGTTATCGAACCAAAGAAAAACATGACAACATATTTTTTTGGATTTTTTCAAGATTTTCTAATTTTTTAGGAATTTTTGAGATTTTATATTTTTCTATTTTCTTTTAGAGGGTTTATATATATATATATTTATATATATATATATATATATATATATATATATATATATATATATATATATATATATATATATATATATATATATATATATATATATATATATATATTTGAAAAGATATGTACAAGAGATAGATGAAGAAAGACCTTTACTCCTCGTCTTCCTCTTGAAGACGTTTGAGTGTTTCCGGTTGTAGACTCTTTAGACCAAGGCGTGGAAGGATAAACTCAAACCGTTCTCTAGGAAGAGCTTTGGTGAAGATGTCTGCTAACTAGTGTTCAGTCCTCACGAAATAGAGTTCTACCGCACCTTTTTCCACTTTTTCTCGGATGAAATGATGTCGAATGTCGATGTGCTTTGCTCTTGAATGTTGAACGTTGTTGCAAGAGAGGGCAATGACACTTTTGTTATCACAATACAGAGGAATTTTATTGAATTCAAAGCCATAGTCAGTTAATTGGGATCTCATCCATAGGATTTGAGCACAACAAGATGACATGGCTATGTATTCACCTCATAGAGGATATAGAAGTGCTCATTTGTTTCTTTGAAGACCACTCACAAGCTTATCACCCAAAACGAGCACCTCAGGGCGTGCCGGCGTGTATCTTGACATCTGCATGATCGGCATCTGCGCAGAACATTAGTGACATACGGTGTCCTGCCGGTACCAAAGTCCCATATTGATGGTTCCTTGGAGATACCAAAAGGCCGTTTAAGCTTCAAGGTGCTTTTGGTAGGCTTATCGATATCTAGCACACATGCAAATGAGAGCAGAATGTCACGGTCTCTTACGTGAGGTACATCGAGGATCCAATCATACTTCGATATTTCATTTGATCTACTATGATCCCTGAGTGGTCCTCATCCAGTTTAGTGCAGCTATCATGGGAGTGTCAACGGTGTCACAAGTGTCAAATCCAAATTTCTTTAAAATTTCATTTGCATATTTAGATTGATTAATAAAAATGCCTCGAGGACTTTGTGAAATTTGCAATCCCAAGAAAAATGACATTTGTCCTATCATTGACATTTGAAATTTAGAGCCCATCTCCTTAGAAAAACGGTCACATTCATTGGGGTCAGTCGAGGCAAAGATAATATCATCAACATAGATTTGAACGTAAATTAAGTGTTTGCCTGACTTTCTGGTGAACAATGTCGGATCAACTGCTCTTTTACTGAATCCAGTAGATTGAAGAAACTTTGATAGCGTATCATACTGTGACACACGGTAAATTTTCACTTAAATTTAACTAATAAATGATAATTTATTTTTACTAAACCTAGTCATTAAGCATGCATAAGCTTTGCCTGATCATTTGAGTAGTTAACTTCATCTGATAGACAATTGCATCACTTTTGCATTCATTTCATTTCATGAGTATTTCATTTTTGTCTTATGATTTAATTGTAAGACGAGAGGTTATCTCGTTTTCCCCAGTGACCGACCTTTGCACGCGTACCGACACTATGATAAGGTCAAGTAAAACAAATGACAAACTTCCGTAATGAAAAATATTACAAAGATAATAATATTTCCGGCACGTATCTATAAGATACTACAGTATAAAAATTATCAAACAAAGATACTTCAATCACAGTTTAATATCGCAGGACACAAAATATTTAACACACTTTCACTTAAATAATGACTCTTATAAGACTCAAACACAATTAATACCGTAAGTATAATATATATACATACACTTTTTATATAAATGAAAACCTTTATTAAAATTTGAGAGTTATACCTCTCTGTCTTCTCTCCCCCACACGACAAAAGCACCAAAGCAGGAAAAAGAATACCTACTCTCCATCTTCAACCTCTTGTAGGTCGAATCTCCCCAAAGAAGTAAGCCAACACCTTTCTTTCATCATCCCCTCTTCTCCCTCATCAAAACCATGTATCTTTTTGTCCCCCAAACCCATTCCTTTGAGGCGTTGACATCCATACGAATGGGTCCAAACACATCAAGACAAAGCCACCCAAAGAGAAGCTTATATCAACATCAATCTACCTAGAGTCAAACTCAATACTCCCTAGGTTGTAGGGACTTTAATCTTTTCGGCTTCAAACCAAGTCACCAAGAAGAGAAAGAAGGTCAAGCTCTTCCCAAACCACTCCCTTTATCTCTAGTAGAGATGTGAAGCATTCTTCAGTTTCTTCATCAATTGTACCAAAAATTAGAGTTAGTGAAACTTAGGGTTTTCAAAAATTGAATTGGGGGTTTTGCAATTGGGAGTTTATTGGAGCTAAATCAAGTTTCGTTTGGTTCGAAACCCACGAAGCAACCTTCGTCCTTCACCCATCACTTTCGAGTTGAGGTTATAAATCTTTCTTGTTGTAATATTTTTGTGTTGTTTTTATGGTTAAGTTGATAAATTGTATCAAAAATTTCGTTATATAAATTGATCATGTGTATCTCCTTTTAACTGTTTTTATGTCAAAAAAAATATGGTGGCATTGAGTGTTGTGTTTGAACTTTCTGTCGAGGGTAAGGAACGAGAAAAATTAGATGAGTCAAGTTTCATAAGGTCTACTAGGAACCCATGCTAGATACTCGCATTTCTCTTCAGTCGACATTCATGTCGTATAAAGTGTGTCGAACCATGTTATAACTTTGCCTAAACTTGAAAAACATGCATGTTATTTTAGTGACTTGTAACTCGAATTTCAGTTGAGACCTTGTGTCTAAGCCATTATGTATGTCTAGGGAGAAATTCAAGTAAAATGTGCTCTTTTGCCAAAACATATTAGGAGTAGTCTATATTCGTCAAGGTCCGTAATGGTAAAAATAGTTGACGGAATAGAGCCAAGTTGAGTAGTACTCAACTAATATATGATATCGTCACACCTTTTCTCACATTTTTCTAGTTAATGATGTTAGCCAAATCTCGTTCGAAACAAGTCTCGTACCTGGTCATTCCTCTTTTGTTAACTTATCTTTATTAAGTGCATAATTGTCATTTGATAGATATGCGTAGGACTATGAAAGTGTGTCGACAACCTCATTTTTGGTAGTACCATAGTGATGGAGTCACACTCTCTAGTCGAGATATTCGGCTTCACAAGTTGGAGCATGAACGAACAAGTATATCTCGAGACATGTTGCTCCGGTGAAGCTTTGAAACAAGACTTATGCATGTTGATAAAACCTAGTAATGAAATATTAGAAATTGTTCTATAAAGATGTGTGAGTAACAATCTGTTACATCCCCCCTGTTGGATCAGGCCAACACCTACACCACCATTGGGCCGAAGCCCATTCCTACATGTAGTTCACATCGGGCCCTGGCCCAATTCAGTTTCCCCACCATTATAAACAACGGGCCGCAGCCCATGACACTTGCGGAGTATTTGTTTGAGGAATGAAACGGGTTCACAAATTATAACGTAAAACATAACTAGAGATCAATTGTAAAACCAAACTCGTAACCGCCTAGATTTCCTTCCATTTCGTACATAATACCTTAATGTCAAAAGTCTTAACCCAACGAAAAATGTGTGAAAGTTTGACGTAAACAACAAATGTTTTAAAAACATGATACACTTAATAGTGTCTACAACAATGTTTAACGACAATATGTAAACAAATATATGTCAAGTAAATCTAACGTTAAGGACTATATTAAGAACAAGCTTTGATAAATAGATAGAGACCACTATATCATTTTATCTTGTATTAAATTTAAAAGTCTTCAAACTTAACTCAAGTATTTTCTAAATACAATTAGAAAATAAATTAATTATATATAATTTTGACAATACCAATTGTGTCAACTTAAATAAGTATATATACATTTATATACTTAATAGTGGAACATTGTAATTATTTTTCAAATCAAACTGTGGATTTTAAAACCATATTAATGTCAACATGAAAAGTATATATACTTTCGTATACTTACTAGTAAAACCATTTAATCATTGTTACAAACTTAAGTTTAGTTTTATGATAACGCTACACGCGTCGTTCGGGGTCAAAGGAACTTCCTTTTCGTCGAGCAAGTTTTTCAACACCCTAGGCAGTGAACCTAATCGTTGTAGTGTAGTATTAGGGTAAGCCACGGGTATTGATATCATTCTCTAGGGGAATAGGAATGCTAGTGAGAAGTTACTACGCTAAGGTTGGGGTTGAGGAAGATTATTTTTGTGCTTTTATATTTTTAGGAAATGGAAAGGTGCAGAATCTCGGGGTTTGGATTTGGGGGTTGGTATTTCTAACGATTACTCTACTTATCTAATTATCTAATCTAAGGTGATGGTAGTCTATGTCTAATTATTGTGTGCTTTTATGATGGTTTAAAGATGTGTTTACTTAGGTTTTCTTACTCCTTAATTATCTCCTATTGATAGTTGAATTGTCACGTCCTTATTCCTAATCGCGTTGTGTGTCTAAAATTAAGTAGGGTATCGTTTATCCTAACTCTTTGAAACTACCAAAGGGTCTCGTCTACAAAATCTCTAGGAATTATAGACTCTAACTCTAAGGTACTCTTTGGATGGTTTAGCCTACAACTACTCTAGGTGTTATAGTCTAAGGTTCACAAAGATTAATCAAGCATTAACTACACACCGAATGACCTATCGCATTACTAGATCATTAACAATTAAGATAAGAGACAACCAATCAATATTCAATAATTAAGTTTCATATTCCCTAAGCAAACACACAAGTAAATTAGCGGACATGGAGAACATGCAAGCATACACACAAATAATTGAAGACATAATTGAATTAATGAAGTAAAACACTTATCTTGGTGTAAGATAGGGTTTGGAACCCTAAAATACTGTACAAGGCTGACCTTGGTTCGATTTAGGTTTTACTCCAAAAGACTACCCACTAAGCGAAAAATTGGATTCTATATATAAGATTACAATCGCTGACGGCGTCACCTTATGATTTGTGGCCGTGGGTCACGCCGTCATTAGGGTTTTGTCTTGGCCACGTTAGTCTTGCGACGGCGTCACCCTATGATTGTGACGCCGTCCCCTTGAGTCTCGGCGCCGTCTGGATCAAATCTAGGCGTCAGGTTGCGACGACCTACTCTTTTAAAGCGACACGTCACGAAAATAAGCAATTTAGCTCTTCGCCCGTCACAAAAGTTATGCGCGGCGTCATAGATAACACGGCAGTCACTTGTAGAACGGCTATTTGTCCCCTTGTATTTCAGGTCATCGAGTGGCTCCGATTCTTGACTTTGGCCATTTTCTTGTATATCCGCCCTTTTCGTCCAAATAAGTGCCATTCCCGAATTTGCCTTCAAGAGACCTAAAAGTGAAAAGGAGCGATATTATGTAATAATGGATACAAAAGTGATCAAATAAGGGCTTAAGCGACCCTCAAAAGGTACAATTTAAAACCTTATCAAATATCCCTACACTTGGTATTTGCTTGTCCTCAAGCAAATGTGCTTTAGCCAATTAATTTATAAGTTAGGGGTCATGAAGCATTGGTTTAAAACAATCCACAACACATATAAGCCCTGTAAAAGTCATAACAAGCACGGAAATTACATACTAGCACCTCACATGGGGTGTTTGGATACTCACATCTCTCGGGTGTATATGAAATATATCAAAGTGGAAATGGAAGATAAATGATAAGGTTTTAAAATGTACCTTTTTGAGGGGTCATTTAAGCCCTTATTTGATCACTTTTGTATCCGTTATTACTTAATATCGTTCCGTTTCACTTTTTAGGTCTCTTGAAGGCAAATTGCTGTAATGGCACTTATTTGGACGAAAAGGCGCGGATATACGAAGAAAATGGCCAAAGTCAAGGAATCGAGACACTCAAGGGCTGAAGTACAAGGTGAAGGCGTCACTGCTATCGGCGCCGTCGGAGCATTTTGCGACGGGACGGAAGCCAAATTTCATATTTTCAAGTGGCGGTGTCAAGTTTTAAAAGAGTAGGCCGTCGCAACTCAACGGCCTAGATTTGATCCGACGCGTCATAAGTGAAGAGACGGCGTCACAAGCATAAGGTGGCCGTCGCATAAGACTAATGTGGCCAAACGAAACCCTAATGGCGGCGACGACGGCGTCACAAAACATAAGGTGGCGTGTTTTGTGGCCGTCGCATGTAATCTTATATATAGAATCCGAATTTTTCGGTTTTAGTGTGTAGTCTTTTGGGTAAAACCTAAACCGAACCAAGGTCGTCTTGAACGTATTTTAGGGTTCCATCCCCTATCTTACATCAAGATAAGTGTTTTACTTCATTAATACAATTATGTCTTTGATTATTTGTGTGTATGCTTGCATGTTCTCCATGTCCGGCTAATTTACTTGTGTGTTTGCTTAGTGATTATGAAACTTAATTATTGAATATTGATTGGTTGTCTCTTATCTTAATTGTTAATGATCTAGTAATGCTATAGGTCATTAGATTGTGTAGTTAATGCTCGATTAATCTTTGTGAACCTTAGACTATGACACCTAGAGTAGTTGTAGGCTAAATCATACAAAGAGTGCCTTAGAGTTAGAGTGTAAATATCCTAGAGATTTTGTAGACGAGACCCTTTGGTAAGTTCAAAGAGTTGGGATACGCATACCCTGACTTTAGACAGCGATTAAGAATAAGGACTGGTGACAATTCAACCATCAATAGGAGATAGTTAAGGAGTAATAAAACCTAAGTAAACACATTTTTAAACTATCATACGAGCACACAATAATTAGACATAGATTACCATCACCTTAGATTAGATAATTAGATAAGTAGAGTAATCAGTAGCAATACCAACCCCCCCAAATCCAAACCCCGAGATTTGTACCTTTCCATTTCATAAAATATAAAAATACAAAAATAATCATCCCTCACCTTTAGACTTAAATCGATATACACTTCAGCCTAATGACACAATTCCCCTAGAGAACGATATCAATACCCGTGGCTTACCCTAATACTACACTACAACGATTAGGTTCCTTTGCCTAGGGTGTTATAAACACTTGCTCGAAGAAGGAAGTTCCTTTGACCCAACGACGCGTGTAGCGTTATCAAGTTTTGGCGCTGCGGGAATAGTTATTGTTTAGGCTTGATTTATATCTCGTTTAGGTCTACTTACAAGATTCCTATCAAGTGAGATTTTTTCTTTTTATTAGTTTCCTTGTAGTCTAACCCCCTTCTTTGTGTTTGTGTTCGTAAAACCCTTTTCATTTGTCGCTATGGCAAGTGAAGTAGCATTTGAATCATTAACAAATGAGAAACAATTGAATTTCGCAAGTTGGTTTGGTTTTTATTGTTCTAATGAATTTGTGAGTGAACTTAGAGATATCCAAAAGGAGGCGGGTGTAAGGTTGGATGGATTTGATAAATTTTGTGCTTGTGTGGCTTCTATTCAACAATGGTTGTCAGGGATCAAGTCCTTTTAGCGAGACCATCTGGAGAATTTTTAAGAAAAGCGTCCTATGCATAAACCATCAATTGAATGATCTTAAGCACCATGATAAAAAAGACCTAGTTTTTAAGAACATGGAACCTAAACCCGAACAAGATTGTGAGACGGTTATAGTTGAACTGCCTAGTTGCATGCGTGGGATAGATTTCAATGCATATGACACTCGTGAGGAATCCTTTAGGAAAATAAAACATAGTGATCAAATTTTTGAGAACAATTCTTATGAATCAGACCAAGAATTTGAAATGGCTAAAGAAGGATTTGAGATGCTTAGGAGTGTATTTGGGTTGGATCATACTAAAACACATGATGAACATTTAGGAGGTCTAGATATAATGGAGAATGAGGTGGAAACTCCAAGCCCACAAGCTCTACCATCACTTGAAGAACACGCATCGCCTATAACTTACCCAGAAGAAGTAGAAGAGACTATAGGAACCCCGATTGATGTAGAACCTTTGGACCAAACGCCACTAGAGAGTGTAGGTTTAGATGCTTGTTGTCATGACCTCTCTCTTAGTCCTAGGGAAGTTCCTAATTTTGATAAAACGGAGCCTCAACCAAAACCCTTACCTAATTTTCCGTCTTTAGATGTGAATCTTGGAATTGAATTAGGCCCCAATCTACCCATCAAAATAAATGATCCGGGTAGTTGATTGATAAAGGTGGTAGACTCTAAGCCATGCAGAGTGGAAGCTAATATAGGAGTAACCCATGACCTTACACACTTATATCACCCATTCATGGTTGATAACAAGAAACACTATGGGTTTAAAACGGGTTTATTAGGTCAAGATGGATCCTAACTAAATTTTTTGAAGTTAATAGAAGATGATCCATTTTTAGGAGAGAGATTTGATTCACCCACTATACCAATAGACTTAGGTAAGGTTATAAGGAATGGAGTACACTCCTTTGAGCATATAAATCACCCATCACCCTCTCCTCACGTAGCAAATTTCCACCCTAAGGGTGTGTATCGCTACTATCACCCGCACTTAAACTTAAGTGTAGGGAAAACTTCCCCTTTATCTGTTAAATAAGGGTAGAGTCAGGCTTTCGTGACTCGAACAAAAAACAAGCGTTTCTTGGGAGGCAACCCATGTGTATTTGTTTTTCATTTTTATTTATGTGTCATATATCTTTTATTGATTGTTTATTCTCATGTTTGAATTTGTAAAATGCTTTATTTTGTCTTTAACCTCGTCTTAATTACATATAAAGGTATTTTACATAAGGGATAAGTGTAGGGAGGATTACACACGTTTTCAAAGAACGTGAACATGAGAATTACAATTATTTAAAAGATATACATGTGTGTTTGTTCGAGTCAAATGATTGTATCGAGTCATAATAGATGTTATTGCTGAAATTTTTCAGTTTTAAAGGTAAAATTTTTGAAATTTTTTCAAAAATCGCAAACCAGTTTATGTCATGATAACTTTGGCGGAGTCATAACTGACGGCGTCGGGAGGAGTAAACGCTTACTACTTTTCTCGTTTTACAGTACTACTTATAAATTTTTTTTTTGGAATTTTCCAGGTCTTAATTTTCTAGAAAATCTGCAAACATCCATTTCACAAGCATTATATCCTAGTTTAGTAGAGTCTTATATATATTATTACCGCCGATTTTACGCGAAGGTTTCGTTTGTTTTCTTCAAATGTGCAAGTTTTATTTATCAAGAAGAAGAAACAAAAGATTGGAAGGAGCTTTTCACGCACACATTCTTCTTGGAAAGGATTTAACCACTACTTCATACACGGATCCTACCGAGCTAATCAGGGGAGTATTAGTTTCTTTCGTTTTCATTACCTTCTATTATCATAACTTTGATACTTTCGGGGAACATTGGGGACAATGTTCAGTTTAAGTGTAGGGAGGGAAAACAAAACGGGAACTTTGAAACTATGCTTATCCTTGATTATTTGCTTTGTCCAATTGTATTTGTGTAATAAACCATGAGAAAATGTCGGTTAGGGTAATTTTGGCACCAAATTTTTAATTTTTCATGACATATAGGAGTGGGCCATTAGTCTTAACAAAAGCGTCTCACGGATAGGAAATTGCATGACTAGCACAAAAACCCTTTACCACCTAAATTCCACCCAAAATGTGAGGATCGCCCTTAGACTAGTAGGAATTAAAGCATTCATCTTCAATGCTTAGAGTGTGAACCGGTAGTATATTAGATTCTAGAACTTGTTTTGTGATGCATTCCGAGATCGCTAGTAAGACTACACTTGTGTAGTTAGGAATAACTAAATGATAAGAGGCATTAGGATAACCCTTATTTGATACGTGTAATATAATTACTTCTTCCACATCGGTTGAGTAATTCCCCCACACCTTTGCGTTATACTCATCTTTAGTACATGATACCCCTAGTTAACCCCTCAGAGCCTATCCTTTTCGCGGTTCTCTTGATTTTTAGGTTTTCCGGAATATCAATGAAGAGCATTGTTTACCCCCACCCTGAAATGTACACCCAAATCGCCTTAGCCTACCACGTATGCACTCATTTTTAGTGCATTATTGTTATCACCCTAAACCCTTAGTTCAATTATCTAGTTGCTTGCATGAGTTGATAAGTCGAGTCATATCCTTTGTACGAGTTTTGGGATGATTGGGACTCATGGGAAAAGTTAAAGTTTATAAAATTATTGGAGGAGCGTTAAATTCCCTTATTTGCGTAATAACATACCCCAAGTGTTTTGATCTTTTCAATTCGGGTCAAATTTGTGTTAGAGTAATAAAAACTCAAGTGTAGGGATGTGCCTATAAATCCCTATCATTTTGATGTTACCGTAGAGGATGGTAGAGTAAAAGTGTATTCAAAAAAATCGAAAAAAAATAGAAAAAGAGAAAAGAAAAAAAATAGAGTGAAAAAAAAGGGCTACCATCCTACATCTATCCTTTAAATTTATGTTTGTTTGTTTCAGTTAGCTAGAGTCTAGAATGTCGAGTCTTGGCTTAGCAACGCCATTCTTCGTATGCTTGTAACATAAAGATTTTTGACATGCCACCACTAAATAGCCTATCCCACCAAACCCTTTGTTTTCCTACCGTAAGCCTAACATTACAACCCTTTAAAGACCTCTTTGATAGTCTTTCCTAGGTGCCTACGCCAAAGCGATGGAGGTTTGATCTATTCTCAAGCCTATGGTAATTTATGTACTAGTACCGGTTAATGAGTGTTTATCTTCCATTTCCAACTTGTTATATTTTATATACACCCGAGAGAGATGTGAGTATCCAAACACCCCTTGTGAGCTGCTAGTATGTAATTTCCATGCTTGTTATGACTTTTGCGGGGCTTATATGTGTTGTGGACTGTTTTAAACCAATGCTTCATGACCCCTAACTTATAAATTAATTGGCTAAAAGCACATTTGCTTGAGGACAAGCAAATACCAAGTATAAGGATATTTGATAAGGTTTTAAAATATACCTTTTGGAGGGGTCATTTAAGCCCTTATTTGATCACTTTTGTATCCGTTATTACTTAATATCGTTCCTTTTCACTTTTTAGGTCTCTTGAAGGCAAATTGCTGTAATGGCACTTATTTGGGCGAAAAGCGGATATCTGAAGAAAATGGCCAAAGTCAAGGAATCGAGACACTCAAGCTGGCTTGAAATACAAGGTGACGGCGTCCACGGCTTATACGCGGCGCCGTCGAGTATTTTGTGGCGGGACCGAAGCCAAATTTCATATTTTCAAGTGGCGGTGTCAAGTTTTAAAAGAGTAGGCGTCGCAACTCGGGCGGCCTAGATTTGATCAGACGGCGTCATAAGTGAAAGGGCGGCGTCCAAGCATAAGGTGACGCCGTCGCAAGACTAACGTGGCCAAGACGAAACCCTAATGACAGCGACCAGACGGCGTCACAAATCACAAGGTGACGCCGTCGCACATGTAATCTTATATATAGAATCCGAATTTTTCAGTTTTAGTGTGTAGTCTTTTGGAGTAAAAACCTAAACCGAACCAAGGCTGTCTTGTACAGTATTTTAGGGTTCCAAACCCTATCTTACATCAAGATAAGTGTTTTACTTCATTAATACAATTATGTCTTTGATTATTTGTGTGTATGCTTGCATGTTCTCCATGTCCTGATAATTTACTTTTGTGTTTGCTTAGTGATTATGAAACTTAATTATTGAATATTGATTGGTTGTCTCTTATCTTAATTGTTAATGATCTAGTAATGCGATAAGTCATTCGTTGTGTAGTTAATGCTTGATTAATCTTTGTGAACCTTAGACTATGACACCTAGAGTAGTTGTAGGCTAAATCATACAAAGAGTGCCTTAGAGTTAGAGTGTATAAATCCTAGAGATTTTGTAGACGAGACCCTTTGGTAAGTTCAAAGAGTTAGGGATAAGCATACCACAACTTTAGACACACAACGCGATTAAGAATAAGGACGTGACAATTCAACCATCAATAGGAGATAGTTAAGGAGTAATAAAACCTAAGTAAACGCATTTTTAAACTATCATACGAGCACACAATAATTAGACATAGACTACCAATCTACCATCACTTTAGATTAGATAATTAGATAAGTAGAATAATCGGTAGCAATACCAACCCCCCAAATCCAAACCCCGAGATTTGTACCTTTCCATTTCATAAAATATAAAAATACAAAAATAATCATCCCTCACCTTTAGACATAAATCGACATACACTTCAGCCTAACGACACTATTCCCCTAGAGAACGATATCAATACCCGTGGCTTACCCTAATACTACACTACAACGATTAGGTTCACTGCCTAGGGTGTTATAAAACTTGCTCGAAGAAAAGGAAGTTCCTTTGACCCCGAACGACTCGTGTAGCGTTATCAATAAACACTCATTCACCGGTCCTAGTACATAGATTACCATAGGCTTGAGACCAGATCAAACCTCCATCGCTTTGGCGTAAGCACCTATGAAAGACTATCCAAGAGGTCTTTTAAAAGGTTGTAATGATAGGCTTACGGTAGGGAAACAAAGGGTTTGGTGGGATAGGCTATTTAGTGGTGGCAAATAAAAAATCTTTATGTTACAAGCATACGAAGAATGGCGTTGCTAAGCCAAGACTCGACACTCTAAACTCTAGATAACTGAAACTAAATAACATAAATTTAAAGGATAGATGTAGGATGGTAGCCCGTATGTTGTTGTTATTTATTTTTTTTTTCAACACTCTATTTTTTTCTTTTTCTCTTTTTCTATTTTTTTTTTTGATTTTTTTTTCATACACTTTTACTCTACCATCCTCTACTGTAACATCAAAATGATAGGGATTTATAGGCACATCCCTACACTTGAGTTTTTATTACTCTAACACTAATTTGACCCGAATTAAAAAGATCAAAACACTTGGGGTACGTTATTACGCAAACAAGGGAATTTAACGTTCCCTTCTAGTCATTTTATAAACTTTAACTTTTCCCATGAGTCCCAATCGTCCCAAAACTGTATACAAAGGATATGACTCGACTTAGCAACTCATGCAAGCAACTAGATAATTGAACTAAGGGTTTAGGGTGATAACAATAATGCACTAAGAGTGAGTGCATACAAGGTAGGCTAAGGCGATTTGGGTGTACATTTGGGGGTGGGGTGTAAACAATGCTCTTCATTGATATTCCGGAAAACCGAAGAATCAAGAGAACCGCGAAAAGGATAGGCTCAGAGGGGTTAACTAGGGGTATCGTGTACTAAAGATGAGTACAACGCAAGGGTATGGGGGAATTACTCAACCGAGGTGGAAGAGGTAATTATATTACGGGTATCAAACAAGGGTTATCCTAATGCCTCTTATCATTTAGTTATTCCTAACTACACAAGTGTAGTCTTACTAGCGATCTCGGGATGCATCACAAAACAAGTTCTAGAATCTAATATACTACCGGTTCACACTCTAAGCATTAAAGATGAATGCTTTAATTCCTACTAATCTAAGGGTGATCCTCACATTTTGGGTGGAATTTAGGTGGTAAAGGGTTTTATTTGTGCTAGTCATGCAACTTCCTATCCGTGAGACACTTTATTAAGACTAATGGCCCACTCCTATATGTCATGAAAAATTAAAAATTTGGTGCCAAAATTGCCCTAACCGACATTTTCTCATGGTTTATTACACAAATACAATTGGACAAAGCAAATAATCAAGGATAAGCACAGTTTCAAAGTTCCCGTTTTATTTTCCCTCCCTACACTTAAACTGAACATTGTCCCCAATGTTCCCCAAAAGTATCAAAGTTATGATAATGGAAGGTAATTAAAAACGAAAGAAACTAATACTCCCCTGATTAGCTCGGTAGGATCTGTGTAAAGTGGTGGTTAAATTCTTTTCAAGAAGAATGTATGCGTGAAAAGCTCATTCCATCCTTATATATCTTCTTCTTAGTAAATTAAACCTACACACTTGAAGAAAACAAACGAAACCTTCGCGTAAAATCGGCGGTAATAATATATATAAGACTCTACTAAACTAGGATATAATGCACTAAAAGGTACATTTTAAAACCTTATCATTTTACTACAATTATAAAAACAATTGAACTAATTTAAGTAAGTGATACTTAAAACAATGAACTAAAACATTGACCTCCTTATCTAGGTCGCGTGTCGGTGCCGCTTCACAACATTCACTAAACCCCACTTTTGGATTGCACATTGCTAAGGTGAGTCCTCATAGCCCCTCTTTTACTTGATAAACTGTTTTATACATTTTGGGGTGAGAAAATATGCAAAACCTTTTTATGGACCTAAACTATTGCATGATTACTATTACGTGGTTTAGCCTAAGCCCTTATGTCCCTAGAGAAATGCCCTTTTTTCCTGAACCGTCAGTTCCCCATTGGGAAGCGCGAATGTTATAAATAGATCTATTGAGGGTGACTCCTCCGTTCGGTTGGCCATGCTTAGGCCAAGGCGCGTATACCATGTCGAATCAGTGTTGAGGGACAAAACACAAGCTATGGGCCCCTATATTGTATGATATCTGTTAGCATACGAGAAACTGTCATAGTATCAGTTGCATGAACTTAGAGCTAACGTAATAGACATTCATCCATATATCATTATATTCGTTGTAATGATTATATGACTTTGATTATGGTCCAAACTTACTGTTTTAATCTAAACCTATGAACTCACCAGCTTTTAGCTGACCTTTTTAGCATATTTTCTCAGGTGCTTAAGTTATGATCATGGAGGCAAGGCAAGAGGCGGGTAAATGGTCGTAGTATTATCTAAAGAAGTGTTTTGACACATAACGATGTTTTTAAATTGGGACCACTGAACTTATGGGTTGTGCCCATTTATCTAAACTATGTTGTAAGACAATGTTTTAAAACTATTTTATGAAATCAAATGGAGTATGTATTCCGTTCTTTATTACTTGTGTTGTGATTTCCGATTTAGTAACATTCCCCATAACACGTATGCTTCCGCTAAAAAAATTTGGGGG
Organism: Chrysanthemum makinoi; assembly: GCA_910596185.1. Lineage (NCBI taxonomy): Eukaryota > Viridiplantae > Streptophyta > Magnoliopsida > Asterales > Asteraceae > Chrysanthemum > Chrysanthemum makinoi. The sequence goes on from OU343222.1 coordinate 10,447,235, forward strand.
TGTTACACATACCATGCCCTTGGAGCTTGCTTCAAGCCGTAAAGAGCCTTCTTCAAGCGATAGACATGAGTAGGATGCTCAGGATTCACAAAACCTTCCGGTTGGCTGCGTATACGACTTCTTTGGATCTCCGTTAAGAAAAGCCGTCTTTACATCCATCTGATTGCCTCGATTCGTGCAATTGGAGCAAATGATTCTTCAAAGTCAATACCCTCCTCTTGACGGTATCCTTTAGCAACCAATCTAGCCTTGTTCTTTAATACATCACCATGCTCATCAAGTTTTACTTTGAAGATCCACTTTAGAGCAATAATCATAGCACAGTCAGGAGCAGGTGCTAATTCCCATACATCTAGTCGATCGAACTCATGAATTTCTTCTTGCATGGCATTGAACCAGCTGTCTTCATTCATTGCGGTTTTAACGTCTTTTGGTTTGACCTTGGATAGTACGGAGTTGAAGAAGCACCATAAGGCATCAGTTGCAAGTTGTTTGCGTGGATACTCGGCGAGGGATTTCAATGATGTTGTCCAATGGGTGATCATGTGTCCATTTTCTAAGGTGTTCATGTGGTTTTTGTTCAGGAAATGAAGTAGCAGAATCGATTGCTCCTGTTGAAGATGGTTCTGATGATGATTCAGAGCAAATATGTTTTCAAAGGGTTCATCTTCGGGAGTAGCAAAGGGGTTGTCTCCATCATTGGTACCAGAAGCAATTACATGATGTACACTTGATGATTGATTGATTGAAGATGAGACCGAGTGATCAGTAGCAGGTGCTTCTTGACTCAATGACATAGAAACTGAAGGGTTATCTACGTTGACTGGGATAGGAGCAGCCTCTGTTGATGGAGTTGACAGTTCATTAGCAGTTGGCTCATAGTGTTCATCAAACATTGGATCAAATAATTTCTTCAAATCATCTTCTGAAGGTGGTACATATGGAGTTGCTAATGAGGGATTTTGTACAAGAGTAGATCAATGGGACTCTTGTATGAAGTTGTGTTGAGGGTCCAAGCTGGATTGTCTTTGGAGCTATTTGACCGGACGACTCATCGAACGTAACGTGAATTGTTTCCATGATATTTCGGGTTCTGTTGTTGTAGATTCGATATCCTTTTCTGCTTGGTGCATATCCTACAAATACTCCAATGTCCGATTTAGCTTTGAGTTTGCCTAAGTCCTGACCCTCATTACTTGGATAACACAATGCACCGAACACACGAAGGAATGAAAGATTAGGTTTTCGGTTGTGGACAAGTTCATATGGAGTTTTTCTATGAGATGTGTGGATTAGGGATCGATTTTGAGTGTAGCATGCAGTGGCAATGGCTTCAGCCCAGAGAAATATTGGAACCTTTGAGTAGATCAGCATTGTTCTTGTGGTTTCCACAAGAGTTCTATTTCGTCTTTCAACTCCACTATTCTGTTGAGGAGTTCGTGGAACACTTCTTTGATGACTGATTCCAACACTTTCATAAAACTCACTAAGTTCATTGTTAACAAACTCAGTTGCATTGTCTGTTCGGATGATTCTGATAGTTTTGTTAAGTCGAACCTGCAGTTATTTAATAAGTTTAATGACGACATCTGGTGTTTCATCCTTTGTCCTTAAGAACTTAACCCAAGTAAATCGAGAGTAATCATCAACCACAACTAACACATATTTCTTCCCAAAAATATTTTGCACTCTCATGGGTCCACATAAATCCATGTGAATGGTGTGAAGAACTTCCATAACTGAGTTTGTAGGTTTGGGTTTGTGGGCATACTTCTTGCTTTTTCCCAATTGGCATGCTGAGCAAAGATGATCCTTTTCATACTTTAGTCTAGGTAAGCCTATTACTAAGTCCTTTCTGGAAAGATCATTTATGGTCCCAAAGTTCAGGTGATTTAGACGACAATGCCATAACCATGACTTTGTTTTCGAAGCCTTTGACAACAAGCAAATTGGAGAAGACTTCATCATATCTTCGATAGAGATGGTGTATAGGTTTGAACCACGTGTTCCTCTTAAAAGTTCTCTACCATCAAGTTCTCTAACGAAACAAGTATGTTTTCTAAAGGCCAATTCTAGATCAGAATCACAGAATTGACTGATAGAAAATAAGTTATGACCAAGCCTTTCAACGTAATACACCCTGGAGATAACACTATTACAAACAACATAGTCTCCATAACCCATAATTGCACCGAAATGATTGTTCCCGAATCTAACAGTCCCGATGTATTTACTCACGAAGTTCATGAGGCGACGGTCTCGGTCATATGCTTGGAGCGGCTGAGTCCAGGTACCACGAACGATTTGAGCGATCTGCGGTTGAACACGACAAGAATGGATAAGTGGATAATTGGGATCCCCATGCAAGAATGGGTTCCATTTGGTTAGTAATAGTGATTGGAACACCCACATCAGAAATAGAAACAATGGAATCATTAGAGATAGATGCACGATTGCTAGTGTCAAAGTATTTGACCTATTCAAAATATGTTCACTTCTTAAAGGAATAGTTCTACCGGTAGGCATCCATTTCCTAATGGGCATTGATCTAGATAATTTAGGGCACATCTCATTAAGATTGAATTTGCGACCCAGTGAGGTATCCTTGATAACCTATGTTACTAAATTTCCTTTCTGTGGGTTTCCAATGTTTTCTAACCTTCTTCCGCCATTGCTTTCTAGCCTTCTTAGCTTGAATTTTTTTATTCACTATCTTAACAGGGTATTTAACAGCATTAATCAATTCATTCACACCACATTCATGATTAGTAACAGAAACCAAACCATATTCATTACATGTTTTGCCAAAAGTAGCAGAATTTGAATTAATTATAGTACGCTTATAGCTAATACTAGAATCAACACGATTCGTTTTATTCAACTCAAACTTAATGTTCCTAGGGTGGTCTTCTACTTTCTTCCATTGCACATTCTTAGCTTGCGAGGTCCTATCTTGCTTTGTATTGCCTGAAGTCTTTGAACTGCTTGCTTTAGTGTCACTTTTTACTCCTGTAGAGGGAATGGGAACATTATTTGGTATTGCTACTTTTTGCTTTTTAGGTTTAGAAGTGCTAGGATCTGAACTACTTAAGGGCACATTAAAGCTTACATGCTTAACTTTAGAGAATGAGTGAGGCATATCAAGATCGTCATTCTTAAAATCAGGCATAGAACAAGGCACAACTATTTTATCCTTCTTACCAAAGGTTTTAGGGCATGTAGCTCTTAAGCATTCTAAAAGTTTTTGAGATCGTTTGGCCTGAATGCAAGCAATCCTAATTTCACTATCAAGTGGCTTATTTATGAAATCCTCTTCTACAATCTCATGGAGACATTCTAGACTATCCTTAAGGTGAGCAAAATAGTTATGAAACACAAGTTCGTTATTTCTAAGATGAGGAGGAATGTATTTACTTGATCCACAGTATATTTAGAGTCGTGAGACGACTTTGATGCAACATTCTCATTAAAGATAAGTGGCATTTTCCCTTTTTCCTGTTTCTTCAGATTCTCAATTTCCTTTTGTAAAGCAGTTATTTTTTCGTTGTTTTTGTCACGAGTGACTTTCATTGAATCATATAACTCTTTAAAATGTAGTTTAACCTTTTCATTTTCTTCCAGAAAACTCTCATTTTCCTTTTGTAAAACATTAACGAGGTTTTGAAGATGAAACGTTTGAGAAGATTGAGAATCTAAAGGTGGAGGCATTTGGGAGCCATTCACATTATTCCTTTCTCCCTTTAACTGTGAGATTTGGGCTCTCAATTTTCTGATAGTGTTACAATGAGCTTGAATTTGTTCATCACGTTTGTTTATTTCAAAAACTGTATCAAATTCAGGAGCATCTGAAGATGTCTTGATATTTGAGGTTTTAACATTTTCTTTAAGGTGTTGATATTTTAGTTGTAAATTAAAATGTTCAACTTCCAATTTAGAAAGATGTTTGACCAAGTTATCATGATCATCCTTTTCAATTTTATCATGTAGTTTTGAGTTTGTTGTTTCAAGCTCAATGACACGATCATGAGAGACTTTCAAAGCAACAGATAATTCATGAAATTGAGATGCATTAATTGAACAATTCGTGGCAGTGTAAAACACATCTTGAGTGATACATTCAGAAATCCGATTCTCATTTAAGGTATGCAAGTTCTTCCTCTTAATCTCATTATATTTTAATTCTCGCTCATAGTCATTGACCTCAACTATCATTGCATCAAATTCCTTTTCCATTTCTTTAATATCTGAATCCATCCCCTTTTAAGACTCTCAAATTGACCTTTTAATTGTTTAAAGAAAGGCATGACCTCGGTTAAATAGCATTCTTTAGTTTGCTCAAAACCCCTCTCCCCTTCAGTTATCGGGTGTGATTCTTTTCTTACATGTCTTCTCAAAATCAACAAATAATTGATAAATGACATACTTACTGATTAAGGTCTTGCTCTTAGTAGGAATAGATCAAGAACTAAATGCATTGGTGTGTTGGGGGATATACGATTGGCGAGGAACCATTCTCCTACATGGGGGATTCTGTTCAACAAACTCATCAACTTTTTTCATGTCCATATCCTTTTTCCAGAACACTTGTTTATGGGTCAGCTGTGTTTGAGGTCTAAACTTGTTAAGTGCAATCCAATTATCCTTAGCATAGTTGGGTGTTTTATAACTGATTTTCTTTTCTATGCATGAAGGGCTCTTAAGTTTTTCATCCAATTTCTTTCTAGTGACTTCTTCCAACTTCCTATCTTCCTCAGTATTCACGGTCAACTGGGTTTACTCTAGGCTTAAGGATTTCATTGCCATCATAAATTACTTTCTGTGCTTCTCTAGCTTTCTTACAAGCCTCAAGGTTTGGTTTATCAACTAATGCAACACTATGTTTGTCACTTAGAACTCTATGCTTAGTGATCACGTGAGCAGTCTGAATGGTGTTTCCTTGTACGTACAATTTGTTTTCAAGTTTGTTTTTCAAAGTTTTTAGGTTGGAAAATTCATTTAAAAGTTTTGATTCCTTAGCATTAAACTCCTGCTTAAGCACTTTCACACTTTCTTGAAGTTCTTGTTTTTGCTTAGTCATTTTATTAAGCTTTTCTTTTAAGGAATCTAGCTCTTTTTTGAGTATTTCTTCCCTGAAGTTACTTTTTCTAATAATTGTACGCATTTGGTCATCCATTTCCTGCTCACGAGTGGTTAACTCAAACTTAGCGCGTTGTTCATAAATGGCAACTTGTTCTTTATAGGCATTAAGTTCAGAGATTACAGAATCATCAGGGGCACATGGAGTGTATTCATTGAAACCATAGTCATCATTGACTGCAGAAGATGCATCACTTGGTTCAATCACACTTTCACTTTGGATCACATATTGATCATATGGGACAATATTACTATTACCCATATTAACAATATATGTTTCACAAGTTTCATGTGATTGGACTTTGTCGTGTATCTTTTGCTCATCAACTTCATCATATAATTTTAATACCTCTAAGATGATTGATTCTTTGGATGGACCCGCTTGCTTTGAAGATGAAACCTTTGGTGAGACCATTGGAGAAATGCTAGCCATGAAGATTGTGCAGGCGGTTGGTTCATCATCCACATCGAATCATAAGCATCACACAAATACCTACTTGAAATGCATTTGGATTGTTCGACCCATACCATGCACTGGCTTCATCCAAATCGGCAACATAAGTTTTGGCATTTCCTCCGGCAAGAAACATCAATTCCTCTTCATCCAAAATAGCTCCATTAGCACGAGCTTGTAGCAGAAACATCTTGTCCCTGAAGTACTCAGCATTTTGAGGGCGTTTTGGAGATGTGCAGTTCCTTGCAATGTGTCCATCACCACCACAGTTGTAGCACTTAATTGGCTTCACTTGTCCCTGATTGGCTTTTCTCCCATGATTCTGATTAGTCACATACCCTCCACCTACTCCACCTCTTCCCTGTTCATACTGCCTACCTTGAACTGGTTACACCATAACCTTCCCATCTCTGACGGTAGCTTGGTTCTATGGATTGGATGCAGTTCTGAGGTTATTGTTGGTGTGTGGGAGAGAGTTTAGATTTTGACTGACCATGAGAGATAGTTGATTGATGAAGTTTTCCATGATGGTGTTTGAATCAGGAGGCTTGTATGATGGATCTGGAATGAGCTTGTAGTTACCATTTCCCATTGGTATGACTTGAGAGGCTTTGGTGGTAATTCCAACATTGGAGTAGAAGGTTGTTGACTCATTTGACGAACTTGCTTCTCCCTGTTTAGTTTTGAACTGTTCAAGAATCCTTCATTCAAACATAGCATGCCTCTCATTCTGAAGAAGGAAAGCATATAGTTGCTCATAGTTAGTGTTCTTCAATCCTTTCGTTAGCTTCACAGAGGTGACAAATTTGTGCCATTCGGGATTCATGTTGTTCACAAACTTTGAGTTCAGCTGAATATTTTGCATGGTCATTTTGATATTCCTCATATCATTCACAAGCTTGTGGAATCTCACGTAATATTCATAGACACTTTCTTATGGTTTCATCTTAAAGTGCTCAAATTCATCATCTGATTGTGATTCTGTCTTCTTTAGTTAATTCGACCGAGAGAAGCATCTTGACATTATCCCAAAGCTGCCTTAGCAGGTGTTGTGATTGATAAGCTTGTAGATATCTTTTGGAAGACCACGAAGTATAATGTTTGAAGCCACGATATCGACATCGAATCTCTTTTTCTCTTTATCACTGAGCTCATCATACGTCTTTGGTTTGTCCAATCCAAAGATCATTGTTCCATCTGCAGCAGTATCAATTATGTCTCTTGTAGTCTCAATCGGATAAGGTCCTTCATCAATTGATTTGAGAATGTTGACCCCATTTTCCTTTCCCAAGCGGTACAACCCGATTCGTTGAGCCCATGAGTCATAATCGGTTACGCCAAGCATAGGTGGACAAGTATCGATCCGGTACAGCAGCTTGATCTCATTCTGAAGAAGCGATAGTAGGCACGTTGTTAGACATGATTACAAGTTTTATGGGATTTTACTATTCTTTGATTAAGCGGAAATTGATTCTTTCACGGGATTTTACTAAACCAAAAGAACAACCGTAAAGATGTAGCACGAAGAAGTGACAACTCTCAATAGACAAGTAGCCAAACAGTCAACTCGCTTAGGTATCAACTCGCTAAACAGTCAACTTGCTTAAAAGACAAGTCGCTAAAACTCAAGTCGCCAAACAAAGAAACAACTCGCTTAATAGCCAAGTCGCATACAAAGACAACTCGCATACCCACCAAGTCGCTTAAATCAACTCGCTGACAATACAACTCGCTTAATAGCCAAGTCGCTTAAAGAAACAACTCGCTTAATAGCCAAGTCGCATATACCAACTCGCTGCTAATACAACTCGCTTAATAGCCAAGTCGCTTATACCAACTCGCTTTCAATAACAAAGCAACTCGCTTCCAAGAAATGCAACACCGTGCGCAACTCGCCAGTACACTTTTAAAAAAACAACCACTTTATCAATCAAAAACAACCAAACCACAATGATTTAAGCCTTCCAATTCAAAACCTAAACACATATGATGACCCTAAACACAAAAGTACAATCAAAATTCAAAATTTAACACTAGAAATTGTCCAAATGATTCAAACTCTCCTAAGCACTTATAACCCCAAAAACCTTATGAAATCCACCAAAACAAAGAGCATGAAAGATGAGTGATCAAACCATGACTCTTAATACCAATTGTAAGATATAGGATTTCACAAACACATCAAACCAATAACATATGAGGCGTTTACAAGTTTTAGAGAGAGAAAGTTCTAGAGAGAGAAATGGAAGAGAGTTGGGAACTATGTGAAACAAAGAAAAATGGTATTGAAGCTCCAACCCTCTACCTTGGGAGGTAGAGGGTATTTATAGTGTCTTACAAATAAACGCCACCTACGGGCTGTGGATCAGGCATACAGTGGGTAAAGACCCGTCCGTCCTCCACGGTGTTACTTAACTAACTACTTATTAACATTACTTGACTACGACTACGAGCTTTCTAATGAATACATATACTTGAGGTGACCGACTCTTTAAAGACTGAATTTTCTAATTCCTAACACTATTCAATATGTGTGGGCATTACTATGTATACGTTTATAAACCATGTGCAACGAATATGTATATCAAATGAAGTTAAAAAAACATGGTTATGATACATGTATATAAAATGTGTATAAACAAAGGTATATTGAAAGTGTGTATAATTAATGCATAGTGTCAATATGCATATATGTAAGTACGATAATTGCACAAGTGTGTTGATGTGTGAGATTGCACATGAGTTAATTTAATGTAAACATGATATTGTAATAAGAGTGTTGATAAGGATTAGTATGTGATACATAAATGTAAACATGTAGTATGTGGTACCAAAAAATGATTAAGTACCTAATATGTGTGTGCATTACTAAATATGTGGTACCAAAAAAAGGACTAAATACACATGTGTAAATAACATTGCAAATGTATATGAAAAGCAATACACATGTGTAAAAATATAATTTTCTATTCAATATATGTGTGCATTACTATGTATAAGTTTATAAACCATGTGTAGTGAATATGTATATCAAATGAAGTTAAAAAAACATGGTTATGATACATGTGGATAATTATGTGTATAAACCAAGGTATATTAAAAGTCGAGTTAATTGCATTTTTGGTCCCTGTGGTATGGCCAAATTGCAGGTTTGGTCCCTAAAACTTTAAAATTGCAATGATAGTCCCCATTTTGAAGTTTGTATTGTGTTTTTTGTCCCTAATCAGTGTGAAATGACCAAATTACCCTTGTCTTCTCTGAATAAGATAAAGGGTATTTTAGTCATTTTACTTTATCCAAGGACCAAAATTGCAATCCAAACTTCAAAATAAGGACTATCATTGCACTTTCAAAGTTTTAGGGATCAAACCTGCAATTTGGCCATACCACAGGGACCAAAAATGCAATTAACTCTTAAAAGTGTGTATAATTAATGCATAGTGTGAATATGCATATATGTAAGTACGATGTGTGCAAATTATTATATATGTGTTTTAATCACTTCAGGAAGTGCACAAGTGTGTTGATGTGTGAGATTGCACATATGTTAATTTAATGTAAACATGATATTATAATAAGAGTGTTGATAAGGATTAGTATGTGGTACATAAATGTAAACATGTAGTATGTGGTACCAAAAAAATACTAAATACCTAATTAATTGTAGTACTTTGGTTATGCACTTGTATAAAAAACAAAAAATACGACAATTGATAATAACGTCCTGAAGATGGAATACGAAAGTGATATAAATAAACCATATTTCAAAATTTCCATCAGAAAACGCAAAATACATCATTTATTGAAAGAAAACAAAAGTACGACAAGTAACACAAACACAAATAACGTTTTTTAGTATCCATAATGTAGAAAAATACGAGTAAAACATCATAGCTTCATTTTGAATCTTGCTTGACTTCATTCTTGATGGCATTGGATTGACTTTTCTTAAGTGGACATGTACGGATGTTGTGTCCGGGTTGTCGACAGAAACTGCACACGCGGATCTTGGGGGATCGATTATATTTACCATTTGATGCACGCCCTTTATTCTTCTTAAACACAGGGTTGACAACATATGGACGTTCAAGTATGCTCAATTGTTCAGGGTTTTCGAAACTTGGTGAAGACATGTTCACAAAAATAGGAAAAACGATACTAAAAGGAATATAAAAATTATATATTTGTGTGTGTGACGAAACAGTTTATAAAGGGGATAAATGGTTGAATTAGGTTTATAAAAAAAAGGATTGTCTAACAACCTCTGCTTAAAAAAAGGCATGTAAATAAATCTATATATTGAAAATATAGATATGATTATATTTAAAAATTTTAAGAATCTTGATAAAAATTAGAGATATGATCATTGAATGAAAACTTTTTAAATTCAAATGAGATGATGACATACAAATTAATTAGTTTGAATATGTTAATAAATATTCTATAAAATTACATGATCTGGCTTCAATTTTAAATGTATTACACGAAGTGCACATGTGTAAAAACATTTGCAAAATATATACACACATGTATTGTACACGAATTGCACATGTATATGTTAAAAAAAAGAGTAAGTAACAGTAATTACAAAATAATGTAACGTGTGAACACCAATGATAAGGTTATACACATGTATAAGGGACAAACCTTAAATTAAATAATATTCAAACCTTATTCAAATTACTTCAATATTCAAAAACCAGAAAATCTGAGAACACATGTCAAAATACCAAATTCAATGTCGTGGTAGATGAGAAACCTAGTTAACAAGGAAATAAAAGGGAAAACCATAAAACATTCATGATGAAAAGTTGTCTAAAAAACATAGTGAAACAGAATTGTATCAAGAATGAAGCTAATTGTAGCTTAATTTGCATTATCAGAAACTCGTTGTCGTAATCTTCGTCTTCAAAACCTGAATCGTCATTGGCTACTACTTGATTCTTTGATTTTTTCTTTTTGCACGTTCGCATATTGTGACCTGTTTCATCACAAATGCTGCATGTACGCCCTTTTTTTGTTTTGGCCTTTGTTTTAGCTTTTCCCCCCGGCCCTATAAATCTTCCGCCTCCTGTACCACAGCCCTTATTCCTAATCCCTTCTGGAGCTTTGACAATAACTTGTTTAGGGGTGGTAACGCCTAAAAGATTCTGGTATATTTCTTCATTATTGGGCTTCTTTTTTTCTGTGGGAAGTTCAGCGTCTAACTTGGTTTTCAACTCCGTAACCTGTGCAAGAAATTCCTTTAGTTTTTCTGTGGCATTCCTTTAACGGTCGACACATGACTCTATTGTAGCATGAATATCAGAAGCTATGTTGTCCATCTCTTTAATGCACGGTCCATAACGATGCCTCTTATCTAGCAGATGAGAAGGCATTACATCTTTCCTCCACCGTTCACTAACATATCTTTCAGGAGTATGATCAATAGAGTATATACGAAAAACACAGAAAATATGACGGCACAAGTATCCGTGGCAGCCAAACTAATTACACGAACACGTAATGCTCCCATCAGATTGATTAAGAACAACCTGACCAAAAAAATGTAAAAAGGAATGTAATATTTTAAAGAAAAAAAATATGTGGATTGTAATGCACATAAAAAAAAAAAAAAAAAAAAAGGTTATAGTACAAATAGTATAAATATTTTATAGAAAAAAAAGGTAATAACACATGTATAATGTTCTAAATAATATACATTAGCATTAAAAACAACCCCGTTATGTTTGTTTTTTTGTTGTATTATACTAACTGTAGCCCCTTCTTCAGAAGTAACACTAATCTGAGAAGATGCATGTAAAACCCTAAAAATCGTAAACGTGATGAAAGACCATTTTTCCCCTCAGACTTAACAATTGTGAAATACGTATATTACGTCAGTCTCGGCAACTACGTTCTAACCTAAATAAGAAGTGAATGATTTATACAAGATGATAAAACTTACTTACATTCATGTCTACTAAATAATATATATCACACATTACAAATTAAATGGACTACATTATATGATGTACTAGCTACAACATTTAAATTAAAATGTAACAAAGGTAAATATGGTAACTAATCAAGACTTGATTTGGTCTTCCCAATTTCCCCCCTAGCCGGCCTCAATTCACGCCCCCTCCCCTAATTTCGGTAAATATTACGCCCATAACGCCCATGATATATTCCCATTTATTTGTCACCTATCTTTTACCAATTCAAATTCATACACTAAAACCCTAGATCAAAAGGTGATGGCTCCTTCTTTTTCTTCCTACTCCATTCGACACAAAAGCTAGCAAAAAAGGTGTTTTAGTAAGGAATCCTAGAAGGTCGTGATAGTGGTGCTTGTGGTCGTGAGTTTTGGGTTCGAAGCTGCTATTGTCGTGGGTTTGGCTGGTTCTATCGAGAGGTTTAGGTGGCCTAGGCGTGGGCTCATCTTCGTGGTTTCTTGGCTATCCTCTTGGCACGCTACGAGGGTAAAACATTCATCATCTCGTCTCTCTTCTTTCCTTGTTTCTTGATTAGTATCATGTGTCTTCTTTCCTTTGAATGCATATATACAAATTAAGGCAACACATAAAATGATAACTATAAGTCGCATGAAATCATGATCTTGGTTCTATATAGGTCGAATAAAATATGGCACATAAAATCTTGATATGAATATGTTCTTGGACTTTATATACGACACATACATAATTCTAATAACGCGTTAAATGAGCTTGAAATATACGTGTTCGTATCTTGTAAAATGAATCGATAACAAGGATGTTTAAGGGTCTTGTTTGGTTTGTATATGGGGAGCATATGATTAAGTATGGGGGAGGGAATGTCACGACCTAAAATGGGTTTTCACAAGGGGACATGTAATCTTATGATAATCGAGCTCAAATGGTCTTAAACGTATATGTTAATCTAAATATAAAACTAGGGTTTTGTACATATGTGATTTAATAAAGTTAAGGATTGTTTTGTAATTATTGAAACTTGAAGGTTTATATTGTTAATATGATATCTAAATGGTCTAAATGGGTAAAACTAGTAAACTTGCTATATTTATGTTTTTGACCCTCTACTTTGTAATAATGACAGTTTAAACCCTAAACTTTTATAACTTGGCCTCAATGAACTTAAACTATGATATGTCTCATTTTCATCACTTTGACCTAAGTTGACATTAACTACATTATAAATGGAAACCTGATATTTTTGGAAAGTACTAATTATAGAAACCTGCTAAATATGGAAACCTGCCTAAAATAGAAAGTTCCCTAAAATAGAAAGTTACTAAAAGTGGAAACCTGCTAAAAATGGAAAGCCGTCTAAAATGGGTAATCTAATTTTAATAAGCGTTATCTAATTCATATAGGTTCCGGGTAGCGGGATTGATTCATCTTGTGACCTTACTTTCCTATATTGCTTGCTTCGAATAAGGTACAAATATTCTGACCTTTCTCATAAGGTTTCTCATGATCTCTATGCGTCTTTTGACCTCTTGCCATTTTGATATTGAACCTTTGCTATTGACCCTTGTGCTATTGAACCTGTGTTGTTGAACCTTTGCTATTGAACTTTGATATTGAACCTTTGCTATTGAACTTTGATATTGAACCATTGCTATGAACCTCTGAATTGTGAACTATTGATATTGAACCTTGATTATGATGACTTATATATTGCTACACTTTGGACCTTTTGCTTTGACTTGTCAGTTTGATACCCGAGCCATTAACTAGGCATGGGGGTTTCATGCATGTGTCATTGATGCACCAATGGCATGACTCTAGTATGGTTGAGTGATGTTCAACACCGTCCCTTTATGTTATATGATTATGAGCTCAAGATATATTGTATGGCCACTATTGTTCTGCAGGGGCGTATGGATGCATCCTAGATTTGTTCTGTATCTGATATGTCATGATATGATTTGTTTTGGTGATGTGATTGTGTGTGCTATACACGTCCTTCACATTTTGGGAGCTACCTACTCCATTGGTTACTTGAGGTCTCCCCTCCTATTATTTTGGTATTCCGAGGTCACCCCTCCGAGTACAATGGTTACTATTGGCGACTATTGCCATTATTGATATTGGTTTGTTTTGTTGCTCGTGGTAGATTTCTGACAACCTTTACACTTTTGATATACCTATATTGTACCTTCTGTATTCCCCAACGCACCATGTTCTGTATTAATTGTCCATTACTCAGTACCCTTATGTGACTCACTCTACTACCATGTTGTATTCCATTTCATTGATCTGTCATACTCTTATTCCGTTTTGGTTGACTATCAAGCTCATGCTTCAAACTATCATTCCATTCACGTACCGAGTCATTATATGATTATTGGATTCTTGGGTTGATTATGCTATTTCATGATTTATGTGACTACCGTTTACCCTGCTACTATATGATTAATATGCGATTATATGATTCACCAGTTTTCATGCTAATATCTGACCATCCGCTTATCATGTTGTTATGTGACCCTTTGATTGGTATGCTGACCATGCCTGTGTGTAATCAGTTGATTTATCTATTAATCATGTATACCTTCGTTTAGTTATGTTCATGGGCTATGATTATCTGTTAGTATTCTTATTTGCTAATTGTTGACCTGCCATGTTTATATTTCTGTCTATGATATTGTTTGAGGATGTAAATGGTCCAACTTATGTTATCTGTCTGGTTGACTTGGTTTAACTTGCCATGCTATGTCCTTTTTTAGCTAATTCATTCAATTATAAGGTTCGTTCTGTATTCCTACATGATACATGTGGCTACCGTGTTTTATTTCTGTTAGTACTTCCATTTGTTATGATACTTGTTATGTTATTAACTGTGGGTTATATGACTTGTGTAATTGCTATGCCCACTTTCTAATTAATTGCTTCTGCTAGCTTTTAGATTTCTGTTTGACTTATATATATTTTGATTTCCTGATTTAATTGTATGCCATATTTATGTTTAGTGGATACGCCGTCTGCTATGCTTGATTTTGTTTCGGTACTTGTACTGGTTGTTTATATGTGCTTATATATATCATCGATGCGTTGCTTTGCTCTGTTCTTCTTTGATTTCAGTTCCTTCTGGATATCTGTTATCATTGTGTTCTGCAGGTTCCTCATTGACTCATTGGTTCCATTTCGTTGCGACCTTGTTATCAGCTTCTTTGTTTCATTTTGTATTTCCGATTTTGTTTAGCTTTCGTTTTGTTATATCTGTTCCTTTGGGCTTTTTAAGCTCAGCCGCATTTCTTTTCCTGCGGCAGGTTTTGGGTTGGAAGATGGGCTTTGACGGGCTGAGAGTTGGATCGTTTGAGTGGACCGGCCCTAGTTACCTTATTATTTTGGACTTATTTTGAAGAGCAATTGTTTTGATATTTCATTTCATGTTTGGACATCTTGGATTTTTATATTCTTCTTGTAAGTCATTCGTTTGCATGACTTGATATTTTATTTTATAAGACTTCCGCTTGTAAAATTTTTATCGTATGTTCTGATATGACACCATGATGTGACACTTCTACCCTTGCCGGGTTGGGGTGTTACAATTACGGTATCAGAGCCCAGGTTTCGTCTTGTTGACCTTAGGATTGACCTGTGAGAACTTGGGTAGACATTAGGCTTCCGTCTGTTTCGATCCTTTCTGATTATTTTCGTTCATATTTGACTCTGATATTCTTTTGTCTTCACTGATTTGGCCTTCTTCTCTTCGTATTTGATTTCGTTCAGATTTTGACTTTGTTTGACTTTTATCAAAACTTGAATTTTAGAACAAATGATCTAATAATAAGCTTACATAAGCTCATAAAAGCTTGTGTGAGCTGACATGAACAGGAATAGAAGAAGCTAATAATGAAACAGTAGTTAACAGTAGATTGAAGACTGAAAAGGAAATGAGACAAGTTTAAAATTTAAAAGCTGAATTTGCAATTGATGATTCTGAAATTACAAACTTAAATGGAAATTACAACTAAAATAAAACAGTAAATGACATCAAATTAACAAGGTCAAAATTTCTCTAAAGCCTAAGAAATTGGACAGTTTTACAATTGAGATTGAAAGGGTTTATATAGCTGCTGCCAAGGCTTGGGGAAGCTTCAGGAAGCTTGATCTCATCCATTGATCACTCTTTTGTGTCATCCTCTCAATCCACAGCCTTCATATTACCCTGATGAGGTGTTTGCACCAATCACATGTTGGGATTTGTCCACCTTGGCAATTCTCATGTCAGCACACCTCTGACATGACATGTCAGTACCTTCTAGATGGTGTACCTAAGTTGGGTAAAAGGCTGGGAGCGGGGTAAATGGTGAATGAGAGGGATAATGAACAGTGAAAATGGGTTTGGGCGCGTTTTGATATTTTGGGGATATTTTATTCGTTTGACTGAGGGTGTTGACTAGGGTGTTAAGAAGGGGTTCAAACGAGGATTCGGCTAAGGTCATGGCAGGTTTTGATGGGGGTTCAGAGTGGTTTAGGAAGGGGTAATAAGGGATTTGATAAGGGTTGGAATTAAAGGGTGTAATGGGTTTGGGTCTAAGGTATAAAAGGGTGATGGGCTAGTTTTGTATTTTTTGGATTTAAGTGTTTTGGTTTTATTTTGTTTAAGTGGAAACATTTGTAAAATGTGTAAAATTAAAAGTATAGGGACCAATGGTGTAAATTTTGTGATTTGGAAAGGGTATTTTGGTAAATGGGAAAGTGAGGGATTTATTTGTGTATATTTGGAAAAGTGAGGGGTATAAAGTGACAAAATGGTAAAATTGTGGGCCTTTTGTGTAATTTTGGGAAAATGAAGGATGAGGTGTGAAAACTCCCAATCTTGATCTAGAAATCCGTAAAATGTCACTTTTGAGCATCAAAGTCCATAAAATAGCATCCCGGCATCGGCTTTTGCACTCTTCTCATTCTCGTGCTCGGTTTTCTCCTGTTTTGGCTTTCTTTCGTCTGTTTTGTCATATCCGTACCTGCACATGCATAAACTCAAGAAACACGCAAATATTAGGCATTAACAGCTCGTTTCTGGTTATTTTGGGTCTGATTTAATAAAGAAAAGGTATGTGTTTTCACACATACCAGTAATCATAATTGCAGTATAAAATTAACTTGAAATTACTAAAGAACACAAGAGTTTGCGTTCATGATTACTTTTGTTAGTATAATTATGCTTACATGTTAAGACATAATTATAAAGTCCTTGAATTAATCAATGACTTATAACATAAAGTATATAGTAAAATTGTTATGTCTTCTAGTTAACGCATAAACATGAGTCCTTTGAATTATTCAAAGACTTATAATGTATTATTGACATGTTTTGCTTTCTTGTAAACACATGAACATATTATTTTGAACAGTTCTGTCTTCTTGTGAACACGTGAATATAAGGTTCTTGTATTATTCAAGGAATATACATTATAGCCTGAACTTGGTTCGTAAATACTTAATATGCAATTTGGCTCGACCCAATTGACAAGTATTTGGTTCAAAGAGAATTAAGTTATCTGTGGAATTCTGATATAGTCTCACAATTCTAATACTCATAGAATACCACTTTATTGTGGTATGTCTAATGTGTTGAAACAAACCTTATTTATATTATTTGATTCATGATAACTTTAATTGCTCTACCTTCAAAATATATCAAGGTTAGAAAATTGCGTGTGTTGTGGATTTATAGTTCAAACTAAGAAGGTATTCAAGACAATTCATAAATGAAACCCCTAATCCCTTAGGGATTTTTGGTTTTTCCACTCAAACCAATCGAATCCTAAATCCTTTTGGATTTTTGATTTTTCTACACTTCCTAGCTTGAAGATTGTAGTTTTGGTGTTTTTCCTAGCTCGACGAAACACAAAACTGGTGATTAGATTTATGGTTAAAGAGTGATACAAAATTAGAGTTTTTCTACAAACCCTAATTAGAGTTGTTGGAAGGAATTCCATTATGTGTTGATTTAAGTTCTGAATTTGTTAAAATTTTATGAAGCATTTTATTAACAAATCTAGAGATGAGAACTTAAAATGTATTTTGTGGTTCCCAATAAAGAATAATTTATTGTTACTTAAATACTTAGTATTTAGAGAATTGTCTCTACTTACAAAAGTAAGTGGGAGCATATACAAATCTTGAAGTTATTTGAGAACAAAATACTTAACCTTCTAAAATCCACTTATTAATGTCAGACTAAGGTTAAACATGTAAATGTCGACCAAAGTATAATGTTACTCTCACTCATAAATCTGCAAGGATGCCTCATCATTTGAGTGATATTTAAATATCAATGCTGAGGGATATAATTTAGAAGATTGTTGTAAATCAGCTAACTACTAAAACACATTATCACATCTTGAATCTGATAAATGTCTTAGAACTATGAATGATAAGATGCAGTCCTTCAAAGGCAAATCATGTTTTGAGCTTGATTGTTATTTCGCCTAATTGTTAACCTATGAGGTTGGAATGAGTTTCTTTTGAAGAATGGCTCACAAGGACAAAATTTTATACATGTTAATGCATGACATTTAATAAGAAGTTTTTAATCATACTTAAGCAATTGACTGTGATTAGATTTTCTTAAATATACACGCATTAATTATATAAATATAATTAATTGTCATACATGTTCCCTTGTATGTAGAATATGACAATTAAAATTTTATAAATCTTTCTTTATGATTACCTTTTGCGAGGACGGTGTGTAAACAAAAGGGTTATGAATCTATATTATCATTATGTAGTATACAAAATTTAAGCAATCCATGTTTGGGATTGGATCATGCATCTAGGAGCTGAGATCTTAAGTTTAATTACAATATGATTTTGATTAAATTAAGATAACTCTTGAGTACATCTGACATTAAGTAGGGGCATTATGTCTATCCTTAAAATTTATATGTTGAAGATATCATTCCATTTAAGCTTGATATTAATCCTAAAGCTTGGAATGAAACTTCACTTGGAATTTAGGGAATAAAACAAACAACCTTGAAATAAATTTTTATTTGGAATAAACAAATGCGGAAAATTAAGTTCAACACAAATGCAATATATCATTCAAGCAAGTCTTAAATGGTATATTTCACTTGGAATAATTTATTACATGGATGGAAACCCTATGTTTGTAACTAAGGATTTATCATGTATATATTATATTGTGTATAGGACTGGTTGTTGCTTTTGTACAAGAACAAGATGAGCTGACAACAACAATGTCTAATTAAGAGTATTTAGATTATTGTTAATACAGTTGTTTAGGAATTATAAAGCATAATGATCTTTGGAGGATTATTAATACTAGTTAAAGTAGGATTTTATCTTTTGTGATAAATCTGCTAACTAGATATGCTCAACTTAGAGTATTGTTGCATTATACATTAAGGAATGAGAATACTTTACATTTTAAGAATCTGTAAAGATGACTGTCAGTATGTCGTTGACTCATAATACCTCATGCAAGGTAAGGCGACATCTCTATATTATAACTCTTGCAATAGTATGAGCATATGAGATAAAACACTCATCTTATATTTCAAATCCCTCACTATATGTGAAATTTGAAACAAGTATTCGAAAAGTTTACTCAGATGACTATTTAGTTTTTCTTGTAAAGAAAGGTTGAGAATGTTGGAAAGATTAGACTTCAACTTACTACTTAGTCTCATGCATATCTGTTTTAGTATTTGGATAATTGGGATTGAAAAACAATTTTTTCTTTATGATGAATAAAGATACTTGGTATTTGTTATTCATTCATATAATAATTGTTATTCTATACTAGTTATAATACCGTTACGGGTTTTTATTAAACTTTTTATTATGTATTATTATTAACATGTAATTGCATGTACAAAATTATTATTATTCTAATTGCATAGTTTCATTGTTTAATGGAGTCTAAATGCTTTTGAACGTATAAATTGGGATGTTTTGCATCATGATGAAAATATTTATACCGGGAAAAAGATATTTCTTTGTTTTTACTGTATTACACATCGATAATGTTCCTCCATATAATTTTCAAAAATATAGAAAGTGTAGGTTAACTCTAACATCATAAAATTTGTAAACCCACTTCTATTACCAAATATGAATATTAGGATTGCCTTTTACTATTCAAACCGTCAAGGCCTATTGTTTTTTCATCTTTTTGACTTTGGAGTAAGAAAGGAAAAAAGAACGAAAAGGGAAATGTTCTCCAATATTCTTTATTAAATCTTAATGTAATCTTATACAAAATGCTCTACATTTCGTTGTTTTATTATATAATCTTAACGTAAACTTATACAAAAGTCAAAATGCACTGCTTAACAATAAAATATGGTGAAAATTAAGTATTAATCTTCTTGTATAATACTACAAACTATTTTTCTTTGAAAATCAATCAAAGCGAAAAAAGTGAGAAACATCCAACAAAATGTTAGTCCTAAGATGCTACCCGTCTTATTAACTATCATAGACATACGCATAGGACATAAAATGGAAAGGGTGATAAGCATTGTTAAAGCTAATATAGAGGTCCAATTATCTGCAAGCTTTTACTAACTACAAAAAGAGAAGTTTCCACCATGAGCATTGATCTAATCTCAGAGTTAAGTCTCTTGCTTTGCAGCCTTCTTTTGTACAACTGTATTGACATGCTTCCCATGACCAATTTATGAGCTTCCAAATTTTCCAGCATCTTATCAAGCGTGTTTGACCTATTATAAAGGTCATATGTATATTTAAAATAGTTTATTTTTCTAGCATACTTTCTTTTAAGAACATGTCTATATGGAACGTCATTATATGTGACACTTACCTTGATATTTTCGCATAAACGTCCCCCAATGACCTTCAAAGAGTCCTTTTTTCACTACCAAAAGGGGCCGATATATTAAAGCAAGGATTTCACCCGGGCCAATGCTTCCTGTTAAGCCCTTCACGATTTGCTTAGAATCATCCTGTCGAGTGTTTGGTTATGAGGCTACCGTTCCGATTTCCAATTTCTCCTCCATATTCACATAAGACGATTGTCTAAGTAAGTTCAAGTTCCTAATTTATATGTATCAAAGGTCTCAAGTCTCTTGGTTAATAGCATAATATTCTATATTCTTTTTTGTCTTTGGATGTAAAAGCTAAAACTACTAATTTACTTGCTTGGTACTGAAATAAACACTTACACTCACTCATTCAAACAACAACAACAACAACAACAAGAATAATAATAATAATAATAGGACACATCACATACTCTGACTAATTAATGCTAAAATTTGATTTTATATGTCATAATATTCTTCAAAAAATTGCACTTTTTGCTTATTAACCCAACTCAGAAAACATGACTTTTACTGAGATTAGGGGAAAAAGATATCCATGCTTTGTGAGCTCCTAAATGGAATCACTACTTTTTAACATAGACAGCAATTGCTATTTTCTATCAATTGATATTTTAATTCTATGCTTTGTGCATTTTATATCAATTGCTCTAAAACGTAACATACTATTATTTTTTTACCAATTGATGTAAGGCAATTATGCTACATGGAAAAAGATCAATAGAAAATATCAACTCAACTATGAAGATTAACCCAACAGGAAATTTCTTTGTATGCACGAGCCCCGGAACGAAGTCACCACATCATCACTTTCTTCCCACAACCGCCTAACGGCTCCACCATAGAAGAATCTTCAACAAACGACAGAGGACTTTCTTGAACAATTTTAGGTGCTTGCTCGGGAGTTTCGAGGAACGCCTCATCCAGTGAGTGTGGTTTTCTACATGATGATTAGCAAGATGCCATTTAACACAGAGTATCCTTTATTTTGAGGTGCGAGGAATCACTGCAAAGAATACTAATTTTAAACATGCTTTCTTTATAAAAAAAAAATTCAATCGCCCAATTTTAGAGTTAGGGTTCGAATTATGATATTGGGTTGGAACTGTGGATAGGTGTGTCGAACTGTTACGTGGTTTCGTTTTTGTCAAGGTTTAGATTTGACCCCTATGGTTTTATAAATCAACCCCATGTTTTTAAAGTTTTCTTTTTTTATATTTTTGACACATATACTTTTGGACTCAAATTTTTTAGAAAAATGAATTTATAAACACTATTGCCAAATAAGGAAGTATTTTGGTTTTTTTAATTAATACAAATAAACAATAATTAAAAATATTACCAAATAAGGTATGAATTGATTTTTTTGAAATGAAAAATTCCCACTAAGGGTTTTGTTTTATTATCTAAAAGATTTGGATGTTTAATCTTTGAATAATTTTATTGTTCTAAATATATCCATTGTCGGTTAACAATATGAGAATATTGTTATGTAAGGCAAATGTGAGTGTTGGTTATATTCTAACGAGAATGTGGATTGTTCTCGCCAAACTCATGTGTATTCACAAGGGATGCATATTTGATACCCCAAATTTCAAATATTTACTTTTAGATCCTTGTCATAAGTAAAATATTGAAAATGGTTTGTTAAAGTCGTCCTTAGACATGAGATACAAGCAAGTTCTGTTATGTGTGGATATCATTTTTGTAAGTATAAGCCAAACGCTATCCTAAATAAGGTAGTTATAAAATCTATATTTTGGATTGATGTGAAGCATCATCCACAACACTTGTAGTCAATAAAAGATCTGTTACTCCACTTGATATGTGCAGAAAGATACCATGGTGCCTCTCTAGATGATTGTTCGGCTGAACCCAAAGGGTAATACAAGATGATACTTGATTACATTTGGTATATCTAATTAAATTCTATAACGAGATTCTAAATGGTTAAACTATATGGAATGAGTTAGGATCCATATCCATGGTTTAACGGTATCTATAACAAAGGATAATTAAAAGCAAGACATTAATAACAATGCTACTGAGAAGATTTTATGAAACTATATCTCAGACACTTTTAGTTAAACAGCGAGTGAGAGCGTTGCTAGGCGTTTCCGTTGTTGGTTTTGTGTGTTATACGCTACTCTAACTCCCAAGTGGGAGCTGTTGGTTTGTGGGAGTTAAAACACGCGAAACGACTAGAAGTGTGTGAGCCTATGGGGCACACACGTTAAACACGAGAGTACGTATAATACGTTTACTACATGAATATATACACGAACCATTTTGTACCCGGTTTTTGTCCAAACTGTTTTGACCCGATTAGTTTTGATCCAAGCCCATATTGACCGGTCAACGAGAAGGGTGTTTGGATCAAGTTTGTGTCGGTTTGGGATTAGGAAGATGGATAACTTGGAGCTCAAGTTTGAGCCCAAGTGAGTTTTGTTTTTGAGCTATATATATCGATACATAGTTCATAAACTCCATGCGTTGGATTTATCCCTTACACGATTCAATCTATAACCTTTACAGTAAATAATAATCGATCTATTCCCAAGAACTCCAAGACTAAATAGTTTTCTTACACAAACGATTAGGGTTTCGTTTGGTGTTTATCCAAACCCTAACTTGCATCACTTTGATCCAAGAGTAGTTGGTGTTTTGGTATCTTGGTATTCTTGCTTGTACACAATCGAATAGGAAGCAAGAAAGCAGTTTTTTTTTTTTTTTGGCCGAGATCTCGGACAAAAGGGCATGCTTATATCGGATTGTTTCATCTGATATCGGACAGAACTAGGAATAGTTCTCGGACAGTGTATTGATCTCGGACAGAAGTTAAAGAAGGTGTTCTTGGTTTTCTTTGTTCGTGGTATTCAAGTATTCAATGGTTGATTTGGGTTAAACATTCTCGACTAGCGTTATCGAACGTACTTGTGATTAAGTGTTTGTGTGTGGAGTCGTAGAGGTGTTTAGTTTAGACACTTGGTTTCTTGTTTATTTATTACTTGCGGGTGACTACGAGGGTTAGTTTTTCTTTATCCCTTTTATTTATAATTGTTTATTATTTATGTATTAACCTAATTGCTTAAACTAGATCCAATTTCGCTGCGTACTCGTTTGCGTTACTTGGTTAACTAGATCTAAGATCCCAACAGCACCAGCACCGTTGCATGCTAGCTACTTGACCCGAACCACACTCTCTCATTCTGATTACAATGGAACCGCCACCATCATTTGAACATTGGTCGAGCCCGGACTCGACCTGACCATGGCGTAGGGATGTTAATATTGTTGAGGCGCGAGATGCCAATTGGAATCCCGTGGTGCGACGCCGATGCTCCACAATGTCTGCTGGTGTGATACTATATAGGCAATTGTTTATAATGGTGAAAACAGCAGAATGAACACCTGCATGCAAAATCGTTTATATTATAAGCATATATTAATATTAGAGCTAATTCCCAAACTAGGCCAAAAAGTCAACCAAAGTCCCTTTTTTGGTCACTTTCATGTGCCTTATCCCATTTTGGTCATGCTCGACTGCTCGTCTCCATCATTTTTTTGACATGTGTCACTTAGAAGTACAGAGTTAGGTAGAATTATTTTATTATTTTATTAAAAATTACATAATTACCCTTATGCTTTATTAATAATATTTTTTTCAACCACATAATTTCCTCACCTACCTCTTTCCATTGTTCATACCATATCCCTCTGGAGACTTCGCTTCACTACCAAACAAACAAACAATTCTTAATAATATTCTTTCTCGATTTTTCTTTTGATCATCCACCGGTAATATTTTACCATATTTTTTTTATTATCACAGTTTAAAGGTGCTTGCTGATTGCTTAAAAATTAGTATAATAAGAGATGAGTTCATCAATATGGTCTTTGGGTATGTGGCCCCTTTGCTGTCTCGACTGGAAATAAAAAGGGGAAAGGCAAGGTAGTTCTTGACTAAACTTTCTTGATGGAAGTCTTGTGTTGACCCATTCTTGACCCTTGGGGGAAGGTGCGAATGGTGGCAGAAAAGAGAAGGGATAGTGATAGATGATGCTCTATGTCTTCAAAACAGATCCGGCCATAAACGTCGATAAAAGGCTAGATCCGACAATAAGCCACCATAAACGAACCATAAAAAGGCTAGATCGGGCCATAAACGACCATAAATGGCTAGATCCGGCCATAAAATGGTGGTTGACCAGTGATGGTTGAGTGGTGGTGGTGGTTGTGGCGGTGATGATGAATATCCGGTTATGTTATCTTATTATCGCAAAGACACTGTTTTTCTTTGCCTTGGATGTTGGGATCGGTAAAAAGAGACAATTTTTTGTGATTGTGAGTGGAGTGGTGGTTGAAGCGATAGTAGGGGTGGTTGAGCGAGAGGTGGTTGAAGCAGGGTGGTTGAGCAGGGTGATGGCTACAGGAATCTGTGATGAAATGTAGCCTCTAACCGGTTTGAAAGAGAGAATAAGAAGATGAGGGTGGGTATTTATATATGTGATTAAGTATATTTGTCATTTTTAAGCAAAGGCAATAAATTATTCCCTAACTTTTGTAATTTGGTAAAGGACACATGTCAAAAAATGATGGAAATGTCGAAATAAATTTACATCGGCGTAAGCCGAAATGGAAAAAGCATGAAAGTTATAATTGGCGCTTTAATCTAGGGACCACACTGACTTTTTAGACTAGTTCCACAATGGGAATTAACTCTTAATATTATGTGCATGACAATATTAGACTTACACTAATTAACGAGTAACAAGGAGGACATCATATGTTTGCTTTTTTAGTTTGTTTTATTAAAAAGACATGCATGCATATAATAAAAGTACGTAAAGCTTTACCATGTATCAAGTTGATGGCTAGAAGAAGAGCATAGGCGAGTTGATGAAATTCCATGTTTGTAAAATATGTTATAAGTGATGAAAAACTCACAATACGAGTTTAGGTTTTATAGGTGGAAGAAGATAACAATATTTGATTATATATATCTTAATTTAATAAAATGTTTAATTGACTTAATCAACGCTGAATGTAGAAAGAGATATCATTTAAGCAACGTAAACGTTAGCAAATATAGATTTAGCATTGAAATAGGGAACATAGTTAAATATTAACATTAAAATATAGATTAAAATCAAATATAGCAAAAATCATGCAAATTAACGCTGAAATATAAACCTTATAATAACTATTATAATAATATATAATATAAACTATTATTATAACTATGTAATACTACAACTATTATAATAATATATAATATAACTATTATAATAGTTATCTTTTATATATAATAAAGGAATTACATTATTTCGGAGTGATTTTGAAAAATCATTCTTAGTGAAATTTTTTGAGCGATAAGAAGAGAACGATTTTGACAACGTGGGCAATTCAAGATATAATTAGTTAATAAAAAGTCAAAATTGAAGAAAAACGTGTAGCTGAAAATAACACAAAAAAACATAGGGTGTCAAAAGTGTAAACAAAAAACTTTCAAAAAGCGGGAATAAAATATAAAACTTCAAGGACGTCACTGTAACAAATACCACTCATCAGAAGACCCGACCTCCCCCAATCATGTGCACCAGAAAACCCAAAAAAAACATATTGCGACCCTGGTGATCTATAAACCCGTTTTATGTTTGCTTAAATGGCGGTCAGAATGGGAAAAGGTAATTTTTGGTTAATCAAAGGTATTTTTCCAATTTATATCAGCAAGTTGGATAATAGATCTAGGGTTTATGCTTTTTTTAGGTAATTGAGATGTGGGTTTATGTTTTTGTGGTTTTTTTAAAGGTAATCGGTTTGCGGGTTTATGTTTTTGTTGTTTCATTGATGATTTAGGTGTGTTAGATGGTATCGTTTAGCAATTAATAGATTATGAGACCAAATTAATTAGGCACACATACCAAACTAAAAGTATGAACATGTTGAAATTAGATTTAGTATACTTTGAGACCCCAAAATGTGCTTACTGTGATTAGATATATGCATGTATCCACATATTCTTTTAAAAACCTCTTTTATGTATCTAAATTTATTATAGGTGATGGATGATCAAGATGATAGTTGAAAAGTCTACTACTATGCAAGAAATTTTGAAGAACGAATCAGAATTAGCCGAAAGGATAGCCGAGGTTAAATAACCTTTTGGAGATTTCAATGGTTTATATGTTGGATTTTGGTTCTTACAGGACCGCGCTTGGAATCATTGTAGTTGGTTAGTTTCTTACATGACCGAAACCCAGGTATAAACTTACGACTTTGTGCTCTATAAGTTTCAAGTTTTTGTTGTTGTTTTCCTAAGAAGTCAACCCTTCTTAAGTTACACTATGATCTCTTTAGTTCTCTCAGGTAATTAGTGGTTAGTTAATTACCGAGATTGAGTTTGCTGGCAACTCTTGCTTAGTCTATCAAAGTAAGTTTATCTTTTAGATAACTCACTATACTACACTATTTGATCTATCCGAGTAATGATAATTCCTCTTAAATTTTGGGTGTTTTGTTTATTGGTTTTGGCATTCATCAAAGTTCAAGGATTAGGGTTTTAGGATTGTATGTTTTGTGATTTCGTCTTTTGCTAGGCTATATATATAATTGCTTAGGTAAATAAGATTGTGATGTAGATGTTGTAGTTGTGGTTGCATTGGGTGGAGCCATGGAGGCCAATTTTAGTATTATCATAGCTATGCACAATAATATGATATATACAGATGCAAAGCAATGGTTTTGAACTTAAAGATAGTCCAACACCTGAGCCAATGGCTATGATATGTAATTTGTACTTGCACCTTTATCTAGCAAAACAAAGGTTGGTGAATCGTTCGATCGGGGCAAAAATGAAACACCACCAGTTGTCACTATATTATTATGAATGAGATATAACACAAGATAGCTCAAAAGAAACTTGCAAAAGTAAGGGGTGTAGACTATATATCTGCACGTGAGTATGGTTTCCAAAATAGAGATGATTAAGTTACCATTTCATACTATATATCAAACACAGAATGCAACTCAAGGGGCGTAAATGTATTTGCCAACAAATAAAGCTTAAACATCAGCTTAAGACTGAGAATTTACTTAATACAAAAAAGGGATACCGACTTTGTGTACAAATGTTTTACTTAAAGAATGATACCGACGGTCATAGTATCCCACCCTAAGACGAAAAGTACACCAGATAAATTTAAAACCTTGGTGACCAAAGTGACTAAATTTTTTTTTTCTCATTAATTGACTTTTATGGTTGTTAGTTTTATTAACCAAGCTCACCACTTTGAGCTAATTGCTTCCCATATTCAATTATGCTCCAAAACATATGATCATTAAGCATTATCATGTGTTTACCCAAGTTAGTGGTTGTATATGCAAGGCAGCAGCTTCATCAGATACAGCTGCAAGTACATCTTCCACCAGCAATGCATAAGTGCTTTACCTTTATTAAGTTGCATTGATTCTAGCCTTGGAAAATGGGAAAACTTACAGATAGTTAATTTCATATTGAAAATCTTCCTAAGAAGAATATACTACGATTATTATGGAACAGTAGAACGGGAGGTGGCAAAATTGACATATTGGGAAAGGTCAAAATGGGTTTGGGTTCAAAACAGATAACTTTTTGGTGCGAGTAGAAACGTGCAGGTTTAACTACTTCATAGTAAAAACTTCTAAGGCTTTTAGGCAGATGATTAGTATGTAAATTATATTCATAAAAAATATATTAAGTGAAAAGATGTGTGAGGTTTATGCATCACATTCTCAGACTCTTTCGACCCATTTTACCCTTTTCATTTAGCTGGCTTTTTAATTTTACCCATTTGACCTTTTATATCAAACATAGCGCAAATCAACCATTCATAAGTAATGGGCCTAAAGGAACTACTGAATGTGAAATTAAACTTTCAAGCACCAGAGTTAGCCTGATATTATGCTACAGGTTGTGCTTCAGTTTCTTTGACAACCTTTGCTGTTGACAGGTTTATAACTGGGTAATTCATTTTTATTTTACATCTGAACCTATATTTGCAGTGATCATTTTTTTAAGCAATTTTAATTACACTTTTTCATATTATATGGTGGAGGAATGAGTTTAGCCAAGGCTTCTTTGGAGAGTGACACTTGGTTTGGTATTAATCATTATAATTAACATATGCAGGTGTTCAGGTGTTGGAATTCGAAGTTGGAACAAAACATGGAATCAGAGTGAACACTATCGCTGTAGGTACTACAATAACTTTCAAAATGATAAACCACCTTGCCATTTTGTCCAAATATACTTGCTCGCCTTAAATTCAAAATCCAAGAAGGTTCACTTCATTAAGTCTCCCATATCACCTCTGACTATATATGAGTTGCTCTAAGCCTAAAAGGCAGCCGTTCGGAAACACTAAAGGCACTTGCTCTAGGCGCCAGGGGCCATTGACGGCAAACATATAATAAGAATTAAATGTTAAAAAAAAGTGACTGAGTACTCATTTAATGTATCGTAAGAATGGACCAGGAGCATTAAGAAGTCATGTAACCATGGCAACTGGTGTGTTATATATATATGCTCATTAATTATTGATTAGAGAATGCACCAGTGCGGAAAAAACTCTTAGTAGGTCAGTGCTCCCTCCTTAACTTTATTGTGCTTCCTAAAAGTTCAAAAACGTTGTATTTTGCAAGCTTTGATACAACTCCGGACCTCCGGTACACCTACAAAACTTTATATAAAAAAGATTACTTAGTGAACAAAGATTTGAAAAATTGCTCTTACACTAAAGCGCGCACACAAATTTTGAAAAGTCAGAGGGTAAAATGAGACATGGTATTTTACTATCTTTGTTATGTAACAGGTTTAGTTGCTCCAGCAATCGCTGCTGAATTTAATCCTTAACACATACATTGATGACAATTATAACAGTAATTGGAGCCGTTGGGTTTACTGATGTTGCAACCATTGCAAGAAGTGTTGCAGGTTCTGTTGCGGTCACTGCCTCATTTGCAGGTGATAATTTTATTAGGCAACATCGCAGTGCGATGCACGGGTTATCTTTCAAATATATCAACTTCACGCATATTTTTTTTTTGTACTAGTTGTCTCATATATGACAAACAGCAGAACCAGTTAGTATGAGAGACCGTCAAAATGCATATAATATAAAAATGTTCGAATCATAATCGACATTTCGAGCATTTACACAATATCTACCAACTTTGACAATTGCAAGCTATAAATATTGTGCATCAAAGCTTACTAACTCGAATACAAAATAGCACAACTACTAAACACATTATCTTAGATCACAATAATATCATCCTAGATTACAAATATACTCTAAACATATAATCTTAGATTATAATAATATACTCATTTCATATACTTTTTAACATATTTATTGCATAGGAATTAAAAATTCATTTTTGATCTGATACTAGAAGTTAGTTTTGAAAAGATATAAACCAATTGTACAATAGGTGACACTTGAGAGTTGGAGTACTATTTTGTAGTATGAAAGAGGCACACAAAAATAATTGTATCTTGAGTTTTGAGGAAATGTACTTGGGATGTGTATAAATCAACATACAGTGTTACAAATTTATGTTGTTTGTTCATTGTTTCATACAATATAGCTTCAGATGACCATAGAGTTTTCTGAATTGGTTTTCTTACTACTTATTGTGTTTTTTATTTACATTAGTTACTTGCTATCAGAATTTTATGTTTTTTGTTTAATGAAGTGATCGATGTATATACATTGTTATAGAATGATGTTGACTGCTATATCACGTTTCATGAGTTTCGTTGATGGATTTCCTAACCTATTCTTAAACAATGCACAAGATATCAGAGGCCAGCATGTTTCTTTTCTCGCATTTTTCAGGTCGCCAACTGTTATGTTTGAGCAGCTCTCTTCAATCTTTGCACTTCCAAGGCTCTTTGTTGCTTCTTTCACGTTAGCTTTACCTTTCTTTCCAACTAGGTCCTTTGAAAAGATGGAAGAAAATATCTTGAAAAATGGTTTGAAGTAAGAAACAATATCTTGCATATGTAGCTAACAAATAAATAAAATATTATATACATAATTTCTTATTTTTAATACAATAAGTATTATAATTTGTTTCTATTTTAATTGATAATATAATATTATAAACTTAAGAAAAAAAAACCCGTGCGCGCACGGGTATTATAACTAGTTATATATATAATATATTTATAATAGTTATTATATTTTAATAGTTATATATTTATATTTAACGTAAACGTTAGCATGTTGCATGGTGGAGTTCTTTGGTAATTTACCATTGTGTTTTCAAAATAAATTTAATAATGAACACTCTAAAATATATTTAGCTACTATCATGTAAAAAATCATGCTTTTGAAGCCACGTTGGAAAAACTACTAAATTAAAATTTAGCGTCAACGAGTGTGGAAACCCCCGCGATGCAGCGGGATTGGCTTCAAAGGACTTACTTTGTAGCGACACTTAAACCTTTGGGACTAATTTGCCAAGTTGCTATAGTTAGCAATTAATTCTACAAGATACTTACACTTGCAACGCCCTCTTAAACTTTAGACTATTTTCATGATTGCTATATTAGCAATTAATGATGCAGAACTTGTTTAGCGGTCACACTTGAACCTCGGGACTTATTTCTGTCAAGTTAAACTTTGTTTAATGCTTTTATATCTTGTTTTCTTCTGCATAATTAGTATATATATATATATAATTACGACTTTCCAGTTCTATACCAATATTATGCACCATAATTTTTATTTTATTTATTTGTTTTTTCTTAAACAGCAGAAATTGTATATATAAAAGTCATCCCAAGATGGAGCTAGGAAAAAGCAAAAACATGATTACATATATAAAAGCACTACAAGGATTAATGAACCAATCTATTCATTTAAGAGAGTATTTTTTTGGGTTATTTGCTTAAAAGTTATGATATGCATTGAAGAAACATTACTTTTGTCATTGTATGTTGTATATTTTTTTTTCTCAACTTGACAACAAATTTTTGAATTCGTCCTATTGTGTGATTTTGTAATTTTACTCTTTACTTTTTCAAAATACGGAATAAAATGATCATTTTATACTAAGAAACAGATTCTCAAAAATACGCATAATAGCAGCGATTTTAAAGGTTGGTGTCAAGTTGAGGAAAAAAAGTACGCATGACATACTGATAACAAAAAGTATAGTGATGATTTCTTTATGGAAATAACTTGTTTTTTTTTTTTCGCTTCAGCTTGAATTCAAGTGTAGGAGGTGACCTAGATGTCATTGAAAATCATTTCTTTTCTTGGTTTTCTGATGCCAAGACTATCTCGTTTCTATATCTCCAAAGAACCCATAGTCGTTTGGACCACGACATCAAAGAATTTGATTTGGTTGGGAGGTAATTGTATCCAGTCCGCCAAAGCTTATTGCATCATTAAGGCTTGAAATATTGGAGATATGTGAACCCCATAAATTAAGAACCTCCAACCAAGTTGACTTAGCTATGCAACACTCAACAAAGATGTGGTCCTCTCATTCGGGGTTGTCGTTAAATGGGGCAAATAAGGACGGAATCATGATCGATGCCACATTTGTCAAGATTAAGTCTAATGGCAAGCCAACCTCCTATGAAGTATTCGCCATGATGAGATGTTTAATTTTGATGGGAGAATATTGTTCCAACGATACGGCACCATGGGAACTGGGAAGAAGGCATCGCCTTACCCGAGAAATCTTTTGATTCGCTAAGAACGCATGCTCACTGTTCAATCGTTTGTGTGAATAACAATCTGTGTAAACATGCAGTTCAATAGGCATTTCATTATCTCTCTTATTATTGATGATCTATGTTACATAGTAATATTTAAGTTACCAATGTTAACAAAATGGCATTATAAGACACGATATAAGTGAAATTAATCATGTAAATTATAGATTGTTTGTTATCCTAAAAAGAATCACACCTAAAGATCTTTGCAATGGATACCAAGTGCAAAAGGGAACATAAAATTTTCGGATCGGTGGCGCTTTGATGTTGGTTGGATGAATGTAGCATACGTTCTTCACAATTTTGCGATAGCTATGGTTTTCAAAGGGGTAGTCTAATGAGGCACCCCATAATTTGCTCCCCACACACCCCATGTAGGTTGTACCAGATTTTGTACATTTGTGTAATGTTTTTATATGTATAGTGTATTTATTTGTGTAGTGTTTTTATATGTGTGTATATTTATTTGTGTAAAATATATTTGTGTAGTTTTTTACGTTATGTTTTTATTGTGTATTTGTTTCCATTTAATTAAACAATAACAATAAAACATTAAACATTAAAACATTAAACAAGTACAACAACAAATGCTACTACTACTACAATGAAATATACTCCACATGAAGATTATTAATGTCATCTATAAGGTCATAGAGTATTCCACTCGACTGATATGCGTGATCAACGGGATTTCTTGCCAATTCCAATGATGCCTCCAACGTCTTTATTCTTGCCTTCAACATATTGTTTTGAGACAATAACATCTGGTTTCTTGTTTCAAGCATGTTGATCGTGTTATCTTTAGTTTCAGCGGTTGACGCTGCTAAAGTTGAAGAAGAGCCTCTCTTGACTAAAGTACTTTTGTTGCAATACATCTTTCACATAAAGTATCGACACCCATAGTCTGCGTCTGGCTCGTTACATGGTGAAACATTTACAAGAAATGTATTATTAACAAACAAGTTATTGATATATTTACGTAAATAAGCAAACGTATAATTATTTACCATGCATAATACTTCTGACCATAACTGTTGGGCTTTTGGGATGTTCTTTCAATTATAAGTCCCCGTTCACAACGACACAAGAAAGGATTTTTGTTGCATCCGCCAAAAGAATTTGTATAATTATTTACAACATAAATCATAGATATCATGGTTCACAAAATTACAAGCTTCGAATACATAAATAACCAAGATTGTTATAGATTAATAGTTGATACATGGTTTACAAAATCACAATATAACTAGAAACTAAGATCAATCACGCTCGAGGCATAGTCGCCCAATGATCTGCCATCTTTCCCACACGAAACTCTAACTCGAAATCGCGTCTCCTCAATCCGCAATCTCTTGCTCGTACTTCGTCCAAAGCAAGACTACTGTAACAAAGATGAGGAAGAACAGGAGGACGGTGTATAAAATTCTCCTCATCTGCAGTACTGGAGATATAGCCGAGAGAGGGAGGCACATAAGATGGAGGAAGGCACATAATCTGGACGCTCAACACGGCGGGTGTGTCGACACACCTAATGTCCCTCCAATGAATGTCATCCGATTCACGTAACAAAGATGAGGAAGAACCAAAGCGGGGAGCAGAAATTTGTAACAAAAGATGAGGAGTCGTTTACTATAAATCAATAATCGTTTACTATAAATCAAGAATCAGAATGTCGTAATCTATACATATTTTGTCGCTTTACAATATAAATCGATGTCGTTTTCTATAAATCGATGTCGTTTGCAACATATGTCTATACTACGTATATCTAAACATGCTTTGTCGCTCAGAAATAGAGTTACCCATCCCGCGGCCGTCATGTCTGAACATACTCCATTGTGGGTGAGTCTCGCTGGAGTGGTGAGTTTCCATCTAGAACCGCATGAACGTAGTGGCCTCGGGCTTCCCCACACGAAGAATCACAACGGGGACAATACTTGTCTGTCCTCGGGACCGGACCTAAGCGGAAGACACGTAGTAGATGCTGAATTGGATATGCATACAATTGGACAGTTAAAAATTGTAGCAATAGCCGCTCCGTGTCGGCATAATCATCCAGAATCGTGGGGTGCAAATCGATCCAAACCAATCCGCGAATAGTGCGTGAAATCTGTGGAAACCAAGTCCCCCACATTTCCCTGTAAAATTCCTGGTGATTGTTTACCTCTTCCCTGACAAGAGTTCGAAGGTTGCGCCATATCCGTTCGGGATGACCAAGACCTACGCCAATGGCTCGATAGCCACAATTTCCATCACCTTTCACGTTAACAATCCTTAGGATGTACCGTCGGAAAAGAGCTGGAATTCGAGCCATAAAATATTTTCTATCGTCATCTGGAATGTACAAATCGTGTCTTAAATCGCCCTCGTTAGGTTCTTCATTTAAGTCTGGGACTTTAGCAGGCTCTCCTACGTATGAACTATGCCTTGCAGTTTCTTCATTAAAGTCTGGGACTTTTTTAGGTTTTGAATAACTTCATGGCGCCACGTGGTTGGTTCTTTGTTCAAATCGGGATTTTTTAGCCTTGGACTTTTTGTCCTTTACGCCAACGTCCAACGGTACTTTTGTTAACAGCAGGTTCACGGGTTGACACAGATTCGGGAGTGTATATACCTCTCATCATATTTAACATATTTTTCTTGACAAACGACGAAGCTTTGCTAAAAACATTTTGGAATTTTTCTATGTCAGCTTGACAAGAAAGATCATCTTCGAGCTCTTGAGGCTCTTCAGCGATATGAAGGTAGGTCGGGCTCTAGGCCGTGGAGCACTTAGTGTTCTCAAAAATTATCAACAACATTAAGTGGAATAGGCCATCCTGCATTCGAAAAAAGTGACTAGTATAAATTGTCGGTATTAACGAGGAGAATAACTTGATAGGCATAAATTTAATATACATACCATGAAGCTGATAGTAAATCAGTTCGTGATAGCATGGTAACCCACAAACAAACCGCAACTGATGACCACATTCATGTGGGTCCATATCCAGTTTACTTTCTGCGACACTGAGTAGTAAAGCATGTTTTGAAATATTATACTGCAATTCATCAAATAGTGTGCCATTACATACATGCAGTTTCTTGGTTATGCTTGTATTAAAAGAGTCTCTTATCGCAGTTTCTTGCGCAGCTAAAATCTTGTCGACCGAACTCAACAACGTGTCTAAGTTTCTGTGTGGAGCCAAAGTATAACTTGAACAACGCGTGTTGACCCTCAACTCTACATGTTGTTATCTGGCCGAAGCTGCGATATGGATCGGTAATGTACGACACGAATATTCTATTTGTTGTAGTAACTCCAACAATTGTAAAGAATGGCAGTTTAAACAACGTGGTGTTGTATGTGGAGTCCATCAGCATGATTTCTGGGAATGTTGTCCATAGGTCATATAACGTCTGGTGAACAAAAACTATTTCCTCAAGCTCATTAGTGCGGTCATTTACCCTGGGGTAATATGTATAACCTTGATGCCTCAAATGTGCTAAAAGGACTTGTATTGGAGTCATATCACCATGAATGGCGCCGTGTATCTTGTTTTGTACATTATATATCGTTTTAATGTTAGACACGTTATCCGGATGGCTCTCTTTTAGTGACGAAAGTATAATTCGTGGTGCTACTTTAAGTTTTGTCAATTGCTCCACCAAAACTAACTCATGATATTTTAATCGCATTGCGCGTGGAAAACCATGGAACGAGTCTACAAAATGATGATTATGCCTTGACCCTCAAGATCCAACCATTAGTTTCACCTTTTATATATTTCGCTAGTAATTTGAATGAACAATTAGTTTTAGCGGTACTAGTCAGCCGTTGAAGTTCATCTTCTAAACCTTCACGCAAGTGCATATTATCATGTCTTGAACACTTAAATTCGATTGAGTACTTATAGCCCCTATCTATTTTGGTTCTTGCTTTAACAATAAGAAAACCGATCGATTGAACAATAGATTGCACCCAATTAATTAAAATATCTTCTTCAGGGAACACCTAAAAAAAGTAAAAATACAACTTTTATAATTTTCATTTTTAACATATAATTTATAACTTTTTTTACATTTTTTAACAACTTTTTTATTTTTACAAATTTTTAAAAAAACTTTGTACCTTTTATAAAAAATACAACTTTTTTAACTTTTTAACAACTTTTATAAAAACATTTGTATACAACATTTTTTAACATTTATATAACTTTTATACAACATTTTTTAACATTTGTATTCTAACATTTTTTAACTTTTGCAAAAAAAATAAAAAATAAAAATAAATAAAAACGCGTTTTGTGTTAAAACGTATGCTAGCTGTCCCCTTTTGTCTCACTCTTATCTCTGTTTCTCTCTCACTATCTCACACACAAATAACTCGTTTCTCTCTCACTATCTAACTCTCTCTTATCAAACTTTGATAAGACTTTTTAGATCTAGATCTAACAAGTTTTTTACTTGTTAGATCTAAAAAAGAGAGTGGTTTCTGTTGTGAGTTGGTGATGTTTGTGGTGATGTTGTGGTGGTGTTGTGGTGGTTTAGATGTAAAAACTTGGTTTCCGTTGTGAGTTGGTTTCTGTTTGTGGTGATGTTGTGGTGGTATCTGTTTTGGTGAAATGACCTGTTTGGTTTTCGTTGCTTATTTTTTTAGATCTAACAAGTTTTTAGATCTTGAATATTTTTTAGATCTTGAAAAAAAGATGATGTTTCTTGTGAAAACTTTTGAGTTTGGTTTAAAACTTGTTTGTTGTTGCTTATTAGACTTTCTAAGATCTAAAAAGTTGTTATATCTAAAAACTTGTAGATCTAAAAACTTGTTAGATCTAAAAAATTTCTGTGGTGGTATCTTTTCTGTGGTGGTATTTGTTTTGGTGAAATGACCTATTTGGTTTTCGTTTGCTATTTTTTAGATCTAACAAGTTTTTAGATCTTGAAAAATTTTTAGATCTTGAAAAAAAGATGATTTTTTCTGTTGTGAAAAAACTTTTGAGGTTGGTTTAAAAACCTGTTTGGTTTCGTTGCTTATTAGACTTTGTAAGATCTAAAAACTTGTTATATCTAAAAACTTGTTAGATCTAATAACTTGTTAGATCTAAAAACCTGTTTGGTTTCGTTGCTTATTGGAATTTGTGGTGATGTTTTGCAGGTGATACTCTAATGAGTCACCCCATGATTTCTTTGTGATGATGTTTCGTTGAAACTTGTTAGGGTGCCTCATTAGACTACCCCTCTGTTTTGGTGTTGCAATAGCATGACCTAGTGGTCTTTGTTGGTAATGCAACACCACATTAGGGGTGTTTGTACTGCTTAAGCGGTTTCATTACTGGATGGTAAAGTGATGATTTTTTTATAAAATAAGCAGTTTTATCTCACTTTGCAACTTTCAATGAAATAAGCAGATTTAAAAAAAAAAAGGCAATTGTGATTTTTATTTAAAAAACAAAAAAAAAAAAAAAAAAAAAAAAAAAAAAAAAAAAAAAAAAATTTAGAGTTTTGGCGTGGCATAACTGAATGGACGGTAAAGTGAGTTTCTATCTCACTTTGCAACATTCGAATTTGCAGCCAACATGATATAAAGAGCTAATAATCTGAGCCTATTCGATAAGTTTTTTACCTCTTGTGTGTCAAATGGTGAACTAGACATGGTGTTGTTGTTTGTTGTGGTGGACTGTGAGACTTTGTGGTGTCTGCCTTCTTGTGGTGGAATGAGACTTGTTGCTTTCTTGCTAGTTGGTGGAATGTGAGACTTGTGTTGTTGCTTTCTTGCTAGTTGGTGTTGTTGCTTGTTTCTGGTTGGTGGAATTTGAGACTTGTGTTGTTGCTTTCTTGTGGCATTATAAGCTAAAACTGCTGTGAAATGAGCTGCAGTTTGAGAATCTTGTTTACTTTCTTGTGAACTTTTGCAGTTTGGAAATCCTACTTACCACTTGCACATTGAAAACGTGTAAACGTGAAAATTTTTGAACTTGTGAGACTTGTGCAGTTTGAGAATCTTGTGAACTTGTGACATGTGCAGTTTGAGAATCTTGTGACTTGTGCATTTTTAAACTTGTGAGACTTGTGCAGTTTGAGATAAAATTTAGAACTTGTGAGGCGATGATGATAACCAAAACCGAATGGACGGTAAAGTGAGATTTTTATCTCACTTTGCAACCTTCGAATTTGAGCCTTAAAATTTTCCGAGGCGATGATGATAACCGAAACCGAATGGACGGTAAAGTGAGATAAAATCTCACTTTGCAACCTTCGAATCTAAGCCTCAGTTTTCCGACTACGTTTTTTTTGTTTGTTTTTTTTTTTTTTTTTTAAGTTATAAAACATAAACTCGTATAACTGATTTAAAACTTATAACAAGTTGTAAAAAAGTTATAAAACGGTAACTTAAGTTGTTGATTAATATCAAAATATGAGAAGAAAGTGCTCCTAGAAAATGGTATATGGAATATTTAGAGTATTTTTCACTTGAACCTAACCATGCTCGTAGGACCCGCAAACAAGCCGAAGCAAATGCACCCACCCCTGGTCCTAGTCCCAGCCCCAGTCTAGTCCTAGCCTAGTCCTAGTCCTTTACCGTCGATCCGATCTGTTATTCCAAGCCCTCCTAGTCTTCCATTTTTTCCTGTGATTGATCCTAATTCAAATAGAGCTACACAAGCGCCTAGTGGTTACGGCGCTAATCAACGTCAGTATTGGGAATAACGATACTCATAAAAAGGTTATTATTGCGGTTGTTGTTACTGCTACAACAACGTTTTTTCTTCGTGCATTGTTCTTTTGCTTCTATACCAGAAGTTGTGGTAGACGTCGCGGGCAAAATGATCAGAGGCCTCTTCTTAGCGTGAGTTTGAGTGATTATTCTAATAGCGGTATGTTTTCTTTTCTTTGTTTTGTTTGGCAAAATTGCACGTAAAAGGAACATGCTTGTAGCGGATAAATATTTTCAAAATCTTGCTTTCGAAAATTACATTTAAGAATCTATGCTTTTCAGGTGCTTCATATAAATCGTCATACAATTTAAGTAATTCCATGCACAAAGTTGGAAGTATGGGCAAGAGTCGCTATATGCTAACTCAGATGGACAAAAAATGGATTCTGGTATTCCGTTAGGTATTCCATTCACGTGACCACCACCGGGAAGGGGTAGAATCGTCATTTCGACCTCTCTGGAAGAATGGAATCGCTCCAAGCGTTTGTTCGTGAATGCAACTCCTACTCCTTCATCCACCGCTCCACCTCCTCCCTCCTGGCCGGGTCCACTCCACCACCACCACCACTACCTCCTCCACTGGTCCACGCCCCGCCCTCCTCTCCAAGAGGTGGTGCACCACCACCACGCACCACCGGGTGTAAGCCTAAAACCGCCACGGCCGGGACCTAGCCATTCAAGTGGCGATGATGCTGATCCTACCAAAGCTAAGCTAAAACCATTCTTTTGGGATAAGGTTATGGCTAACCCTGATCAATCGATGGTTTGGCGTCAGATCAAATCGGGATCGTTTCAGTAAGTCATAGAATCTTTTTGCTTCCTTTTAGTTGTATATATGCATATATGGGATGATTGTGTAACATGATAAATTTCCTAATTAACAGGTTTAGTGAAGAAATTATAGAAACTTTGTTCGGGGCAACACAGAATAAAGAAGATCACACCAGAAAGAATTCCTCCACTTCTCTGTTGGAAAATTTAATGCACTTGTGGGATTAGTTCACACCTTGTAATGGGTTAGGAGGTACGGAGTGTACACCCATAAGGTCCATGAACACCCTGACTCTAATAGTGGTTTGTATTAGTAGTGCTAGTGGAAAGTACCGCTTGTGGTTTCCAAGGGTTGTGGTTTCCATCAAGTAGTGTTTCCACCGATAAAGTGCGAAAGTACCGGAAAGTACCGCTTGTAACGCTTTGACCTATTCAAGTGGCGATAAACCGCATAATGACCACGTTTAATTGGTCATGTAACCACTAACGGCTATAATGGGGATAATTATGAGGTTATTAATGGGCCGATTAATACTCATAATTTCATTTGACTAGCTAAGAGTAATCTCCTATAAATAGGAGATATGATTATGCATGAGATATACACAGAAAACGATTAACACTTATAAGCGCAAGGGTTATTGATTTGTGCCTAATTCAATAACAAACATTTGGTCTTATCCCAAGTAGATATTCGTGATACCCAGGCATTAGGGTCGAATAGTTTACTTTGGAAAGTGATCACACGATTCCAAGTGATATCCGGTAACCACCTAGTGGTATTTGTCTCTGCTGACTTGATATTTGTTTCTGCTGACATTGATTATCTAACCCTGTTCTGGGAGTTACACACCAACATTCTCAAGATCCCACGTTCCATTATGTGCAAATTATCGATCCAAAAAAGGCGCAAAATTTGTCTATTCTTTTGAAAGTGTTCAAAATCATAATCTATATCCAAATATGTTGTTATGTTTGTTTTCTGTAAGGTGTTTATTATGGACTCATTATGCTCATCTTCCATTCTTGAATATGAAGGCTTATAAAGAAATGTTACCCATGAAGTATTGTTGAAAGTTGAGGGGGTCTTGTTGTATCTCTTTTGCTATAAAAGAGTAAACCCTGGCTAGGGTTATACTCACTCATTCATACGCAGCCTCTTCTTGGATCAGCAGTATCACTCTCTCAAAACATATATATGATCTGTTGATCCACTCTCGTGATAAGTTCTTTGATCATTAGATCTTGTTTAAGTCTTGCAACAGTTTGATTGTTATTGTTCAAACTGTGCCGACTATTGTACCTTTGATTCATGAATAAAGTAAACTTGTTGCTCTGCTTGTCTGTTTGATACCATCGCACAGAAAGCACTCAATGTTACAATCGAAGAAATTTGTGATGCATTAAACGAAGGTAATTTTTTTCTTGCAAGTCTTATATGAATGTAACGTGCAGCTGATGAGTCGGTAACTTTGACCATGCTGATTTTTTACTTGTGTGTAACGCTTAACTTACAAGATTATTTTAAGAATTATCTGGATTTATAATGTTTATATCGCTTAACTTTCACTATTTTGATGGTTTAACCACTAAACTTTTTTCCTGGTGGTTCGTTCCATTAACTTTTATACTAGCGTGAAAATTACGAAAGAAATGACAATAAGAAGTTAAAAGGGCCTAAATCATGTGAAAAATGGTTCATGGGTTAAATGATTAAACCACCAAAAACTTTACGAGTGTTTGAGCCTTTTTTGAGCTCTAAATTAAGTATGTCACCCCAAATAGTAATAAAATCAGAGTTTAATGTTTCAATGCGGTTTTGTGATCCTTTGATTGACACTTAATGGTTTTGTATATGAATCAGGAAATGAGCTTCCTGTGGAACTTGTTCAAACTTTGATAAAGATGGCACCTACTGCTGATGAAGAATTGAAGCTGAGGATGTACAATGGGGATCTTTCTTATCTTGGAACCGCAGAACGGTTTTTAAAATTGTTGATTGAAATACCTTTTGCTTTCAAAAGACTAGAATCGTTGCTTTTTATGTGCACGTTCCAGGAGGAGGAATCAATGATCAAAGAATCCTTCACTACTTTAGAGGTAAATTTCTAGAACTTTGTACGGCAGTACGGGTCAAAATGTGTCGGTCAGGCTGGTTGAATAACAGGTTCAGGTCAAAAGCAAATATTTTTTGAATGGGTCAAAACGGTACGGGTTCAATTTCTTCAGGTTTTGCATTAAAAAATTAGTGAGTAAAAAATGGTTGAATGTGATATTATTTAGAAGTAAAATGTATTAGGAGATCACCCAAGTATGTATTCGATTTTGTTTATACAAATAACGAAGATAAGTAAAAATGATTTACGTGGGTTGTCTATTATTAAAAACACGTATAAGAGACTATTGACCCGCTTGATCAGTCTTTTAAACTATATTCTGCTCAACCTTTTGACCCGGCAGAGATAAACAGAACCTGAATCGACCCAATAGTAAGTAAAAATATGGAATACAAGTTGTTTTTGTTTGCTAATTTGAGGATATTCCTGAAAATTGTACAGGCTGCTTGTGTAGAACTTAGGAAAAGCCGTCTATTTCTCAAACTCTTAGAAGCCGTTCTAAAAACCGGGAATCGTATGAATGACGGAACATTCCGTGGCAGTGCACAAGCATTCAAACTCGATACCCTTTTAAAACTATCAGACGTCAAAGGAATCGATGGAAAAACAACCCTTCTACACTTTGTAGTTCAAGAAATCATCCGGTCAGAAGGTATTAAAGCTGCCCGAACTATCCGAGAATCAAAAAGCTTTAAAACTGAAGATCTTCTCAAAGAATCTTCATCTTCACCACAAGAAACAGAAGAACGTTATCGTACTCTTGGGCTTACTGTGGTCTCAGGTTTGAGTAGCGAGCTTGAAAATGTAAAGAAAGCAGCCATTGTTGATGCTGATGGGTTGACTAGTGTGGTGTCAAAACTGGGTCGGGCTTTAGTAAAGGCCCATGATTTCTTGAAAACGGATTTGAAGAAAATGGAAGACGATGGCGATGAGTTTAAAAGGGTTTTCGTAAATTTTGTTAAGAATGCTGAAAAGGAGATCACGTGGATGCTCGAGGAAGAAAAGCGAATAATGGCTTTAATAAAAAGTACAGCGGATTATTTTCATGGGAAGTCGGGAAAAGATGAAGGGTTGAGATTATTCATAATCGTTCGTGATTTCTTGATAATACTGGATAAAGTATGTAAAGAAGTGTGTGACCCCGTTAGGCCACCAGCAACACCAAGAACACCAAAAACCGACGATTCAACAGCTGGGACTCCAAAGAAAGATATTCAGCCAACGGAGACTCGTCAATCACCGTTTGAGGAGCAGCGTCAACGGTTGTTTCCGCTATAGTAGGGCTTACGGTGGACAGTGATAGTTCAGATGAGGATTAGTATGTAGGGCTATTTTTGTTATAAACATTTAAGATTGATTCTTTTTTTACTTTATTATTATCTACTTGATGGATCTTTAATGGTGTAGGTTTTGTTAATGTTGTATATGAACACTAATTCTATCTCACCAACTGTAATACTATGTGCATTATCGATATGATTACCAATTAAACAAACGCGTCGACGAATTTACATATGTTTGAACGAGATACAAAGAAGACACGAGCTGTGTCGCGATTGAGAATTTGCTACTACTAAGACCATGGGGTATGGTGGCTCAAGGAGCATGCCATTCCGATGTGGCAGTCACAACGGCGCCGCCAAAGGTGCGCCACCACACCACAACCACCTCACGCCAATCCGTGCGTTAGTAAACTGGCGCCTAGCCACTTCCATTTTGTGTGTATTAACTTTAATTTTTTATTTTTTTTTATTGATTAAAAACTGGATTTGTGTTTGTGTCGATGCTTTGTGTCTGTGTGTGTTGGTCTCGAGGTTGAAGACAACGTACATCTATTCTTTTCTTTCTTTTTTTTTTTTTCTTTTTTTTTGATTTTAACCCTTTTTATATATATAAGTGTCAACTTACAACCCTAAGTTTTTGAAAGTTTGG
This sequence comes from Chrysanthemum makinoi, assembly GCA_910596185.1. Taxonomy (NCBI): domain Eukaryota; kingdom Viridiplantae; phylum Streptophyta; class Magnoliopsida; order Asterales; family Asteraceae; genus Chrysanthemum; species Chrysanthemum makinoi. The sequence continues at coordinate 10,490,924 of OU343222.1, forward strand.
TCAAGTGAGATTATGTAACTTTTGAGTTAAAAAATTGTCATACAAATTTTTATTTGTATATTTTTTGTATTATAATTTGTATTTTAAATTTTTAAAGTTTTATATTGTATTTTTATTTTAATTAATGAAGCGTTTGTTTGAAAAATGCAGTTAAAAATAAAATGAAGTGGGTGTGCCCAAATGACAAGTATATGAAAGAAGGAAATTTGCTATGTGTGAGGAAAAAGTGTTCTAGATGCTGAATTGGCCAGTTGTCGAAAGGTAACTTTGGTGATGCTTATGATACCCCATGGTCTAAGATTCACTTGCAAAAAACAAGTACGAACCAACTGAAAAATGTACTTGTAGCATTTTACTTGTTTGTTTCTAGCTGGTCTAGCCCATTTGTAAGCCCGATGAGTGTGCTTCACTCTCATTGGCCAATATTCAAATTCAATCCAACGGTCAAAAACTACGATCCGTGTGCTTGAATCCTATTGGCCGATATACAACCGCCCACCCTATAATAAACACCAACTCAGAAAACAGTCACACACACACACACCATCTATTCATCCCAACAAACCAAACCAAAACAATTTTAATATGACTTTCCTTTTGTTACCTTAATCCAGATGGTTTAGCCAAAGGAAAACTCTAGCGAGTAAGAATCCTTAAATTTTGGGATAACAAATTAAATAGTAGCTGCAATTATTTTACTGTTTGAGTTGAGAGTGGCATGTATGTATAAACTACATTATATTAAGAGATGCATTAGATGCTACTTTGGAGGTAGCGTTTAGTACGAGTTTTAAAAATCTTCAAGTTTGTAGGAAAATTGTTGCTTGTTATGATGTTTGCTTTCTTTTTAATTGTGATGATTTTGAGAATTTTTACTACATCACTATTTGAACTCAGCCTTGTTTTATTCTTATTGGTGGATCGATTTTCACTCACATAGTTATACTCCAGAAAAGCTTTTAATTTGAAACATACTTAATAGATGTTAATTCATGATGTAAGATTTTGTGTACTTCTTACAATTTTCTTCAAAACCAATGTAACAAGCTTCACATCAAAAGAGCCATTAATCCCTTTTAAACACTTTTGGCCGCTACATTTGGTTTTTGAAATGGATTAAAATTGATTAATCGCCCTTTTGATGTGGAACTTTCAATTGCTACCATTGGTTTGTGAAGGGAAATTGCAAGAGGTACTCAAAATCTAACTCCATGAATTAACTTCTATCAAGTATGCTTCAATTTTAGAGAAGCCTTCCTGCAATTCACCATGTGAGATTTCTGAAGTTGAATATGGCCACCCTTAAGAATATAACAAGAATTGAGTTCAAATAGTGATGCCGTGTAGAAAGTCTTCTCAAAAGCATCACATTCAAAAGGAAAGCCACCCTCATAATAAGCAACAATTTCCCCACAAACTTCAAGATTTTTAAATCCCATACTAGACGTTACATCGAGAGTAGCATCAACTGCATCTTTTAATATGATGTAATTTATCCGTACATGCCCACCATCACCTTTAATAGTAGAATAGCCGCATCTACTACCTAATATGTTGTCTCAAAACTTAGAGAAGCCCACATAATACAAGAGATTGCAAAGATGTGAAAAATATCCTTCTTGTTAGTAGCTACGCGTTCCATAGAAATCTACATTTTGATGACGAGGATGTGACTTAATGGCGACAACTGGGATTAATTATCAAATTAATTGCTCTTTTGATGTGGAAGTCAACTGGAGCTGCAATTGCGAGGGTCATGTTTAACCAACCAATACCATTTCTGTGAACAAGTACTATCTTTGTTACGAGATTATTCAAATGACAATATAATATCTTCAATTTTCAGTATGAATGCTTTTGTTTCTGTAGAGTGAATTAAGATTGGTCAAATGATGTCATGTTTTTCTTGTATTTGTTTTCCAAATGTATTTATATGATAAAGAGGTCGCAGATGTGGCTTTTCTGATGAAATCGATTGAACCTGTGTTCATGAAAGAAGTGTTTTGCGTTAATGGTTATGGAAATTGTGTTGTCGTTGAAAGGTCATGATAACAAGATTCTCGCGGATTTTCTTTAGCGATTATGAAGCATATTTACACCCGAATTAATGATGAGTTGTAGGAAATATTAACTAATAATTCCATTTGTTATCTAAGAAACACACTGCTTACAATAACAAAACAAAACTATGTCACGGGTATTTAATAGATTAGCAGAAACGAAAGAACATAAAATAATACTAACTGATAGGAGTACAATTTTCGATTGCAATACATAGTAACATACTTTCACTTCGTCTCTAATTTTTTCAGTTGATTTGTTATATCGTCATGATAATATGTACACTTTTATTCGTAGTCTAGCTGTTTTTCTGAAAGAATTTCATAGTAAACTGAATGATTTTTAGAAAGATCCCGATGACAATAAATGGACCGAAATTGCAACTTGATAGCTATTGTGATTTGCTCAATAAAATGTTCACATATTCACCTAAAATAATAAGCCTAATCTTTCCTGAATAAAATGCAAACCCCCTCGAACTTGCCTCAATTGACTTGCTCATAGAGCTCATACAGATTTTTTTTGATCACTTTGATTTTCACATAAAAACTTGTCATAAAATAAAATGTTGCAAGTTTCATGGGACATCCGCAAAAGAAAACTTATGTCGTTTTTGTCATAAAAGAGCAATAAACTTTTTCAAATGTACCAATTTGGTACGTGAACTAAAAAATGTTTGACTTAATATAACGGCTTTCACATTTTGCTCTCTTGATCAAAAATGCAAATTCCAGTATTTATTATTGGGTTTTGGTCATAAATATCAAAAAAAATTTCTAAATGTACAGACTAAGAAGTGTTCTAGATTTCTTTTTATTATTATTATTATTATTATTATTATTATTATTATTATTATTATTATTATTATTTTATTTTTGATTTTTTTTATAAAAACATCACTTCATTATTATTATTATTATTATTATTATTTTAAATTGTAGATATTTCTAGTTGAATAGTTGATGCTATAAGTCTCCAAAAAATGGAGTAAAAGTTTGAACATTTAAAGTAAAGTGGTTAAAAACAAAATAAAACAAGTAAACAAGTTAAGTGTATAGAGCTCGAAGGAATAGCAATTTATGTTGCATGAAAAATTGAAAACCAAACATTGCGTTATATTATTACAACTACTATATAAGATTAACCAGCCCATTTGCTAACTAAACATGACTTAAATACCAATTTTAAGTATTTAACTTAATTTAAACATACAATGTTTTACCTATAGTTTCATTATTGATCAAGAGAGCATGATAATATGGTGTAAGAATATTTGTACGTAAAGTGAAATAAAGATAGATGAGAGTAGTAGATGGTGAAGGTTTTGGATAGAGGTGGCAAAATGGTTGGGTTGGGTCTTAGATGGCATGAGTCTATACGGGACGGCCTGGGGATTTGAAGCCAGTTTAGATGAGTATGGGGATAAATGGGTAAAAGAGTCTGCCTGCGGGTTTTGCTAGTTTTTGTTTCATAATGAAACATAATAATTAATTATTGTAAAACAAAAGTATTCATATCAACTTTTTACGCTTTTGTTCGCTTTACACGCTCGTCCGGTTTTTAATACGCTTCGGGCTTTACATCGCTGCCGCTTTTACGCTTTGTCCGCTTTACAAGTTTTCACCGCTTTTACGCTTTTGTCCGTTTACACGTTTCGCCGCTTTATTACGCTTTTGCCCGCTACCACGCTGGTCCATTTTTACGCTGCCCGTTTTTTCACGCTTTCGTCATTTACGCTTTTGTCCGCTTACACCTTTTCGTATACTTTTACGCCAGCCCGCTTTTGCACGCTTTCGCCCGCTTTTTATGTTTTATCCGCTTTACACGCTCGCTAGTTATTTTACGCTTTTCTCCGCTTTACACGTTCCTCCCATTTTTAACGCTTTCGTTGTTTTTTACGCTCACGCTTATACGCTTCGCCCTTTTTTACGCTTTCGTCCGATTTTACATCGCCAGCCTATTTTTACGTCCGCTTTTAACGACCCTTTTACGGTCCGCTTTTGCACGCTTTTCTCCGGTTTTTTATGTTTTATCCGCTTTTACACGTGCTAGTTATTTTACGCTTTTGTTTACATCGCCTCATTCATTTTTAACGCCGCTCGTTTACGCTTCCATCAAGTATATAGGCTGTCCGCTTACGCCGTTTTTTACACGCTGCTTACGCCGTCGCTTTATATCGCCGTCCGTTACGCCGCCGTTTTACGCCGCTCTGCTTTTTACGCCACCGCTTTTACGCAGTAGTCCAGCTTACATCGCTGCCCGTTCGCCACACGCCGTCTAAAGCATGTTGCCGTTTACACGCTGTTTCACACATTTTGTCCGGTTTTACACGTGCTGCTTTTTTACGCTTTTTATCTCTGCACATTTTTGCCGTTTTTTACATTTTATTGCTTACACGTTGCCCATTTTTAATCTTTTTCTTACGTTTACACGCTGGCCCGCTTGTCGCTTACACGCTTCCGCCCATTTTTTACGCTTTGCCGCTTATATGCTGCCCCGCTTTTGTCCGCTTACAAGTTTTTCGTCGCTTTTACGTTGCCCCGACGCCTGTCTGCTTTTGCATGCTTTCTTCAGCTTTTTACTTTCGACCGCTTTCACATTTTATCCGGCTTGCTTTTTACGCTTCGCCTTCAAAACGAAAAATAGACAAAACGTAAAAACGGAAGAAAACATAAAACCGACAAAAACTTATTAAAACGGATCTAAAACGTGAAAAATGGATGAAACCATGTAAAACCGACAACAACGAAAAACAAAATGGACGAAAACGCAGAAAAATGGACAAAAACATAAAAAAACGGACGAAAACGTAAAACGGATAAAATATAAAACCTGACGAAAACGTAAAACGGATAAAACCTAAAAACAAGAAAAAGTGTAAAACGGACAAAAACGAAAAGCGACAAAACAAAAAAAATGGCTTAAAATGTAAAAAAAAGGGACAAAACGCAAAACGGGCAAAACGTAACAAAACGTAAAAAACGCAAAACGGACCAAACGTGAAAAAACGGACGAAAAGCGTAAAAACGGACAAAACAATAAAAAAACGAAATAAAATTATCTAAAAACGTAAAACGATAAAAACGTAGAAAACCTGACGTAAAACATGTAAAACGGACAAAAACGGAAAACCCGAAAACTCAAAACGCAAAAACGGAAAAAAAGGGTAAAATAGGTTAAAATACCGCTAAAAACGAAAAAAAACGACGAAAACGAGTAAAAGCGGAGAAAACGAAAAACAACGAAAAACAGCAAAAACGAATAAACAGACGAAAACGTGTAAAACGACAAAACGAAAAAGACTAAAACGATAAAAACAATAAAACGGAAAAACGTACAAAAACGTAAAACCGACGAAAACGGAAAACCGGGCGTAAAACGGTTAAACGGACAAAACGTAAAAAGTAGACGAAACGTGAAAAACAGGTGAAACGAAAAAACGACAAAAACGTAAAAAACGGACGAAAAACGCGTAAAACTAACGAAAACGCTTAAAACCGACAAAAACGATAAAACGGATGAAAACGTGAAAAACTTGATGAAACGCGTAAAAACGTAAAAATTGTCAAAAACGGACAAAACGCAAAAACAGACATCGAATCATGTAAAACGAACAAAATCGTAAAAAACAGATGAAACGTAAAACAAAGTAAAACGTAAAAACGATCAAAACGACAAAACGTAAAAAATGACACAAAAACGTGTAAAACTAAAAATGCATCTAAAACGTGTAAAAACGACAAAAACGTAAAAACAGCTTAAAAACGGACAAAACGATAAAAATGGACGAATAATAAAATTAGACCTGAGGAGTATTTATAATTTTTGTTAACAATCAACTTAAACCATGTAAATATTGTACTAGACCCATGTGGATATATTATTAGACCCAACTAGACCCATCAATATTAATTAATTAAAATAAACTATACCCAACTAGACCAATCTATTAAAATAAACTAAACCTATTTAGACTCATCTCATTAAAAATTTTTACCCAACTAGTCCCAAATTTAACCATTGGGTCTTAAATTGCCACCACTAGTTTTGGAGTAAAGATCATGGCATTTACTGAGACCAACTAACCTAGCTGGGCTATCCCTTTAACATAGATATAAATTTATGAAGATGGTAAAGTGTCAGTCATGAGTAAGCTAGCTTGTTTCGTGTATACTGCAATAAAAGTGTTACAATATTTGTTTGCCCTATTTTCTTCACGCTTCTAATGCCAATGCTAATGACAACAATAAATATTGTGGTCACACCTTATCACATCAGCGTTACATCAACTTTTTTTCTCCAAAACTACACCCAACCATAATTTGCTAATAAGGCGACCGCAACCACAACCGCAACCACAACCACAACCACAACCACAACCACAACCAAAACCAAAAGCATACCCCACAAAAACTAAAAAAAGAAAAATACACACACAAAAGAAAGTGACACTTTTGGTTGCCAGGCCAACCATAACTTTAAAGAGGTTGGGGTGACGGCCACCAATCGTTGAGATAATGGGGAGAACTCGGTCATCTACTTGGTTGGTTGAGGGGCAACATTACCATTAGCATTGGCCTAAGAAACCATAAACATTTTGCATAGTTCAGACTCACATGTCATATATATGTACAAAATAATTACGGTATAAGCACTCATATTCCGTGGATTTCAGCAGTAATTAGCCCAAAGAAGCTCCTATACATACATACAATATACATATGTACTAATAGTGCATGAACTAATTAAACTCGAGCCTCATATGTGTGTGTGTATATAATAAAATGAATGAAATTTTGTTTTCCTCGCAAGCAGTTGACCATGCACCCTCAAGGTATCTATAGGTACATCATCTCGAAACATGACCATCTTGGAGATCAATGTCTTCACCATGACTCCTCCCAACTTTCATATTGTTGTTATGCTCGAAGCATCATTTTGTTATACGTTCTTTTTAACTTTGTGGTGGACGTATCAATTAAGATGTATACTTTCTTTGGCTAACATAACTCATGATCAAGTCTTTTGTATTATATAAATCTTACAGAAGTATACAACTCATCTCGCATATAAAAAATTTGCATAACAAGGATCAATCACTACTTTTAAACCAAAATGCAAATTAGAACATAAACTAAACCTCTGTTCCAACTGTTTATAATGTTTGAAGCCAATTCTATAATATGAACTTATAAAGTTAATAATTGCATTCCATTATCTTGATTACCTCATAATCTCATATATAGCAGAACTTGTGTACCTACCATTTTCAAAAAGTGAGCTTCTCGTGGGTATATAAAAAGTGTATATTTTGTTTTAGTGGTTTCATCATCTTTGCAGACCACTGTAAAAACTATGATGCACTAATGTCAATATAGTTCGTAGCATAGCTAATATTGTAGGACCTTAGATATATCAACCTTATCACAAATACCCACTTAACGAACACAAGTATACCACGTTAAACCAACACTTTATGCGTAAATAATAGGAAAGGAAAAGATGAAGATAAGAACTTGGTGACTTGAATATGAATTGGTGTATGTTAGAGAGGTAGAGAGAAGAAAGATGAAAACAATAAGTTGTATATTGCTTCAAGGAAAACACACACACACACTTTCAAGCACACCCCTCAAATGACATACTTGAGGGGTATTTATAGTAAGAGAGATGATGCCCTAAGGCTTCCATGGGCCGTGAGATGGGCTTGGACATGGAATGGGTTACATGAACTTATACAAGGCTAACTTAACTAAACGTCTAACCATTTAGCTTAGCCCAATCCATGAGCCCTTTGACTATTCTAGCACGATATCTAACACACGCTACAAAGTTCCTAAATGTGAATGACCATCACTTCTAATAAAAACTTTTTAAGGCAACAATCTCCCCTAAGGGGTGGTCATTCAAATGATGCTCCACTTGATTAGGTCTTTACTTTTCTCGAGCTTGAACTTTGTGTGTCGATATAGAATAGTCTTGATTCTTTGTTCCTTCATGCTTTGTGATCAATTAATGTGATTGTCTGCCGTTGTCAACTTCTGCTGTTAGGTGTCTCCACGCCTTTCCCCACCATGCTCACACTTCTATTTGATTTTTGGTTACCAATGATGTAGTTCTTGAATCTTTAAACTTTGTGTAGCCTTTGATTGTGATGAGAACTTTCATGTGTCGTTGGTATGAGCATGTGGCGAGTCTGCACGATCCATCCGCCCCAGAGCTTCCATAAGAAGAAAACATAAAAAAGTAGTAATAAGCGGATTCCGGCACTTTCAAGTTTGAATTTCGAGGGTGTTAACAAAGATAGTGTGAAAACACATATCTAATTCTCAAAGGCCGTTCTCGAACGGGAGTCCCACAAGTGAGATAACGCGATATACCAAAGTACATCTACAGCTCGATGAGTCGCCGAGGTACACCGGAAGCATCACCCCACGATCAGACCGCTTGAGACACACAAGCGTAATCCATAAAGAATTACCGGTGACCTGGCCGTAATGCTTGATGTTGACCGCAGAATTTCCATTCAATCACCAGGATTACCTTGAACACCCCTCATAAATGTTCTCGCGATTGCTAAGATTCAAGGGGACTCTAGAATATATCACTTGTGTCCTTATTGATGAATAACAAGCGATGTCATGTCATGTGTTCCTATGAGATCTTTTGATGAATCTCGTGGCTCTAGACTTAATAAGTGCATTTGGTTTTCCCTGAGACTAGTGGAGAGGGTCTCCTTATTCAATATCAACGATCTCTAAGAGGAAGTCGATAGATTATGTAGGGTTCCCAAAGGAGAATGAAACAAATCCCTTTAAGAGGAATTGAGTGGCTAGAAGGTTTAGTGCAAGCATGCCACCGGGTCCATGACGCCTTTTGTCTTCAATACCGCTGTCATCTAGTGACAACCAAGAGTATATGTATTGAACCCGCTTCTCGCTCTAAGGTTGAATATGGAGGGCTATTTCTTTTCACCCTTTCTTTTACATTTCCTTTTAATTCTTCAACCCCTTCTTTCTCCTTTCTCACATTACTCCTTTTTCCAATCATTCCTAAGGACTTCTAATACTAACTATATGTGATGTCCTTGGGTAGATCCTCCCAGCTTCCGGCGGATCATAGGACGATTTTCCTATCCTTAGTCACCTTATAACTCCATGACTGTCCTATTGTTGCCATAAAACCATTTTCTTGAAAATCTCTCAAAGTGTTTATGATTATCAAAACATTTTGTTAACACCTTGAGAGTTTTGTTTTCGAAACACTCTTCACATATGCTTATATTGTTTTAACTGAAATCTGCATGTAGAGGGTAGAGTTCGCACTTTTGAATTGATCGACTTTCAATAGACAAGACCGATTCGAGACACGCTTACATCACTAGTGAACTAGTTGAAATTATTACCCTACCGTCAAGTCCAAAGAAAGTTTCTTGAAAAGGTACATTCTACTTAGACAAGTCCTATTCGAGACACGCTTACATCAACCGTTAGACCAAATTTTGAAATTATTATCATTCAGAACAAGTCTTTTCGAAAATCGACTTTATATTATCGCCAATTCATTGGTTACGACCGAAGTCGAGCTCATTTGAGATTCAAACACCCATCATAAAACTTTTTGATCACTTTTAATCACGCTTCTCCCCTCAAAATAGCATATCCATGATGTTTTTGAAACACAATTGATTAAAAGATATGTTTTTCAAAAGCATTTGAGAGAAACCGATTTAGCATAAATTTTGGAACAATTCTTTTTGTTTTATACCCCCTTAACTAAAGCATATTTTCATACGTAAAATTTAGAATCAATTAAGGGTTTAGAGGGAGTTATCTTGGTACCAAATGAGAGATTTGAAACAATCTTTTGAAAATGTCAATCAATGGTACGCAAGATGTTGAAGATTTTGAAAATCTTTTGAAGATATTTAGAGAAAAAATTATCTTCATTTGTTTTAGGATAAGTGCTCGATATATATGAAAACCATTTCATAGCACTTTCCTTTCTTTAAAGATCGTTACGCCTTTAAGTAATCGTACATTATGTTTTTAGGAATAGTGCTTGAAAAATATTTAAAACCTTTGTTTTGATTAAGCACTTTCCTTTCTTTTGAAGCTGGTCCCGAATCGATGTGTCCGTAAGCCATTATTTTGAAGTCCGGTTTCGCATCAAGTATACAAAGCCATTATACGAAGAAATTTTGAGAAACGACATGTTTTGAAAAACATTAAAGAACTCTCACAAGCATCCTCAGACATACCAGATCATCGTTGAATGACATTTGTGAAACGCATGCTATATTGATTATAATTGTATTACGTCGGAGAAGAATATTTTTTTATTTTTTGATTTTAT
>OU343222.1:10501439-10581141 GCA_910596185.1 Chrysanthemum makinoi
AATTTAGCATAAATTTTGGAACAATTTTTTGTTTTATACCCCTTAACGTGAAAGCATATTTTCATACAGAAAAATTTAGAATCAATTATGGTTTAGAGGAGTTATCTTGGTACCAAATGTGAGAGATTTGAAACAATCTTTTGAAAAAATGTCGAATCAATGGTACGCAAGATGATGAAGATTTTGAAAAATCTTTTGAAGATATTTAGAGAAAAATTATCTTCATTTGTTTTAGGATAAGTGCTCGATATATATGAAAAACGATTTTGCGTAGCACTTTCTTTTAAAGATCTACAGTCTTAAGTAACTGCAAGCCATTATGTTTTTAGGAATAGTGCTTGAAAAATATTTAAAACATTTGTTTTGGTTAAGCACTTTCCTTTCTTTGAAGCGGGTCCCTGAATGATGTGTCCGAAGCCATTATTTTGAAGTCCGGGTTTGCATCAAGTATACGAAAGCCATTATATGAAGAAATTTTGAAACGACATGTTTTGAAAAACATTAAAGAACTCAAGCATCTGGACATACCCGTATCATTGTTGAATGACATTTCTAGAAACGTACAGAATATTGATTATACGAGAGACATGTCGGAGAAGAATATTTTTTATTTTTTGATTTTATATATATATATATTTTTGTATTTTTGAAAGATTTTCTATTTTTGTATTTTGATTTTGTTGGTTTTTCAAATTTTGTATTTGGTTTTTTGAAAAAATATTTACAAAGAAGATTTGAAGAAAGAGAAATTAAGTTGGGACAAGTAAAAGTGGAGTTAAGAGTGGAATAAAAAGGATTTCCATACAAATTGGCATAAAGTTCTTCTTTACCACACGAGGTATATGAACCTTCAACACTTTTACAAGAACTCGTGATCCACAGAAGAAGAATTTTTACAAATAACAGTGTTAGAAGTATATGTTTCCTCACGGTGAGGGTGATCACTATCAACGGTTGTAGTGGTTTGTACTTCCTTATCCAATGATTGTCACTATTATCTCGTGTTGGGCAAGTATCAAAAATCTTTCTGTGGAATCCATCTAAGACCTATTTTGTTGAAAACTTTGCTCGTGGGTATCCACCTAAGGTAAGATCTAGGAGTTGTTTTCTCATCGATGCGGAAGACTCATTTTAGAAAAACTACGCCCGAGAGATCGTCCTATTAGGTGTCTTTTTGTTTGTCTTTTTATCAACGGGCTTGTTTCTATTTAGTGTCTTAGTGGATTGTGCCTTGGCACGAGAATTATCTTTCTTGAGATATTTTGAGACACATGCATCATGATTAGTTGAAAAGACACATTTTTACATGTAGTACGCATAAATTCAATATTCTTGTTTAAAAGCAAGACTTTAACTTTGTCACTACGTCTTTTGAAAATTGATTCTTGTTCGAAAAGACTTAGAATTCCTAGTGTTGTTTTCGCATAGCATTTTCTTTTGCGCAACTAATCTTAGATGCAAGCCAATCCCTAGTCTTTTGTAGAGTGTTCCTAGGTAATGGTTTACTACTACTAGCTGTGCCTTGAAATCTTGTAGAATTCATCACCCTAGATGTTGCACCTAAAATTCCGTCTTTTCGAAGTCTCCAGGCCTTTTCCTAGCTTCTTCTAGATAGTGATTGTTGACCATGTTGTTAGAACCGACTGATTCTTTAACTGGATTTTTGGTCACATTCGTGTACTATTCCTAGAAAGTGTAATCACTTTTGGTTTTTCAAAACCGCTTTTTCTTTTCAAAACTTTTAAAATTCTCCTTTTAAAGGGCAGTGGACTGGAGGGACTGTTTTTGACAAATCATTTTTTCATTGACTATTGGAGGAGGTGAGAAATAGACATTTTTGGTTTGAAAACCTTTGGGAACATTTATTTTCTCCTCACCAATGGTTTTGCAAACTTAGTATCTACAAACCTTTCCTTTTAGACTTCCCAGTTGAGCACTCAAAAGATCATTTTGCTCTTTCATGTCCTTGTAAGCACGCTCATACGACAGTTTGTCATACTTGCATTCCTCGATTTTTCGATCAAGTTGTTTAAAATAGGACACGCTTTTTTTAAAGTTTTGCAAGAGCATTTTCATATTTTGAAACAATTGCGGAGGTCTCAGATTGGAGTCTTTCATGATCTTCAATGTAATATGTTTGTAAGATAATGGACATGATATCGGTAGTCATAACATCTTCAAAGAGAGAATCATTGAGTTTTTAGAGAGAATCATTGAGTTTTTCCAAAACTTTGATGTGTTCAATACTTTCATTAGCTTGCTTTACCAGGGATTTATGGTCCTTGACAAAGTCACTCATTTCTTTCAAAAGTGCTTGTTCAACATGAATTACCCTCGCGACCGATGGCGCTTAACGGAGGGGCAATTTGGGTTTTAAAACTCTTTTGTTTCATCATCATGACGAAAACCGATGTTAGTTGTAATATTGGTTTTAGACTTGATGTCTTCTTGAAGATACCCAAGTCTAGTTTTAACGTCATCTAAAATGCTTCTAGTATCACTTGTGTTAAAAGGATTGTTTGAAGACATTTGTTCGATTTGCGAAAGAGATTTGGAAACTACAACCGGTTTCAAACTGGTTTTGAAACATGTGTTGACACTTTGTTTGAAACACTTGGTTTGGTGGAAAACGTTGATTGTTCTTTTTGATTAACAAAAATAATTCCATTAATTTTGTTCCATTTGTTATAATCAATCGGTTTGAGATCTGGATTCTTTTGTTTCATTTTTATCTACTCTCCTCGCATAGAAACCAACGCTTCAAGAGAATCACTTAACAATTATGGGTTCATGCAAAGGTTTTCCATTGTTCAACACATTCCGAGATTTCAGCTTTCTTGAGGAACCCTTAAGAAGGGTTGTTACTAAGAGCCATTTTATGTGCAGTGTGAAAAATCGGATTTGCTTGATTAGAAAGCATCTTGTTTGTTTTAGCGGAATGACCCGTTGTAAGAAGCAAATTATCCAATTTTTTGATAGTTTCATTTTTATCCAAAATTTCATCAAGAAGAGAATCTTCTCGCTTTGAAAAATCAAGAATCAACTGCTTCTTCTCTTTTCAAGATCGAAAACATTGCTTTTTGTTTAGAAAGTTGGTCATTTAGATCCGAAATATCCTTGTTTAAAGATTTTATTTTCAAGTTCAAATTCACATCAAGTGTGTCATACTTGAGTTGCAATTGTTTTTCTCTTAAAACCGAATCTCGATAACCAATTTCTAATTCGAAACTTTGTTTTATGAAATTCATAGGCTTTGGCGTGCTCTTGTAACTCTCAAGCTCACGGTCAATTTAACATTCGCGGCCTTAACTTTGCGATTGACCTAACTCACTTTTTCAATTTCAATGCCACACTGATTGATTAATGATTCAAAATAAGCACGTGTTTCCCTCATCGCCTTAGATTTTGTGCCACGCCTCCACTAGGATCCACATCCGGAGTTTCGTAGTTAGTATTGCTACAACTCCCATTATGTATCATAAGTAGGTGCTGGCGTCACATAATGCTGTTTATCATGAGTAAACACATCAAATATGACATTGTTATAGCATGGATCAATGATTGGTACCTTAGATACTGCATTTGCGTCATAGACGGGAGGTGCGTCGAGTGGCGAGTCAATACTTAGTCTCCTGAAGATTTGCCATTAAGACTGTTACCATTGATGTCCCCTCGGTCTTCCAAATCATCCATAATAGCGAAAAATTCATGTTCCTCAAAGACTAACCTCAGAACCCCTTGCTTATCTCGCTAACAAAGCACTTTCCGAAGAAAATCACCATTCTTCTTGTGCGGCTTAGTGGGACAATTCCTTGCCATGTGACCCACTCCTTGACAGTTATAACACTTAATCTCGATTACCCGATTCATATTTCCATAATTCCCAACGACTTGGAGTCGCAACATTGCCATTCCGATTACCCGCTCTATTCCAAACATTCGTCCCATCCGATTTCCAACATGCGACCCGACCGATTACCCGATACGGAACCGCTGACATGATGATCGTTAAATGCTTTATCCAATAAAGAAAATATCTGTTGTAAGGTCGCTGGGTCGGGCTTCGTGGATCGATGATTCCTTGTTCATGGTATTGTGGATACGGTTGTTGAATGAATTGTTGTTCTGGTGGATAGAATTGTTGTTGAGGGATAGCAGCTTGTGGTTGTGGAATGTATTGCTGCAAGTTGTTGTTGTTGGAAGATGATGAAGCTTGTTGTTGTGTATTCATCAAGTTTGAGTCTTTGCAACAAGAGCCAATGGATCATGATTCTTTGCCAATCTTTCTTTCCTGACTTCATTAACTTCAGCTTGGTTTTGTTTCAGAAAATCATTCGGCTTGATCAAAGTTCACCTAATGAAGGTCTTTTGTTTGGTTGACAATAGTGACATATCGTCCCCATTCTTCGGAAGATTATTCAGAACTTGATGTTTTGAACGATTGTTCTGGTGCCAACTTATTCCTCGATAAGCTCATTCATCAAAGTGCAAAACCTTCCATAGTAGGATTCAATGGATTCTCCAGGTGTAGATGTAAACTTTTCCCATTCAGTTAGCAGCTTGTTCTCCATGTCTTGTTTACCAATTCGCTCCATAACATAGTCGCCTAACACGCTCCCACATATCGAAAGTGCTTCACAACCTGTCTAGTGCAACAGAAAAATGTCTATTGGTAAACCCAGTTGGATAATATGAATTGCCATGTCATCTGCATCGACTTGCTTCTGATCCTCTTCAGTGTATTCTGATTAATTTTAAAGACGAGAGGATGGTAGGACGGGAGGTGTTGCATCAAGATTTGTGGACATGGACTTGTCAAGGCTTGAAGGGTCCATTCTGAATGGATTGAATCATCAGTTTCCCATTAGGTTTGGTCTTTATGTAACTAAGCATACGACTTGTCCATTGAAGATAACCACCTTTTGCCAACATAGGAGGTCGGTTTCAAAGACCTACCGCATGAATGTCTTGTTGAGTTGCCATTGAGGAAGGTATGATCTGATAAAGTTGATGTAGGATCGATTCAACTATAAAGGAGTTGTGGTTGATGAAGATTAAGCCCGGTTGAGGTTTTTCTCGAAAGTCGTACTCAGAACCTTGGTTCTTAGTCGAAAAAATTTTCGTCCAAAATTTGAAATTCACTTTAAAAATCAATTCTAAGGTCGTATGAAAAATTTGAGTTAAGACAATTTTGGCCCAAATTGACCCGAAAATTTGAATTTAGGGTCAAAATTTGAATTTTGACCAAAATTTCGCAAGCTTAAACCAAAATTTGATTCTCGCGTAAAAATTGAACGTTTAGTCTCCTCAAAAATTTAAATTTTACTCAAGTTACGAGTAGGAAATGGTTACGAGTAGGATCTTATGCGTAGGAAGCTTATGCGTAGGATTCCTTAGGCGTAGGATCTTATGCGTAAGTTTAAAGTTACGAGTAGAAAAAGTTATGCGTAAGATTTAGATTATGCGTAAGGAAAACTTAGGCGTAAGAAAAATGCTTATGCTAAGTATTCTAAAACGTCGAAACTTATGCGCGTAAGATTAGGGTTTTGCCTAAAATCCTTTTACACTATCACGTAAGAGATATCCAAAAGTCGGTGTTCCACAAACTTATCCAAGTGAGGAAGCACTGAGTCACCGCTTAAGCTCGAAGAATCGCACCAAAAGTTATCAGAGGGACCTTATGCGTAGTTGACTTTTCTACGAGTAGAACTAGGATTTTGACCTACTCGTAAAAAATTTCCAATGATTCAAACGATTTCTCTTGCACAGATAGCCTTAAAAACACTCGAATAATCCAAAAATGTTGACCTTTTTCACCCAAAGTTGCTAGAAAAGTTACGAGTAGAAATGACCAAAGAACCAAATACGAGCTTAAAAATGAAGAAAAACACGTAAAGCTTCGAACTTTTTGCAAAAAACTGAAACTTTAGCACCAAATAAACCTTAAACCACAAGAATCTTGAATTTTTGAGTGCAAAAATTAAAGCTTTAAGCGTCACAATATTGACTAACGTGAGCTTACGTGTAACCCTTCAAAACAAACACAAACACTCCTAAACCATTGTTAGGCGATTGATACCAATTGTAGGACCACTACGATATATCAACCTTATCACAAACCCAACACTTATACCACAAGATGAACACGTGAAACCAAACACAATATGCGTAAATAAGAAAGAAAGAAAGAAAGATGATGGTGACTTAAGATGTGTAACCGTGTATGTATTTAGCCGAGAGATAAAGGAAAGAAAGATGAAAACAATAAGATGTATATTGCTTCAAGGAAAACACACACACACACACACTCAAGCACACCCCTCAAATGACATACTTGAGGGTTTTATAAGAGAGATGATGCCCTAAGGCTTGGCCATGGGACGTGAGATGGGCTTGGACATGGATTGGGTTACATGAACTTATACAAGGCTAACTTAACTAAACGTCTAACCATTTAGCTTAGCCCAATCCATGAGCCCTTTGACTATTCTAGCACGATATCTAACACACGTTACAAAGTTCCTAAATGTGAATGACCATCACTTCTAATAAAAACTATTAAGGCTAACAAATAAATATATAGTTCAATTAACAAATGCGTCGACGATTTTACATATGTTTGAACGAGATACAAAGAAGACACGAGCTGTGTCGCGATTGCGAATTTGCTACTAAGATTCACTTGCAAAAAACAAATACGAACCAACTGAAAAATGCATAGTTGTCAGGATCCCGATCTTGATCTTAGGATCTTACGATTTTACGATACTGCAAAGCAAAAACGATCCGGATCCTACATAGGATCTTTACAAGCTTAAGATCTTATAGGATCCCGATCTTGACCATACGATCTAATCCGATCCGATCTTACTTTTCTCGGATTACAAACTAAAAAACTACAAATTTTGGGGTTGTTTGTTTGTAGAATTCAAAAAACAACATGTTAATCTTTTTAATCATTTTGTAATCATAATTTAGGACAACATTTATATGAAACATTCATAGTATTTTGTGGTTATAATGTATTAGAATTTGTAGATTTGTATAAAATTACATAAACTATTAAGAAATAACATTAGAGTAGGATCTTAAGATCCCGATCCGATCTTACGATCACGATCTTGCAAAGACGAAAACGATCCTGGGTAGGATCCCGATCTTGACAACCTTGGAAAAATGTACTTGTAGCATTTTACTTGCTTTTTTCTAGCTGGTCTAGCCCGTTTGTATGCCCGATCTGTGTGCTTCACTCTCATTGGCCAATATTAAATTCAATCCAATGGTCAAAAACCACGATCTGTGTGCTTGAATCCTATTGGCCGATATACAACTGCCCACCCTATAATAAACACCAACTCAGAAAACAGTCTCTCACACACACATCTTAGGGATGAGCATTTAGAACCGAATCCCGAACCCAACCGAACCGTGCGATACGACCAAATACAAAACCGACTTCTTACTGAAATGATGCGGTACGTAGGGACTACGAAATAAGGTGAAAAAAAAAATCGGGACCACTAATTCCCAGGCGGGACGGTACCAATTCGAAATTCCTAAAAGCGGGAAAACCCGATTTCCCGGTATCGCCGTGCGATCGACCAATACCGGTACCGATAACAATCGTTTTGCCGGTACGGTACCACTACTAATAATATACTCGGGAAAACCCAATGATCGGTACTAATTAATTGACGGGACGATACACCGGGACGGGCACCAGCTCATCCCTACACCATCTATTCATCCCACCAAAACAATCCCATCTTCTTTTTCATTTTGAGGTAATTAATTATACATATCTAGACTAGTAACCTTTTATCATTTAGTGCTTAACTTATTATTACTGTATTACATATGTATGCTGAATCACGTGCTCCCTATTCACATGAAACCAAGTGCTTGTTCAATTTTAATTTGACTTTCCTTTTGTTGCCTTAATCCAGATGGTTTAGCCAAAGGAAAACACTAGCGAGAAAGAATCCTTAAATTTTGGGATAACAAATTAAATAGTAGCTGCAATTATTTTACTGTTTGAGTTGAGAGTGGCATGTATGTATAAACTACATTATATTAAGAGATGCATTAGATGCTACTTTGGAGGTAGCGTTTAGTACGAGTTTTAAAAATCTTCAAGTTTGTAGGAAAATTGTTGCTTGTTATGATGTTTGCTTTCTTTTTAATTGTGATGATTTTGAGAATTTTTTTTTACACGACATCACTATTTGAACTCAATTCTTGTTTTATTCTTATTGGTGGACTGATTCAGCTTCACAAATCTCACATAGTTATACCTAGCAAAAGCTTTCTTAAATTTGAAGCATACTTAATAGATGTTAATTCATGATGTAAGATTTTGTGTACTTCTTACAATTTTCTTCAAAAACCAATGTAACAGCGTTTCACATCAAAAGAGCCATTAATCCCTTTTAAACACTTTTGGCCGCTACATTTGGTTTTTGAAATGGATTAAAATTGATTAATCGCCCTTTTGATGTGGAACTTTCAATTGCTACCATTGGTTTGTGAAGGGAAATTGCAAGAGGTACTCAAAATCTAACTCCATGAATTAACTTCTATCAAGTATGCTTCAATTTTAAGAGAGCCTTTCCTGGGTACGACCATGTGAGATTTCTGAAGTTGAATATGGCCACCCTTAAGAATATAACAAGAATTGAGTTCAAATAGTGATGCCGTGTAGAAAGTCTTCTCAAAAGCATCGCATTCAAAAGGAAAGCCACCCTCACAATAAGCAACAATTTCCCCACAAACTTCAAGATTTTTAAATCCCATACTAGACGTTACCTTGAGAGTAGCATCAACTGCATCTTTTAATATGATGTAATTTATCCGTACATGCCCACCATCACCTTTAATAGTAGAATAGTCGCATCTACTATCTAATATGTTGTCTCAAAACTTTGAGAAGCCCACATAATACGAGAGATTGCAAAGATATGAAAAATATCCTTCTAGTTAGTAGCTACGCGTTCCATAGAAATCTACATTTTGATGAAGAGGATGCGACTTAATGGCGACAACTGGGATTATCAAATTAATTGCTCTTTTGATGTGGAAGTCAGCTGGAGCTGCAATTGCGAGGGTCATGTTTTAACCAGCCAATACCATTTATGTGAACAAGTACTATCCTTATCACAAGATTATTCAAATGACAATATAATATCTTCAATTTTTGGTATGAATGCTTTTGTTTCTGTAGAGTGAATTAAGATTGGTCAAATGATGCCATGTTTTTCTTGTACTCCGTATTTGTTTTCCAAATGTATTTATATGATAAAGAGGTCACAGATGTGGCTTTTCTGATGAAATCGATTGAACCGGTGTTTATGAAAGAAGTGTTTGCGTTAATGGTTGTTATGGAAATTGGGTCGCCGTTGAAAGGTCATGATAACAAGATTCTCACACTTTTTCTTTAGCAACTATGAAGCATATTTACACCCGAAACAATGATGAGTTGTAGGAAATATTAACTAATAATTCCATTTGTTATCTAAGAAACACACTGCTTACAATAACAAAACAAAACCATGTCATGGGTATTTAATAGATTAGCAGAAAGAACATAAAATAATACTAACTGATAGGAGTACAATTTTCTATTGCAATACATAGTAACATACTTTCACTTCGTCTCTAATTTTTTCAGTTGATTTGTTATATCGTCATGATAATATGTACACTTTTATTCGTAGTCTAGCTGATTTTCTGAAAGGGTTTTATAGTAAATGGACGGAAATTGCTACTTGAGAGCTATCAGCTATTGTGATTTGCTCAATAAAATGTTCACATTTTCACCTAAAATAAAGAACCTAATCCTTCCTGAATAAAATGCAAACCCCCTCGAACTTGCCGCAATAGACTTGTTCATAACTTATACAGATTGTTTTTTGTGATCACTTTGATATTCACATGAAAACTTGTCATAAAATAAAATGTCGCAAGTTTAATGGGACATCCGCAAAAGAATACTTATGTCGGTTTTTGTTATAAAGAGCAACAAACTTTTCCATAAATGCGCTCACATTCATATCAAGCATCGGCCTCTCGGATCTTTAGCACAACGGATCGCAAAATGCATTTCTAAATCAAACTCAGAACCAAAAGTTATTAGATACATGAATCGATTAAACTTTACGAAATAATTGATGAGTCGAAGCGCAATTCACACAATGGTAAAACAACATTTTATAAAATTATCAAACAAGTCATATTATACAAAACAAACTTTGATTTGTTATTCATTTACTTGATGTAATGATAAATGATGCTCATTACATAATCACAACATATGCATACGACACAATATTACACTACTAATGCATATAATATAATATGGTATGTGCAATAATTGTGGTGCATACATCATTTGTGGTGGGTGTAACCGTGTAAGTATTAATGCCAAATATACCCCAAAATGTAGCAGTAGCATTTTACTTGTTTCTAGTAGTCCAGCCCATTTGTAAGCCCAAAACCAAATCGTCATATTACAATAGACTAAAAAGATATTCCAAATCTAACCGTCAAATGAAATCCAATCGGACGGCCTGAATTCAGGATCCGTGTGCTTGAATCCCATTGGCTGAAACACAACCACCCACACTATAATAAATATTCATCACCAAACCATCTTATTTTAGATTTGTATGAAACCACAATTACATATTTACATACCTCGTTTCTCCTGTTTAAAAATTCTCATTATGAGGTAAAAATTACATTTTTGCTATTGTTCTTATTTTATTTGAGTTGATGTTTATTTCGGATTTGAACACGAGTTAGACTAGTTGCATCTTATTACGCCTGCTTATCTTATTATTACATTTGTATGCTCAATCACATGCTCACTCATTCTCTTCCCAACATTCTCATGAAACAAAGTGTTTGTTCAGTTTTAATATGAATTTCCTTTTGTTACCTTAATCCAGATGGTTTCGCCAAAGGAAAAGGCTAGCAAGAAACAATTCTAGTTGTTACCATTATGTCGTATTCTTTTCATTAATGGAGATTTTTAAGAAATTCGTATCTACTAATGAGAAGGAGGATGTTTATTGCAACTTTGCAATCACAAGTATTATTTGGACTTATCAAAAATTTGGGATAACAAATTAAATAGTAGCGGCATTTATTCTACTGGTGGAGGTGAAAGTGGTCATGTACCAATATATTACATTATCTTAAGAGATGCATTAGATGCTACTCTAGAGGTAACGTCTAGTATAGGCTTTAAAAATCTTGAAGTTTGTGAGGAAATTGTTGCTTTATTATGAGGGTGGTTTTTGAATGTGATGCTTTTGAGAAGACTTTTTACGCGTCATCACTTTTTGAACTCAATTCTTTATATATATATAGGTGGCTTCGATTCAACTTCGAAATTTCACATTTCCGTACAGGAAAGCTCTATTAAATTAAAGCATACTTGATAAAAGCACCGATCATGAATTAACTTCTATCAAGTATGCTTTAATTTTAAGAGGCCTTTCCTAATACCGCATGAGATTTCAAGTTGAATCGGGCCAACCTTAAGAATATAACAAGAATTGAGTTCAAAAAGTGACGCCGTGTAGAAAGTTTTCTCAAAGGCATCACATTCAATAGGAAAACCACCCTCATAATAAGCAACAATTTCCCCACAAACTTATAGATTTTTAAAGCCCATACTAGACGTTACCTCGAGAGTAACATCTACTGCCTCTTTTAATAGGATGTAATTTATCTGTACATGCCCATCATCACCTTTAATAGTAGAATAGCCGCAGCTACTATCTAATATGTTGTCTCAAAACTTTGAGAAGCCCACATAATACGAGAGATTGCAAAGATGTGAAAAATATCCTTCTCGTTAGTAGCTACGCGTTCCATAGAAATCTACATTTTGATGAAGAGGATGTGACTTAATGGCGACAACTAGGATTATCAAATTAATTGCTCTTTTGATGTGGAAGTCAACTGGAGCTGCAATTGCGAGGGTCATGTTTAACCAGCCAATACAATTTCTATGAACAAGTACTATCCTTATTACGAGATTATTCAAATGACAATATAATATCTTCAATTTTTGGTATGAATGCTTTTGTTTCTGTAGAGTGAATTAAGATTGGTCAAATGATGCCATGTTTTTCTTGTATTTGTTTTCCAAATGTATTTATATGATAAAGAGGTCACAGATGTGGCTTTTCTGATGAAATCGATTGAACCGGTGTTTGCGAAAGAAGTGTTTGCGTTAATGGTTGTTATGGAAATTGGGTCGCCGTTGAAAGGTCATGATAACAAGATTCTCACACTTTTTCTTTAGCAACTATGAAGCATATTTACACCCGAAACAATGATGAGTTGTAGGAAATATTAACTAATATTTTCATTTGTCATCTAAGGAACACATTGCATACGATAACAAAACTGGGTAATGGGTATTTCAAAGATTAGCAGGAACGAAACAACATAAAATAATAATAATTAACAGGAGTAAAATTTTCGATTGCAAACATAATAACATACTTTCACTTTGTCTCTAATTTGGTTAGTTGATTTGTAATATTGTCATAATAATATGTACACTTTTTATGCAAAATCTAGCTGATTTTCTGAAAGGGTTTTATTGTAAACTAAATGTTTTTAGAAATATCCCGATGACAATAAACGGACCGAAATTGCTACTTGATAGCTATTGTGATTTGCTCAATTAAATGTTCACATTTTTACCTCAAATAAAGAACCCAATCCTTCCTAAATAAAATGCAAACCCCCTAGAACTTGCCACAATTGACGTGTTCATAACTTATACAGTTATACAGATTGTTTTTTGTGATCACTTTGATATTCACATGAAAACTTGTCATAAAATAAAATGTTGCAAGTTTAATGGGACATCCGCAAAAGAATACTTATGTCGGTTTTTGTTATAAAGAGCAACAAACTTTTCCAAATATACCAATTTGATACGTGAACTAAAAATTATTTGACTTAATGTAAGGACTTTTACCTTTTGTTCCATTATGCACACTACTTTACATGCTACTTGCTAAACATGAAAACTCTAGTATTTGTTATTGGGTTTTGGTCTTAAATAGCAAACAAAAAACTTTTCTAAATGTACATACTAAGAAGTGTTCTAATTTTTTTTTAATTGTAGATATTTCTAGTTGAATAGTTGATGTTATAAGTTTCCAAAAATGGAGTAATAGTGTGAACATTTAAAGTAAAGTGGTTAAAAACAAAATAATACAAGTAAACAAGTTAAGTGTATAGAGCTCAAAGAAATAGCAATATAATTTATGTTACATGAAAACCAAACCTTGTGTTATATTACAACTACTATAAAAGATTAACCAACCCATTTGCTAATTAAACATGACTTGAATACCAATTTAAGTATTTAACGTAATTAAAACATACAATGTTTTACCTTTAGTTTCATTATTGATCAAGAGAGCAAGATGATTATTCTCAAGAAATGATAATATAGTGTAAGAATATTTGTACGTAAAGTGAAATAAAGATAGATGAGAGTAGTAGATGGTGAAGGTTTTGGAGTAAAGATCATGGCATTTACTGAGACCAACTAACCTAGCTGGGCTATCCCTTTATACACAGATATAAATTTATGAAGATGGTAAAGTGTCGGTCATAAGTAAGCTTGCTAGTTTCGTGTATACTGGAATAAAAGTGTTACAGTATTTGTTTGCACTATTTTCTTCACGCTTCTAAGGCCAATGCTAATGACAACAATAAATATTGTGGTCACACCTTATCACATCAGTGCTACATCAGTTTTTTTCTCCAAAACTACACCCAACCATAATTTGCTAATAAGGCGACCGCAACTACAACTACAACCAAAAGCATATCCCACAAAAACTTAAAAAAGAAAAATACACACACAAAAGAAAATGACACTTTCGGTTCCCAGGCCAACCATAACTTTAAAGAGGTTAGGGGGTGATCGGTCACCGATTCGGTTGAGCTAATGGGGATAACTCGGTCATCTACTTGGTTGGTTGAGGGGCAACATTACCATTAGCATTGGCCTAGGAAACCATAAACATTTTGCATAGTTTGCACTCACATGTCATATATATGTACAAAATAATTACGTGTATAAGCACTCATATGTTCCGTGGATTTCAGTGTGCAATTAGCCCAAAGAAGCTCCTATACATACATACAATATACATATGTACTAATAGTGCATGAACTAATTAAACTCGAGCCTCATATATGTGTGTATATAATAAAAATGAATGAAATTTTGTGTTCCCTCGTCAAGCAGTGACCATGTGCAGACGGCCCTGAAGGTATCGATAGGTACATCATCTCGAAACATGACCATCTTGGAGATCAATGTCTTCACCATCCTCCTCCCAACTTTCATATTGTTGTTGTTATGCTCGCAACATCATTTTGTTATACGTCCTTTTTAACTTTGTGGTGGACGTATCATGATGTGTACTTTCTTTGGCTAACATAACTCTTGATCAAGTCTTTTGTCTTATATAAATCTTACCAAAGTATACAACTCATCTCGCATATAAAAAATTTGCATAACAAGGATCAATCACTACTTTTAAACCAAAATGCAAATTAGAACATAAACTAAACCTCTGTTCCAACTGTTTATAATGCTTGAAGCCAATTCTATAATATGAACTTATAAAGTTAATAATTGCATCCCATTATCTTAATTACCTCATAATCTCATATATAGCAGAACTTGTATACCTACCATTTTCAAAAAGTGAGCTTCTCGTGGGTATATAAAATGTGTATATTTTGTTTTGGTGGTTTCATCATCTTTGCAGACCACTGTAAAAACTATGATGCACTAATGTCAATATAATTCGTAGCATAGCTAATAAATATATAGTTCAATTCACATACCTTTGGTCTTTGGTCACTCAAACACTACAATTAATTTTTGCATTGATGTTACATTTCACATAAAGAGAATCTATACAATAGTACAATACCTTAGGTGAAAGCAGAGTGGTAAAAATAGGAAAGGAGGTAAACCTACTTTGTAAACCTCATTGTAGTTGTATTATTTTACGTGTAACCACACGAAACAAGTATGTTCAAAGTAATTTGTCATTCTGCAATCTTAACTTGTACAATTAATATTAAAGATTAAAATTGTTGAAATGAAGATTGTGTTAGTTGCAATATGGATATGGATACATGATTTAGGCTATGTTTGTCATCAGGCTTATACGAACTTTCAGGGTTTGAGCTTTTAAATAAGCTAGCTTATAATATTAATTTGCTTATAAAATAAGTTTTGTCTATCACGAAGGCTTTTGGAAGCTGTTATAAGCCATAAATATTCATAAGCCCAAGCCAATCAAAACAGGCTTATATGGACTTATAGTTAGTCGAATTACTTAAATATCATTCAAAGTATAGTGTATTATTACGCAAAACACGAAAAAAAACATCTAAAGTTAATTTGACATATTTTTATGCAATTTTACATTAATAAGCTTGAGCTCAACTAATTTGCCAAACAACTTTATATAAATTTAATTTTGCATCTTATAAGTCGCATGAAATCATGATCTTGGTTCTATATAGGTCGAATAAAATATGGCACATAAACTCTTGATATGAATCTGTTCTTGGACTTTATATACGACACATACATAATTCTAATAACGCGTTAAATGAGCTTGAAATATACGTGTTTGTATCTTGTAAAATGAATCGATAACAAGGATGTTTAAGGGTCTTGTTTGGTTTGTATATGGGGCGCATATGATTAAGTATGGGGGAGGGAATGTCACGACCTAAAACGGGTTTTCACAAGGGGACATGTAATCCTATGATAATCGAGCTCAAATGGTCTTAAACGTATATGTTAATCTAAATATAAAACTAGGGTTTTGTACATGTGTGATTTAATAAAGTTAAGGGTTGTTTTGTAATTATTGAAACTTGAAGGTTTATATTGTTAATATGATATCTAAATGGTCTAAATGGGTAAAACTTGTAAACTTGCTATATTTATGTTTTTGACCCTCTACTTTGTAATAATGACAGTTTAAACCTTAAACTTTTATAACTTGGCCTCAATGAACTTAAACTATGATATGTCTCATTTTCATCACTTTGACCTAAGTTGACATTAACTACATTATAAATGGATACCTGCTATTTTTGGAAAGTACTAATTATAGAAACCTGCTAAATATGGAAACCTACCTAAAATAGAAAGTTACCTAAAATAGAAAGTTACTAAAAGTGGAAACCTGCTAAAAATGGAAAGCCGTCTAAAATGGGTAATCTAATTTTAATAAGCGTTATCTAATTCATATAGGTTCCGGGCAGCGGGATTGATTCATCTTGTGACCTTACTTTCCTATATTGCTTGCTTCGAATAAGGTAAAAATATTCTGACCTTTCTCATAAGGTTTCTCATGATATCTATGCGTCTTTTGACCTCTTGCCATTTTGATATTGAACCTTTGCTATTGACCCTTGTGCTATTGAACCTGTGTTGTTGAACCTTTGCTATTGAACTTTGATATTGAACCTTTGCTATTGAACTTTGATATTGAACCTTTGCTATTGAACTTTGATATTGAACCATTGCTATGAACCTCTGAATTGTGAACTATTGATATTGAACCTTGATTATGATGACTTATATATTGCTACACTTTGGACATTTTGCTTTGACTTGTCAGTTTGATACCCGAGCCATTAACTAGGCATGGGGGTTCCATGTCCGTGTCATTGATGCACCAATGGCATGACTCTAGTATAGTTGAGTGATGTTCAACACCGTCCCTTTATGTTATATGATTATGAGCTCAAGATATATTGTATGGCCACTATTGTTCTGCAGGGGCGTATGGATGCATCCTAGATTTGTTCTGTATCTGATATGTTATGATATGATTTGTTTTGGTGATGTGATTGTGTGTGCTATACACGTCCTTCACATTTTGGGAGCTACCTACTCCATTGGTTACTTGAGGTCTCCCCTCCTATTATTTTGGTATTCCGAGGTCACCCCTCCGTGTACAATGGTTACTATTGGCGACTATTGCCATTATTGATATTGGTTTGTTTTGTTGGCTCGTGGTAGATTTCTGACAACCTTTACACTTTTGATATACCTATATTGTACCTTCTGTATTCCCCAACGCACCATGTTCTGTATTAATTGTCCATTACTCAGTACCCTTATGTGACTCACTCTACTACCATGTTGTATTCCATTTCATTGATCTGTCATACTCTTATTCCGGTTTGGTTGACTATCAAGCTCATACTTCAGACTATCATTCCATTCACGTACCGAGTCATTATATGATTATTGGATTCTTGGGTTGATTATGCTATTTCATGATTTATGTGACTACCGTTTACCCTGCTACTATATGATTAATATGCGATTATATGATTCACCAGTTGTCATGCTAATATCTGACCATCCGCTTATCATCTTTGTTATGTGACCCTTTGATTGGTATGGTGACCATGCCTGTGTGTAATCAGTTGATTTATCTATTTATCATGTATACCTTCGTTCAGTTATGTTCATGGGCTATGATTATCCGTTAGTATTCTTATTTGCTAATTGTTGACCTGCCATGTTTATATTTCTGTCTATGATATTGTTTAATGATGTAAATGGTCCAACTTATGTTATCTGTCTGGTTGACTTGGTTTAACTTGCCATGCTATGTCCTTGTTTAGCTAATTCATTCAATTATAAGGTTCGTTCTGTATTCCTACATGATACATGTGGCTACCGTGTTTTGACTGCTGTTAGTACTTCCGCTGTTATGATACTTGTTATTGTATTAACTGTGGGTTATATGACTTGTGTAATTGCTATGCTTACTTTCTAATTAATTGCTTCTGCTAGCTTTTAGATTTCTGTTTGACTAATATATATTATGATTTCCTGATTTAATTGTATGCCATATTTATGTTTAGTGGATACGCCGTCTGCTATGCTTGATTTTGTTTCGGTACTTGTACTGGTTGTTTATATGTGCTTATATATATCATCGATGCGTTGCTTTGTTGTGTTCTTCTTTGATTTTTGTTCCTTCTGGATATCAGTTATCATTGTGTTCTGCAAGTTCCTCATTGACTCATTGTTTCCATTTCGTTGTGACCTTGTTATCAGCTTCTTTGTTTCATTTTGTATTTCCGATTTTGTTTAGCTTTCGTTTTGTTATATCTGTTCACTGGGCTTTTTAAGCTCAGCCGCATTTCTTTTCCTGCGGCAGGTTTTGGGTTGGAAGATGGGCTTTGACGGGCTGAGAGTTGGATCGTTTGAGTGGACCGGCCCTAGTTATCTTATTATTTTGGACTTATTTTGAAGAGCAATTGTTTTGATATTTCATTTCATGTTTGGACATCTTGGATTTTTATATTCTTCTTGTAAGTCATTCGTTTGCATGACTTAGTATTTTATTTTATAAGACTTCCGCTTGTAATATTTTTATCGTATGTTCTGATATGACACCATGATGTGACACTTCTACCCTTGCCGGGTTGGGGTGTTACAATTACGGTATCAGAGCCCAGGTTTCGTCTTGTTGACCTTAGGATTGACCTGTGAGAACTTGGGTAGACATTAGGCTTCCGTCTATTTCGATCCTTTCTGATTATTTTCGTTCATATCTGACTCCGATATTCTTTTGTCTTCACTGATTTGGCCTTCTTCTCTTCGCATTTGATTTCGTTCAGATTTTGACTTTGTTTGACTTTTATCAAAACTTGAATTTTAGAACAAATGATCTAATAATAAGCTTACATAAGCTCATAAAAGCTTATGTGAGCTGACATGAACAGGAATAGAAGAAGCTAATGAAACAGTAGTTAACAGTAGATTGAAGACTGAAAAGGAAATGAGACAAGTTTAAAATTTAAAAGCTGAATTTGCAATTGTTGATTCTGAAATTACAAACTTAAATGGAAATTACAACTAAAATAAAACAGTAAATGACATCAAATTAACAAGGTCAAAATTTCTCTAAAGCCTAAGAAATTGGACAGTTTTACAATTGAGATTGAAAGGGTTTATATAGCTGCTGCCAAGGCTTGGGGAAGCTTCAGGAAGCTTGATCTCATCCATTGATCACTCTTTTGTGTCATCCTCTCAATCCACAGCCGTCAGATTACCTTGATGAGGTGTTTGCACCAATCACATGCTGGGATTTGTCCACCTTGGCAATCCTCATGTCAGCACACCTCTGACATGACATGTCAGTACCTTCTAGATGGTGTACCTAAGTTAGGTAAAAGGCTGGGAGCAGGGTAAATGGTGAATGAGAGGGATAATGAACAGTGAAAATGGGTTTGGGCGCGTTTTGATATTTTGGGGATATTTTATTCGTTTGACTGAGGGTGTTGACTAGGGTGTTAAGAAGGGGTTCAAACGAGGATTCGGCTAGGGTCATGGCAGGTTTTGATGGGGGTTCAGAGTGGTTTAGGAAGGGGTAATAAGGGATTTGATAAGGGTTGGAATTAAAGGGTGTAATGGGTTTGGGTCTAAGGTATAAAAGGGTGATGGGCTAGTTTTGTATTTTTTGGATTTAAGTGTTTTGGTTTTATTTTGTTTAAGTGGAAACATTTGTAAAATGTGTAAAATTAAAAGTATTGGGACCAATGGTGTAAATTTTGTGATTTGGAAAGGGTATTTTGGTAAATGGGAAAGTGAGGGATTTATTTGTGTAAATTTGGAAAAGTGATGGGTATAAAGTGACAAAATGGTAAAGTTGTGGGCCTTTTGTGTAATTTTGGGAAAATAAAAGATGAGGTGTGAAAACTCCCAATCTTGATCTAGAAATCCGTAAAATGTCACTTTTGAGCATCAAAGTCCATAAAATAGCATCCCGGCATCGGCTTTTGCACTCTTCTCATTCTCGTGCTCGGTTTTCTCCTGTTTTCGCTTTCTTTCGTCTGTTTTGTCATATTCGTACCTGCACATGCATAAACTCAAGAAACACGCAAATATTAGGCATTAACAGCTCGTTTCTGGTTATTTTGGGTCTGATTTAATAAAGAAAAGGTATGTGTTTTCACACATACCAGTAATCATAATTCTGAAGTATAAAATTAACTTGAAATTACTACAGAACTCAAGAGTTTGCGTTCATGATTACTTTTGTTAGTATAATTATGCTTACATGTTAAGATATAATTATAAAGTCCTTGAATTAATCAATGACTTATAACATAAAGTATATAGTAAAATTGTTATATCTTCTAGTTAACGCATAAATATGAGTCATTTGAATTATTCAAAGACTTATAATATATTATTGACATGTTTTGCTTTCTTGTAAACACATGAACATATTATTTTGAACAGTTCTGTCTTCTTATGAACACGTGAATATAAGGTTCTTGTATTATTCAAGTAATATACATTATAGCCTGCACTTGGTTCGTAAATACTTAATATGCAATTTGGCTCGACCCAATTGACAAGTATTTGGTTCAAAGAGAATTAAGTTATTTGTGGAATTCTGATATAGTCTCACAATTCTAATACTCATAGAATACCACTTTATTATGGTATGTCTAATGTGTTGAAACAAACCTTATTTATATTGTTTGATTCATGATAACTTTAATTGCTCTACCTCCAAAATATATCAAGGTTAAAAAATTGCGTGTGTCGTGGATTTATAGTTCAAACTAAAAAGGTATTCAAGACAATTCATAAATGAAACCCCTAATCCCTTAGGGATTTTTGGTTTTCCACTCAAACCAATAGAATGCTAAACCCTTTTGGATTTTTGATTTTTCTACACTTCCTAGCTTGAAGATTGTAGTTTTGGTGTTTTTCCTAGCTCGACGAAACACAAAACTGGTGATTAGATTTATGGTTAAAGAGTGATACAAAATTAGAGTTTTTCTACAAACCCTAATTAGAGTTGTTGGAAGGAATTCCATTATGTGTTGATTTAAGTTCTGAATTTGTTAAAATTTTATGAAGCATTTTATTAACAAATCTAGATATGAGAACTTAAAATGTATTTTGTGGTTCCCAATAAAGAATAATTTATTGTTACTTAAATACTTAGTATTTAGAGAATTGTCTCTACTTACAAAAGTAAGTGGGAGCATATACAAATCTTGAAGTTATTTGAGAACAAAATACTTAACCTTCTAAAATCCACTTATTAATGTCAGACTAAGGTTAAACATGTAAATGTCGACCAAAGTATAATGTTACTCTCACTCATAAATCCGAAAGGATGCCTCATCATTTGAGTGATATTTAAATATCAATGCTGAGGGATATAATTTAGAAGATTGTTGTAAATCAGCTAACTACTAAAACACATTATCACATCTTGAATCTGATAAATGTCTCAGAACTATGAATGATAAGATGCAGTCCTTCAAAGGCAAATCATGTTTTGAGCTTGATTGTTATTTCGCCTAATTGTTAACCTATGAGGTTGGAATGAGTTTCTTTTGAAGAATGGCTCACAAGGACAAAATTTTATACATGTTAATGCATGACATTTAATAAGAAGTTTTTAATCATACTTAAGCAATTGACTGTGATTAGATTTTCTTAAATATACACGCATTAATTATATAAATATAATTAATTGTCATACATGTTCCCTTGTATGTAGAATATGACAATTAAAATTTTATAAATCTTTCTTTATGATTACCTTTTGCGAGGACGGTGTGTAAACAAAAGGGTTATGAATCTATATTATCATTATGTAGTATACAAAATTTAAGCAATCCATGTTTGGGATTGGATCATGCATCTAGGAGCTGAGATCTTAAGTTTAATTACAATATGATTTTGATTAAATTAAGATAACTCTTGAGTACATCTGACATTAAGTAGGAGCATTATGTCTATCCTTAAAATTTATATGTTGAAGATATCATTCCATTTAAGCTTGATATTAATCCTAAAGCTTGGAATGAAACTTCACTTGAAATTTAGGGAATAAAACAAACAACCTTGAAATAAATATTTATTTGGAATAAACATGCGGAAAATTAAGTCCAACACAAATGCAATATATCATTCAAGCAAGTCTTAAATGGTATATTTCACTTGGAATAATTTATTACATGGATGGAAACCTTATGTTTGTAACTAAGGATTTATCATGTATATATTATATTGTGTATATAACTGGTTGTTGCTTTTGTACAAGAACAAGATGAGCTGACAACAACAATGTCTAATTAAGAGTATTTAGATTATTGTTAATACAGTTGTTTACGAATTATAAAGCATAATGATGCCGGAGGATTATTAATACTAGTTAAAGTAGGATTTTATCTTTTGTGATAAATCTGCTAACTAGATATGCTCAACGTAGAGCATTGTTGCATTACACATTAAGAAATGAGAATACTTTACATTTTAAGAATCTGAAAGATGACTGTCAGTATGTCGTTGACTCATAATACCTCATGCAAGGTAAGGCGACATCTCTATATTATAACTCTTGCAACAGTATGAGCATATGAGATAAAACACTCATCTTATATTTCAAATCCCTCACTATATGTGAAATTTGAAACAAGTATTCGAAAATTTTACTCAGATGACTATTTAGTTTTTCTTGTAAAGAAAGGTTGAGAATGTTGGAAAGATTAGACTTCAACTTACTACTTAGTCTCATGCATATCTGTTTTAGTATTTGGATAATTAGGATTGAAAAACAATTATTACTTTATAATGAATAAAAATACTTGGTATTTGTTATTCATTCATATAATAATTGTTATTCTATACTAGTTATAATACCCGTGCACGCACGGGGTTTTTTATTAAACTTTTTATTATGTATTATTATTAACATGTAATTGCATGTACAAAATTATTATTATTCTAATTGCATAGTTTCATTGTTTAATGGAGTCTAAATGCTTTTGAACGTATAAATTGGGATGTTTTACATCATGATGAAAATATTTATACCGGGAAAAAGATATTTCTTTGTTTTTACTGTATTACATATCGATAATGTTCCTCCATATAATTTTCAAAAATATAGAAAGTGTAGGTTAACTCTAACATCATAAAATTTGTAAACCCACTTCTACTACCAAATATGAATATTAGGATTGCCTTTTACTATTCAAACCGTCAAGGCCTATTGTTTTTTCATCTTTTTGACTTTGGAGTAAGAAAGGAAAAAAGAACGAAAAGGGAAATGTTTTCCAATATTCTTTATTAAATCTTAATGTAATCTTATACAAAATGCTCTACATTTCTTTGTTTTATTATATAATCTTAACGTAAACTTATACAAAAGTCAAAATGCATTGCTTAACAATAAAATATGGTGAAAATTAAGTATTAATCTTCTTGTATAATACTACAAACTATTTTTCTTTGAAAATCAAGCAAAGCGAAAAAAGTTAGAAACATCCAACAAAATGTTAGTCCTAAGATGCTACCCGTCTTATTAACTATCATAGACATACGCATAGGACATAAAATGGAAAGGGTGATAAGCATTGTTAAAGCTAATATAGAGGTCCAATTATCTGCAAGATTTTACTAACTACAAAAAGAGAAGTTTCCGTCATGAGCATTGATCTAATCCCAGAGTTAAGTCTCTTGCTTTGCAGCCTTCTTTTTGTATTGACATGCTTCCCATGACCAATTTATGAGCTTCCAAATTTTCCAGCATCTTATCAAGCGTGTTTGACCTATTATAAAGGTCATATGTATATTTAAAATAGTTTATTTTTCTAGCATACTTTCTTTTAAGAACATGGCTATATGGAACGTCATTATATGTGACACTTACCTTGATATTTTCACATAAACGTCCCCCAATGACCTTTAAAGAGTCCTTTTTTCACTACCAAAAGGGGCCGATATATTAAAGCAAGGATTTCACCCGGGCCAATGCTTCCTGTTAAGCCCTTCACGATTTGCTTAGAATCATCCTGTCGAGTGTTTGGTTATGAGGCTACCATTCCGATTTCCAATTTCTCCTTCATATTCACATAAGACGATTGTCTAAGTAAGTTCAAGTTCCTAATTTATATGTATCAAAGGTCTCAAGTCTCTTGGTTAATAGCATAATATTCTATATTCTTTTTAGTCTTTGGATGTAAAAGCTAAAACTACTAATTTACTTGCTTGGTACTGAAATAAACACTTACACTCACTCATTCAAACAACAACAATAATAATAATAATAGGATACATCACATACTCTGACTAATTAATGCTAAAATTTGATTTTATATGTCATAATATTCTTCAAAAAATTGCACTTTTTGCTTATGAACTCAACTCAGAAAACATGACTTTTACTGAGATTAGGGGAAAAAGATATCCATGCTTTGTGAGCTCCTAAATGGAATCACTACTTTTTAACATAGACAGCAATTGCTATTTTCTATCAATTGATATTTTAATTCTATGCTTTGTGCATTTTATATCAATTGCTCTAAAACGTAACATACTATTATTTTTTTACCAATTGATGTAAGGCAATTATGCTACATGGAAAAAGATCAATAGAAAATATCAACTCAACTATGAAGACTAACCCAACAGGAAATTTGCTGTATGCACGAGCCCCGGAACGAAGCCACCACATCATCACTTTCTTCCCACAACCGCCTAACGGCTCCACCATAGAAGAATCTTCAACAAACGACAGAGGACTTTCTTGAACAATTTTAGGTGCTTGCTCAGGAGTTTCAGGAACTGCCTCATCCAGAGTGAGTGTGGTTTTCTACATGATGATTAGCAAGATGCCATTTAACACAGAGTATCCTTTGTTTTGAGGTGCGAGGAATCACTGCAAAGAATACTAATTTTAAACATGCTTTCTTTATAAAAAAAATTCAATCGCCCAATTTTAGAGTTAAGGTTCGAATTATGATATTGGGTTGGAACTGTGGATAGGTGTGTCGAACTGTTATGTGGTTTCGTTTTTGTCAAGGTTTAGATTTGACCCCTATGGTTTTATAAATCAACCCCATGTTTTTAAAGTTTTCTTTTTTTATATTTTTGACACATATACTTTTGGACTCAAATTTTTTAGAAAAATGAATTTATAAACACTATTGCCAAATAAGGAAGTATTTTGGTTTTTTTAATTAATATAAATAAACAATAAATAAAAATATTACCAAATAAGGTATGAATTGATTTTTTTAAAATGAAAAATTCCCACTAAGGGTTTTGTTTTATTATCTAAAAGATTTGGATGTTTAATCCTTGAATAATTTTATTGTTCTAAATATGTCCATTGTCGGTTAACAATATGAGAATATTGTTATGTAAGGCAAATGTGAGTGTTGGTTATATTCTAACGAGAACGTGGATTGTTCCCGCCAAACTCATGTGTATTCACAAGGGATGCATATTTGATACCCCAAATTTCAAATATTTACTTTTGGATCCTTGTCATAAATAAAATATTGAAAATGGTTTGTTAAAGTCTTCCTTAGACTTGAGATACAAGCAAGTTCTGTTATGAGTGGATATCATTTTTGTAAGTATAAGCCAAACACTGTCCTAAATAAGGTAGTTATAAAATCTATATTTTGGATTGATGTGAAGCATCATCCACAACACTTGTAGTCAATAAAAGATTTGTTACTCCACTTGATATGTGCAGAAAGATACCATGGCGCCTCTCCAGATGATTGTTCGGCTGAACCCAAAGGGTAATACAAGATGATACTTGATTACATTTGGTATATCTAATT
Organism: Chrysanthemum makinoi; assembly: GCA_910596185.1. Taxonomy (NCBI): domain Eukaryota; kingdom Viridiplantae; phylum Streptophyta; class Magnoliopsida; order Asterales; family Asteraceae; genus Chrysanthemum; species Chrysanthemum makinoi. The sequence goes on from OU343222.1 coordinate 10,527,150, forward strand.
AAATTCTATAACGAGATTCTAAATGGTTAAACTATATGGAATGAGTTAGGATCCATATCTATGGTTTAACGGTATCTATAACAAAGGATGATTAAAAGCAAGACATTAATAACAATGCTACTGAGAAGATTTTATGAAACTATATCTCAGACACTTTTAGTTAAACATCGAGTGAGAGCGTTGCTAGGCGTTTCCGTTGTTGGTTTTGTGTGTTATACGCTACTCTAACTCCCAAGTGGGAATTTTTGGTTTGTGGGAGTTAAAACACGCGAAACGACTAGAAGTGTGTGAGCCTATGGGGGCACACACGTTAAACACGAGAGTACGTATAATACGTTTACTACATGAATATATACACGAACCATTTTGTACCCGGTTTTTGTCCAAACTGTTTTGACCCGATTAGTTTTGATCCAAGCCCATATTGACCGGTCAACGAGAAGGGTGTTTGGATCAAGTTTGTGTCGGTTTGGGATTAGGAAGATGGATAACTTGGAGCTCAAGTTTGAGCCCAAGTGAGTTTTGTTTTTGAGCTATATATATCGATACATAGTTCATAAACTCCATGCGTTGGATTTATCCCTTACACGATTCAATCTATAACCTTTACACTAAATACTAATCGATCTATTCCCAAGAACTCCAAGACTAAATTGTTTTCTTATACAAACGATTAGGGTTTCGTTTGGTGTTTATCCAAACACTAACTTGCATCACTTTGATCCAAGAGTAGTTGGTGTTTTGGTATCTTGGTATTCTTGCTTGTACACAGTCGAATAGGAAGCAAGAAAGCAGTTTTTTTTTTTTTTGGCCGAGATCTCGGACAAAAGGGCATGCTTATATCGGATTGTTTCATCTGATATCGGACAGAACTAGGAATAGTTCTCGGAAAGTGTATTGATCTCGGACAGAAGTTAAATAAGGTGTTCTTGGTTTTCTTTGTTCGTGGTATTCAAGTATTCAATGGTTGATTTGGGTTAAACATTCTCGACTAGCGTTATCGAACGTACTTGTGATTAAGTGTTTGTGTGTGGACTCGTAGAGTTGTTTATTTTAGACACTTGGTTTCTTGTTTAATTATTACATGCCGGTGACTACGAGGGTTAGTTTTTCTTTGTCCCTTTTATTTATAATTGTTTATTATTTATGTGTTAACCTAATTGCTTAAACTAGATCCAATTTCACTGCGTACTCGTTTGCGTTACTTGGTTAACTAGATCTAAAATCCCAACAGCACCAGCACCATTGCATGCTAGCTACTTGACCCGAACCACACTCTCCGCTGTTACAATGGAACCTGCCACCATCATTTGAACATTCAGATCGAGCCCAGACTCGACCTGACCATGGCGTAGGGATGTTAATATTGTTCGAGGTACGAGATGCCAATTGGAATCCTGTGGTCGACGCTGATGCTCCACTGCCGGTCAATGCTGCTGGTGTGATACTATATAGGCAATTGTTTATAATGGTGAAAACAGCAGAATGAACACCTGCATGCAAAATCGTTTATATTATAAGCATATATTAATATTATGTGCATGACAATATTAGACTTACACTAATTAACGAGTAACAAGGAGGACATCATATGTTTACTTTTTTAGTTTGTTTTATTAAAAAGACATGCATGCATATAATAAAAGTACGTAAAGCTTTACCACGTATCAAGTTGATGGCTAGAAGAAGAGCATAGGCGAGTTGATGAAATTCCATGTTTGTAAAATATGTTATAAGTGATGAAAAACTCACAATACGAGTTTAGGTTTTATAGGTGGAAGAAGATAACAATATATATTTGATTACATGTCGACATATATATCTTAATTTAATAAAATGTTTAATTGACTTAATCAACGCTGAATGTAGAAAGAGATATCATTTAAGCAACGTAAACGTTAGCAAATATAGATTTAGCATTGAAATAGGGAACATAGTTAAATATTAACATTAAAATATAGATTAAAATCAAATATAGCAAAAATATGCAAATTAACGCTGAAATATAAACCTTATAATAACTATTATAATAATATATAATATAAACTATTATAATAACTATGTAATACTACAACTATTATAATAATATATAATACTAGACGAGTACCCGCACCTAGCGGCAGTGGTGTCTAGTTTCGACAAAATTTTAGCGGCGATTAAGTTTGTTTCAAGAATCAGTATTTTAAGCGTTAAGGAATCCAATTTAAATGATTATATTAAAATCCCGGTTTTGAAATGTGAAGATTGAAGAAATCAACCATATTTTTCAAAGTTATCAAGTTTGACATGGTATGAGACATTCACGAATGGGCTGGGCAACATTTCAAATCAATATATACTTTCCAAAGATACAAAATCGCATTTAAATTAAGATTACAACATAGTTACAGCATAGCATTCAATGGTATGAGATTTCACATGTTCCACTTTTTCACTTTTCATTTTTTCAATTATTGACTATTTGATCATTTTCTCTTTTTATGTAGTATAGATAACTATTATAATAGTTATTATATATAATATATTTATAATAGTTATTATATTTTAATAGTTATATATTTATATTTAACGTAAACGTTAGCATGTTGCATGGTGGAGTTCTTTGGTAATTTACCATTGTGTTTTCAAAATAAATTTAATAATGAACACTCTAAAATATATTTAGCTACTATCATGTAAAAAATCATGCTTTTGAAGCCACGTTGGAAAAACTACTAAATTAAAATTTAGCGTCAATTACAACTTTCCAGTTCTATACCAATGTTATGCACCATAATTTTTATTTTATATATTTATTTTATTTATTTTTTTTTTTCTTAAACAGCAGAAATTGTATATATAAAAGTCATCCCAAGATGGAGCTAGGAAAAAGCAAAAACATGATTACATATATAAAAGCACTACAAGGATTAATGAACCAATCTATTCATTTAAGAGAGTATTTTTTTTTTGGGTTATTTGCTTAAAAAGTTATGATATTTGCATTGTCACTTTTTGTCATTGTATGTTGTATATTTTTTTTTCTCAACTTGACAACAAATTTTTGAATTCGTCCTATTGTGTGTATTTTGTGACCATTTTACTCTTACTTTTTTCAAAATATGAAGGGTAAAATGATCATTTTACATGGCAAAACAGTCTCAAAATACAGACAATAGCACGATTTTAAAAGGTTGGTGTCAAGTTGAGGAAAAAAAAGTACGCAACATACAATAACAAAAAGTGGCAAGTATGATTTCTTTTTATGGAAATAACCCTTTTTTTTTTTTTTTCGCTCTAGCTCAGATTGAATTCAAGTGTAGGAGGTGACCTAGATGTCATTGAAAATCATTTCTTTTCTTGGTTTTCTGATGCCAAGACTCTCGTTTCTATATCTCCAAAGAACCCATAGTCGTTTGGACCACGACATCAAAGAATTTGATTTGGTTGGGAGGCAATTGTATCCAGTCCGCCAAAGCTTATTGCATCATTAAGGCTTGAAATATTGGAGATATGTGAACCCCATAAATTAAGAACCTCCAACCAAGTTGACTTAGCTATGCAACACTCAACAAAGATGTGGTCCTCTCATTCGGGGTTGTCGTTAAATGGGGCAAATAAGGACGGAATCATGATCGATGCCGCATTTGTCAAGATTAAGTCTAGTGGCAAGCCAACCTCCTATGAAGTATTCGCCATGATGAGATGTTTAATTTTGATGGGAGAATATTGTTCCAACGATACGGAACCATGGGAACTGGGAAGAAGGCATTGCCTTACCCGAGAAATCTTTTGAGTCGCTAAGAACGCATGCTCACTTGTCTAAATCGTTTGTGTGAATAACAATCTGTGTAAACATGCAGTTCAATAAGCATTTTATTATCTCTCTTATTGTTGATGATCTATGTTACATAGTAATATTTAAGTTACCAATGTTAACAAAAATGGCGTATATAAGACACAGACATAAGTGAAATTAATCATGTAAATTATAGATTGTTTGTCATCTGAAAAGAATCACACCTAAAGATCTTTGCAATGGATGCCAAGTGCAAAAGGGAACATAAAATTTTCGGATCAGGTGACGTTTGATGTTGGTTGGATGAATGTAGCATACGTTCTTACGAATTTTGCGATAGCTATGGTTTTCATTGGGGTAGAGGCACCCCATAATTTGCTCCCCACACACCCCATGTAGGTTGTACCGGATTTTGTACATTTTTTTTTATTTAGTTGTGTAGTATATTTAATTGTGTAGTGTTTTTATATGTATAGTGTATTTATTTGTATAGTGTTTTTATATGTGTGTATATTTATTTGTGTAAAATATATTTATGTAGTTTTTTACATTATGTTTTTTTATTGTGTATTTGTTTCTATTTAATTAAACAATAACAATAAAACATTAAACATTAAAACATTAAACAAGTACAACAACAAACGCTACTACTACTACAATGAAATATACTCCACATGAAGATTATTAATGTCATCTATAAGGTCATAGAGTATTCACTCGACTGACATGCGTGATCAACGGGATTTCTTGCCAATTCTAGTGATGCCTCCAACGTCTTTATTCTTGCCTTCAACATATTGTTTTGAGACAATAACATCTGGTTTCTTGTTTCAAGCATGTTGATTGTGTTATCTTTAGTTTCGCAGTTTGAGCACTGGGTTGAAGAAGAGCCTTGACTAAAGTACATTTGTTGAAATACATCTTTTCACATAAAGTATCGACACCCATAGTCTTCTGTCTCTAGCTGTTACATGGTGAAACAATTATAAGAAATGTATTCTTAACAAACAAGTTATTGATATATTTACGTAAATAAGCAAACGTATAATTATTTACCTTTGATAAAGGACATGCATAATACTTCTGACCATAACTGTTGGGCTTTTGGGATGTTCTTTCAATTATAAGTCCCCGTTCACAACGACACAAGAAAGGATTTTTTTTGTTGCATCTGGCCAAAAGAATTCGTATAATTATTTAAAACATAAATCAGTAATATCATGGTTCACAAAATTACAAGCTTCGAATACATAAATAACCAAGATTGTTATAGAGTAATAGTTGATACATGGTTCACAAAATCACAATATAATTAAAAACAAAGATCAATCACGCGACGTAGTCGCCCAATGATGTCGCCATCGTCCCACACGAAACTCTAACTCGAAATCGTCTCCTCAATCCGGCAATCTCTGCATTTTCGTCTGCCAAAGCGAGGCGGCTGTAATAAAGATGAGGAAGAACCGAGGACGGTGTATAAAATTCTCCTCATCTGCAATTTGGAGAGGAGGCACATAAGATGAAGAAGAAGGCACATAATCGGACTCTTAACACGGCAGGGTGTGTTCTTCACCTGAATGTCCCTCCACTGAATGTCATCTGATTCTTGTAACAAAAGATGAGGAAGAACCAAAGCAGGAGCAGAAATCTGTAACAAAAGATGAGGAATCGTTTACTATAAATCGATGTCGTTTACTATAAATCGATGTCTATGTCGTCTATACATGTTTTGTCATTTACAATATAAATCAGTAATCGATTTCTATAAATCAGTAATCGTTTGCAACATATGTCTATACTACGTATATCTAAACATGCTTTGTCGTTCAGCAAATAGAGTTGCCCATCCAGCGGTCACGTCATGTCTGAATGCCCTCCATTGTGGGTGAGTATGCGGGAGTGGTGAGTTTCCATCTGGAACCGCATGAACGTAGTGAGCAGCCTGGGCTTCCCCACACGAAGAATCACAACGGGGGACAATACTTGTCTTTGTCTCTGGACCGGACCTAAGCGGAAGACATGTAGTAGATGCTGAATTGGATATGCATACAATTGGACGGTTAAAAATTGTAGCAATAGCCGCTCCCGTGTCTGGCATAATCATCCAGTAATCGTGGGGTGCAAATCCTGATCCAAACCAATCCAGCGAGTGCGAAATCTGTGGAAACCAAGTCCCCCACATTTCCCTGTAAAATTCCTGGTGATTGTTTACCTCTTCCCTGACAAGAGTTCGAAGGTTGCGCCATATCCGTTCGGGATGACCAAGACCTACGCCAATGGCTCGATAGCCACAATTTCCATCACCTTCCACGTTAACAATCCTTAGGATGTACCGTCGGAAAAGAGCTGGAATTCGAGCCATAAAATATTCGCTATCGTCATCTGGAATGTACAACTCGTGTCTTAAATCGCCCTCGTTAGGTTCTTCGTTCAAGTATGGGACTTTAGAAGGCTCTCCCACGTATGAACTATGTCTCACAGTTTCTTCGTTCAAGTCTCGGACTTTTTTAGGTTTTGAATAACTTCTGCGGTGCCCTGTGGTTGGTTCTTTGTTCAAATCTGGGATTTTTTTAGCCTTGGACTTTTTGTCCTTTACGCTCGGACGTCCACGAGTACTTTCGTTAACAGCAGGTTCACGGGTTGACACAGATTCGGGAACGTATATACCTTTCATCATGTTTAACATATTTTTCTTGACAAACGACGAAGCTTTGCTAAAAACATTTTGGAATTTTTCTATGTCAGCTTGACAAGAAAGATCATCTTCAGGCTCTTGAGGCTCTTCAGGCGTATGAGTAGGTAGGGCTCTAGGCCATGGAGCACTTAGTGTTCTCAAAAATTATCAACAACATTAAGTGGAATAGGCCATCCTGGATTCGAAAAAAGTGACTAGTATAAATTATTGGTATTAACGGGGAGAATAACTTGGTAGGCATAAATTTAATATGCATACCATGAAGCTGATAGTAAATCAGTTCGTGATAGCATGGTAACCCACAAACTAACCGCAACTGATGACCACATTCATGTGGGTCCATATCCAGTTTACTTTCTGCGATAATGAGTAGTAAAGCATGTTTTGAAATATTATACCGCAATTCATCAAATAGTGTGCCCTTACACACATGCAGTTTCTTGGTTATGCTTGTATTAAAAGTGTCTCTTATCGCAGTTTCTTGCGTAGCTAGAATCTTGTCGACCGAACTCAACAACGTGTCTAAGTTGGACTGTGTGGAGCCCAAGTATAACTTCAACAACGCGTGTTGACCCTCAACTCTACATGTTGTTATCTGGCTGAAGCTGCGATATGGATCGGTAATGTACGACACGAATGTTCTGTTTGTTGTAGTAACTCCAACAATTGTAAAGAATGCCAGTTTAAACAACGTGGTGTTGTATGTGGAGTCCATCAGCATGATTTATGGGAATGTTGTCCATAGGGCATATGACGTCGGGTGAACAAAAAATATTTCCTCAAGCTCATTAGTGCGGTCATTTACCCTGGGGTAATATGTATAACCTTGACGCCTCGAATGTGCTAAAAGGACTTGTATTGGAGTCATATCACCACGAATGGCGCCGCGTATCTTGTTTTGTACATTATATATCGTTTTAATGTTAGACACGTTATCCGGATCGCTCTCTTTTAGTGACGAAAGTATAATTCGTGGTGCTACTTTATGTTTTGTCAATTGCTCCACCAAAACTAACTCATGATCTTTTAATCGCATTGCGCGTGGAAAACCATGGAACGAGTCTACAAAATGATGATTATGCCTTGACCCTCAAGATCCAACCATTAGTTTCACCTTTTATATATTTCGATAGTAATTTGAATGGACAATTAGTTTTAGCGGTACTAGTCAGCCGTTGAAGTTCATCTTCTAAACCTTCACGTGCAGACATCTCATGTCTTGAACACTTAAATTCGATTGAGTACTTATAGCCCCTATCTATTTTGGTTCTTGCTTTAACAATAAGAAAACCGATCGATTGAACAATAGATTGCCCCCAATTAATTCAAATATCTTCATCAGGGAACACCTAAAAAAATAAAAAATACAACTTTTATAATTTTCATTTTTAACATATAATTTATAACTTTTTTACATGTTGGATCAGTTGGAAAACCCCTTGCCTCTCAACCGAGAGGTCAGGGGTTCGATCCTCACTCCCTACAAAAGGCCGGAGGTCCTTTCTACCTTTGGTAGAACTGGAAGCAGCCTCTCTACTTTAGGTAGGGGTTAGGCTGTCTACATCTTAACCTCCCCCATACACCGGAAACGGTATTGGGTACCCATAACCCGTGGAAGACGGCATTGGGCTTTACTTTACTTTACTTTTACATTTTTTAACAACTTTTTTATTTTTACAAATTTTTAAAAGACTTTGTACCTTTTATAAAAAATACAACTTTTTTAACTTTTAACAACTTTTTTTATTTTTACAAATTTTTTAAAAAATTTGTACCTTTTATAAAAAAAATACAACTTTTTTTAACTTTTTAACAACTTTTATAACAACTTTTATAAAAAAAATTTGTACACAACATTTTTTAACATTTATATAACTTTTATATAACTTTTTACAACTTTTATACAACATTTTTTAACATTTGTATACTAACATTTTTTAACTTTTGCAAAAAAAATAAAAAATAAAATAAAATAAAAATGCGTTTTGTGTTAAAACGTATGCTAGCTGTCCCCTTTTGTCTCACTCTTATCTCTGTTTCTCTCTCACTATCTCACACACAAATAACTCGTTTCTCTCTCACTCTCTAACTCTCTCTTATCAAACTTTGATAAGACTTTTTAGATCTAGATCTAACAAGTCTTGTTAGATCTAAAAAAGAGAGTGGTTTCTGTTGTGAGTTGGTGATGTTTGTGGTGATGTTGTGGTGGTTTAGATGTAAAAACTTGGTTTCCGTTGTGAGTTGGTTTCTGTTTGTGGTGATGTTGTGGTGGTATCTGTTTTGGTGAAATGACCTGTTTGGTTTTCGTTGCTTATTTTTTTAGATCTAACAAGTTTTTAGATCATGAATATTTTTTTGATCTTGAAAATAAGATGATGTTTCTGTTGTGAAAAAACTTTTGAGGTTGGTTTAAAAACCTGTTTGTTTTCGTTGCTTATTAGACTTTATAAGATCTAAAAACTTGTTATATCTAAAAACTTGTTAGATCTAAAAAATTTCTGTGGTGGTATCTTTTCTGTGGTGGTATCTTTTCTGTAGTGGTATCTTTTCTGTGGTGGTATCTGTTTTGGTGAAATGGCCTGTTTGGTTTTCGTTGCTTATTTTTTTAGATCTAACAAGTTTTTAGATCTTGAATATTTTTTAGATCTTAAAAAAAAGATGATGTTTCTGTTGTGAAAAAACTTTTGAGTTTGGTTTAAAAACCTGTTTGTTTTCGTTGCTTATTAGACTTTCTAAGATCTAAAAAGTTGTTATATCTAAAAACTTGTAGATCTAAAAACTTGTTAGATCTAAAAAATTTCTGTGGTGGTATCTTTTCTGTGGTGGTATTTGTTTTGGTGAAATGACCTATTTGGTTTTCGTTGCTTATTTTTTAGATCTAACAAGTTTTTAGATCTTGAAAGTTTTTTAGATCTTGAAAAAAAGATGATTTTTTTTGTTGTGAAAAAAATTTTGAGGTTGGTTTAAAAACCTGTTTGGTTTCGTTGCTTATTAGACTTTGTAAGATCTAAAAACTTGTTATATCTAAAAACTTGTTAGATCTAAAAACTTGTTAGATCTAAAAACCTGTTTTGTTTCGTTGCTTATTAGAATTTGTGGTGATGTTTTGCAGGTGATACTCTAATGAGTCACCCCATGATTTGTTGTGATGATGCTTTTGTTGAAACTTGTTGGGGTGCCTCATTAGACCACCCTTCTGTTTTGGTGTTGCAATAGCATGACCTAGCTGGTGCTGTTTGGTAATGCAACACCACAATAGGGGGTGTTTGTACTTTGCTTAAGCGGTTTCATTACTAGATGGTAAAGTGATGATTTTTTTATAAAATAAGCAGTTTTATCTCACTTTGCAACTTTCAATGAAATAAGCAGATTTAAAAAAAAAGGCAATGATGATTTTTATTAAAAAAAAAGCTTAGAGTTTTGGCGTGGCAAAACTGAATGGACGGTAAAGTGAGTTTCTATCTCACTTTGCAACATTCGAATTTGCAGCCAGCATGATATAAAGAGCTAATAATCTGAGCCTATTCGATAAGTTTTTTACCTCTTATGTGTCAAATGGTGAACTAGACATGGTGTTGTTGTTTGTTGTGGTGGACTGTGAGACTTTGTGTTGTCTGCCTTCTTGTGGTGGAATGAGACTTGTTGCTTTCTTGCTAGTTGGTGGAATGTGAGACTTGTGTTGTTGCTTTCTTGCTAGTTGGTGTTGTTGCTTGTTTCTGGTTGGTGGAATTTGAGACTTGTGTTGTTGCTTTCTTGTGGCATTATAAGCTGGAACTGCTGTGAAATGAGCTGCAGTTTGAGAATCTTGTTTACTTTCTTGTGAACTTTTGCAGTTTGGGAATCCTACTTACCACTTGCATATTGAAAACGTGTAAACGTGAAATTTTTTGAACTTGTGAGACTTGTGCAGTTTGAGAATCTTGTGAACTTGTGACTTGTGCGGTTTGAGAATCTTGTGACTTGTGCAGTTTAAACTTGTGAGACTTGTGCAGTTTGAGATAAAATTTAGAACTTGTGAGGCGATGATGATAATAAAAACCGAATGGACGGTAAAGTGAGATTTTTATCTCACTTTGCAACCTTCGAATTTGAGCCTTAAAATTTTCCGAGGCGATGATGATATATAACCGAAACCGAATGGACGGTAAAGTGAAATAAAATCTCACTTTGCAACCTTCGAATCTAAGCCTCAAAGTTTTCCGACTACATTTTTTTTTAAGTTATAAAACATAAACTTGTATAACTCATTTAAAACTTATAACAAGTTGTAAAAAAGTTATAAAACGGTAACTTAAGTTGTTGATTAATCTCAAAATATGAGAAGAAAGTGATCCTAGAAAATGGTATATGGAATATTTAGAGTATTTTTCACTTGAACCTAACCATGCTCGTAGGACCCGCAAACTAGCCTAAGCAAATGCACCCACCCCTGGTCCTAGTCCCAGCCCCAGTCCTAGTCCTTTACCAGTCGCTGATCCTGTTATTCCAAGCCCTCCTAGTCTTCCATTTTTTCATGTGATTGATCCTAATTCAAATAGAGCTACACAAGCGCCTAGTGGTTCTGGCGCTAATCAACAGTCGAGTATTGGGAATAACGATACTCATAAAAAGGTTATTATTGCGGTTGTTGTTACTGCTACAACAACGTTTTTTCTTGCTGCATTGTTCTTTTGCTTCTATACCAGAAGTTGTGGTAGACGTCGCGGGCAAAATGATCAGAGGCCTCTTCTTAGCGTGAGTTTGAGTGATTATTCTAATAACGGTATGTTTTCTTTTATTTGTTTTGTTTGGCAAAATTGCACGTAAAAGGAACATGCTTGTAGTGGATAAATATTTTAAAAATCTTGCTTTCGAAAATTACATTTAAGAATCTATGCCTTTCAGGTGCTTCATATAAATCGTCATACAATTTAAGTAATTCCATGCACAAAGTTGGAAGTATGGGCAATGAGTCGCTATATGTTAACTCAGATGGACAAAAAATGGATTCTGGTATTCCGTTAGGTATTCCATTACAGCCACCACAAGGATGGGTAGAATCGTCGTTACGACCTCCTCCTGGAAGAATGGAATCGTCCAAACGTTTGTCTGTGAATGCAACTCCTACTCCTCCATCCACCGCTCCACCTCCTCCCCCTCCTGCCGCTGGTCCACCGCCTCCTCCACCACACAAGGGGGGCCCACCACCACCACCACCACCTCCTCCAGCTGGTCCACGCCCGCCTCCTCCACCAAGAGGTGGTGCACCACCACCACGACCACCAGGTGCAAGCATAAAACCGCCACGGCCGGGACCTAGTCATTCAAGTGGCGATGATGCTGATCCCACTAAAGTTAAGCTAAAACCATTCTTTTGGGATAAGGTTATGGCTAACCCTGATCAATCGATGGTTTGGCATCAGATCAAATCGGGATCGTTTCAGTAAGTCATAGAATCTTTTTGCTTCCTTTTAGTTGTATGCATATATGGGATGATTGTGTAACATGATAAATTTCCTAATTAACAGGCTTAGTGAAGAAATGATAGAAACTTTGTTCGGGGCAACACAGAATAAACAAGATCACGCCAGAAAGAATTCCTCCACTTCTCAAGATCCCACGTTCCAGTATGTGCAAATTATCGATCCAAAAAAGGCGCAAAATTTGTCTATTCTTTTGAAAGCACTCAATGTTACAATCGAAGAAATTTGTGACGCATTAAAAGAAGGTAACTTTTTTCTTGCACGTCTTATATAAATGTAACGTGTCAGCTGACGAGTCGGTAACTTTGACCATGCTGATTTTTTACTTGTGTGTAACGCTTAACTTACAAGATTATTTTAAGAATTATTTGGATTTATAATGTTTATATCGCTTAACTTTCACTATTTTGATGGTTTAATCACTAAACTTTTTTCATCGTGGTTCGTTCCCTCAACTTTTATACTCATGTGAAAATTACTAAAAAAATGACAAAAGAGGTTAAAAGGGCCTAAATCATGTTAAAAATGGTTCATGGGTTAAACGATTAAACTACGAAAAAGCTGATAGTTTAGTGTTTTTACGATTATTGACACCAAAAAGTATTCGAGTGTTAGAGCCTTTTTTGAACTCTAAATTAAGTATGTCACCCAAATAGTAATAAAATAAAGAGTGTAATTTTTCAATGCGGTTTTGTGATCCTTTGATTGACACTTAATGGTTTTGTATATGAATCAGGAAATGAGCTTCCCGTGGAACTTGTTCAAACTTTGATAAAGATGGCACCTACTGCTGATGAAGAATTGAAGCTGAGGATGTACAACGGGGATCTTTCTCATCTTGGAACTGCAGAACGGTTTTTAAAATTGTTGATTGAAATACCTTTTGCTTTCAAAAGACTAGAATCGTTGCTTTTTATGTGCACGTTCCAGGAGGAGGAATCAATGATCAAAGAATCCTTCACTACTTTAGAGGTAAATTTCTAGAACTTTGTACTGCAGTACGGGTCAAAATGTGTGGGTTAGGCTGTTTGAATAACAGGTTCAGGTCAAAAGCAAATATTTTTTGAATGGGTCAAAACGGTACGGGTTCAATTTCTTCAGGTTTTGCATTAAAAAATTAGTGAGTAAAAAATGGTTGAATATGATATTATTTAGAATTAAAATGTATAAGGAGATCACCCAAGTATGTATTTGATTTTGTTCATACAAATAACGAAGATAAGTAAAAATGATTTAGGTGGGTTGTGTATTATTAAAAACACGTATAAGAGACTATTGACCCGCTTGATCAGTCTTTTAAACTATATTCTGCTCAACCTTTTGACCCGGCAGAGATAAACAGAACCTGAATCGACCCAATAGTAAGTAAAAATATGGGATACAAGTTGTTTTTGTTTTGCTAATTTGAGGATATTCCTGAAAATTGTACAGGCTGCTTGTGTAGAACTTAGGAAAAGCCGTCTATTTCTCAAACTCTTAGAAGCCGTTCTTAAAACCGGGAATCGTATGAATGACGGAACCTTCCGTGGCAGTGCACAAGCATTCAAACTCGATACCCTTTTAAAACTATCAGACGTCAAAGGAATCGATGGAAAAACAACCCTTCTACACTTTGTAGTTCAAGAAATCATCCGGTCAGAAGGTATTAAAGCTGCCCGAACCATCCGAGAATCAAAAAGCTTTAAAACTGAAGATCTTCTCAAAGAATCTTCATCTTCACCACAAGAAACAGAAGAACGTTATCGTACTCTTGGGCTTACTGTGGTCTCAGGTTTGAGTAGCGAGCTTGAAAATGTAAAGAAAGCAGCCATTGTTGATGCTGATGGGTTGACTAGTGTGGTGTCGAAATTGGGTCGGGCTTTAGTAAAAGCCCATGACTTCTTGAAAACGGATTTGAAGAAAATGGATGACGATGGTGATGAGTTTAAAAGGGTTTTCGTAAATTTTGTTAAGAATGCTGAAAAGGAGATCACGTGGATGCTCGAGGAAGAAAAGCGAATAATGGCTTTAATAAAAAGTACAGCGGATTATTTTCATGGCAAGTCCGGAAAAGATGAAGGGTTGAGATTATTCATAATCGTTCGTGATTTCTTGATAATACTGGATAAAGTATGTAAAGAAGTTAAAAGTGACCCCGTTAGGCCACCAGCAACACCAAGAACACCAAAAACCGACGATTCAACAGCTGGGACTCCAAAGAAAGATATTCAGCCAACGGAGACTCGTCAATCACCGTTTGAGGAGCAGCGTCAACGGTTGTTTCCGGCTATAGTAGGGCGACGGGTGGACAGTGATAGTTCAGATGAGGATTAGTATGTAGGGCTATTTTTGTTATAAACATTTAAGATTGATTCTTTTTTTACTTTATTATTATCTACTTGATAGATCTTTAATGGTGTAGGTTTTGTTAATGTTGTATATGAACACTAATTCTATCTCACCAACTGTAATACTATGTGCATTACCGATATGATTACCAATTAACAAGTGCGTCGAGATTTTACATATGTTTGAACGAGATAAAAAGAAGATACGAGGTGTGCCACCGTATATTCAATTAGCTGCTAGGAATAATGAAGAGTTGAGTAAGTTGATGAGAGATGTCACGATTGCGAAGAACCAGCATCTATGGCTGAAATGAGAGATCGGCTTAGCAAATCTAGTAAGGTTCTCACATGAAAACTGTGATTTTGGTACTATGGAATTCAATTAAATAAAGAAGCGTTACATTCAAATGTCCCGGTGCATCCTGGTCGTTGTCACCAAGTCAACATTGCTCTTAGTTACACATGTAAGAAACATGATCAATGGTGAGACACATGTGATCTACAAGAAAAAACCATAATCACTTGTGCAAATTGCATATATCAATACATATTCGGCTCGCTGCACCAAAATGTATGTTCACATATGTAAAATGGTGGCTTGTTCATCTCTTGTGTTGAGTTATTATGAACTCAGAACTAAAGGTCAATAGGTACATTCGATTAAACTTTATAAAATACTTGATACACAAAACTTTATGGCAAAGTGTATTTAAAAAATACGATAACGTTGACAAAATTTTATATCACTATGTATGCATCGTCATGAACACTTCCGGGAACCCATTGGCCACCCCCGTGTTGAGTCGAAGCGCCATTCACACAATGGTGAAACAACATTTTATAAAATCATCAAACAAGTCTCACATTATACAAAACAAACTTTGCTATTCATTTTAGTAGTCTATAATGTATACTACATGTAATGATAAATGATATGTTCGGTGAGAGATGCACCAAAAAAACCGGTTCATGAACCGAACCGGGAAAAAAACCGAAACAAGTTTTCCTAAAAATCCGGTTGTTGGAAAACCGGTTTAGGGAAAACTGAACCGCCGGTTTGCATTATTTGTTGTCAACCGGTTTAAACCGAACCGCTTTTGGGGTAAAAATAGTTTAAACCGATCCGGTTCTGGGTAAACCAGTTTAAACCGAACCGGTTATTGGTTTAAACCGGACATTTTCTCTCTTAAAAACGGTTTCAAACCGAACCGGTCTTACATAAAACCAGTTTTTGACTATTTGACTAAAACGGAAACCGGTTTTTAAACCGGTTTGGTTTAAAAAAAAAGCCGAAATGTTCACCTCTACGTTGATAAAAATACCCCAAAATAGGGGTGTTCATGGGTTGGGTAATATCCGAATAAATAGAAAACCGAAACCGAACCGAAAATAAACGAACCGAACTCGTAACCAAACCGAATTTGCCAAAACCGAACCGAACCGAAATAAAAGTTCAGTTTTCGGTTCGGTTATGGTTTTAACAATCCAAACCGAAAACCGAATTTAAATAAATATATATACTTTTTTTTATATATTTATATAAAAAATATATATTAAAACTCTTTTATAATATATATAATACTATTTTTTAAGCTTGAATCGGTTTTCGGTTTTCAGTTCGGTTTTCGGTTCGGTTTAGTCAAATTTGAATTCGGTTCGGTTCGGTTCTCGATTATACCCAGAAAAAAATTAACCGAACAAACCGAACCGAACAAGCCGAACAAACCGATAACCGAACCGATGAACACCCCTACCCCAAAATGTAGCAGTAGCTTTTTACTTGTTTTTAGCTAGTCCAGCCCATTTGTAAGCCCAAAACCTGCCAGACTCAAATCAGTCATATTACAATATAGACTAAAAAGATATTCCAAATCTAACCGTCAAATGAAATCCAATCGGACGGCCTGAATTCACGATCCGCGTGCTTAAATCCCATTGGCTGAAACACAACAACCCACACTATAATCAATTTTTTGTGAACATAAATACTCCTATTCACCAAACCATGTTATTGTAGACTAGTATGAAACCACAATTACATATTTACATACCTCGATTCTCCTGTTTAAAAATTACTCATTAAGAGGTAAAAATTACATTTGTTATTGTTTTTATTTTATTTGAGTTGATGTTTATTTCGGATTTGAACATGAGTTAGACCAACTACTTTAGATGTTTTACCCGAACAAACATTAACATCATAAGCCACTTATTACCATTGAATTTTATTTCATCATATATCCTTGAGTTTACTTATTTAGATAAAATTGGTGTGTGCTTTGTCATTTTTGAGGAAACTATACATATCTAAACTAGTTACATCTTATTGCGCCTGCTCATCAATTAACATGTACTTTTGCTTAACTTATTATTATTACATTTGTATGCTCAATCAGATGCTCACTCATTCTCTTCCCAACATTCTCATGAAACAAAGTGTTTGTTCAGTTTTAATATGAATTTCCTTTTGTTACCTTAATCCAGATGGTTTCGCCAAAGGAAAACGCTTGCAAGAAAGAATCCTAGTTGTTACCATTATGTCTCATTCTTTTCATTAATGAAGATTTTTAAGGAATTCGTAGCTACTAATGAGAAGGAGGATGTTTCTTGCAACTTTGCAATCACAGGTATTATTTGGACTTATCAAAAATTTGGGATAACAAATTAAATAGTAGCGGCACTTATTCTACTGTTGGAGGTGAATGTGGGCATGTTCGGATATATTACATTATCTTAAGAGATACATTAGATGTTACTCTAGAGGTAACGTCTAGTATAGGCTTTAAAAATCTTGAAGTTTGTGAGGAAATTGTTGCTTATTATGAGGGTGGCTTTCCTTTTGAATGTGATGCTTTTGAGAAGACTTTTTACGCGTCATCACTTTTTGAACTCAATTCTTTATATATATATATATAAGGGTGGCCTGATTCAACTTCAGAAATTTCACATGGCCGTACCCAGGAAAGGCTCTATTAAAATTAAAGCATATTTGATAAAAGTTAATTCCTGGATCAATGAATTAACTTCTATCAAGTATGCTTTAATTTTAAGAGAGCCTTTCCTGGGTACGGGCATGTGAGATTTCTGAAGTTGAATCGGGCCAACCTTAAGAATATAACAAGAATTGAGTTCAAAAAGTGACGCCGTGTAGAAAGTTTTCTCAAAGGCATCACATTCAATAGGAAAACCACCCTTTTCACAAACCATGATTTTAAAGCCCATACTAAACGTTACAGAGTAACATCAATAGGATGTAATTTATCTGTACATGCCCATCATCACCTTTAATAGTAGAATAGCCGCAGCTACTATCTAATATGTTGTCTCAAAACTTTGAGAAGCCCACATAATACGAGAGATTGCAAAGATGTGAAAAATATCCTTCTCGTTAGGGCGTGTTTGGTTAGGAGAATTGAAGGTAAAGAAATGGAAATGCTCTTATTTCCCATGTTTGGTACATTTGAGAAAAGAGAAGGCGGAGAAATTATAATTCTCGAGAATTTCATTTACGTGTAAACTCATTTCCATCCCATTTTTAGTGGAAATGGTGGGTCTCAAACATCTTGTTTTTCAAATTAAAAACTAAAATAATGGGAGGTATAAGTCCATAGATCACGTGCTCCTCACATTTTATTCAACATATCTTAAACCAAGTGAAACCAAAGCTCCCCACCATCAAATAGGATTTCCATTCTCTTCATCGTTGGTCCATCTCCTAATCGTATGTATAAAATGTTTGAAGATCATCTCATGAACATCCCCTTCTTTTGGGTCTTGGCAATTCAAAGATCTGGATTTGCATCTTTGTTAGTCAAAGATATGCTTCATTATTGATTTCCATTCGAAGATCTGGATATGCAATTAGAAGATATGCAATTAAAAGTATCAAATCTGTATATATGGATCATTGGTTTTTGTTGAATTATTGTAAGGATCTTGCATATTCTTATGTTATGTAATCTGTAACGATTTAATAATAAATAAAATAATTATAATAATAAATAAAATAATTATTTTTTATTTCTCGGTTAAGTCCGTAATGCTCATTATTTTCTCAATTTCTCACTAAAGCCGTTAGTAGCTACGCGTTCCATAGAAATCTACATTTTGATGAAGAGGATGTGACTTAATGGCGACAACTAGGATTATCAAATTAATTGCTCTTTTGATGTGGAAGTCAACTGGAGCTGCAATTGCGAGGGTCATGTTTAACCAGCCAATACAATTTCTATGAACAAGTACTATCCTTATTACGAGATTATTCAAATGACAATATAATATCTTCAATTTTTGGTATGAATGCTTTTGTTTCTGTAGAGTGAATTAAGATTGGTCAAATGATGCCATGTTTTTCTTGTATTTGTTTTCCAAATGTATTTATATGATAAAGAGGTCACAGATGTGGCTTTTCTGATGAAATCGATTGAACCGGTGTTTGCGAAAGAAGTGTTTGCGTTAATGGTTGTTATGGAAATTGGGTCGCCGTTGAAAGGTCATGATAACAAGATTCTCACACTTTTTCTTTAGCAACTATGAAGCATATTTACACCCGAAACAATGATGAGTTGTAGGAAATATTAACTAATATTTTCATTTGTCATCTAAGGAACACATTGCATACGATAACAAAACTGGGTAATGGGTATTTCAAAGATTAGCAGAAACGAAACAACATAAGATAATAATAATTGATAGGAGTACAATTTTGCATTGCAATACATAGTAACATACTTTCATTTCATCTCTAATTTGGTTAGTTGATTTGTAATATTGTCATAATACACTTTTTATGCAAAATCTAGCTGATTTTCTGAAAGGGTTTTATAGTAAACTAAATGTTTTTAGAAAGATCCCGATGACAATAAATGGACGGCAATTGCTACTTGATAGCTATTGTGATTTGCTCAATAAAATGTTCACATTTTCACCTAAAATAAAGAACCTAATAATCCTTCCTGAATAAAATGCAAACCCCCTCGAACTTGCCACAATTGACGTGTTCATAACTTATACAGATTGTTTTTTGTGATCACTTTGATATTCACATGAAAACTTGTCATAAAATAAAATGTTGCAAGTTTAATGGGACATCCGCAAAAAGAAAACTTATGTCGGTTTTTGTTATAAAGAGCAACAAACTTTTCCAAATATATCAATTTGATACGTGAACTAAAAAGTATTGGACTTAATGTAAGGACTTTCACCTTTTATTCCACTATGCGCACTACTTTACATGCTAGTTGCTACCTGCTAAACATGAAAACTCTAGTATTTGTTATTGGGTTTTGGTCTTAAATAGCAAACAAAAAACTTTTCTAAATGTACATACTAAGAAGTGTTCTAATTTTTTTTTAATTGTAGATATTTCTAGTTGAATAGTTGATGTTATAAGTTTCCAAAAATGGAGTAATAGTGTGAACATTTAAAGTAAAGTGGTTAAAAACAAAATAATACAAGTAAACAAGTTAAGTGTATAGAGCTCAAAGAAATAGCAATATAATTTATGTTACATGAAAACCAAACCTTGTGTTATATTACAACTACTATAAAAGATTAACCAACCCATTTGCTAATTAAACATGACTTGAATACCAATTTAAGTATTTAACTTAATTAAAACATACAATGTTTTACCTTTAGTTTCATTATTGATCAAGAGAGCAAGATGATTATTCTCAAGAAATGATAATATAGTGTAAGAATATTTGTACGTAAAGTGAAATAAAGATAGATGAGAGTAGTAGATGGTGAAGGTTTTGGAGTAAAGATCATGGCATTTACTGAGACCAACTAACCTAGCTGGGCTATCCCTTTATACATAGATATAAATTTATGAAGATGGTAAAGTGTCGGTCATAAGTAAGCTTGCGTTTAAATTGTATCTGGAATAAAAGTGTTACAGTATTTGTTTGCACTATTTTCTTCACGCTTCTAAGGCCAATGTTAATCTTGACAACAATAAATATTGTGGTCACACCTTATCACATCAGTGCTACATCGTTTTTTTTCTCCAAACTACACCCAACCATAATTTCTAATAAGCGCGACCGGCAGAACTACAAACTATTCAACCAAAAGCATATCCCTAAAACTTAAAAGAAAAATACACACACAAAAGAAAATGACACTTTGGTTCAGGGCAACCATAACTTTAAAGAGGTTAGGGGGTGATCGGTCATAGGTCGGTTGATAATGGGGATAACTTCGGTCATCTACTTGGTTGGTTGAGGGCAACATTACATTAGCATTGGCCTAGGAAACCATAAACATTTTGCATAGTTTGCACTCACATGTCATATATATGTACAAAATAATTACGTGTATAAGCACTCATATGTTCCGTGGATTTAGGTGTGCAATTAGCCCAAAAGCTCCTATACATACATACAATATACATATGTCTTAATAGTCGTAGGCTAATTATTTCGGCCTATATGTGTGTATAATAATAAAATGAATGAAATTTTGTGTTCGCCGTCGGCAGTGACCATAATGCGAGGAATACCGAAGGTATCGATAGGTACATCATCTCGAAACATGACCATCTTGGAGATCAATGTCTTCACCATCCTCCTCCCAACTTTCATACTGTTGTTGTTGTGCTTTCAAACATCATTTTGTTATACGTCCTTTTTAACTTTGTGGTGGACGTATCAAGATGTATACTTTCTTTGGCTAACATAACTCTTGATCAAGTCTTTTGTCTTATATAAATCTTACCAAAGTATACAACTCATCCCGCATTATAAAAATTTGCATAACAAGGATCAATCACTACTTTTAAACCAAAATGCAAATTAGAACATAAACTAAACCTCTGTTCCAACTGTTTATAATGCTTGAAGCCAATTCTATAATATGAACTTATAAAGTTAATAATTGCATCCCATTATCTTAATTACCTCATAATCTCATATATAGCAGAACTTGTATACCTACCATTTTCAAAAAGTGAGCTTCTCGTGGGTATATAAAATGTGTATATTTTGTTTTGGTGGTTTCATCATCTTTGCAGACCACTGTAAAACCTATGATGCACTAATGTCAATATAATTCGTAGCATAGCTAATAAATATATAGTTCAATTCACATACCTTTGGTCTTTGGTCACTCAAACACTACAATTAATTTTTGCATTGATGTTACATTTCACATAAAGAGAATCTATACAATAGTACAATACCTTAGGTGAAAGCAGAGTGGTAAAAATAGGAAAGGAGGTAAACCTACTTTGTAAACCTCATTGTAGTTGTATTATTTTACGTGTAACCACACGAAACAAGTATGTTCAAAGTAATTTGTCATTCTGCAATCTTAACTTGTACAATTAATATTAAAGATTAAAATTGTTGAAATGAAGATTGTGTTAGTTGCAATATGGATATGGATACATGATTTAGGCTATGTTTGTCATCAGGCTTATACGACTTACAGAGGTTTGAGCTTTTAAATAAGCTAGCTTATAATATTAATTTGCTTATAAAATAAGTTTTGTCTATCACGAAGGCTTTTTGGAATTTGTTATAAGCCATAAATATTCATAAGCCCAAGCCAATCAAAACAGGCTTATATGGAACTTATAGTTAGTAAATTACTTAAATATCATTCAAAGTATAGTGTATTATTCATAAAACACGAAAAAAAACATCTAAAGTTAATTTGACATATTTTTATGCAATTTTACATTAATAGGCAGAACAACTAATTTCTTACAAACAACTTTATATAAATTTAATTTTGCATCTTATAATATAAGCTCAGCCTCGCAATACCAGCCCCAACCCCATTTCTAGCTACAACCCATTTCACCAACCATACCCTTAATCTAGGATCTAGGTGCAAGCAATAAAGAGTAGAAGGTTGCATTCCGTAAAGAAAGAAGTAGTGCAAGGACCATTCTTGGACATCTCTAAAAATGGAAGCTTCAAGGAAAGTGTTGCAAGATTAAACATATACGGAGTAAAAGATAACAAGTTGAATATCATTTTCTCATTTTTACAAAATACATTACCCTCTTCTTTATATTGAATGAACTTTCATTTACTTCCTAGCTAGTGCCCATCATATGCAAGACATCTCTCATATTACATAACCTTTTCTATGTTTAAACTTGTCGATGAGAGTGGAGTGTAGGAATAAGAACATGCATGCATCCATACACCATGTTATAGTAAATTTGTTGGTTTTTTATGGAACCCAAAATAGCATCACACTAGCGACCATGATTTCTCCCTTGAAAAAAAACCTCGTTTGGATTTTATCTCTGGATTCCAAGGTAAAAATTACATTTGCTATTGTTTTTATTTGATTTGAGTTAATGTCTGTTCCGGATTTGAACATGAGTTAGACCAAGTACTTTAAATGTTTTATGGAAACAAACAATAAATCATAAGCCACTAATTAGCATTAGTTTTCATTTGACTACATATTCTCCGGTTTACTTTTTATTGGTAGGAATGTGTATACGCTTATATAGTTTGGTTTAATCTTTTTAATTTAGATAAAATGGGCTGGTTAATCTTGTTTAGATATTAAAATATTTAAATTACTATTTAATCGCATGTGCTATCTAATGCAAGTTTCAACAACAAAAATAATAAGATGAAAAATTGTGAAAAAAAACGGAAAAGAAAAAGTTTATTGAAAGTTTTTTGTTTATAGAAAGATAATTATATACCAGTTCGCTTAACGATTAATGGTTTAAGATATTTCAATTATTGAAAAAAAATTGGTGTAAATAGGTTTGTTATCTAATATAAAAATGAGTGGTTAAACTTGATTTCTTTATATGTAAGGAGACTTTTGCTATATCATCACACCCATGTGCATCACTGTCATCACTCTCACTCTCATCCTCACCATCCTCACCACCGTCATCACTCTCACTCTGTGACATCCTCATTGTCATCACCCTCACTCCTATCACCATCCTCACCATCACTCCCAATAGTGAGGTAAAGACCTTCGATTGAAAGACGTGGATTGCTTCCCATAGCACGATATTGATCACCATCGAGCATCACATAATTCGCTTCATATTTAAAATGGACGAGTTCAGAGAGATTCTGCATGAACATAGAAGATATGTATGCAACATATATGAACTATAACATTAAAATAATTTAAAGAAACAAAGGTATTAGTCTACCTATGTCCATGCCCTCCATGTGCATGTTCTGACGTCGAATTCAGTGCACGTGAACCTAACATTATTCACTCCATCTCCCCCCACTATTTTGAGTATACCAAGGAGTTTTTCTCTCCTGGAATGTTTGAACGTTAGAGAAGCCGATAGTAAATGGCACTTCGAGCACTCTGTATGAACATTATATATGATTATATAAGTAATTATCATAAACAAAGAAGGAAAAGAATATATTCATATATGTAATGATCAACTCTTACATTGTGTTCACTTACTCCGGCGGTCTCAAGTGAGAATGAAATTGTATCATCAGTTTTAGAATGTCCCCATAGAATCTTGTAGAATAAATTAAAAATGAAATTTAAGTGTTCATAAATGATTTGTAGTTTTACAAACTATACAAATGATAATTTTATATAATGATGGTCATTCATTAAAACTTACTATGGCAGGAATGTTTATGAAAGGTCTGATCGAGTTGTCATCGAGGTTTTTAATAGATGTAGACTTAACCATCACTTTAACTTGAGAGAATCTCACAAACAAAAGAAAGACCAAATCCTTCAGTAAACCTCACAGCTTTGTATGTGATGGAATATAACATATCATGTTCATTTTAACTTGACAGAATCTCAATCCATATATATAACCCTTACTCTCAATGTGTTTCTACACTTCTACATACACTTATTTGTAATATCATTCAAACATCTATTCATCTTAGTAAAATGTCAACGAGTAACTCTAAAGTGATGGTTAAGTCTACATCTATTAAAAACCTCGATGAGAACTTGATCAGACCTTTCATAGACATTCCTACGAAAGTAAGTTTTGGTGGGTGACCATCATTATATAAAGTTATCATTTGTATAGCTTTTAAAACCACAAATCATTTATTAACACTTAACTTTCATTTTTAATTTGTTCTATAAGATTTAGTGTGGACGTTGTGAAACTATGGATACAGTTGCATTCTCACTTGAGACCACAGGAGCAAGTGAACACAACGTAAGAGTTAATCATTACTTATTATGAATATATTCTTTTCCTTATTTGTTTATGATAATTACGTTTATAATCATATATAATGTTCATACACAATGCTAGAAGTACCATTAATATGGGCTTCTCTGTTCAAATATTCCAGGAAAGAAAAACTCCTTGGTATACTCAAAATAGTGGTGGGAGACGGAGTGAATAATCTTAGGTTGCGTGCCCTTTGAATTGAAGCCTTGATACATGCATGGAGGGCATGGACACACGTAGACTAATACCTTGTTTCTTTAGAATATTTTAGTGTTATACTTCATATATGTTACATACATATCTTCTATGTTCATGTAGAATCCCTCTCATCTCATCCAATTTAAATATGAAGCGAATTATGTTATGCCGGATGGTGATCAATATCGTGCTATAGGAAGCAATCCATGACCTTCAATCATAGGTCTCGACCTCACAATTAAAGGGATTGATGGGAGTGACGGTGAGAATGGTGACGGAGTAAAGGTGATGACAGTGATGATGGGAACGAGAATGAGGATGGTGATGGGAATGAGAATGAGGATGGCAGTTATGCGAGTGAGAATGAGGATGGTGATGATGATAGTGAGAATGATGACAGTGAGGATGGTGATGATGAGAGTGACAGTGATGACGGTGGCGAGGATGGTGATGATGAGAGTGAGAGTGATGACAAAGAATGAATGCCTTTACAGACTCTTGGTTTGATTTTTGTTAGATTAAGCTTTAGCTTAAATTTTGCTGGACAAAATAGTTGTTGGAAGAAAAATAGTATACTAACATTGAATTTAGTTTTTTTTTAATATATAAAATCTATGTATTATAGATATTTACATCAATTTTTAATTTTTTTTATAATATCTACGTAATTATAGATATTAGAGTAAATTGCATAAATGGTGAAGTATGGTTTCTTTTCAAGGTGCGATTTAGTCCTGAGTTTTTGAAGTCTTGATGTGCTCACTTATATGAGGAAAAGTTGGGTTCATTTTGTCGCGACGAATTGAAATGGTGAAATCTTATCGTCTTTAAGTGTTACCTGCTGAGGGACAAAATACAATCTTATAATCATTATCATACTTCACAATCTTAAACTAATTGTTTATAGTTTCCGCAACCGGACTCGCCGGGCTCCCAACTGTCCCATGGCTTGTCACGACCTGGTACCCATTGGCATTCTCAATGTGCCAAACCGTGGGCTGGCCAGAAGCTGTTGCATTGGAGAACGTAATGTTAAGATCTGATGATTCAGGAATAATGCCATCTTTATTTGGTATGGCAAGAAAGAAAATATGAGGTGACTCGTCTAGTAGTTCGCGTTGTTTTCTTGTGCCACGTTGTGCAAGATGTAGTAGCCGGGACCACTAACAAGTGGATTACCATCGGTGTCCAGAACAGGCTTTTGGGATTGAACGTATGAAAGTGACAGAGTTGAGACGATGATGACCAAGAAACTGAATAATGATATCTTCATTTGATGGTTGAACGTTCGTTGATTCTTGTTTTTGTATAGTGTTCATTTTTATTTTATTTTATATAGGGTAAATTCTAAGAATGTATTTTTCGCTCAAGGTGTCATCACTTTTTAGGAAAAAAGTTAGGGTATTTCCAAAATAAACTTTGAGACTTGCGACTTTTCTACTTTTCATATAAGCTTGACAAGTGTCCTTCAAGTTTGTGTCCCAATCATTTTTCGACTTTTACAATTTATGATTTTCAGTAGAGAATCTAGCGACCGTTTTTAGAATCTAGCGAAATTTGGTTGTCCTTTAGTTAAAAAAAGTCAAAGATACAAAAATATTTTTTTATAAATTTAGTTATTTCAGAGGTTGAGCGACTTAAGCGTAAAAACATCGTATTTTACGTGCATTACTTGACCCAAAAATCTTGTTTCAAAGTACTTTACAACTTTTTTAAAATTTTTACCACTGTTTTCAATTTTTAACCCAAATACAAACACACACAACCAACACTACTACGGAAAAACACAATTGAAAATTGTGAAATCCTAAATCAATCCCTAATTATTCGGTGAAATAAACTCCAAAATGGCTTACATTCCCCAATATTTTGATGCTAAGGTAACGGTTCGTTCCAAGGTTAAGTTGTTTTCGAAATTAAGTCTAAATTGTCAAGGAATCGGATCGAATGAAATTGTTGAGCAACTGTTTTTGGGCCATGGTTAGATATTCGACCTAGGTAAAGCAATCATATTGTTAATTTCGTTTACAACACCGGTATATATCGACAAACTTGTTGATTCTTGTCCCCCATTTTATACAAAATTGGGAACAATGTATTGAAATTGGTCGGGAGCAGTTTCTATTGATGACTGGATTTCGTTTTGGTCGTTTTGCCTCCCCTGTAGAAATTGCTCAAGTCCTTTTGCTGCGTGTCTTTCTGAAAAACAATTAATAAGAAAGGTAAGCGTAAAAGGGATTGAGCTTTTAGATTTGTTTGGGAATGACACGGTTTTTCAAAGTTATCAGTGAGGATCGGTAAGGGTATATGCTGTTGCTAGTCGTGAGGTCGTGTTCATAGGTCGTGGACCTTGGTACATTGTTGACAATCATTTGTTGCAATTAGTTGAGGATTTTGGGGCATGGAATGCATATCCATGGGGAGAGTTCTTGTGGACCCGTTTTTACAAAAATTTAGCCAATGTGGTACCCCAATTACTGATCTTTGAGAGAGAGAAATTGCAACAAAACCCTTCTACAATTCGCATATAATATTTTTGGCTTTTTCTTGGCTTTTAAGGTTAGATGTGTATTACATTTATGAACATCTCTAGGTTTTGTTTACTAGCAGTTCATACAATGCATTTATAATTTCCGTTTATTTTAGATATGGATTCTTGAGTTATCCCACTAGCGATTCATGGTGGAACAAAGACCCGTCAAAGATACCACATTGTTTTTGTTGGTCAAAGGGTAAAACATTTGCCAAACGCCATTATGCCCAACTTTTTGGTCATGTAAGCATTTCCATTTGTTTGTATTTGTCAAATAAGTTAGGACTTCGTTATATTTGTTTTTAACTTTATAATTGTTTGTTTACTAGGGTTCTAATCAGGTCTTGGATCTTCTTCCAACAAATGCGGAAATGTTACAACCATGTTTTGCACCAAGTAATGCATATTTGAGCAGTTGGCTAGTCTACTGTTGATGATCCCTAATGAGGTAAGTTGGCTGTTTGTTCAAACCATGGTTGTATTACGTTGACAATTGACCATTGCACATTACATTTCGATCTTGCTTTGTAGGTGCAGCAGGGGTGGTGATAAGCTGATACGAGATGTGGCGTTAGGTGATAAAGATGTGGCTATAGTCAAGAATGATGTGGCGATGGCGATAAAGGTCAAAGTTCCAATCGACTTGCGATATTAACAATAGACTTCCGCGTAGAGGAAGCTCTAAAGATACAACCCTGAGCCAATAAAGATACAACCCCGACCAAGCTAGACATTAATGTGGGAGTCCTTGATGAAATTGAAAATAGACTTGCAGTTGTTGAGGAAGTTCTAAAGATACAACGTCCAAAGGTGAACATGGTAATGTATATTACAACTTATATTACAACTTCTTTTAAAACTTGTTGGAGTTGACTGATAATGTATACTTTGGGGTTGTTTTGTTAATTTGATGTATCATCGCTAGCGTACATCAAACCCACCGCTAGTGGTTTTCAATCCATTGCTAGCGGGTTCTGTTAATGTATCGTTGGTGGGGTGTTCGTGAATTTGATGTATCCTTTGCTAGCGTCTATAAAACCCCCGCTAGTGGTTTTCAATCCCTGCTAGCGAGTTCCTGTTAATCTATCACTTGAGGCTGTTTTTTGTAAATTTGATGTATCCTTTGCTAATGTCTATGAAAACCTTTGCTAGTGTCTATGAAACCACTGCTAGTGTCTATCAAACCACTGTGAATCCTGCTCTAGCGGTTTCTTTAGTAGTATAATTGATTGTATATTTTAAATATCGGACTTCAACTCATCGCACGCAAATCGGATGAGGCTTGTTCGGACAAAGTCCCATTGATAATGGCTGGAATGGTAGTTCTAGTTTCTTTGATCTTCGTTCTCGTGATGTTAATTCGGTTGATTATAATAAGGTTATGTTCCTTTTAGTAGTACTTTTTATTTTATTGTTTTTGGTTACATACCTAAATCGGTTTGGTTAACTACGAATGGCGACAAATCGAGTTGTGTAAATCTTTGAAAACAACAAGTTGGTCTTACTTATATAGACCCTGCCGCTTTTCCATCAACTATGTCGCAGCTCGTGGAATATTGTCTTCACGACGGACCATTGCCGTTAGATGATCACATTCGGATCATGATCTCGATCATTTGAATTTACCTAATTTGAATGAAACGTTTTCAATCAATTTGTTGAAGTGCGTATATATAAATTCCACCTGCACTATCTATACATGTTTGATATAGTTGGTCATCCATATAGATGTGTTATTGTTGTATAATTACGGGGAAGCAGTCACGGCTAGATGAGCAGGTGGAGCTAGAAGATGATTTCTCTGTTTATTGTCTTCACGACAAGCGAGGTTGGGATAGATGAAGAAAAACCTGCTGAAAACAATGAAGATGGCGAAACACCGAGTGAGGTGGTGCTAAGTGGTGATGATAAACTTGGAAGCGGTTCAAGCACATGAAATACAGGCTCATGAAGGAGTGTTTAATGTTGATGGTAAGTCTGTAAAGGTCGTTACGTAAGGAAGATGCCATTGTTCATTGCTGCTGCTTCTTTGATAAAACTATAGAGGGTGTTCAAGTTAATCAAAATGTGATTGTTAATTGCAATGTTGTTGATGAACACTCTCATGATCGTGAGGCGATGTCACAAATGGCGAGGATGGGGGCGAAGCATACAATGTTGATGCCCACGTTAAAGAAGAAAGGGGGTTGAGTTACCGGTTGCAATCGATTGTCAACCAAGGCGGTAATAGACAAAATTGATAATGATCTTTGTGAAGGCAAGACGAAAGATGATTCATACCTCTCACGCGGACAAGCCAGTAAAGCCTTTGCCTCTGACTTAGAGTCGCTACATTATTCATTAAAGTTACCACATGTACTTCAAAAGTTTGATGTTATTTCAATGATGAGTTTTTACGTACGGTATGTTTTCATGCGGGGTAAAAGGAAGAGAAGCATAGAAGTAAGTTGAACCGATCGCGTTATAATGCCTACATAAAGAAAACTAGAAAGGCCAAAGTTACCAAAGAGAGTGATGAGAAAGTTACCCAAGAGTACTCTGTTTTGAAAGAAGATGATGACTCAAAGGAACAAGCGGTGGGCAAGTGTTTGCAGGAACCATCGTGAATCTCCTCCTGACTCCACGATTCTTGAAACGACGTTCCAAAAGGCGAGAAAAGATATTAATCCACCACGGTGAAGATCAGTTGGAATCATGGGTAGAGGTATAGAAGAACTACATTTACAAACAGACATCTTAAAGACATATACATTAATCTTGTTTTAAAAATTTGAGGATGCATCGCGTCACGAAGGTTGCGATATCAACAAGATTACTAAACCAATGTGTATGGATACCTTTATAAAAAAAATTGAAGTCATCGCATAGCTTTCCTTGGGGTCTTGGCGACATCGTTGTTGATCGAAAATTTTGGTTGGCTTTGTTGGGTTATGGAAGAGGCAATAAAAAGGATGGCTAGGAGATGAGGTACCTATGATTTTTTGAATTAGTTTACCGATATTTTGCTTATAAATTTTTCTGCAGCATCGGATCTCTGGGTTGATCTAATGTGGCGATTCGGGCGGGCAATGCCGATTGGGCTATGGTGGACCATTTTCTCTTCCTCTATCCTTGAAGGGTCTATGCGTGCCTACTCGCCACTGTCAACGCTATCCATTGCCATGGTCTAGTGTTGAGAAGGTTTGTATATAAAGACCATACTTTCTTCTATATATTTGGGTAAATATATACATGGTAAAAATGTGATGAATTATGACAAGGATTATTTGATCACATTTAGGTATACTTTCTGTTAACGCGTGCCGAGTGCCACTGGTTTCTCGTAGAGTTGCAAATTAAATGCAGTTATAACAATTTATGACACACTAGATGCTTGCGGAACACAGAGAAGAGAAAATTAAAATGGAGGGTCACACTTGAGAGAAAGCTACCACAGTATCTAAACTTGTGTAAAGTTCTTCAAGCTAAATCAATATCTTTTCGATTATAAGATCACATTTTGAGTTGCGGATGATGTCCCTATACAAGCCAATGCATACGGTGATTGCGGAGTTTGGGTATGTATTTTTACTGGTGGGTAACAAATTAAGTATGAAGGTTGATGACCCTCTTCAAGTTGCTTTGGCGTGTCGAGCATATGGTGGAGTACTTTTGGAAGTATAAGATGTCTGTTCATACAAGTGATGAATAAAGATGCATTTCATCTATTTGGGTATGGCTTGTATGTGGTTTTAGACTTTTGTTGTTCAACCAAATGTAACCGCAATCTGGATGTCTGTGAAGGGCATCAAAAGACAACTTCTTATGCATGTATGTGTAGCGCAACTTGGTATATTCCTAACACCCATGCATACCATCCAAATATACGTGTTGTGATCTTGTTGATTTGCAACAAACATTTTGTGTTAATTGCTAAAACGTTTGTTTTTTACAAACATCCATTTGATTTGAAAAAACGACTACATACAATCTTATTGGTAAAAGACTATAACATACATATTACATAACACTTATTGGTAAGCAGTTACCATAACCAAACTACTGACGAAGAGAACAACCAAACTGAAAACCAACACAACTTTGTCATGAACTTGCACTCTTGACTTGATAAAGTCAACTCATCCAACACTTTCATGATATCATTGTTTGAAACCTCGTAACTTCATCCGGATGAAACTCTTTCCGTCTTCATTAAATGTTTCTTTTCCTCATGTTCCTTGTAAAACAAATCTTTGTAATCTTGACTTGGTAGTTCGGGTCTAGGAAACCATAGAAGTTACATTTGGTCTTTTTGTCCTAAAATAAAAATTTGTTAAATTCACATATTCAACCTAACAAGTAAAATAAGTATAATGCATAATAATATTACATAAATTGGACAGGCCTTGAATCTTCTACCAGGATGAGTCCGTGTCCAAGAGTTTTGTACTTCCACCGGTAATGGTTTTGGACATTCGCAGTGTGTAGCATTGATGTAGTATTCCAATGGCTGATTGGATCCGGAGGTAGAGGAGAGGGAGCCATTGTTTTATTTACCCAATGAGTAAACTTGACGCTTTTATAGTATAGTCACATCTTATTTGGCGGGAAATATACTTTGTGAATGAGCGGGTAATGAATATTGTGGAGGGAAAAGTTTAAGCGAATTTTATATTGAGTGACTTAAAGGTCCTATTTTCAGTGAAGTTTTTTTTGTTTATTGTTTTGTACAATCCTAGAACAGTGAACACAAATCCCGAACACAAAACCAGAAAAATGACTTCGGCTAATTCCCAAAAATTCAAACTTTATTTGGATTTTGAGACATCAATTCATGGAGTTTTACTTCCAGTTAACATCACCTACCTACAGTTGATTACCTATCTCACTAACAAATATCAGATTAAAGATAAGATCATCAGTTTGTACTACATGTCCTTCAACAAAATTCATGTGAGTGCGATGATGATGTTTCTTTCTTCGTTCATGAAATATCTTTAGCAGACACGATCCAGACGCTATACATCAAACTTATCGAGAAATCTTCCGAGGTAAAGCCGCCTACTTCTTCTAAGACTCTTGATATTGATCTTAATGTTCCTTTGTTGCCTCAAGAATCTGATTTTCAAACACCAAAAGTTGAAGATCATAATACGAGGGTGCGAGGGCAAACGTTAATGTAGATGTGCATCCTAGTTGGCGAAAACAACATTTCTAAATATCCACGATCCACCCATTCAGTGATCCCATAATTAAAAAGGTAAGTAACCATAAACACCCTATAGTATCTAAATTAAAGGTGGATAGTCGGTTTGATGATAAGCAAGGATGCATTTATGCAATAGGAATAAAAGCGTTGGTTGATATGTTTGAGTACAAAGTTACTAACTCATGTAAGAAAAGGTACAGTGTAGCTTGTTTTGTCGAAGGTTGCAACTGGTACATATTAACGAAAAAGTGTTGTTAGCCGATACTTCTATGTTACTTCCATTAACGACTCTCATACATGTTCGAACAAAATTCATCCTAATCATCAAAATGCTACCTGAAAATTATTGGGTCACATACTTGTTGATAAATTGAGGAATTGCAAACGGGTATATCTGGTGCGGATAAAAAGCGATTTTAATGTTGATTGGAAAGTAGACATTTCCTACTCTAGAGCTTGGGGTGGGAAAAACATTGCATTACAGGTTGTTGAACGGTTGTCCTAGGGAGTCTTTTGGCAGTTGCGTATTCTGCTATAACTTAAAGTTGGAAAATGAGGGAAAGATAACTCACATTGAGACGGATAGAGCGGTCGGTTTAAGATGGTATTCATTGGTTTTGGTTGTTGCGTAAGTTTTTCATAAATTCTATTATATTTTATTTATGATTAATACCTTCATTGTTATCAAAATTTTATTAATTAAGCAAATTCGATTGTTTTAAAATAGATCCGAGAGCTTCTACGTTTTATGCAACCATTGCTAATCATTGATGCCGTACATCTTAAAGGGAGATACCTTGGTACGAAATCGGTTGTTGTTGGGATGGGCGGCAACAACCGATTATACCTATTGCAACCGGTGTCTCTCAGGTGAGACCAATGAATCAAGGACATGGTTTTTGAGCAAACTTAAAGAATGCATTGGTGAAGTAAAAGATTTGGCCATCATCTCTGGGACATCCGGCAATGCACATGCATGTAGTACCGTTTTTCCAGTAGCGTTTCATGGTTTTTCTTTGTCGGCATTTAATGATGAACTGCAATTTGAAAACTAGAAAGTGGAAGGCTATATATTGGAGGACATGCAAAGCTTACAAGCGGGGAGTTTGATGCTTCAATTTAGAGATTCGATCATTAAAACACGATGTGTATAAAAACTAAAGAGATGAAGCCGGATTTGATAAATGGTCGCGTGCTACTGCCACGCAAGCAGGTACAATTATTTGACCTCAAATAGTCTTGAATCAGTAAACTCTTTAACGAAAGATGTTAGGAAGGTTCCAATAACCCAACTAATGGAGTACTACCGAAGGCTTCTACAAAGATGGTATTTTGAACGTCGAGCAAAATACAAAGGTAACTTAAAAAAACTATATATTATACTTGGTTTATTACATATTTGGCACGTCGCATGAAAATGTATTATTATTTTTTTATTTCGGATGCTCCAACCGATGAACTTAGCGAATGGGCAAATGCAAAAGTAAACAATAGAATGGCAAAGAGTGCTAATTGGGTGTGTTGGGGAAGATGCACAAGATTTACAAGTCACTGACTCAAAACATGTTCATATTGTTGACTTTGACAACGAGAATGCACTTACGCAAATGGCAGCTATCTGGTCTACCTTGTGGTCATGTTTGTCTTTGTGTCTAGATTTGAAGGGATGACTGACACTAGCGGTTGGGCTATGGATTGGTTTAACAAAACGTAAAAAAATACATACGAAGCAAGGTTTTATCCTCTAAAGATGTATCCTTGTGGCGTACTCGATGACTTGCAAACGTAAAACCTCCTGCTATGGATAGCGACAACACGGAAGACCCAAAGAAAGAAACGTATCCGATCACGGGGAAGAGCGAGGAAGCAAAACACTGGCGAGGTGTGGAAAGGCGGGGACAAGGCGATTAATTATCTTGAACCGTTGATGACAAGCAAGGCAAGTGTGTTTCTATATTTTATTTCAATGTGTATAATTTTTAATGTTATTCGATATGGTTGTTTGAACTAATGCCACATGTCGAAACGTAAAAGAAACTCACAATCGTGCACCTACAACTAATGAAGAAGCGATGGAACAAGAACGACACGGTGGACGGAGGGCGTGTAGAGGTGGCGACAGGAGAAGCAAGTGGTCAATCAAACAATGATTTCGTGGAAGTGAATAGATCATCTACGAAAACATCGTTATTAACAACATTCATCACAACCTTGTGACTGAAAATGTTGTTCATTTGGACGATTTATAGTAGTTCAATTTGAACTTTAACACAATGGAAGCACAACTTATCAGTCATTTAGAATTTTCAATGTTTGTTACTTGAATAATAATAGCTACAGGAGTGGCTTGCTTTTATTGTTTTTTTATGTTACTTTGTGAGAATGTTATACAATAAACTGTTGAACATGTGCACATTTTTTGTTCTTTTCTATAAAACATAGAGGAGAGGCATATAGTGTAACATCAATGTATGCATGTGACTGTATATTTTCACACAACATCATTCCATAAATAAGTAAGCAAAAACAATGTCAGTGCGCTAAATGTGATGAGATAAGAGCTGCTGCTTACACTAACAACTGGACAAACATGATGATTTACTACTGCCGCATGCAGCTATTGATGAAGATGTTCAATTGGCAAGAAAGGTGAACATCCTAACTCAATAATTGGCTAGACTTAATCGTGAAAGGGCTGCCGTTATTCAAGAGATGGCAATTGTGCGTAAGAAGGTGCCACAAAAGCTGTTGACTTTAAAGGCAGGGCGAGGCCCTTGTGACACAAAGTGATGCAAATGAATATCTTGGCGGGAGAACTCGAGTGAGTGCTCGAAACAAGAATTTCTTTATTCATAAGCTTGAGGGTGCGTTGCAGCTATAAGCCTTGCGATATGCGAAGTACTAACTGTTATATCGTATGTGATATCCTAGTAACTAAGACTACTATATGCCCCTAGTAAGAATTTAGTGCTATAATGTATCTGATTTCCAAGTACTTAGTGTTATATCGTGCATGCTTTCCTAGTAACATACTTTATTCAATAAAGTTTCCTAGTAAGTAGGAGTTTTACTCACATTTTATCTTGTGTTCAATAGTTGGATGGTCTTGAATCTTCTGCTTTTCATCATATCAGCGTATACCTATGGAATATATGGGATTTTAATTAAAAATGAGGTTGCGAAAATAACAAAAATTGAACAATCGAAGACATTAACTTCACATTGTTAAAGTATCGCTCGACCTTTACTACTAGCCTCATTCTAACATTAGCAGTGGATTGAATCTTCTAGGATTGGTTTAATCACCACTGGCAAGGGTTCCTTGTAGGTCTGCAATCTTCTCTATCTTTTTAAACAATTGGATCAATTATAGGACGTGTCTCCTTTGTTCCTCTTGAACTGAGTTTAGCTTCCAGCATTTGTCTTGCCACATTCTTTGATAAAGGATAATCCTATCAACGAACATGAAAAACCTATCCTCTTTTTGTTTTACACCATGAACCTTGCAGTATGAGTACAATATCCATTCAACCACCTCACAATCATACCAATATTCAGCCTCAAGATCAGGTTCAAACATGCTCTTTATAGCAGCCCACACAAACTTAGCTAACTCTCCATTTGGACCTAACTTCCCATATCTGAAATTCATTACTTTCCACAACTCGTCCAAATCACTCCTAGTCAAACAATCCAGTAACATCCCAAATGACCAATAAGTGGATTTGCATCCATCACCTCTTGTAATCTCAACTACTTCTCTACCTCTATGTTTGACAATCACTTGTCGATAATAGGATGAATTGCTTTTAAAGGAATAGGATTAATAGGTTCAGGATTAGGACTATTAGTCTCCTTAAAATACTGTTTAGTTCTTTCTTTCTTTTTCAAATCTTCGTCACCTTGTCTTTTATATCCGGATTGCTTCTTTAACCATTACGCTTCTCGGAATTCATAGGAATGTGATCTTCATTAACCCTCATACACTACGACTAAGCTCCTTGACCTCTCTGTTGAACATGTTCTTAGATCTACACCAAGATGTATGCAGAATTCTTGATAATCTTCATGTATGTATTTCTCATATCATTTCTTTGTAGGAGGTTTCTTTCTTTTGACTTGCTTTTTCTCTTTTTTGAACTTCGTGAACCATTCATCCAAGATTCTTGCTTTTTGATTATTAGAGAACATTTCCCACACTTCACGGGTGTACTCAATCCCAATATTATTAGAAGCTTCAAGATAGGCTTGTGAATCCTCCCAATCATCTATCCATCTCTGATTAGCTTCCTCCTCTTCTAGCCTTTTCCTTTTTATTTCGCGCTTTTTCTGCAGCTTCCATTCTTACACCATATTCATAATCATAATCAATCTGCTCTTGTGTATTCTTAAACTTTATATCAGGTTCAACAATACCTTTTCCTTTCCATTATCCGGTAGAGCCACCTTCTTGTTCAAACGCCCAATAGTCAAACTTTTAGTCAAGGGTTTAGGTCCAGTTGGTTTAAGAAATATAGGAGCAGGTGCAATGGTAGGTGTAGGGTTGATGAACTTTGCTTAAATTTATCGATTATCTTGTGACCTCCTTCTCAACTTCTTTTGATTTAGGTGGTGAAGCAGATGTAGTTGTGACAATTGTAGATGTGGTAGTAATAGCAGTTATGTGAACTACTCTATTGTCTACTACTTTTCAAACTAGCCGGTGGGGTTAAGGTTACGCTAGCCATGGATGTCTCATGCAGCCCCTCCTTCTCTTTAACTTGTACATCACTTGGTGTCGTTACCTCAGTTGAAGTTGTATTTGTGGGTTACAGTATGTGTCTGCACCACCTCATTCTCCTAACTTGTACATCGATTCTTGCGTTACTTGAGATAGACAAGTTGTAGCGATGGAGTTGCAGTATGTGTCCTGCACCACCATTCTCTTTAACTTGTACATCATTTCTTTGGGGTTAAGGTTCTGAAACACTAGCGATGGATGTGTCTACCTCACCACCTCCTCTTTATCTTGTGCATCATTGGGGCGATGGATGTGTCACGCACCACACTCCTCTTTATCTTGTGCATCATTGGGAGCGAGTGGATGTGTCTTTGCACAGCTACCTCCTCTTTATCTTGTGCATCATTGGGAGGCAAGTGGATGTGTCCACCTTTCATCTCTTTATCTTGTACATCAGTTGGAGCTGATGGATGTGTCTGCACCAATTCCTTCACTTTAAGTTGTACATCAGTTGGTGGGGTTACCTCTGTTGAAGTTGTAGCGGTGGGTTACGAAAGACTATCGGTGGATGTGTCACGCACAAATCCTTCTCTATATCATCAATACATTCTTAGCGATCTCAAATACAACTTCATTCCCATCTTTATCCGGACTCATTGCGCTCCATGATCTACACTATCCACATCCTCATCCATAACCACATCTTGAGAGGATGTCACTTTCTTAGTATGTTTCCTAACTCTTTAACAACACTATACATGTCTCCTAACTCTCTAACAACACTACATGCATGTCCCCAACTTTTTCCATCCACAAACATCCGTACTTCAATTCTCACGATCATTATTCTCCATTTTGTACATTTAACCGTCAATTCATTTAATCGTTCCACGATTCATCCCCAACTTCGACCTATATTAGCGGTGGTTTCATTCAGCATCATGTTGATGTTCATCATTATCACGTCCATTCATGTTGATGTTCAAATACCTTCCTCTTCGACACATGTTAACTGGTGCGCGTGAACTTATCATAGCATCAAGGTTGCACCGTGGTTCTGATCGGACTAATAGTGGGTGGAACTACGATTGTCAGTGGGTTGAGTTAGGTCAATTGGGGTTCATTTACATCATCAAACTCACGAATGCGGAGTAAATTAATCATATGCGAGAACAATGGAACATTTGGGATTGTTAAATTAGGATTTTGTTTCCTCATATGAGCAAAAACCTTATGATGCATATAATGCACCTCATACTTTGTATTATGTTCAACGAGGTTACTATTATTTGGCTACCCACAATAAGTTGAACAAACCTAGGATACAAGTAATATTTACCTTTCTTCTAATATTTCTGCAAAAACTCGATGGCCATGATTACCTTATAAACAATTACAAGCATGTAAAGGTTAGTTAATGCTAAAATTTTGATGATGAATATTCAAACATAAAAGACAGTCAATATTGATATGGGGGACCATGACAATAAAGGATCACGAACCTTGACAGTTGCCCAAAATAGCTAAAAGATAAGGTTTTAGTGTTTCATAAATGCGCTTTAAAATTAAACATACTATATGGTTTAAAAATCGCTTATCTATTCTCCCGCCAAAATAATTTTCCGCCTAAACACAAGTCAACAAAATAAGCATAAATCTGATCAATTCTATAGTCCACATACAACAATTCACAATGGCTTTGAACTTATTTGGAAAAGGTAATTGTGAACAAGTGCCAACAGGAAAGAGGATCATGACAATTTGATGGCACGCATACAACAATCCACAATGGCTTTGAACTTATCTGGAAAAGGTAATTGTGAACAAGTGCCAAACAGGAAAGAGGATCATTGACAATTTGATGGCACACATACAACAATCCACAATGGCTTTAGATTTATCTGATAAGAAAACACTAGATGGTGATATTACGTGTAAGGAGAAGCAAGATGTCATTACACGAGAAAAGTTAGGGCATTGGCAAAAGGATTAAAGATGCGGAAGAGTACTTCAAAAACTCAAGAAAGAAATCAAGCTGAAGAAGGATGTGGTTCTAGCGATGCTTGTTTGAATGGATGTAATAGTTCAATAATAAATGTTATGAGTCTAAATTTTAACAATGTAATGGTTGTGTGGAAAATCTTATCTATGAAACAATTTATTGAGATGATTGTTGTAGTTTTGTTATCGAGATAGTTGTCTTTGATAGACATCGGCATATTTAATCATAATAATTGCAATGTAACATACACATGGTAGTAGAAGCATCATCACATACTAGTTTGTAACATACACTAACAAGCCTTCACCACATACTGAAAATAAATTGTTTCATCATGATGACTAGTTAGTGTAGTTTGTAACATACACTAACTAGTCATCATGCAAGGAAAGGAACAAAATACAAATTGTTTACGAGGGTACATACCACCTGGAAGATCAAATAACTACCACATGGTAGCCAATACAACAGATTACTTGGATGAGAAAAGTTTGGGTATGACATGGAACCATCGGTGTGGAATCGCAACTATCACTTGATCATTAACCAAGTGATTGCCTCATCACCCTTCCATATCATCGATTGATTACTACCAACTGCTTCAAATTCATCAAATAATCGCCTAGATTTCAAGGTACCAATTTCAAAACGACTTTTCTTGGACACATATTGAACTAGGTTGAGCTTCCAATTGTAGGAAGGCCATCAATGTCACTAAAACCTCTTACACTTTAAACATTTTGAATAGATGGGAGTAAACTAGTAGAATGTGGATCCACGAAGGTCATGATTATCAGCGCCTCAAAGTCGTTCAAAGGTTCTTACCTCTTATGGACTAATCTCGAATCGTTAGTTTGACAAACACCATTAGGTGGAGTTACGTGTCCCAATCTTCAAAGTCATCCGACACATAAGGTGGTTGTAGTCCTTAAACAAGGAGGAATGTATTCAAGGTCATTATTACCACCAAATTGAGACTTTCCTCTGAATAAACTAGCTTCACAAAGGGCGATATAAGGTGTCCTAAGGTAGGCTGGTGAATATTTTTCCTCTTCTTCCCATGCCATTAGTTCTTCAACGACAGAGACAGTCGACATCTTTTTCTTTTCGTGACTTTTAATTTTAAAGCGTCGGATCATCGTCTGAGGAATCAAAAGACAAGTTCTTGTGATAGTAAGTAACTAAATGAACTGTGGTGATGACAAACATAGATATCAACTAGACCATGGAGCTCAGCCATGTCATACAGTTTCTTGACATCATTATCATCTTCTACAAGGGTCAACCCTTGCTCAGGACTACTACTTGGAAGACAAAATACCAAGCCCAAATATCCTCCTTAATTTCTTTCAATGACATGTCACATATTTGAGAAAACGATAACCTACTCAACCTAGGTAACCTCAAATGTAAAACATCTCCACCTAAATAACTTAAGGGGTAAAAAGCCATTTGCCATGATAAACATCAAACCCAGATCTTGACTTTTGGACATTACGTGTAACAATGGATATAATTCACAAAACAAAATCCTTGTTGAATAAAATTTAATAGAGAAAAGTAAATGGACAAACTTACGATTCTTGATACCATAATTCATACTTGACCCTTTGATTACGTGTTTTCGATGCCATATTTAGTAGAAGTCTGAAAAACAGAAAATATATGTAAGATAAAATATGGGGTAGTTTTGGTTAGTAGGTACAAAATATACAAAAGGTACAAAATATTGAACAGTTAAAAAGTGTCTAAAAAGTACATTACAGCCATACTCAAATGATATATCTAAGATATAGTCAAACTCTCCCAAAAAAAGTCGCCTAGTGTGTAATGTTGAGTAATGCATACGAATGGACGAACTTGTAAACTAGCATGCATAGGTTTGGCCTACTTTGTATATATATAATTTGGTGTGTGTTTAATATTTTTTTGCTTATTTTTATAGAAAAATATTACTAGTAAACAAATTTGCAACGTCACTACCTTAGCTTGAACACAAGTATAATACAACATGTTCAATACAAAACCATTCAAGGGAGCATATGGTTATCAATTTGTTTCAAGTAATACATCAACAAAAATAGAACATAGCTAAACACAAACACGGTTTTAAAAAAACTAGCCATTTGTTCACGGTATGATGGCAGCGGCTGAATCGATCCTTCACATCCAATGACAGACCAAAAGCCAAGCGGTATAAAAAAATACATACCCAAATACCACAATCACCAAATATCGGCTGCCGGTACTTGTTCGTGATAGTAAATGTAATGAAATAACTAGCTGGATCAATGCCTTTCTTCTCAAATACTTGCGCTTGTGCTAGGACCTCGAGTAATTGTAACTGTGGACAAAAGTAGCCTTGTCTTAAAAACTAATGTTTTAAAAGGCGGTTAAGCGGTTATGTATTAATTCTTATGACATATGAATAAATAGCCAAACACGTAAACACTCCCTCGGTTTGATATAAAACTCTCGCCATTCCTCTTCAAAAGTTTGACCGCTATCATAAAAGTAACAATGCGAGTGTCTATCTCCAAGCGGGCAAGAAACCAATGGCGTCGGTTTCATTAATCGGCATGAAAACCTACAACGTTTGGATCACAAACATAATATCAATATATGGCAAAAGCTAATCAGCATTATTAAATATATATATATATATATATATATATATATATATATATATATATATATATATATATATATATATATATATATATATATATATATATATATATATATATATATATATATATATAATATATATATATCGTTACTACATTATACGTGGACCATGGAATAGAGTATCTTTCACCATTAGCATACCACAACGTCAGAATTTGGTATGAAGCTGAACAAAATAGCTACTAACCATCGCCCAATTAGCCATATCGGGCCTAACATGCCAAAGGTAATTAACCCACAACTCTATGTCTGTAAATTTGAAACATGAATGAGTGTGATAAACTTTATAAGAAATCATTTTGTATGTAGGTTGTGTAAGTACTTGCCTCATCCCTTGACCTTTCCTAGAAGGGTCTAAGCAAACCAAACTTTCAAAACCTTCTATCACACACACGTCACACCAAGGAAACTTGCAGTTAAGTGGTCCTATTTGTCCAAGAAATTCATCAAATTCATTTGTAAAATGAACTCTGTTGACGCATTTGCAGCGTGCAAGATCTAGTATAAGCGATTAAACTTATAATCATTTTTCATTAACAAGATATATTTTAAAAGGTTGTCAAGAAGTATTTTCATACCTCAACCCAGGCGTGACAAATTTAAGTTTTCACTCATATCGGATCGGGTAAGCTAGAGCATCGTCTTTTCTTTTCGGCATATGCATTGGTCCAATAATCGAATTAGCTTCACCCGACGTTGTTCACTCCTCTTGGAAAGCGCAAAACGGCTCTCACGGCTTTCATATGACGAGTTCATGATTGCTTCTCCTTTTCTTTCGTTCATTTTCATATAACCTCTTTTCCTCTTCCTCATTATCAAGCGTGTCTCTTCCATCCTCAACCTCTTCTCTTTTGCATCAAGCTGCGGCTCTTTTACGGGCACTTTCTAATTCTTCATGTCGCAACATTAATTCTTCTTGGATAATAAATTCCTGTCAGCGTTTATAAATAACCTATCGTTATGATATGTTATGCTACGGAAAGAGTTTTACACTTGTTTACTGATTTTGTACATTACCTTTGCAAGATCGTCATCAGAAAATTCATCTAGCCGCGCTGATGAACTAGTATCAATGCTTGTCTGACTTGACTCAAACAAGTCAAGAAAATCATGATTAAGCTCATAACAAAACTGTGAACTAAGATGCCGTAGATCATTACTTAACTCCAATTTCTCCTAAGAATGAAAATAAGTATTTATAAAAGGATATATCACGAAGATAATGGATAATTGAAGGCAGATTTTTGTAAATTTAGTGTATCCTTTGCTAGAGTATATGAAACCAGCTAGAGGTTTTCAATCCACTGCTAGCGAGTTCTGATAATACTTGAAGGGCGTTTTTGTAAATTCCGTGTATCCATTGCTAGAGTATATGAAACCCTTTGCTAGTGGTTTCAATCCCTTTAATAGCGACTTCACGATAATAATTGAAGGCGGAGTTTTTGTAAATTTAAATGTATCCCATTTGCTAGAGTATATGAAACCTTTGCTAGTGGTTTCAATCAAGCTATACTGACTTCGATAATACTTGAAGGGCAGTTTTTGTAAATTTAGTGTATCCTTTGCTAGAGTATATGAACCAGCTGCAGAGGTTTTCAATCCACTTGCTAGCGACTTCGATAATACTTGAAGGGTTGTTTTGTAAATTTCGTGTATCCTGCTAAGTATATGAAAGCACTGCTAGTGGTTTTCAATCCAACACCTTCAGACTTCCTGTAATGTCAAAGTATATATCGATAAAAAGAAGAAGGATATATTACCCCATTTCTTTCTCGAGCAGAACACGAAAAGGCGTATATTATTATATTATTGTGATTATTGATGGGTATATGAGTTTGAACAAATGCTTAAATAACCTGAATAATTGTCTCAAGTTTGAACAAACGCTTATTTAACTCTGTAATAACGATCACGTGTTATCTGATCTCTATA
The DNA here is from genome assembly GCA_910596185.1 of Chrysanthemum makinoi. Taxonomy (NCBI): domain Eukaryota; kingdom Viridiplantae; phylum Streptophyta; class Magnoliopsida; order Asterales; family Asteraceae; genus Chrysanthemum; species Chrysanthemum makinoi. Next base: position 10,570,844 of record OU343222.1, read on the forward strand.
TCTTTATCTCACTCCTGCGTATAATAGGTAAATGTTTCCTTCAGTCTTGCCCGCGTTTGCGTGCTCGCGGCCATCTTCTTCAACCACTCGTGTAGAGATGTGTTTGTTTTCCTTTGGAGTTCTAGGTATGTAATCATGGAAAATGCCGTAAACTTTATATACCAATGAATCCTCTCAGGCTATTTATGTTATGAGTTCTTTAAGGATTGAATCCTTAAAACAAATAATAATGTTCAATAAAAGATTGCATTAATGTAGAATAAAAGACTGCATTAATAAGAAAATTTTAAATATTACTTTTACCTTTCCAAAAAGAAACTTATAATCAAATCTTTTGAAGGGTGTATTCTTTGACCACGCTACTCCTCTTGGCATAATATCAGGAACTTTATTCCACCATAGAATGCTTCTTTCAAAAGACTCCGATATCAAATCTATACGGATTTTGGAATTTCAATAAAATATAATAGCATAAAATATTGATACACAAAATGAATCCAGTTTATATTGATATATAAAATATTAACCTTGAAAGCCCAAACGAATCCTGCAGTGTATAGGTTGGAACAAACTTGTGGTCTTTGTTAATACCTTGAAAGAAATCCCACTTGTGTTTATCTGCAACATCCAAAATTTCATCATACAAATGCCTCCAAATATGCTCTCCCATGGAAGGCATCCCAATCATCTAGGTTTTCAACTAATCGCATGAGAGAAACATCAACTTCCTGACAATAATCACCATGAAGATAACCTCCAAAGCTAACAATAGACAAAGAGGCGTCTTGCATCTTCGTGCATATGATACCAAATGCCTCTTCATCCTCAATTAGGCCAAGAATATCTAAGTTTGTAATTTTGAACTGAATGTTTTGGGAAAACCCTTGACATAAAATTGAGGTGTCCAGATCCATATTTTTCAAAACTTACTTTTCCAAAATTAAAACGGTGATAAGCGAAAACTCGGGCCAGAAATGAGGGGACGGTCATCAATATAATATACAATCGGCATATCATAATGGTTTTCATTCGGATAACATTGTTTTTGTAAAACATAATCTATCATATGTGCTTCGTGGTCAAAATAAGAAAGGTCCAACCATTTACCGAAACAAGTTTCCCTAAACAACTTCCTTCGATTTTTATCCAACTTGGATTTTATTAAAGAAAAGTAGTTTGGTTTACTTCTGATGATGATTTTAGCCTCATATTCCTACAAATGAAAAAATAAAATAAATAAATAAATAAATAAAATAAAATAAAAAATACTCTACTTAATAACATATAAGGGAGTAACAAAGCTGCATTCAATCATCAAGCCTCACACAATTTTGTAACAAATGCCAAGTATACTTTCAAAAAGGTAGAACAACAAAGAATCACATCTCAGACACCAGATAAATTACAAACCCAAACACAATTTTGTAACCTAAACAAAATTGTTGTTGCAAAACTACTATTAAACATGATTAATTTCAAATAAATAAGGGAAAAAACAAATATACGAACAATTTATATATATAACATAAAAAAAGCATGCGAATACGAAACATTTTTTTTTTCAGATTTCGATAAGCGATGTTCTTGACTTGTAGGAGTAATTTTTAATGGGGTGTAATGTATGTGTTATTCTAATTCAATGGTTAGGAAAGATATGATAAGTAAAAAGTATTTTTACCGTGGTGTAAAAAATTGGGAAAAGTACAAAACTACTATTTGGCCAAAACCGCTAAAATTAATTCGCTTAAGTCGCCGACATTGGGAAGGAGCAAAGGAATAAAATATTACTTTTTAAAGTTTGACTTTTTCGAAAATATCAAAAAATGTATGAATCTTAAAAGTCGCGAGAGATTAGTCGACTAAAATTCATAGGTACGAAAATGATTGAATCAACGAAATTAATGGGGACCACGTGTCACTATTACATTGGAAGGATAAAGTAGCAAGTCTCAAAGTTTATTTTGGAAATACCCAAACTTTTTTCCTAAAAAGTGATGACACGTTGAGCGAAAAGTACATTCTTAGAATTTACCCTTTTATATATATACACGATTGTAAATGAGTGAGAAAAGTCTCTAGATTGAATTTAAATTAAGTATTAATAATAGATTGTATTAACGTTTACAAGTAAGAATATTTTAGTCGAATAATATTACTCATTTTAGTTGAAATTCAAAAGGGATGAAGACGAGGGTATTTCAGTCATTTCAATTTGGTCAGGGATGAAAATGAACCCAACTTTTCTTTACAGGGAGGCCGCCTGCACTTTCGAATACTCAGGGACGAAACCTGCAATTTGAGCAAACCACAAGGACCATTTATGCAATTTACTCTAGATGTTATTATCCTAAGAATGGATCAGATTTAATTTTAAAAAAACAACATAAGTTTCTTTAGATGGCAATTTTGGTATACGAAAATAAACTAAAAGTGAAACCTACAAAATTTTAGTTTGTACTTACTTTTTAGACAAACAACATCATGCACATGTATTATCTTGAACCCGTCAGAAATATATTACATGAACAAATAATTGTTCATCAAAAACCACTATGGTATTAAATCAGAAACCAATCGTTCAACAAAAAACATTTAAGAAATGGTTAAACATATTAAATTTTTATATTTATGCTATTGTTGTTTTGTTGATGGTGTATGTAACTAATAAAATTATTTAGTTAGAAACGCAAAGCCATAAGAAACAAAGAAACCAACTTATTGATAATGTTAACCCATCAGAAATACAATAAAAAGAAATTCACCCCATCAGAATCGTTTTCAAATATAAGAAGTATATTCTAGAAAATGTTTTAAATTTCTATATTTAAATCATTTTACGTGATAAGTTTTAAATTTATATGGTATATATCTTTTCTAAATTTGGATGTGACAGTTTTCCATCTAAAGAAACTTATGTGCTCAAACCCATTCTTATAATAATAATATCTATAATTACGTAGATATTAAAAAAAAATAGTATACTAACATAAATTAAAAGTAAAACTTACAAAATTGGATTCTTACATACTTTCTAAACAAACATCATCATGCACAAGTATCATCTTGACCCGTCATAAATATACTACATGAAACATTCAATTCATTGTTCATCAGAAATTGTTCTGGCCTTAAACAGAAATCAGTCGTTCAACAAAAAAAACGATTAAGAAATGGTTGAACATATTGAATTTTTGTATTTATGTTATTTTTTTCTTGATGGTGTATTTAACTAATAAAATTATTTTGTTAGCAACGCAAAGCCATCATAAACAAAGAAACCAAATTATTGTTAACATAAACCTGTCAAAAATATAATTAAAAAAAATCGCCTCATCAGAATCGTTTCCAAATATAAGATGCATGTTCTAAAATTTTTAAAAAATTATATATTTTAATTGTGTTGCGTGATAAGTTCTAAATTTGTATAGTATTTATAAGATATAATTAGGGTTTCGGTCACATTCAAATTTAGAAAAGATATGGTTAAAAAAAGATATAGCACAAAAAAATTAGCACTTATCATGATTTATTTTTCAAGAGGATATATTGTTTATTTTTTAGCACAGATTAAACATCGTCAGAATTTTAATATATAAATCATCAGAAACAATTAATAAACTCAACATGCTCATAAGTTGTAAATATAACGTAATCAGAAACTAATTATATACAAAAGAAAACAATAAGTCTTTATGAGAAACCATAAATTTTGTTGTGCATTCAAATATATTCTCTTCATACATTTTATAAAATCTTTTTCTAAATGTTGATATGCAATTTGAAACCCTAATTTACACGTTCTCTTCATATTTATATTAATTTTTTTTCTTAATGGTGTATTTAACTAATAAAATTATTTCGTTAGCAATGCAAAGCTATCTGAAACAAAGAAATCAAATTATTGATAACATTAACATGTCAGAAATATAATAAAAATAAATTTACCCTATCAGAATTGTTTACAAATATAAGATGCATGTTCTAAAATGTTTTAAATTTTATATATTTTAGTTATGTTACGTGATAAGTTTAAATTTGTATGGTATTTATAATATATAAGGGTTTCGGTCACATTCAAATTTGATAAAGGTATGGTCAAAAAAAGATATATCATAAAAATTTAGAACATATCATGTTTTATTTTTTAGGAAAATATATTGTTTATTTTTTAGCATATATTAAACATCGTCATGATTCTGATATATAAATAATCATAAACAAGGAATAAACTCAATATGCTAATGAGTTATAAATATGATGTCATCATAAACTGATTATATACATAAAAAAAATCTTTATGAGAAACCATGATTATTTATGAGAAACCATAAATTTTGTTGTGCTTTCAAATATATTATCTTCATACATTTCATAAAATCTTTTTCTAAATTCTGATATGAAATTTGACACTATGATTTATACATTCTCTTCATATTTTAAATAAATCATCTGCAGTAATGAATGAATTAAACATACTCATGAGTTGTAAATATAATTCCATTGAAAAATGATTATGTACATTAGAAAATAATAAACGTTTATGACAAACCGTGATTCTTTATGAGAAACCACAAATTGGCTCAATTTTTTTCATATATTTGACACATATATTTTTTCATTAAAATACAATAACTGTATAAGAAACAAATAATTTATCAGTACAATTAACATCATCGTGATACTGATAAATCAAACAAAATACCAATTTTTTTAAGAATTAACTAAACAATCGATCTGTACTTCAAAACTCTAATTTAAACATTCTCTTCATAAAACTCGTAATATCTTTTTTTTTTCTTTTTTTTAAATATTGTGATGTGTAGCTTGAAAACCTAATTTTGAGTAAATCATCAACAATTTCGACAATCTCAGACTCATCTTCTTGCTCATCCTACATACTATAAATACAATAATCATATAAGAAACAAATAATTTATAATTTAGTATAATAAATAGAATTAACATCTTTGTGACAGTGATAAATCAATCAACATAAAAAAAATTATTAAAATTAACTAAACAATGAATCTGTACTCCAAAACCCTAATTTAAACATTCTCTTCATAAACCTAAAACCCTAATTCAACAATAAGTAAATAACATCAAAGGGCAACAAATATTAAAGAATATAAGGAGGAAATAAAAAAGAATTGTAACAAATAGCTAAACAAAAAAAAAAGTAAAATAAAATTTTTTTCCCTTGATCTTTATTGTCGTGCGTGTCACATAGAAAAAAGCTCTTTTTGTTTCTTTACTTATTATGTATCTGCTACTGTCCATAATTCCAAACAATCAAGCACAAAAGAATTTTTAGAATAAAAACTGGAACGGTGGAACCTAAAACGCTAATAATGAGAAGCATGTACCTTATTGCGATCAACTGTGAATGAATGAAATGCAATGCCGAATGATGGGTATTTATAAGATGAGATTACGGTTTATGTCAAATTTTAAATTTGGAAAAGATATGCTCAAAGAAAGATATAACATATAAATTTAGTAGTTATCACGAAATTATGCGGTTTTATTTTTTTCCTAATAAATTTTCACATTTTATCAGAATCTAATTTTTAGCAAGCAAATTTTATCAGAATCTAATTTTTGCATGAAACTTTTATATATCATCCCCTCTTTTTTAAAGTTTTTTTCTTTGCGTTTTCGACACGCCTATGTTTGGGGAGCTTTTCAAAAAACTCCTAAACTAGCAATACTTTTTCGCACATAAAAATCCAATTGACCAATGAGAGGACTCGATTTTGTAATTGAGCCCTCTCATTGGTTAATTGAATCATTCGATTTGGCCTAAAATGAATTCTCTTATTATATAAAAGATTGTTGTCTTCTATGTTTAGGAATATGAAATTAAGGAAATAACTTCATATCTTAGAATCTCGAAAGTGATATTAGATATTTTACAAGTAGTTTTATCATCTTCCTATAGTATAGTTTTTTGTATAGTGATAATAGTTATTAAAGTAAGTCTTGGATTCCAGGCACCTCCTGGTGTTACTGAAAGGTGTCTGCTTTAAAACATAAATCTCAAATGGTGTCCTAACCGTTTTGATTCTTGACCACGATAGAGATTTATATGATTTAGCTTTGTGTTGTTGATATTTGAATCGATCCTCAGTTAACCGGGAAATATAGCACATTGCATCTGTGTGACGTATGCATACAGTCATAAAACTGACCGTTAATTGTCTCTTAATGTACTTGCAGGTGTTACTACTTTTCCGGCCATATGCTACATATGGGCAGTTCCTCTATCTCTAAAGTTTAAAGTTTGTGATAGTAGTCTTGTTAGACAATTGGTTTATCATGTTATCTTTCACTGAAACAACTAGATTACATCTAATGTCGATTTCTGTGTGTAACGGTGTAGTGTGGTTCTTTTCTTGTTTCTGTGTACCTTTTCTTATCGAAGTAGTTATGTTTGCCCATCATAGTATCGACTACCATGTGTAATGTGTTGTGTTTCTGACTAAAGTGCTTTAATTCGGTTGGTATCCACCTCTGAAAACCTCGTGGGCCTACTGTAGAGATTTTGTGGATAAAAGGTCATGGGTTCGAGTCTCGCTCGTGCTCACTCCAGGTAGTGCCTCACTGAGCTAGGAGAATTGTCGTAGCTATTCCTTGTGGGGTGGACAATGGCTGGTGCCAAAAGGCACCCAGGATGAGAGTGTTCCCGCCAAACTACACCTTTTTTGTGGAATGTGTTGTGTTTCAGTATGCATTAGCATGCATCTTCCTTATGCCCCAATATTTTGAGTCAATAGTTTTGTCTTTGATTGCAGGTGTTGAAATACTAAACGATAGCTATACCATCTAATTAGTCATTTTGTAACAAACTACATACGCTGATACCTAACATTTCATAAAAGTTGAGGTACAAATACTAAACAAAAACTCAAGGACTGTTACATAATAGTGTCGATTTGCCAAATATCTAATTATTGTCTTTTTTTTGGTAAAGGGGAGTAATCCTGCACTCCGGTAAAGTATATTAACCAAAAAAACAATGAACTACAATGGATGAGAGTGAGTCCCTCATCTCAGTCCCTTAGGACACTACCAAACCACTATATAAGAATTACAGGCCATTCTTATAACTTACAAATCCAAATAACTAACAATGACTAAAAATAAGAATACAATACGTCACAACTCAAATAAACACTTGAGTCTTCTTCGTCATCTTAGCGATCGGATCTTGTATATGAAGAAACCCATAACAAGTTTCCCACTTCCAGTGCATAATCCAAACCAAATCCATTTACGACTTCTATTAGTATTATGCATGAAGCATAATCTAATAACCTGATAAGAGTGGAATCCATAGCAAATCGACAGACAAAAAGTCACATACCGAGCAAGAACATAAACAAACCCTAACGAGAGGGTAATATGTAAACAGCTCGAACACATTGCCATCGTAATAATCATCAATCTTGCTCCAAAAGCAGCAGTAACAGTCGAACCAGTAGGTATATGAATCCCTACACCTCCAACAACATAACTTCCATCTCTCCCAACCCGTACACACTTCATCAATCGATAAACGAACCGCAGCCAACATACAAACCTAATAAGGGATACCATGAAGAATAACGTCGAGATAATCATCACAAACGGTGAAAAAATAAATAGAACCCTATTACAAGGGAACTATTATCGTTAAGCAGCAACACCTTAATCATAAACAAAGTCGAAACCTTAAAAGGGTTTCTTAAGCATTAACGACCAGCAAACATAACCAAACCGCCTCACATATATTATGATAAGCTTGATGAGGCACAAAACCGAACCATAAACTTTAGGGTTTCGGCAACAAAAAACGAATCTAATTATTGTCAAGTATGTTACTGACCCGTAATTGGCTACTTTTGACCGTTCATACAGAAAACAAGAAAATAACATTCAAGAAACGTATAGGTCAAGTGTGACTATTACTAGTTTGAAGAACCACAAATTTCTAGAGATACTGATAAGTACTAGTCAAGCAGGTTTAATAAAGTTTGAATATGTATATGTACGCCTACGATTATAAACTAAAGTGACTTCTAATTTTCAAGTAAACAAAAATTTCTAACACTACTAATCTTAGTAATTAAGTATATAAAACTAAAGTGACATCTACTTTGAAGTTTTGAACTTTTGAAGTATAAAAAATATGAGTGACTCTTGAAGATATGAAGTTTTGAACATTAAAACTTTGGGCTAAAAGCCATGGGGGGGGGGGGGGGGTTGTTAACCATGTAAGCTGTAGATGATGGATTATGCTTTGGATAGTAAACAAATTATATGATGAAAAAAAAGGCATTGTTAATGAACAGTATAAATGTATATACTAGCATTGTTTATGAACAGTAATTATACGGTGTATATATTTAAAAAGTTTATGGACATTGATTCCATAATTATTTATAATAACTATATCATGACGTTTATGGGCAGAATGTAATGACATAGTTAGTGCCAGTATTACATGTAAAAGTGCTTGAAGGGTAGTTAGTTATGTTTGCCCATCATAGTATTGACTACCATGCGTAATGTGTTGTGTTTCCGTATGCATTAGCATGCATCTTCCTAATGCCCCAATGGCCCAAAATTTGAGTCAATAGTTTTGTCTTTCATTCCAGGTATTGAATTACTAAACGATATATATACCATCTTAGTCATTTGTAACAAACTACATACGCTAATACATTGCATTTCATGAAAAAGTTGAGGCACAAATACTACATAGCAATAGTGAGATTTGCCATATATCTAATTATCGTCAAGTATGTTACTGGGTTTATCGTCAAGTATGTTACTTGGTTTATCATCAAGTATGTTACTGGGTCGTAATTGGCTGCTTTTGACCGTTCATACATAAAACAAAAAAATTATTCAACAAACTATAGGTCAAGTCTAATAGGGTGCCAATATAAAATTATTGGCAAAATCTTAGCTAATCGCTTAAGTCTTGTGATTGATGATATTGTAAGCCATGAGCAATCGGCTTTTATCAAAGGTAGACAAATACTTGATGGGCCTCTTATTCTGAACGAAATTGTTTCATGGTGCAAGGCGAGGAAGGAGAAAACTCTAATGTTTAAAGTTGACTTTCAAAAAGCATTTTATTCGGTTAGATGGGATCATCTTGATGATTTTCTTGATAAGTTTGGTTTTGGTGTTAGATGGCGTGGGTGGATTCGTGGTTGTCTTCAATCCTCAAAGGCTTCGGTTTTGATTAATGGCTCGCCAACGGATGAGTTCTTGTTTCATAGAGTTGCAGCAAGAGACCCTCTATCTCTTTTTTTGTTCATCCTTGTAATGGAAAGTCTTCATGTGGCATTTCAGCGGGTCATCGAAAGAGGTATGTTTGATCCAATTTCTATTGGAAATGATGAGCCGGTGTCTATCTCGCATCTCTTCTATGCCGATGATGCCATGTTCATTGGTAAATGGTCTACTTCTAATGTTAGCGTCCTTGTGGTGATGTTACATTGTTTTTCTAATACGGATTGAAAATTAACGTTACCAAAAATAGCCTTTATGGTGTGGGTGTTCGCCTCTCGGATGTCCAAATCATGGCTGATTCTTTTGGTTGTTTGGCTAATAACATTCCTTTCATGTACCTTGGTGTGAAAGTTGGTGCTAACATGGATCGTATTAATGCATGGAATGAGCTTACTCAAAAAGTATCATCTAAATATTATCTAAGTGGAAAGCCAAGACTCTTTTGGTGGGGGAAGGCTCACTCTTATTAAATCGGTGCTCGGGTCTCTTCCTACATACTATATGTCTTTGTTTAAAGTTCGGATGGTGTTCTAAATCAGCTTGAGGGGCTGCGTAATTCTTTTCTTGGGAGGAGGTAGGCGTCGCAAAATGACATGGGTTAATGGAAAAGTCATGGCGCCAAAAGCAATATGGCGGGTTAGGGGTTAGTAGTTTATTATGAACTAATCATGCCTTGTTGTTTAAATGGATATGGAGATTTTATTCTAGCATTAGGTCTTTGGCTTGATGTTATTAAAGCTATTTCTGGCCAAAATGGGGTCTCGATCGGTCTTTATCTGCTAATTCAAGTTGCTCGGTTTGGATTTCTATTAAGTAAAGCTATTTCTAATCTTAAATCTAAGGGAGTTGATCTTATGGAATTTTGTAAAAGGTATCGGGAATGGTAATAACTCTAGCTTTTGGCATGAGTAATGGATTGGTGACGAATGCTTCAAGGTTAGATTCAACAGATTGTTTAACTTGGAGCTATAAGCTGTATTTTACGTGCGCCAAAATCTCCAAAATTGATTATT
>OU343222.1:10581241-10644184 GCA_910596185.1 Chrysanthemum makinoi
AAGCACTAATTGATGCCTTCTTGCAAAAGAGAACCATTTATTTTTCCAATTGCCTATACGCTTTTGAACTCTTTCCGCAAGAATTTTGCAATCCTTGTGAAGAAGTCTAGACGAAATAAGCGGGACCCCAAGATATTTTATGGGAATAGTTCCGGCTTCGAAAGGCATGAGTTACATAATAGAGTTCTTGACGTGATCACGCACATTGCAAAAGAAAACCGTGCTTTTCAGGATACTTGGAACTAAACCTAAAGCACCTTTAAATTCTTCCAACGCCTCTTTGATAATACTAGCTGAGTGAAATTCTCCACGAGCAAACATAATGAGATCATCTGCAAAACAAATGTTAATGCTTTTCTGTTTTTCACATTTGTTATGATACATAAAACCACCATCTTGACGAGCTATACGCTTCAACATGAGCGTTAGGATTTCCATAACTAGAGTAAATAGATATGGAGACATAGGATCGCCTTGATGAAGACCACGCTTGCCTCTAAAAAAGCCATGAAGATTTCCATTAATATTAATAGAAAATGATGTACTAGTGACGCAAGACATAATCCAGTTAATCATATTACAATGAAAGCCAAAACCTGCCAAAATATCTTCCAAAAAAGGCCAACTAACTGTGTCGTAGGCTTTTTGAATATCGATCTTAAACGCACACCTCGGAGGCCCTCTATTCAAATGATAATTATGCATCAACTCATGGGTAAGAAGAATGTTTTCCGAGATACATGTATAATATTTCTGGTATTTGGTAATTGTGGTAATTTGATACTCCAATTGGTATGGTCAATATATTACTTGGTGGGGCCGGTTAACTTGATAATTTGAGAAAGTGATGATTATGCGGACTACATCTTGGGATGCAAAAGTTCAAGTTTTTATTCTTTGTGTCATAGTTTGGTTTGACTTGTCTTAGGTTGACTTGGTGCTTAGTCTCAACTTTTTTAATCTTGTATTGTTTGTGTTGTAATGTTTTATTTTGGGTCCACTGTTCTTAAGTATCTTGTTAAGTAATGGATGCCTATATTTGTAATTGTTTGTTTGTTTTGAAATAAATTGCCTTTCAAAAAAAAAAAAAAAGTATGTATTCTTCCCAAGTTGAAGTCCATTTATCCAAAACTTTAATCCATACCATTCCGACTAAGCTTAAAACTAAAACTTAAAAAAATGAGAAATAAGACTATTATATAAAACAAACAATATTATTTATTCAGACTTTATAATCATTTCTTAAGTAAGATGTGACAATCAGATTAACACACACAACATCTTAATAAAACAAACACACGTTAAGTATCCTCTAACAAAGGATCTCCTAATTATACGCTATACATATTAATAAGGTTTATGGACATTGATTCCATATTTATTTAATAACTATATCATGACGTTTATGGGCAGAATGTAATTACATAGTTAGCGCCAGTATTACATGTAAAAGTGCTTGAAGGGTCGTCATAAGCGTAAGAATAAGCCTTGGGGCAAAGATTCTTGAAAAACCTCGAATAATCAGTTGGTGGGCATGTGCTTGCTGTATTGTGATCTCCAGTGCAACAATATTGTGGCGTGCCAAACTGCACGCATGCACTTTTACATCCAATTGTCGCACCAGATCCATTTCTCACAGCGAACTCAGAAGGGCATTGAGCGTTAATATCAACTGGACAATCCGCTGTTTCACAACCACCTTGTGGAACGATAGAAACCGGTAAATTAAAACCATCAACAAGACTAACATCATAAGTGTCTTTTCCATTTGAACCTCCTATGGTAAACTCAGCAAGCGTTGTAGGTGGGATTGCACCAGCACCGTTGCATGCTACTTGACCCGAACCACAGTCTCCGCTGTTACAATGGAATCTGCCACCATCATTTGAACATTCAGATCGAGCCCAGACTCGACCTGACCATGGCGTAGGGATGTTAATATTGTTCGAGGCACCAGATGCCAATTCGAATCCGGTTGTCGACGCTGATGCTCCACTGCCTGTCAATGTTGCTGGTGCGATGCTATATGGGCAATTGTTTTTAATGGTGAAAACAGCAGAATGAACACCTGCGCATGCAAAATCGTTTATGTTATAAGCATATATTAATATTATGTGCATGACAACATTAGACGTACACTAATTAACGAGTAACAAGGACATTATATGTTTGCTTTTTTAGTTTGTTTTATTAAAAAAGACATGCATGCATATAATAAAAGTACGTAAAGCTTTACCATGTATCAAGTTGATGGCTAGAAGAAGAGCATAGGCGAGTTGATGAAATTCCATGTTTGTAAAATATGTTATTGTGATGAAAAACTCACAATACGAGTTTAGGTTTTATAGGTGGAAGAAGATAACGATATTTGATTACATGTCGACATATATATCTTAATTTGACTTAATCAACGCTGAATGTAGAAAAAGATATCATTTAACCAACGTAAACGTTAGCAAATATAGATTTGACATTCGACTAGTCGCATATTTTTGCTCTAGCTTAGATTGAATTCAAGTGTAGGAGTTGAGCTTGATGTCATTGAAAATCATGTCTTTTCTCGGTTTTCAGATGCCAAGACCATCTCGTTTCTATACCTCCAAAGAACCCATAGAGTCGTTTGAACCACAGCATCAAAGAATTTGATTTGGTTGGGAGGCAATTGTATCCGGTCCACCAAAGCTTATTGCATCATTAAGGCTTGAAATATTGGAGATATGTAAACCCCATCAATTAAGAACCTCCAACCAAGTTGACTTAGCAATGCAACACTCAACAAAGATGTGGTCCTCTCATCAGGGGTTGTAGTAACAAATGGGTCAAAGGACGGAATCTCAATAGTGGCAAGCCGACCTCCTATGAAGTATTCGCCACGATGAGATGTTTACTTTTGATGGGAGAATATTGTTCCAACGATATGGCACCATGGGAAGTAGAAGGCATGTGGTCTTGGATATATCAATACGCATTGCCTTAACCGAGAAATCTTTTGAGTCGCTTGTGTGAATAATAACCTGTGTAAACATGCGCGCAGTTCAATAAGCATTTCATTATCTCTTTTATTGTTGATGATCTATGTTACATAGTAATTTTTAAGTTACCAATGTTAACAAATATGGCGTATATAAGATACAAACATAAGTGAAATTAATCATGTAAATTATAGATTATTTGTTATCTGAAAAGAATCACACCTAAAGATCTTTGCAATGGATGCCAAGTGCAAAAGGGAACATAAAATTTTCGGATTAGGTGACGTTCGATGTCAGTTGGATGAATGTAGCATACCTTCTTACGAATTTTGCGACAGCTATGGTTTTCATATTGTTGTAGTTTTGGGTTTAGTTGATAGCAACGAGGTGGTTCGTTACTCTAAGCGATGTTGTTAAAACCGTGTTGATGTGAAGATCATCAAAAGAACACATAAAATTCCTCCAATCGATAATGTCGAAATCATATCGTACATCTTTACATCGTTCCTACCGGAGACTATAAGGAAATGATGGTTGGTGAAAAAACTCGTCACTAGCTAGTACCAATACTAAAAACTTGTGTTTGTTTCTATTTAGAAGATTACCAACATAAGAGCTTTTTTTCATATAATAAAAGTTTGATATAAATCCAATTTTTTAAAAAGATCTAATGAAGCAATCCTAACCATTTATTTTTTAACTAAAACAAAAAAAAAACTTTTACCTTTTCTAAAAATTAATTATCTAGCAAACAATTAATCGTTATGCGAAAAGAATCATATCATCATGGCGATAATTCAATCAACTATTTATAGAGGGACACTTCGATATACTTTTGATGAACTTTTTTTCGACATTTTTTTGTAAGTGTTGAAATTTATGTCAGGAAAAATCACATGTGATTTGCTATTTTCAAATCACATGGGTTTGAAAATAGTAAATCACATGTGATTTTTCCATACGCAAATTTTAACACCAAAACAAAACTCACAAAAAAGGGTTTGACGAAAGTATATCGAAGTGCCCATCTGTTGAAAGATAAAAAAATTTTCGTCGCGATGGAGTATTTTTCGTCGCTTAACGATTTACCGTTTGCAAGATATATTATTTATTTTTTAAAGGTGAAAATGGTTTTTTATTGTAATTTTAATGAAAGATGTATAGCTATTGGTTCATTAGATCTATAAAGAATATGAGTTCATGCTTTTATCATGGTTCCTTAAAATCATAAATTACTAATAGCTAGAATTACACCATATGATAGGTTTGCAATACAATATGAATAAAAAAGAGACATTCTTTGATTCATATAATAGTGAAGATTGGGAGAATGACAACTCTTTCATTCCTATGTAAAAGAGACGTGATGAACTCCTAGAAGAAAGAAAAGTCATGGTTGTATGTATGTGTTTAATTTTCATAGGAAGGGCAAAATGGTAAGTTAAGTTGTTGATTAATATCCAAATGAGAAATGATACATGGACTTAAAATTAGGCCTAAATTTAGACCTAAAATCAAGGGTCATCATCCTGATAGTTGCAGACAGGTACGCACTTATTTTACAACCCATCAGGATGATGCCAATTAGTTTTAGGTCTAAATTTAGGCCTAAGTTTAGGTCTATGTATCATTTCTCTATCGAAATATGAGTTTTAGAAATTAAAATAATTTTTCAATATTTAACTTATTTAATTGGATATACATGAGTCTTTCTAATTTTAAGAAGAATATTGACATAATTTTGATTTTTGTAAGGATATTGATCTGACGTAATAATTATTTTTTGTTAGTATATAGATGAAATTCACTTTTAGCCCTTTGAAGGTTAATCGATCACTTGTAGACTGGGAGTCTTTGAAAACCATGGACAAATCAAACATGATCAATTTACTTCCTAGTCTCCACAGACAAAAACGTCAAGGTCGTGTTATGGAAAATTGAAAATGTGGAAATGTTGCATTCTGGAAAACTTGAATAATCATCAAAGACACTTAATGGATCCCAGTCATGATAACTAGGTTTATAAGATTTTCTCTAACCCATTTGAGAGGGTAATTAATCAGATTATCGTTTATCGCCTTTGAAAATATCTTGAGAAACCAACGTATGATCGAGTTCATGCTAGAGCTAGGGATAACACTGTAGCAAACAATTCAGTAAGTTCAAAATTTTGGTTATAGATAGGCTCAAAATCTGCACGTAGATCAGGGAATTATCCTTAAAAGATCGAGTTTATATATGTGGTTGCTCCAGTCCCTTCATATAATGCTGTTTTACATTAACAGGAGATATATAGAATCAGTAAATGACAATTAGCTCTAAATTGTTGAAATAAGGTCTAATAATCTTTTGTGGGGGAATTGCATATATACCCACTAAAACTTAAAAACTTGCATATTTCCCCATAATACAAGTTTTTTTTGCATGATGCATAATGCATTTTAAGCATGTTTTGGGTATATATGCAAATATGCAAGTTTTAATGAGTATATATGCAATTGCCCCATCTTTTGTTAGAATGAGAAGTTTATTAGAACATCAATATATAACAACTGAAATCGACCCAATAGTAAGTAAAAATATGGGATACAGGTTGTTTTTGTATGCTAATTTGACGGTGTTTGAATTATATAACATGACTAATCACAAATATAAACAATAAACATCAAGTACACATACGGAAGCATAAAGAAACATATAATGAATAATTAATTAACTAAAAGATAAATAGTATGCGTACCATTTGATTCTAGCAAAACAAGAATCAATCCAAAAAACTCTTCAATAAAGATGAACCCTAATTAGGGTTTATAAGGATTATTGGAATTACCCCTTACCGTTTTGTAATTCAATCCAAGATATAATCAATAGTGTGATTATATCACGTTCTTGTACACACGTACAATTAACGAATTAAAGTAAATGCTAGTTTAAGAACACAAAACGTTTTGTTTAAGAAAAACAAAAGTGAATCGACCCTATGAATAGGGATCCGATCGGTTGGAGTAAAAGAGCAAGAAAAACAAGTTTATGTTTTAGGTTATGTGCACAAGAAGTAATAACAATGAACCTAAGCCTTGTTTATATAGTATGCAAAACTTGGAGAGCAAGTTGGACATGGATTGGGTTATAGAAACCCAAGCCCGATTGGTTTAAGAGTCCCAAAGGGATTCTAGAACCTTCTTGTTCTCTATTTTCATCTATAGTCCTTTCCTTTAACATTTAACGACCGTTAGTCCATAACATTTAATTACTTAACGTTTATTAGTCATTTTGTGTAATTAATAACTAAATATAACATTTTATATTTAATTATTAAAACTTTAATTCTCACACGTAAAGTGTGCAATCCCGTGATCTTGAGTTCGATCCTAACACACGTCTATTAATTTATGTCCATTAAACCAACAGCACCCACTTGGACATATCTTAATAGTGTGACCACATCGGTTAGCATCTAGCAACACTTCGATGCCTTTAGTACAACTCGAGTAAGGCTCCTGCAAAAACCTTTTAATGATTTCTCATTATTATTATCCTTTTGTTTTCAATACTATGTTAAATAAAGATATAGAATTAAGTCATTCTTTATTCAACCATTCTGTTTCTCGTTATAAGTGATTAAGAAAGATTACCAAATCTTCTGAACATATTCAGGGGAGATCTTGGGTGTGGCCACACAAACATCTTGTCAACCCTACGAGGGGCCAAAGAAGATAAACTCCAAAATAAATTTGAAGGAACAAATTCTATCTTGACTACAAGAATAACTCACAAACTTTGTAACACTTCTGAAAACAAGCCTTATGACTACCAGTTACGTTTTACGTTAAGTTGTTCCACAGAAGTGCACTACATTCATGACACTTATCTGGTATCTCAAGTCTGAGGATAACTATTCATGATTTACATAATAACAATATCCATAAAGTAAAATCATGTAGTTTGGATAAGTCATATATTCAATTCATTAAATATCATTTGAAATTGGTATGCTTTCTCATCAATATACTGTTAAATATATTCTACCAAATCACTCAGAGTTGTCATAATTTAATGATACTCCTATATTATTAATTGACAACGGACTATTTAGAATAAATAAATAATTCACAGATTAAACATGCAAATATAGGATACAATATATTATAAAATCAAACATACCAAGTATTTTAATTCATTATAATAATTGATTTAACATCCCTTATCCAAATACTAAATAGATCAATGCATGAAAATTTCAGTTGATGAATTGTGCCTCAAGTTATGACAATCATACTTGTTGACAAGACATAAATCAATCAACTTGATCTATCATAATTTTGAGAATACTTATTTTAAGAATTCAATTAGTGAAGTTCTTGCATGTGTGCATTCAACAATCCACATAATAATTCATAAAGTGCGTGACATCTTCTACCACCAATTTATGACAATTAAACATTCAAACATTTTAAAGTTTAAAGTATTCTTATTCTTTTAATGTATAATTCAACTATGCTCTTTTGCTAAGCACAACTAGTTCATATGGCAATTAACAAAGATGAAATCCTACTTGATGTTTATTGTTTATATTTGTGATTAGCCATGTTATATAATTTCATCAGTGGCATCGCGAGCTTGGTTTAATGAGTAATTAATTACTAAACACGTAAAAAACGGATATTGTATTGTGTTTGATATGATTAATTCTAGGATTTTGGTTATTGTTTGAAAACCCTAATTTTAGGATTAGGGCTTTTGCCCTAATTGGTTTAATTTTTTTTTTATAAAGTCGACCCCTAATTTTTTTTATGGTCGATCCTAAATTTTTTTTAAGTCGCATTATAATTTTTTTAGGGTTTATAAAATTGTTTTGTTAATCGATATCTAAACTTAGAATTGTATATATGTTTGAAATCAATATCATCCTTGTTAATGGCCATTAACAAGGGATTCTAGAACCTTCTTGTTCTCAATTTTCATCTGTAGTCCTTTCCTTTAACATTTAACGACCGTTAGTCCATAACATTTAATTACTTAACGTTCATTAGTCATTTTGTGTAATTAATAACTAAATATAACATTTTATATTTAAATATTAAAACTTTAATTCTCATACGTAAAGTGTGCAATCCCGTGATCTCGAGTTCGATCCTAACACACGTCTATTAATTTATATCCATTAAACCAACAGACGGTATTCTAAAAACTGTACAGGCTGCTTGTGTAGTACTTAGGAAAAGCCGATTATTCCTCAAACTCTTAGAAGTTGTTCTAAAAACTGGGAATCGTATGAACGACAGAATATTCTGTGACAGTGCATAAGCATTCAAACTCGACACCCTTTTAAAACTATCAGACGTCAAAGGAATCGATGGAAAAACAACACGTCTACACTTTGTAGTTCAAGAAATCATCCGGTCAGAAGGTATTAAAGCTGCCTGAACTACCCGAGAATCAAAAAGCTTTAAAACCGAGGATCTTCTTAAAGAATCTTCATCTTCATCACAAGAAACAAAAGAACATTATCGTACGCTTGGGCTTACTGTGGTCTCGGGTTTGAGTAGCGAGCTTGAAAATGTAAAGAAAGTAGCTAGTATTGATGCTGATGGGTTGACTAGTGTGGTGTCGAAATTGGGTCGGGCTTTAGTAAAAGCCCGTGATTTCTAGAAAATGGATTTGAAGAAAATGGAAGACGATGGTGATGAGTTTAAAAGGGTTTTCGTAAATTTTGTTCAAAATGCTGAAACGGAGATCATGTAGATGCTCGAGGAAGAAAAATGAATAATGGCTTTAACAAAAAGTACGGCGGATTATTTTCATGGGAAGTCCGGAAAAGTTGAAGGGTTGAGATTATTCATAATCGTTCGTGATTTATTGATAATACTGGATAAAGTATGTAAAGAAGTTAAAAGTGACCCCGTAAGGCCACCAGGAACACCAAAAACCGACGATTCAACAATTGTAACTCCAAAGAAAGATATCCAGCCGTCGGCGACTCGTCAATCATCGTTTGAGGAGCAGCGTCAATGGTTGTTTCCAGCTATAGTAGGGCGGCGGGTGGACAGTGATAGTTCAGATGAGGATTAGTATGTAGGGCTATTATATATCTATATTAAACCGCTACGTCGGTGGCATCATTTTGAACATTTTTATTATTTTTTTAACGTTCTGCATGCTTTGTTGGGCTGCTGAGGTATATTTTGGGTTGGTCTAGTATGCAGGTCAGGCTTTGTTTATAGATAGACTTCACCGACTCATTTCTTCTACACTTTTCTACGCATCATTTCTTCCCAACATTGGTGTAATCAGATGTTGAGGTATTAATTGTTTAGCTTATTGATTTGTTGGTTGTGATGAGCTTCAATTTGTAATTTTTTGTTCATCTGCGAGTTAGGGTTTCGATCTAGTTTTTGGGGTTTTTGTTAATTTAGTTTTTGTTTCATCGCTCGGAGTGGGTCTATGATTCTTTTGTTACTTTTGGGGGTTTTGTGAAATTAGTTGTTGTTTCATCGCCCGGATTGGGTCTGTGATTCTTTTGTTACTGTGGTGTTTATCGTCAGGTTATTTATCATGGTTTCATGATTAAAAAATCTCAATCTTATCTTCATACCTGGCAAACGTCTTCATCAACCTCGCACTGCCACCGTCTTCGCTACTCGAAGTGATTCATCAGGTGGTTTTGATTGTTCCAGTTTATGTTTAGCAACATACTTTAATTTTGTTTAATTGGTACTTTTTATTTTTTTACTAGGGTACCAGCAACAAGCCGATGGTGTTGCGCACATCGCTGCTTATGGTAGTTCAAACTTTTAATACTTTGAATAAGTTTTGAAATTGGTCTTATAAACCAGTTAAATTTTTATCATGTTTAAGTTGTAAAAGTGTTGTGCTTTTGTCTTTTGAGTTTGCTTTGCAATATGCGCGTGTATGTTTGATGGTATTGCTTAATTATGTGTGTTTGATAGTTTCGCTTAACTAAAATTTGTTTTTGACGCATGCATATGTGCAGCAATTGGAAAGTAGTAGCATTAGGCACGACCAGTAGGTTAAAGCAGCACGCTAGCAGGTATATCGACTATTAGCAAGTTGAATTTTGCCATTGTGTTTTAAAAGGCTTTTGTTGATTATTGTCTTGTAGGTCATAAGTAATCAGCGTATTGCTCATCGTGGAGGAATGTTGGAGGTCCTTGGATTTTTTGTTGTTGTTGGTCTTCTAATTGATGTACGTTTGTGCTTTCCTTCTTTTTAAGACTACTTAAATTAATAGATGTATTTGATACTAAAGTAGGGGCTCTAAGGATTGTATATGGATTGTCTGGAAACACACCGACGTTAAGACTACAAATGTAGCGTTAATTGTTGCACTTATGGAGTTTCTCTTTGAATTCCTGTTATAACAGGGTTTTATCTTCGATTGGTTGGCTGAAAGATCTTTTGGGATGAATGATGGTTGGACAAGGAATTGGTCAGCTTTAGCTACTCCTGATATTATGAGGTAACTATTACAACATTGACGTAGAATGACCTGCAAGAAAGTTCGAAAGAATTTTTTAGGACATAGGATGACCTGTGACAAAAGCGAAATGAATCTTTTTGGGCTTTGGAAGTTGACAAAAATTCCGTCATTGCGCTATGTTTAGGTTGTGCGGTTTTGGTTGTTCATTGTGAATTGCTATAGCAAACGTGATCTGTCTAAAATTGCAATGCCAAACACCCGATTGTGCTTTTGTATGTGTAGTCATTATCTTGATATTTAGATGTTAACTTCATATATAAATTTTTTAGATATTCGAAGAAGCCAAAAAGTTCTGTCATCAATCTAATGTGAAAGTTGTTGCTGTGTACATAGTCGTACGAGTGTATAACAACGTTAGTGTCATGTCACAGTTTTGTTTTACGCCGAGCTAAATTATTTCTTACATACGCTGCTCCTAATCTATTGCATTTTTTAATTGGATTTTATGTAGTAGAGAAACTGCGAAAGAGGTGTGCAGATGTTGGTTGCTACTCTAGGAAGACTAATAGAGGTGATTGAAAGATAAAGAGTATCACTTAAGAAGATCAAATACTTTGCTCTAGATGAGGTTTATCGAATGCCGGATATAGGGTTTCGATGACAGGAAAATGGTGGTATTCAGTCCCACATTGTGGAGCGTGAGTGTTCTTCTTCTATTTTTTTTCCTTTTTCTTTTTTTTCCTTTTCTTAAAGTAATTTTATAGCGTTAGCCGTTTGTCGTGCAACTTGGGTTATCTTTATACATTGGCGTAAGCATACGCTTTTTGCCTGCCAACTCATGTTAATTTCTGTTGCATTAACTAGGTACATCGATTATCTCTTCTTATGAGATTATGTTGTGATGTACGTTTTACTGACCAGGTCTTAAATTTATAGTGTCTCGCAATACCTATGGTCTACCCTAATGCAGGGCAGTGTACCCGGTCGTGTGCAGTGTAGTATTCGGTAAAACCGAGGTCGTCCCAAGAGCTACGAGGATCGGAAATTAACTTAAGTCTATGTCACGATTATAAGATGGTAGCGATAAGGATTTAATTAATTAACTACTAAAAGCAATAAAAGGAAAAGGTGAGATCAATAAAGGAGAGTGGTGCTAACCTAGTTAATCCTCCTAGCTAGTTATGTCTACGTCTACTTACTTCCAATTACTTCAGGTGGGGTCAAATTCGAGAGGACGGCATTTGGTCAATTCGCCTAACCTATACAAAGATGCCACCACAGAGAAATCAGCACCGTCATAAGTCCTGTTGTCCCTGGTCCCCTAAGCCAAGTCATTAAGTACCGCTACATGCTAGATTCAAAATAGTGAGTGCCCGGCCGTTAGGAACTTAGACACTACACCCCCCAGTTCTTAAGTTTATCCAAACGATAGGTGATCAGTTGGTCAAATCGCACAAGTAGAAAGGGTTGTCAGTTGGTCATATCTTACCCTTCCCGTCTCAGTCCGCTCACTTAGGGTCAGTTGGTCATATCTCCTAGGCAATTGGCCTCTACCGCCATTCAAAACTACTGAACCAGGGGTGACAACCAAAGAACTATGCATGCATACACTTAGAAATAATTGTACGGAAGTAAAGTAAACGTAAACAAAACAATTAAGAAATCATAACAAGGCCAGCACCAGGGTGCTTAGCCAAACATATAGTAAATCATACCAACAAAAATGAATAAATCATAAATTGAATTGAACATAATGTTTGATACAAATTACTTGATGTAGAGCTAATAATGATGATGATTGCAAGTGAATTCTTCCTTCAAAACTGATTTCGGACTGCTGATGAGTGGTGCCCTAATCGACCCCTAAGAGAGGGGTGAAGAGAGATACTCAAAAATGTAGATTTAGGGCTGTATTTAGGCCTCGACATGGTTACGACGTAACTTTAAGTAAAAATTACGCCGTAACTAGTTAGGGTGTAACTATTTTAAGAGTTACTCCGTAACATAGTTAGGGCGTAACTCTTTTAAGAGTTATTCCGTAACATAGTTAGGGCGGAACTAATTTTAGGGGTTACTCCGTAACATAGTTAGGGCGGAACTAATTTAAGGGGTTACTCCTTAACCTCTTCAGCTTTCCAAAATAGCAATATTTCAACTTAGGACCTTGAGTTTCTTAATTCCAATGATGGAGACCAACATAAAAACGCGTTAATTGAGCACCGAACTTTAGGCCCTCGTAAATCAATCTTCAGAACATATAGTTGGCCTTTTTCTCACTTCTTTTCCGCTCCAACGCCTCATTTATCCTGAAATGCAAATATGAACGAATATGAAAGAATTAAGTACCATATTAATGCAAATGAGGCCATAAACACGGGAATTTGATATATAAAAGATCAGGCTAATTTGATGTCATCATGTTGATTGGGGCCAAGGCAGTTTGGAAACTATCTGCCTTCTGCTACCGCTAAAGGTACTATCCGTGTCTTCTATTGTTGTGTAGACTGTGGAAAGGTTACTGTAGTATGCCTGTTAGTCTTATTAACAAACGAAAGTTGCTATGGCTTCGAATTGGTCAAATACTATAGGTTGAATATCCACAGTTTAGTACACTCAATGTTAACCAAAAAAATTGCCATGAATACTGCCACATACCCGTATTGACTTACACTTTTCTTATACCTATAGATACGAGTTGGCCAATACAAAAAAATTTAACAGAGCATGTATTAAC
Organism: Chrysanthemum makinoi; assembly: GCA_910596185.1. NCBI lineage: Eukaryota > Viridiplantae > Streptophyta > Magnoliopsida > Asterales > Asteraceae > Chrysanthemum > Chrysanthemum makinoi. The sequence continues at coordinate 10,594,389 of OU343222.1, forward strand.
AACACCTGCTGCCATGGGATAACACCATTTTCTAATGTGGCTTTACCTAATAAAATGAAAACTTTTACAAAATCTCATATTTCACATGTCAACTAAATAATTCTTCAGATGTACGAATGTTCATTCGATGACCTTTCCTGCCAAATAACCTTGGTCATAAAATTTTTTTTCATACTGCAGTGGGTTATTAACGATGTGAAATTATGAATGATAGATTGCCATATCCTGATTTCGTATTTGTTCTTATTTTAGGTATGTATATGCAAATTTTTGGATGACAAGTGGTCTCCTAACTTTCTCGTGGTAGTTGCTCAAAAGAATCACCATACAAAGTTTTTCCAGCAAGGATCAGAAGATAATGTTCCACCTGGTAAGTTCACTTGAACAATACATGGCTGTTTGGTTTTTGTGTAATCTATTTACCCAAATGATTGGAAAGTGTATCTGTTAGTATGATTTAAACCAAGTGCACATACAATGATTTTCACCTTCCATTTTAACAGTAATGGTGATTCATAACAAGGTTTGTCACCAGCGCAATAATGACTTCTACATGTGCGCACATGCTGGGATGATTGTAAGTATTATCTATTCTGTCCTTTTGTCGATTCAGATAATCACATTAAACGATTATCAAAATATATGTTGTAACAGTTTTACAACTATTTCCTTGTATGTTCATTTTCCCACCATGGCAGAAGGCATAACAGGATTGTTCTCTCATTCGGTAAAAAAAAATATCGCTCTTCCTGAGCTATTAGATGCTACTTTGTGAGACATAAATTTAATAAATCAAGCGATCTATGTGTCACAAAATAGCATTTAACAGCTCAGGAATACCGTGTTTTTTTTGCTGTTTTATAAAGCAACCACTTCTGCTTTCTACTGGTGCGTCTAACTCGCTAACTAATTTGTACCACATTATACAAAAAATCTACTTTAGACCTATCGATCGCACGATTCTTTGGATGTTTAGTGCATCATTACACTTTCCACAGATAACATGTCTAACACGATTATCCATTGTTCTGGTGATGCAGGTTATCTTTCCAACAATACTGTCTTATGTCAATTTATTTGTGAAAAATAACTTTGATACCAAGAGACTTGGCCCATTAAAAAAAAAAGACACGATCTTCTTGAGCTGTTGAATGCTATTTTATGAGACACAAATCTCATGTAGCATGCAGATCTATGTGTCATAAAATAGCATTTAATAGGCCACGAAGATCGTGATCTTTTATTTTATAACACAATCGGTCATGTTGCGTATATACTTCTGTCAAAGGTGATAATAAGGTATATTTACTTTTTGCAGATACAACTGTCGCTGATAGCCTATTATACCATCTGATTAATTACTTTTTTTAATTTAAAATTTACATTCATATATGCAAATTTTAATCATCTTCTTTTCGTGCAGTGGCAAACAAAGAAAATGCAGAAAGAAAGGCATTTCAGCAGAGCAATCATGAAGCAGAAAAGGCGATGTTGTTCCACAATGAATCATCAGATGCAAAGACAATAAAAGGTAAACAATATAAACTTACTTAACGCAATCACTAGCTTTTATTTGATAAAATATTTTACAGTCACCTACGAAAGTCTGGAGCGAAATATTACGACACTCATAATAAAATTCAGTAGAAATACACAACTACAAATGCAAACACCAGCATAAACAACACATCATGACCAACATCAGGTTCCTCCGGTAGCATATACACATTTACCAATCCATTAGGCCTTTAAGTTTCTGGATAAACACATCATGATTACGAGCATTTAGCTCCAATTCATTTGCCAAAATACGCATTTGCATGACCTTTTGCTAATCTTTTGCTTGGATTTCTCTTAGATATTCTGCAGTTTTCTTGCAATAGGTATTCCCAACCGTTTCTAACTCTTGAATGAAAGCAATCCTTTCACGAGTAATGCTGACCAATCTGCCAGAGAGCAAATTCACTTGCTGTGACATTTGAATATCCTGACCCGTAGCTTCACGACAATAGAGCACTAGCATCTCAAACCAATTATTCGAATTAGCTTCTGCTCTAAGCTGGTCACACTTAGGGCGCCTAGACATTGTGTTTCCTTCCTTCTTTATTACAAGTTATCAGATGAGTTATAAAAAAAATGTCCACTTAGACTCTTTTAAATAGCAAAATTGAATCTAGAAAGAATTTCACACAGTATCTTTTGCATAGTAAAGAATGCGGTGGCCACATGTATAACACATAATTAGATATTGAATACTAAATGCATGAAAACAAAATGCACAGATTCGCTACTGTTCCTGCAGGTTTCGTCTGGATTCACTTAGAAAGTATCTAACACAAATAATTCATAAATGTCTTTTATTATATGCTTTGTTCAATACACTTCCATTCATTACAGATACATAGTTCTCTTTAACTTTAAACAAAACACATCCTTGCTGCAACCATACAGACTTACTTAACATTGTAGTGTTCCGAAAGAAATATAGGCAATCCTATAGCATATGTGTGTACCTATGTTTTACCAAGGTCATAGAGGCAATGTCAACAACAACAACATCTAATAATATGATTAACAAAGGTGATAAAATTACTTTCGAGATTGAAAATGGTTTTATTCGCTTATAAAATAATGTATGAAGTCTTTCGAAAATATGCTGTCACACTGATATTGCCCAATCGTGAATCACAAACGGCGAGCACTTACATTTACCATACTTAACCAGCTGACTCTCTCAAATTAATTATATACATGCTAATACATTACCTTTTACAAGACAATTGTGTTATGTTTTCTGCTCTTCCCATTCTTTATTGTCACATTAAAATTGGTATTTTAAATTTTAATCAGCCTTTAGATTAAAACTTATCTTTGAGTGATGAAACTGACAAAAGTATTAGAACTTTATTTTTTCAATTATACAGTAATAGTTCCTATCTTGTAATAGGTTCGGCTTTGATCCGGAAGTAGAGTAAAAAACTTAAGGAACAAATGAGCGGTTGGCGAGAGCAATATAGCAAACCACCTGGCCACGACATGTATCAAAAGACATGTAAGTTCCAGCAAAAATACTTTAGCACCATAAATCTTAAATTAATTAGATACTAATGCATAAATTAAAAGATCATATATTAAAATATCCATACACATAAACCCTACTAACTTCTATTCAAAATACCCCCATAACCCTGGACATTTACACCACACCTAAAACCCAAAATACACATCATAAACACCAGAACAGACGGATCAGTACACCATGGTCTTCAGCTTCTCAATGAACGGCATAAGCTCTGTCGCTTGCTTCTGTTTCTTCAGCACATTCACCAAAATCATCGCCACTTCTGTCAAGTCTTCGGTTTGCAAGTTGGTGAGCTGTGAAATGCTCTGCAAAGAAGACTCAAAAGGAAACAGAAGCTCCAACTCTCTAATCACAAAATCCCTCTCAGCTACACGGGACCTTATGTCTTGAGCTTTCTTCCTTAGTTATGCAAAGTAACAATGACCTTCCTCTGAAATCGCACAACCATCATGTCTCTTACCAAGCTTGACCCAGCAGCAGCAGCCAACTCCTTGCAAAAGGGCATTGGTGTAGTCGGTTTTTTTGGGTAAAAAGCTATTTTTTTCCTATGTGTGTGTGTTTAGAGTGTATTTTTTCTTTGTTTATGATTGTTAATCTGTGTTTGCATCTGACTTATAAGACCATTTGATTTAATTGCCACGTTGAGCAACCTACAAAAACAGTAACTCATTATTACTTTCTCTTCCCCATGCATGAACAAGCATTTACTATCCACCCTTTCACATCCCATGCCATTTTCAAAAACGTAAAATATAAAAAATAATAAAAATATAAAAATTGAAGAAAAAGGTTTTATTATCATTACCAGTTTGACCAAAAATGATCTACAAAAACTGATATGCAAAAAAAACTGTCTTTTGTTTGGATTAAATACTGATTGTAGAATTGCAACAAGAGAATGGTAAATGTTACTGATATAATTGTATATTGGGTTGCAAGTTTTAACTTTTTTTCTTCATTTTCACAGGTTCCTTGACATTTAAAGAGAGGAGACATGAGATAAACTGACATGCACTAACAATAGTTTGATAGCTGAATTGTATATTTGATTTCCCGATATTATATTCGATATATGTATTTAAGTGCATAAGATTCCTCTTTTAAGCAATTATTATCAAATGTATTCTTTTTGCTAACACACTTTTATGAAAGCGAGGATGCAAACTATGACAAACCATAACAAAAATGAAAACAATTTATTTTAGACACATACATTATACAACGGATCATGACAAATAAAAATAAAAATAAAAATAAAATATACTCGATATTTTTACATAAACAATATCTTTTTAAAAAGGTATACCTTTTTTAACAAACATAAAATAAATGTTTAGCGTCATATTTTATGCAAAATTTTTGGAAGCAATCGAATATGGCAAGTTTGTTCATATTTTTTGAATTAATTTCAATAATATATTTTTTCTTCTCTTATAAACCCTTTTGTTTCTAGGGTGCTGCTATACACTTATAAACTCTTGACATATGTTATGAGCCCATCAACTAGACAAACATCTTATGATCGATTTTTAAATAGTTGTGGAGTACGATTTTTGTTGTACATTCTTATAAATGACAGAGATATATATATTTTCATTTCGCACACGCACAACTTCTTATCACAGATTCTCAACAATGTTTTATCCGAAAGTGGTTAACCCATCCGCGCAAACAAAAAAAAACAACCATAACGTCGGAACTTAATATATCACGCTTAAGAAAATTAAAAAACCCTGCGCAACGCGGCGGGGGTTTCCACCTCGTTTTTGTTATGAACATTAAAGATTGATTCTTTCTTTATTTTTTTTTGTTATCTACTTGATGGATCTTTAATGGTGTAGGTTTTGTTAATGTTGTATATGAACACTAATTCTATCTCACCAACTGTAATACTATGTGCATTATTACATATGTTTGAACGAGATACAAAGAAGGCACGAGCTGTGTCGCGATTGCGAATTTGCTACTATGATTCACTTGCAAAAAACAAATACGAACCAACTGAAAAATGTACTTGTAGCATTTTACTTGTTTGTTTCTAGCTGGTCTAGCCTATTTGTAAGCTTGATCCGTGTGCTTCACTCTCATTGGCCAATATTCAAATTCAATCCAACGATCAAAAACCACGATCCGTTTGCTTGAATCCTATTGGCCAAAACACAAATTAATGCCCACCCTATAATATAAACACCAACACAAAAAACACACACACCATTCATTAATCCCAACAAACCAAACCAAAACAATCCAATCCTTTTTTATTTTCTTATTAAAGATTTGTTGGCTCTTTTTAGGGAACCCAAAATAACATTTGGATTTTATCTTTGGATTCCAAGGTAAAAATTACATTTGCTATTGTTTTTTGAGTTCATATTTTAGATTTGAACATGAGTTAGACCAAGTACCTTTAGATGTTTTATCCGAACAAACATTAACATCATAAGCAGTTTTGTTTATTTAGATAAAATTGGTGTGTGCTTTGTCATTTTTGAGGTAACTATACATATCTAGACTAGTTACATCTTATTGCGCCTGCTCATCAATTAACATGTACTTTTGCTTAACTTATTATTATTACATTTGTATGCTCAATCAGATGCTCACTCATTCTCTTCCCAACATTCTCATGAAACAAAGTGTTTGTTCAGTTTTAATATGAATTTCCTTTTGTTACCTTAATCCAGATGGTTTCGCCAAAGGAAAACGCTTGCAAGAAAGAATCCTAGTTGTTACCATTATGTCTCATTCTTTTCATTAATGAAGATTTTTAAGGAATTCGTAGCTACTAATGAGAAGGAGGATGTTTCTTGCAACTTTGCAATCACAGGTATTATTTGGACTTATCAAAAATTTGGGATAACAAATTAAATAGTAGCGGCACTTATTCTACTGTTGGAGGTGAAAGTGGGCATGTACGGATATATTACATTATCTTAAGAGATGCATTAGATGCTACTCTAGAGGTAACGTCTAGTATAGGCTTTAAAAATTTTGAAGTTTGTGAGGAAATTGTTGTTTATTATAAGGGTGACTTTCTTTTTGAATGTGATGCTTTTGAGAAGACTTTTTACACAACATTTCTTTTTGAACTCAATTTTGTTATATTCTTAAGTGTGGCCCGATTCAACTTCAGAAATCTCACATGGCCGTAACCAGGAAAGACTCTTTTAAAATTAAAGCATACTTGATAGAAGTTAATTCATGGAGTAAGATTTTCGATGTATGCTTCAATTTTAAGAGAGCCTTTCCTGGGTACGGCCATGTGAGATTTCTGAAGTTGAATCGGGCCACCCTTAAGAATATAACAAGAATTGAGTTCAAAAAGTGATGTCGTGTAGAAAGTCTTCTCAAAAGCATCACATTTAAAAGGAAAGTCACCCTCGTAATAAGCAACAATTTCCCCACAAACTTCAAGATTTTTAAAACCATACTAGACGTTACCTCGAGAGTAGCATCTACTGCATCTTTTAATATGATGTAATTTATCCGTACATGCCCACCATCACCTTTAATAGTAGAATACCCGCAGCTACTATCTAATATGTTGTCTTAAAACTTTGAGAAGCCCACATAATACGTGAGATTGCAAAGATGTGAAAAATATTCTCCTCGTTAGTAGCTACGCGTTCCATAGAAATCTACATTTTGATGAAGAGGATGTGACTTAATGGCGACAACTGGGATTATCAAATTAAATTCTCTTTTGATGTGAAAGTCAACTGGAGCTGCAATTGCGAGGGTCATGTTTAACCAACCAATACCATTTCTGTGAACAAGTACTATCCTTATTACGAGATTATTCAAATGACAATATAATATCTTCAATTTTTGGTATGAATGCTTTTGTTTCTGTAGAGTGAATTAAGATTGGTCAAATGATGCCATGTTTTTCTTGTATTTGTTTTGCAAATGTATTTATATGATAAAGAGGTCACAAATGTGGCTTTTGTGATGAAATCGATTGAAGCGGTGATTATGAAAGAAGTGTTTGCGTTAATGGTTGTTATGGAAATTGGGTCGCCGTTGAAAGGTCATGATAACAGGATTCTCGCACTTTTTCTTTAGCAACTATGAAGCATACTTACACCCGAAACAATGATGAGTTGTAGGAAATATTAACTAATATTTTCATCTGTCATCTAAGGAACACATTGCATACGATAACAAAACTGGGTAATGGGTATTTCAAAGATTAGCAGGAACAAAACAACATAAAATAATAATAATTGATAGGAGTACAATTTTCGATTGCAATACATAGTAGCATACTTTCACTTCGTCTCTAATTTGGTTAGTTGATTTGAAATATCGTCATAACAATATGTACGCTTTTTATGCAAAATCTAGCTGATTTTCTGAAAGCGTTTTAATGTTTTATAGTAAACTGACTGTTTTTAGAAAGATCACAATGACAATAAATGGACGCAAATTGCTACTTGATAGCTATTGTGATTTGCTCTATAAAATGTTCACATTTTCACTTCAAAATAAGGAACCTAATCCTTCCTGCATAAAATCCAAACCCCTTGCAGCAATTGACTTGCTCATAGCTTATACAGATTGTTTTATGAACACTATGATTTTCACATGAAAACTTGTCTTATGGGAAATCCTCATAAGAAAACTTATGTCAAATTAAATCAAGTATTTTTGTCATAAAATAGGAACGAACTTTTTTAAATGTACCGATTTGATAAATGAACTAAAAAATGTTTGACTTAACATAAAAGACTTTCACATTTTGTTTTCATATGCACCTTTTTCAAATATACCGATTTCGTACATAAACTAAAAAGTGTTCCAGATTTCTATTTTATTTTTTTTAATTTATTTTTTATTTTTTATTTTTAATAATTATTTCTTGTTGAATAGTTGATGTTATTGAACTACAAATGTTCTTACAATGTTTACTTTTAGTTTCATTATTGATCAAGAGAACAAGATGATTCTTCTCGAGACATGATTATGTAAGAATATTTGTACGTAAAGTGAAATAAAGATAGATGAGAGAAGTAGATGTGAACTGTGAAGGCATGACCATGGCATTAACTGAGACCAACTAACCTAGCTGGACTATCCCTTTAACATAGATATAAATGGGCAAATACTCTAAATGCCCCGGTTGTCCAAGAAATTTACCCCAAATCCCTCAAAATTTTTTCACTTCTCTTAATGCCCCATGAGCAACTATCCCATTTCTTTGGTCCCACCTTGTACTTACATAGTACAAATGTAAGAGTTGATATGCTGGGCAATTTTGACCCACTTTGTTGCGCAACTGACATTTTTTGTCTTTTAGTAAAAAAATAAACTATTTATTTTTTTTAAATACATATAACTTGGGCAACTTGGTCCCACACATATGTACTTTTCAGCAACTCATTACAAATACACCTTTTATAATCCAAATTATACTTCCCCCAAAATTTTTTATTATCCTAATACACCTTTTTACTTAACTACAAAATACAAAATACATGTCTGCTACTAACACACACATCAAAAACATAAAATCTTCCCACTGAAACTCAACACTTCATTCTCAAACTTAAACTGAAAATCAAACCTTCCTTCTCAAACTGAAACTGAAAATCAAATCATTCGTTCTGCTTCTCTACATTTGTAAACCCGAAGCCCTAATCCAACTGCTTCTCACGCATATTCGCAAAATCAATCGTTCTGCTTCCACTTCTCAAGAATCGAACGACGAAAATGTTTGATGCAAAGCTAACGGTGAGATCTAGACTAGAACATATTAGTACAATTAAGGCTACATTGAATGACAATAAAAGGTAAACAATATAAACTTACTTAAAGCAAACGCTGGCTTTTATTTGATAAAATATTTTACAGTCACCTACGAAAGGCTGGAGCGAAATATTACGACACTCATAATAAAATTCAGTAGAAATACACAACTACAAATGCAAACACCAGCATAAACAACACATCATGACCAACATCGGTTCCTCCGTAGCATATACACATTTACCAATCCATTAGGCCTTTAAGTTTCAGGATAAACACATCATGATTACGAGCATTTAGCTCCAATTCAGCTGCCAAAATACGCATTTGCATGACCTTTTGCTAATCTTTTGCTTGGATTTCTCTTAGATATTCTGCAGTTTTCTTGCAATAGGTATTCCCAACCGTTTCTAACTCTTGAATGAAAGCAATCCTTTCACGAGTAATGCTGACCAATCTGCCAGAGAGCAAATTCACTTGCTGTGACATTTGAATATCCTGACCCGTAGCTTCACGACAATAGAGCACTAGCATCTCAAACCAATTATTCGAATTAGCTTCTGCTCTAAGCTGGTCACACTTAGGGCGCCTAGACATTGTGTTTCCTTCCTTCTTTATTACAAGTTATCAGATGAGTTATAAAAAAAATGTCCACTTAGACTCTTTTAAATAGCAAAATTGAATCTAGAAAGAATTTCACACAGTATCTTTTGCATAGTAAAGAATGCGGTGGCCACATGTATAACACATAATTAGATATTGAATACTAAATGCATGAAAACAAAATGCACAGATTCGCTACTGTTCCTGCAGGTTTCGTCTGGATTCACTTAGAAAGTATCTAACACAAATAATTCATAAATGTCTTTTATTATATGCTTTGTTCAATACACTTCCATTCATTACAGATACATAGTTCTCTTTAACTTTAAACAAAACACATCCTTGCTGCAACCATACAGACTTACTTAACATTGTAGTGTTCCGAAAGAAATATAGGCAATCCTATAGCATATGTGTGTACCTATGTTTTACCAAGGTCATAGAGGCAATGTCAACAACAGCATCTGATAATATGATTAACAAAGGTGATAAAATTACTTTCGAGATTGAAAATGGTTTTATTCGCTTATAAAAATAATGTAGGAAGTCTTTCGGAAAATATGCTGTCAGTTACTGATATTGCCCAATCGTGAATCACAAACGGCGAGCACTTACATTTACCATACTTAACCAGCTGACTCTCTCAAATTAATTATATACATGCTAATACATTACCTTTTACAAGACAATTGTGTTATGTTTTCTGCTCTTCCCATTCTTTATTGTCACATTAAAATTGGTATTTTAAATTTTAATCAGCCTTTAGATTAAAACTTATCTTTGAGTGATGAAACTGACAAAAGTATTAGAACTTTATTTTTTCAATTATACAGTAATAGTTCCTATACTGTAATAGGTTCGGCTTTGATCCGGAAGTAGAGTAAAAAACTTAAGGAACAAATGAGCGGTTGGCGAGAGCAATATAGCAAACCACCTGGCCACGACATGTATCAAAAGACATGTAAGTTCCAGCAAAAATACTTTAGCACCATAAATCTTAAATTAATTAGATACTAATGCATAAATTAAAAGATCATATATTAAAATATCCATACACATAAACCCTACTAACTTCTATTCAAAATACCCCCACAACCCTGGACATTTACACCACACCTAAAACCCAAAATACACATCATGAACACCAGAACAGACCAGATCAATACACCATGGTCTTCAGCTTCTCAATGAACGGCATAAGCTCTGTCGCTTGCTTCTGTTTCTTCAGCACATTCACCAAAATCATCGCCACTTCTGTCAAGTCTTCGGTTTGCAAGTTGGTGAGCTGTGAAATGCTCTGCAAAGAAGACTCAAAAGGAAACAGAAGCTCCAACTCTCCAATCACAAAATCCCTCTCAGCTACACGGGACCTTATGTCTTGAGCTTTCTTCCTTAGTTATGCAAAGTAACAATGACCTTCCTCTGAAATCGCACAACCATCATGTCTCTTACCAAGCTTGACCCAGCAGCAGCAGCCAACTCCTTGCAAAAGGGCATTGGTGTAGTCAGTTTTTTTTTTGGGTAAAAAAAGCTATTTTTTTCCTATGTGTGTGTGTTTAGAGTGTATTTTTTCTTTGTTTATGATTGTTAATCTGTGTTTGCATCTGACTTATAAGATCATTTGATTTAATTGCCACGTTGAGCCACCTACAAAAACAATAACTCATTATTACTTTCTCTTCCCCATGCATGAACAAGCATTTACTATCCACCCTTTCACATCCCATGCCATTTTCAAAAACGTAAAATATAAAAAATAATAAAAAAATATAAAAAAATTGAAGAAAAAGGTTTTATTATCATTACCAGTTTGACCAAAAATGATCTACAAAAACTGATATTCCAAAAAAACTGTCTTTTGTTTGGATTAAATACTGATTGTAGAATTGCAACAAGAGAATGGTAAATGTTACTGATATAATTGTATATTGGGTTGCAAGTTTTAACTTTTTTTCTTCATTTTCACAGGTTCCTTGACATTTAAAGAGAGGAGACATGAGATAAACTGACATGCACTAACAATAGTTTGATAGCTGAATTGTATATTTGATTTCCCGATATTATATTCGATATATGTATTTAAGTGCATAAGATTCCTCTTTTAAGCAATTATTATCAAATGTATTCTTTTTGCTAACACACTTTTATGAAAGCGAGGATGCAAACTATGACAAACCATAACAAAAATGAAAACAATTTATTTTAGACACATACATTATACAACGGATCATGACAAATAAAAATAAAAATAAAAATAAAATATACTCGATATTTTTACATAAACAATATCTTTTTAAAAAGGTATACCTTTTTTAACAAACATAAAATAAATGTTTAGCGTCATAGTTTATGCAAAATTTTTGGAAGCAATCGGCTATAGCAAGTTTGTTTATATTTTTTTGAATTAATTTCAATAATATATTTTTTCTTCTCTTAGAAACCCTTTTGTTTCTACGGTGCTCATATACACTTATAAACTATTGACATATGTTATGAGCCCATCAACTAGACAAACATCTTATGATCGATATTTAAATGGTTGTGGAGTACGATTTTTTTTGTACATTCTTATAAATGACAGAGATACATATATTTTCATTTCGCACACGCACAACTTCTTATCACATATTCTCAACAATGTTTTATCAGAAAGTGGTTAACCCATCCGCGCAAACAAAAAAAAACAACCATAACGTCGGAACTTAATATATCACGCTTAAGAAAATTAAAAAAACCCTGCCGCAACGCGGCGGGGGGTTTCCACCTCGTTTTTGTTATGAACATTAAAGATTGATTCTTTTTATTTATTTATTTATTTTTTGTTATCTACTTGATGGATCTTTAATGGTGTAGGTTTTGTTAATGTTGTATATGAACACTAATTCTATCTCACCAACTGTAATACTATGTGCATTATTACATATGTTTGAACGAGATACAAAGAAGGCACGAGCTGTGTCGCGATTGCGAATTTGCTACTATGATTCACTTGCAAAAAACAAATACGAACCAACTGAAAAATGTACTTGTAGCATTTTACTTGTTTGTTTCTAGCTGGTCTAGCCTATTTGTAAGCTTGATCCGTGTGCTTCACTCTCATTGGCCAATATTCAAATTCAATCCAACGATCAAAAACCACGATCCGTGTGCTTGAATCCTATTGGCCAAAACACAAATTAATGCCCACCCTATAATATAAACACCAACACAAAAAACACACACACCATTCATTAATCCCAACAAACCAAACCAAAACAATCCAATCCTTTTTTATTTTCTTATTAAAGATTTGTTGGCTCTTTTTAGGGAACCCAAAATAACATTTGGATTTTATCTTTGGATTCCAAGGTAAAAATTACATTTGCTATTGTTTTTTGAGTTCATATTTTAGATTTGAACATGAGTTAGACCAAGTACCTTTAGATGTTTTATCCGAACAAACATTAACATCATAAGCAGTTTTGTTTATTTAGATAAAATTGGTGTGTGCTTTGTCATTTTTGAGGTAACTATACATATCTAGACTAGTTACATCTTATTGCGCCTGCTCATCAATTAACATGTACTTTTGCTTAACTTATTATTATTACATTTGTATGCTCAATCAGATGCTCACTCATTCTCTTCCCAACATTCTCATGAAACAAAGTGTTTGTTCAGTTTTAATATGAATTTCCTTTTGTTACCTTAATCCAGATGGTTTCGCCAAAGGAAAACGCTTGCAAGAAAGAATCCTAGTTGTTACCATTATGTCTCATTCTTTTCATTAATGAAGATTTTTAAGGAATTCGTAGCTACTAATGAGAAGGAGGATGTTTCTTGCAACTTTGCAATCACAGGTATTATTTGGACTTATCAAAAATTTGGGATAACAAATTAAATAGTAGCGGCACTTATTCTACTGTTGGAGGTGAAAGTGGGCATGTACGGATATATTACATTATCTTAAGAGATGCATTAGATGCTACTCTAGAGGTAACGTCTAGTATAGGCTTTAAAAATTTTGAAGTTTGTGAGGAAATTGTTGTTTATTATAAGGGTGACTTTCTTTTTGAATGTGATGCTTTTGAGAAGACTTTTTACACAACATTTCTTTTTGAACTCAATTTTGTTATATTCTTAAGTGTGGCCCGATTCAACTTCAGAAATCTCACATGGCCGTAACCAGGAAAGACTCTTTTAAAATTAAAGCATACTTGATAGAAGTTAATTCATGGAGTAAGATTTTCGATGTATGCTTCAATTTTAAGAGAGCCTTTCCTGGGTACGGCCATGTGAGATTTCTGAAGTTGAATCGGGCCACCCTTAAGAATATAACAAGAATTGAGTTCAAAAAGTGATGTCGTGTAGAAAGTCTTCTCAAAAGCATCACATTTAAAAGGAAAGTCACCCTCGTAATAAGCAACAATTTCCCCACAAACTTCAAGATTTTTAAAACCATACTAGACGTTACCTCGAGAGTAGCATCTACTGCATCTTTTAATATGATGTAATTTATCCGTACATGCCCACCATCACCTTTAATAGTAGAATACCCGCAGCTACTATCTAATATGTTGTCTTAAAACTTTGAGAAGCCCACATAATACGTGAGATTGCAAAGATGTGAAAAATATTCTCCTCGTTAGTAGCTACGCGTTCCATAGAAATCTACATTTTGATGAAGAGGATGTGACTTAATGGCGACAACTGGGATTATCAAATTAAATTCTCTTTTGATGTGAAAGTCAACTGGAGCTGCAATTGCGAGGGTCATGTTTAACCAACCAATACCATTTCTGTGAACAAGTACTATCCTTATTACGAGATTATTCAAATGACAATATAATATCTTCAATTTTTGGTATGAATGCTTTTGTTTCTGTAGAGTGAATTAAGATTGGTCAAATGATGCCATGTTTTTCTTGTATTTGTTTTGCAAATGTATTTATATGATAAAGAGGTCACAAATGTGGCTTTTGTGATGAAATCGATTGAAGCGGTGATTATGAAAGAAGTGTTTGCGTTAATGGTTGTTATGGAAATTGGGTCGCCGTTGAAAGGTCATGATAACAGGATTCTCGCACTTTTTCTTTAGCAACTATGAAGCATACTTACACCCGAAACAATGATGAGTTGTAGGAAATATTAACTAATATTTTCATCTGTCATCTAAGGAACACATTGCATACGATAACAAAGCTGGGTAATGGGTATTTCAAAGATTAGCAGGAACAAAACAACATAAAATAATAATAATTGATAGGAGTACAATTTTCGATTGCAATACATAGTAGCATACTTTCACTTCGTCTCTAATTTGGTTAGTTGATTTGAAATATCGTCATAACAATATGTACGCTTTTTATGCAAAATCTAGCTGATTTTCTGAAAGCGTTTTAATGTTTTATAGTAAACTGACTGTTTTTAGAAAGATCACAATGACAATAAATGGACGCAAATTGCTACTTGATAGCTATTGTGATTTGCTCTATAAAATGTTCACATTTTCACTTCAAAATAAGGAACCTAATCCTTCCTGCATAAAATCCAAACCCCTTGCAGCAATTGACTTGCTCATAGCTTATACAGATTGTTTTATGAACACTATGATTTTCACATGAAAACTTGTCTTATGGGAAATCCTCATAAGAAAACTTATGTCAAATTAAATCAAGTATTTTTGTCATAAAATAGGAACGAACTTTTTCAAATGTACCGATTTGGTAAATGAACTAAAAAATGTTTGACTTAACATAAAAGACTTTCACATTTTGTTTTCATATGCACCTTTTTCAAATATACCGATTTCGTACATAAACTAAAAGTGTTCAGATTTCTATTTTATTTTTTAATTTATTTTTATTTTTTATTTTTAATAATTATTTCTTGTTGAATAGTTGATGTTATTGAACTACAAATATTCTTACAATGTTTACTTTTAGTTTCATTATTGATCGAGAGAACAAGATGATTCTTCTCGAGACATGATTATGTAAGAATATTTGTACGTAAAGTGAAATAAAGATAGATGAGAGAAGTAGATGTGAACTGTGAAGGCATGACCATGGCATTAACTGAGACCAACTAACCTAGCTGGACTATCCCTTTAACATAGATATAAATGGGCAAATTCTCTAAATGCCCCGGTTGTCCAAGAAATTTACCCTAAATCCCTCAAATTTTTTTCACTTCTCTTAATGCCCCATGGGCAACTCTCCCATGGGCAACTATCCCATTTCTTTGGTCCCACCTTGTACTTACATAGTACAAATGTAAGAGTTGATATGCTGGGCAATTTTGACCCACTTTGTTGGGCAACTGACATTTTTTGTCTTTTAGTAAAAAAATAAACTCTTTATTTTTTTTAAATACATATAACTTGGGCAACTTGGTCCCACACATATGTACTTTTCGGCAACTCATTACAAATACATATTTTATAATCCAAATTATACTTCCCCCAAAATTTTTTATTATCCTAATACACCTTTTTACTTAAATACAAAATACAAATTACATGTCTGCTACTAACACACACATCAAAAACATAAAATCTTCCCACTGAAACTCAACACTTCATTCTCAAACTTAAACTGAAAATCAAACCTTCCTTCTCAAACTGAAACTGAAAATCAAATCATTCGTTCTGCTTCTCTACATTTGTAAACCCGAAGCCCTAATCCAACTGCTTCTCACGCATATTCGCAAAATCAATCGTTCTGCTTCCACTTCTCAAGAATCGAACGACGAAAATGTTTGATGCAAAGCTAACGGTGAGATCTAGACTAGAACATATTAGTACAATTAAGGCTACATTGAATGACAATAAAAGGTAAACAATATAAACTTACTTAAAGCAAACGCTGGCTTTTATTTGATAAAATATTTTACAGATCACCTACGAAAGGTGGAGCGAAATATTACGACACTCATAATAAAATTCAGTAGAAATACACAACTACAAATGCAAACACCAGCATAAACAACACATCATGACCAACATCAGTTTCCTCCGATAGCATATACACATTTACCAATCCATTAGGCCTTTAAGTTTCTGGATAAACACATCATGATTACGAGCATTTAGCTCCAATTCAGCTGCCAAAATACGCATTTGCATGACCTTTTGCTAATCTTTTGCTTGGATTTCTCTTAGATATTCTGCAGTTTTCTTGCAATAGGTATTCCCAACCATTTCTAACTCTTGAATGAAAGCAAGCCTTTCACGAGTAATGCTGACCAATCTGCCAGAGAGCAAATTCACTTGCTGTGACATTTGAATATCCTGACCCGTAGCTTCACGACAATAGAGCACTAGCATCTCAAACCAATTATTCGAATTAGCTTCTGCTCTAAGCTGGTCACACTTAGGGCGCCTAGACATTGTGTTTCCTTCCTTCTTTATTACAAGTTATCAGATGAGTTATAAAAAAAATGTCCACTTAGACTCTTTTAAATAGCAAAATTGAATCTAGAAAGAATTTCACACAGTATCTTTTGCATAGTAAAGAATGCGGTGGCCACATGTATAACACATAATTAGATATTGAATACTAAATGCATGAAAACAAAATGCACAGATTCGCTACTGTTCCTGCAGGTTTCGTCTGGATTCACTTAGAAAGTATCTAACACAAATAATTCATGCATGTCTTTTATTATATGCTTTGTTCAATACACTTCCATTCATTACAGATACATAGTTCTCTTAAACTTTAAACGAAACACATCCTTGCTGCAACCATACAGACTTACTTAACATTGTAGTGTTCCGAAAGAAATATAGGCAATCCTATAGCATATGTGTGTACCTATGTTTTACCAAGGTCATAGAGGCAATGTCAACAACAGCATCTGATAATATGATTAACAAAGGTGATAAAATTACTTTCGAGATTGAAAATGGTTTTATTCGCTTATAAAAATAATGTAGGAAGTCTTTCGGAAAATATGCTGTCAGTTACTGATATTGCCCAATCGTGAATCACAAACGGCGAGCACTTACATTTACCATACTTAACCAGCTGACTCTCTCAAATTAATTATATACATGCTAATACATTACCTTTTACAAGACAATTGTGTTATGTTTTCTGCTCTTCCCATTCTTTATTGTCACATTAAAATTGGTATTTTAAATTTTAATCAGCCTTTAGATTAAAACTTATCTTTGTGTGATGAAACAGACAAAAGTATTAGAACTTTATTTTTTCAATTATACAGTAATAGTTCCTATACTGTAATAGGTTCGGCTTTGATCCGGAAGTAGAGTAAAAAACTTAAGGAACAAATGAGCGGTTGGCGAGAGCAATATAGCAAACCAGCAGGCCACGACATGTATCAAAAGACATGTAAGTTCCAGCAAAAATACTTTAGCACCATAAATCTTAAATTAATTAGATACTAATGCATAAATTAAAAGATCATATATTAAAATATCCATACACATAAACCCTACTAACTTCTATTCAAAATACCCCCACAACCCTGGACATTTACACCACACCTAAAACCCAAAATACACATCATGAACACCAGAACAGACCAGATCAATACACCATGGTCTTCAGCTTCTCAATGAACGGCATAAGCTCTGTCGCTTGCTTCTGTTTCTTCAGCACATTCACCAAAATCATCGCCACTTCTGTCAAGTCTTCGGTTTGCAAGTTGGTGAGCTGTGAAATGCTCTGCAAAGAAGACTCAAAAGGAAACAGAAGCTCCAACTCTCCAATCACAAAATCCCTCTCAGCTACACGGGACCTTATGTCTTGAGCTTTCTTTCTTAGTTCTGCAAAGTAACAGTGACCTTCCTCTGAAATCGCACAACCATCATGTCTCTTACCAAGCTTGACCCAGCAGCAGCAGCCAACTCCTTGAAAAAGGGCATTGGTGTAGTCGTTTTTTGGGTAAAAAGCTATTTTTTTCCTATGTGTGTGTGTTTAGAGTGTATTTTTTCTTTGTTTATGATTGTTAATCTGTGTTTGCATCTGACTTATAAGATCATTTGATTTAATTGCCACGTTGAGCCACCTACAAAAACAATAACTCATTATTACTTTCTCTTCCCCATGCATGAACAAGCATTTACTATCCACCCTTTCACATCCCATGCCATTTTCAAAAACGTAAAATATAAAAAATAATAAAAAAATATAAAAAAATTGAAGAAAAAGGTTTTATTATCATTACCAGTTTGACCAAAAATGATCTACAAAAACTGATATGCAAAAAAAACTGTCTTTTGTTTGGATTAAATACTGATTGTAGAATTGCAACAAGAGAATGGTAAATGTTACTGATATAATTGTATATTGGGTTGCAAGTTTTAACTTTTTTTCTTCATTTTCACAGGTTCCTTGACATTTAAAGAGAGGAGACATGAGATAAACTGACATGCACTAACAATAGTTTGATAGCTGAATTGTATATTTGATTTCCCGATATTATATTCGATATATGTATTTAAGTGCATAAGATTCCTCTTTTAAGCAATTATTATCAAATGTATTCTTTTTGCTAACACACTTTTATGAAAGCGAGGATGCAAACTATGACAAACCATAACAAAAATGAAAACAATTTATTTTAGACACATACATTATACAACGGATCATGACAAATAAAAATAAAAATAAAAATAAAATATATACTCGATATTTTTACATAAACAGTATCTTTTTAAAAAGGTATACCTTTTTTAACAAACATAAAATAAATGTTTAGCGTCATAGTTTATGCAAAATTTTTGGAAGCAATCGGCTATAGCAAGTTTGTTTATATTTTTTTGAATTAATTTCAATAATATATTTTTTCTTCTCTTAGAAACCCTTTTGTTTCTAGGGTGCAGCTATACACTTATAAACTCTTGACATGTTATGAGCCCATCAACTAGACAAACATCTTATGATCGATATTTAAATAGTTGTGGAGTACGATTTTTTTGTACATTCTTATAAATGACAGAGATATATATATTTTCATTTCGCACACGCACAACTTCTTATCACAGATTCTCAACAATGTTTTATCCGAATGTGGTTAACCCATTCACGCAAACAAAAACAAAAAAACAACCATAACGTCAGAACTTAATATATCACGCTTAAGAAAATTAAAAAAAAGCCCCGCCGCAACGCGGCGGGGGGTTTCCACCTCGTTTTTGTTATGAACATTAAAGATTGATTCTTTTTATTTATTTATTTATTTTTTGTTATCTACTTGATGGATCTTTAATGGTGTAGGTTTTGTTAATGTTGTATATGAACACTAATTCTATCTCACCAACTGTAATACTATGTGCATTATTACATATGTTTGAACGAGATACAAAGAAGGCACGAGCTGTGTCGCGATTGCGAATTTGCTACTATGATTCACTTGCAAAAAACAAATACGAACCAACTGAAAAATGTACTTGTAGCATTTTACTTGTTTGTTTCTAGCTGGTCTAGCCTATTTGTAAGCTTGATCCGTGTGCTTCACTCTCATTGGCCAATATTCAAATTCAATCCAACGATCAAAAACCACGATCCGTTTGCTTGAATCCTATTGGCCAAAACACAAATTAATGCCCACCCTATAATATAAACACCAACACAAAAAACACACACACCATTCATTAATCCCAACAAACCAAACCAAAACAATCCAATCCTTTTTTATTTTCTTATTAAAGATTTGTTGGCTCTTTTTAGGGAACCCAAAATAACATTTGGATTTTATCTTTGGATTCCAAGGTAAAAATTACATTTGCTATTGTTTTTTGAGTTCATATTTTAGATTTGAACATGAGTTAGACCAAGTACCTTTAGATGTTTTATCCGAACAAACATTAACATCATAAGCAGTTTTGTTTATTTAGATAAATTGGTGTGTGCTTTGTCATTTTTGAGGTAACTATACATATCTAGACTAGTTACATCTTATTGCGCCTGCTCATCAATTAACATGTACTTTTGCTTAACTTATTATTATTACATTTGTATGCTCAATCAGATGCTCACTCATTCTCTTCCCAACATTCTCATGAAACAAAGTGTTTGTTCAGTTTTAATATGAATTTCCTTTTGTTACCTTAATCCAGATGGTTTCGCCAAAGGAAAACGCTTGCAAGAAAGAATCCTAGTTGTTACCATTATGTCTCATTCTTTTCATTAATGAAGATTTTTAAGGAATTCGTAGCTACTAATGAGAAGGAGGATGTTTCTTGCAACTTTGCAATCACAGGTATTATTTGGACTTATCAAAAATTTGGGATAACAAATTAAATAGTAGCGGCACTTATTCTCTCTGTTGGAGGTGAAAGTGGGCATGTACGGATATATTACATTATCTTAAGAGATGCATTAGATGCTACTCTAGAGGTAACGTCTAGTATAGGCTTTAAAAATTTTGAAGTTTGTGAGGAAATTGTTGTTTATTATAAGGGTGACTTTCTTTTTGAATGTGATGCTTTTGAGAAGACTTTTTACACAACATTTCTTTTTGAACTCAATTCTTGTTATATTCTTAAGGGTGGCCCGATTCAACTTCAGAAATCTCACATGGCCGTACCCAGGAAAGGCTCTCTTAAAATTAAAGCATACTTGATAGAAGTTAATTCATGGAGTAAGATTTTCGATGTATGCTTCAATTTTAAGAGAGCCTTTCCTGGGTACGGCCATGTGAGATTTCTGAAGTTGAATCGGGCCACCCTTAAGAATATAACAAGAATTGAGTTCAAAAAGTGATGTCGTGTAGAAAGTCTTCTCAAAAGCATCACATTTAAAAGGAAAGTCACCCTCGTAATAAGCAACAATTTCCCCACAAACTTCAAGATTTTTAAAACCATACTAGACGTTACCTCGAGAGTAGCATCTACTGCATCTTTTAATATGATGTAATTTATCCGTACATGCCCACCATCACCTTTAATAGTAGAATACCCGCAGCTACTATCTAATATGTTGTCTTAAAACTTTGAGAAGCCCACATAATACGTGAGATTGCAAAGATGTGAAAAATATTCTCCTCGTTAGTAGCTACGCGTTCCATAGAAATCTACATTTTGATGAAGAGGATGTGACTTAATGGCGACAACTGGGATTATCAAATTAAATTCTCTTTTGATGTGAAAGTCAACTGGAGCTGCAATTGCGAGGGTCATGTTTAACCAACCAATACCATTTCTGTGAACAAGTACTATCCTTATTACGAGATTATTCAAATGACAATATAATATCTTCAATTTTTGGTATGAATGCTTTTGTTTCTGTAGAGTGAATTAAGATTGGTCAAATGATGCCATGTTTTTCTTGTATTTGTTTTGCAAATGTATTTATATGATAAAGAGGTCACAAATGTGGCTTTTGTGATGAAATCGATTGAAGCGGTGATTATGAAAGAAGTGTTTGCGTTAATGGTTGTTATGGAAATTGGGTCGCCGTTGAAAGGTCATGATAACAGGATTCTCGCACTTTTTCTTTAGCAACTATGAAGCATACTTACACCCGAAACAATGATGAGTTGTAGGAAATATTAACTAATATTTTCATCTGTCATCTAAGGAACACATTGCATACGATAACAAAACTGGGTAATGGGTATTTCAAAGATTAGCAGGAACAAAACAACATAAAATAATAATAATTGATAGGAGTACAATTTTCGATTGCAATACATAGTAGCATACTTTCACTTCGTCTCTAATTTGGTTAGTTGATTTGAAATATCGTCATAACAATATGTACGCTTTTTATGCAAAATCTAGCTGATTTTCTGAAAGCGTTTTAATGTTTTATAGTAAACTGACTGTTTTTAGAAAGATCACAATGACAATAAATGGACGCAAATTGCTACTTGATAGCTATTGTGATTTGCTCTATAAAATGTTCACATTTTCACTTCAAAATAAGGAACCTAATCCTTCCTGCATAAAATCCAAACCCCTTGCAGCAATTGACTTGCTCATAGCTTATACAGATTGTTTTATGAACACTATGATTTTCACATGAAAACTTGTCTTATGGGAAATCCTCATAAGAAAACTTATGTCAAATTAAATCAAGTATTTTTGTCATAAAATAGGAACGAACTTTTTCAAATGTACCGATTTGGTAAATGAACTAAAAAATGTTTGACTTAACATAAAAGACTTTCACATTTTGTTTTCATATGCACCTTTTTCAAATATACCGATTTCGTACATAAACTAAAAAGTGTTCCATTTCTATTTATATTTTTTAATTTATTTTTATTTTTTATTTTTAATAATTATTTCTTGTTGAATAGTTGATGTTATTGAACTACAAATATTCTTACAATGTTTACTTTTAGTTTCATTATTGATCGAGAGAACAAGATGATTCTTCTCGAGACATGATTATGTAAGAATATTTGTACGTAAAGTGAAATAAAGATAGATGAGAGAAGTAGATGTGAACTGTGAAGGCATGACCATGGCATTAACTGAGACCAACTAACCTAGCTGGACTATCCCTTTAACATAGATATAAATGGGCAAATTCTCTAAATGCCCCGGTTGTCCAAGAAATTTACCCTAAATCCCTCAAATTTTTTTTCACTTCTCTTAATGCCCCATGGGCAACTCTCCCATGGGCAACTATCCCATTTCTTTGGTCCCACCTTGTACTTACATAGTACAAATGTAGAGTTGATATCTTTGGGCAACTTTGACCCACTTTGTTGGGCAACTGTCATTTTTTGTCTTTTAGTAAAAAAGTAAACTCTTTATTTTTTTTTAAAAATACATATAACTTGCGCAACTTGGTCCCACACATATGTACTTTTCGGCAACTCGTTATAAATACATCTTTTATAATCCAAATTATACTTCCCCAAAATTTTTATTATCCTAATACACCTTTTACTTAAATACAAAATACAAATTACATGTGCGCTACTAACACACACATCAAAAACATAAAATCTTCCACGAAACTCAACACTTCATTCTCAAACTTAAACTGAAAATCAAACCTTCCTTCTCAAACTGAAACTGAAAATCAAATCATTCGTTCTGCTTCTCTACATTTGTAAACCCGAAGCCCTAATCCAACTGCTTCTCACGCATATTCGCAAAATCAATCGTTCTGCTTCCACTTCTCAAGAATCGAACGACGAAAATGTTTGATGCAAAGCTAACGGTGAGATCTAGACTAGAACATATTAGTACAATTAAGGCTACATTGAATGACAATAAAAGGTAAACAATATAAACTTACTTAACGCAATCACTAGCTTTTATTTGATAAAATATTTTACAGTCACCTACAAAAGGCTGGAGCGAAATATTACGGCACTCATAATAAAATTCAGTAGAAATACACAACTACAAATGCAAACACCAACACAAACAACACATCATGACCAACATCAGGTTCCTCCGGTAGCATATACACATTTACCAATCCATTAGGCCTTTAAGTTTCTGGATAAACACATCATGATTACGAGCATTTAGCTCCAATTCAGCTACCAAAATACGCATTTGCATGACCTTTTGCTCATCTTTTGCTTGGACTTCTCTTAGATATTCTGCAGTTTTCTTGCAATAGGTATTCCCAACCGTTTCTAACTCTTGAATGAAAGCAATCCTTTCACGAGTAATGCTGACCAATCTGCCAGAGAGCAAATTCATTTGCTGTCACATTTGAATATCCTAACCCGTAGCTTCAGCACAATAGAGCACTAGCATCTCATACCAATTATTCGAATTAGCTTCTGCTGTTAGCTGGTCACACTTAGGGCGCCTAGACATTGTGTTTCCTTCCTTCTTTATTACAAGTTATCAGATGAGTTATAAAAAAAATGTCCACTTAGACTCTTTTAAATAGCAAAATTGAATCTAGAAAGAATTTCACACAGTATCTTTTGCATAGTAAAGAATGCGGTGGCCACATGTATAACACATAATTAGATATTGAATACTAAATGCATGAAAACAAAACACACATACTTGCTACTGTTCCTGCAGGTTTCGTCTGGATTCACTTAGAAAGTATCTAACACAAATAATTCATAAATGTCTTTTATTATATGCTTTGTTCAATACACTTCCATTCATTACAGATACATAGTTCTCTTTAACTTTAAACAAAACACATCCTTGCTGCAACCATACAGACTTACTTAACATTGTAGTGTTCCGAAAGAAATATAGGCAATCCTATAGCATATGTGTGTACCTATGTTTTACCAAGGTCATAGAGGCAATGTCAACAACAGCATCTGATAATATGATTAACAAAGGTGATAAAATTACTTTCGAGATTGAAAATGGTTTTATTCGCTTATAAAAATAATGTAGGAAGTCTTTCGGAAAATATGCTGTCAGTTACTGATATTGCCCAATCGTGAATCACAAACGGCGAGCACTTACATTTACCATACTTAACCAGCTGACTCTCTCAAATTAATTATATACATGCTAATACATTACCTTTTACAAGACAATTGTGTTATGTTTTCTGCTCTTCCCATTCTTTATTGTCACATTAAAATTGGTATTTTAAATTTTAATCAGCCTTTAGATTAAAACTTATCTTTGAGTGATGAAACTGACAAAAGTATTAGAACTTTATTTTTTCAATTATACAGTAATAGTTCCTTTACTGTAACAGGTTCGGCTTTGATCCGGAAGTAGAGTCAAAAACTTAAGGAACAAATGAGCGGTTGGCGAGAGCAATATAGCAAACCACCTGGCCACGACATGTATCAAAAGACATGTAAGTTCCAGCAAAAATACTTTAGCACCATAAATCTTAAATTAATTAGATACTAATGCATAAATTAAAAGATCATATATTAAAATATCCATACACATAAACCCTACTAACTTCTATTCAAAATACCCCCACAACCCTGGACATTTACACCACACCTAAAACCCAAAATACACATCATAAACACCAGAATAGACCAGATCAGTACACCATGGTCTTCAGCTTCTCAATGAACGGCATAAGCTCTGTCGCTTGCTTCTGTTTCTTCAGCACATTCACCAAAATCATCGCCACTTCTGTCAAGTCTTCGGTTTGCAAGTTGGTGAGCTGTGAAATGCTCTGCAAAGAAGACTCAAAAGGAAACAGAAGCTCCAACTCTCCAATCACAAAATCCCTCTCAGCTACACGGGACCTTATGTCTTGAGCTTTCTTCCTTAGTTATGCAAAGTAACAATGACCTTCCTCTGAAATCGCACAACCATCATGTCTCTTACCAAGCTTGACCCAGCAGCAGCAGCCAACTCCTTGCAAAAGGGCATTGGTGTAGTCAGTTTTTTTTTTGGGTAAAAAAAGCTATTTTTTTCCTATGTGTGTGTGTTTAGAGTGTATTTTTTCTTTGTTTATGATTGTTAATCTGTGTTTGCATCTGACTTATAAGATCATTTGATTTAATTGCCACGTTGAGCCACCTACAAAAACAATAACTCATTATTACTTTCTCTTCCCCATGCATGAACAAGCATTTACTATCCACCCTTTCACATCCCATGCCATTTTCAAAAACGTAAAATATAAAAAATAATAAAAAAATATAAAAAAATTGAAGAAAAAGGTTTTATTATCATTACCAGTTTGACCAAAAATGATCTACAAAAGCGATATGCAAAAAAAAGCTGTCTTTTGTTTGGATTAAATACTGATTGTAGAATTGCAACAAGAGAATGGTAAATGTTACTGATATAATTGTATATTGGGTTGCAAGTTTTAACTTTTTTTCTTCATTTTCACAGGTTCCTTGACATTTAAAGAGAGGAGACATGAGATAAACTGACATGCACTAACAATAGTTTGATAGCTGAATTGTATATTTGATTTCCCGATATTATATTCGATATATGTATTTAAGTGCATAAGATTCCTCTTTTAAGCAATTATTATCAAATGTATTCTTTTTGCTAACACACTTTTATGAAAGCGAGGATGCAAACTATGACAAACCATAACAAAAATGAAAACAATTTATTTTAGACACATACATTATACAACGGATCATGACAAATAAAAATAAAAATAAAAATAAAATATACTCGATATTTTTACATAAACAATATCTTTTTAAAAAGGTATACCTTTTTTAACAAACATAAAATAAATGTTTAGCGTCATAGTTTATGCAAAATTTTTGGAAGCAATCGGCTATAGCAAGTTTGTTTATATTTTTTTGAATTAATTTCAATAATATATTTTTTCTTCTCTTAGAAACCCTTTTGTTTCTACGGTGCTCATATACACTTATAAACTATTGACATATGTTATGAGCCCATCAACTAGACAAACATCTTATGATCGATATTTAAATGGTTGTGGAGTACGATTTTTTTTGTACATTCTTATAAATGACAGAGATACATATATTTTCATTTCGCACACGCACAACTTCTTATCACATATTCTCAACAATGTTTTATCAGAAAGTGGTTAACCCATCCGCGCAAACAAAAAAAAACAACCATAACGTCGGAACTTAATATATCACGCTTAAGAAAATTAAAAAAACCCTGCCGCAACGCGGCGGGGGGTTTCCACCTCGTTTTTGTTATGAACATTAAAGATTGATTCTTTTTATTTATTTATTTATTTTTTGTTATCTACTTGATGGATCTTTAATGGTGTAGGTTTTGTTAATGTTGTATATGAACACTAATTCTATCTCACCAACTGTAATACTATGTGCATTATTACATATGTTTGAACGAGATACAAAGAAGGCACGAGCTGTGTCGCGATTGCGAATTTGCTACTATGATTCACTTGCAAAAAACAAATACGAACCAACTGAAAAATGTACTTGTAGCATTTTACTTGTTTGTTTCTAGCTGGTCTAGCCTATTTGTAAGCTTGATCCGTGTGCTTCACTCTCATTGGCCAATATTCAAATTCAATCCAACGATCAAAAACCACGATCCGTTTGCTTGAATCCTATTGGCCAAAACACAAATTAATGCCCACCCTATAATATAAACACCAACACAAAAAACACACACACCATTCATTAATCCCAACAAACCAAACCAAAACAATCCAATCCTTTTTTATTTTCTTATTAAAGATTTGTTGGCTCTTTTTAGGGAACCCAAAATAACATTTGGATTTTATCTTTGGATTCCAAGGTAAAAATTACATTTGCTATTGTTTTTTGAGTTCATATTTTAGATTTGAACATGAGTTAGACCAAGTACCTTTAGATGTTTTATCCGAACAAACATTAACATCATAAGCAGTTTTGTTTATTTAGATAAAATTGGTGTGTGCTTTGTCATTTTTGAGGTAACTATACATATCTAGACTAGTTACATCTTATTGCGCCTGCTCATCAATTAACATGTACTTTTGCTTAACTTATTATTATTACATTTGTATGCTCAATCAGATGCTCACTCATTCTCTTCCCAACATTCTCATGAAACAAAGTGTTTGTTCAGTTTTAATATGAATTTCCTTTTGTTACCTTAATCCAGATGGTTTCGCCAAAGGAAAACGCTTGCAAGAAAGAATCCTAGTTGTTACCATTATGTCTCATTCTTTTCATTAATGAAGATTTTTAAGGAATTCGTAGCTACTAATGAGAAGGAGGATGTTTCTTGCAACTTTGCAATCACAGGTATTATTTGGACTTATCAAAAATTTGGGATAACAAATTAAATAGTAGCGGCACTTATTCTACTGTTGGAGGTGAAAGTGGGCATGTACGGATATATTACATTATCTTAAGAGATGCATTAGATGCTACTCTAGAGGTAACGTCTAGTATAGGCTTTAAAAATTTTGAAGTTTGTGAGGAAATTGTTGTTTATTATAAGGGTGACTTTCTTTTTGAATGTGATGCTTTTGAGAAGACTTTTTACACAACATTTCTTTTTGAACTCAATTTTGTTATATTCTTAAGTGTGGCCCGATTCAACTTCAGAAATCTCACATGGCCGTAACCAGGAAAGACTCTTTTAAAATTAAAGCATACTTGATAGAAGTTAATTCATGGAGTAAGATTTTCGATGTATGCTTCAATTTTAAGAGAGCCTTTCCTGGGTACGGCCATGTGAGATTTCTGAAGTTGAATCGGGCCACCCTTAAGAATATAACAAGAATTGAGTTCAAAAAGTGATGTCGTGTAGAAAGTCTTCTCAAAAGCATCACATTTAAAAGGAAAGTCACCCTCGTAATAAGCAACAATTTCCCCACAAACTTCAAGATTTTTAAAACCATACTAGACGTTACCTCGAGAGTAGCATCTACTGCATCTTTTAATATGATGTAATTTATCCGTACATGCCCACCATCACCTTTAATAGTAGAATACCCGCAGCTACTATCTAATATGTTGTCTTAAAACTTTGAGAAGCCCACATAATACGTGAGATTGCAAAGATGTGAAAAATATTCTCCTCGTTAGTAGCTACGCGTTCCATAGAAATCTACATTTTGATGAAGAGGATGTGACTTAATGGCGACAACTGGGATTATCAAATTAAATTCTCTTTTGATGTGAAAGTCAACTGGAGCTGCAATTGCGAGGGTCATGTTTAACCAACCAATACCATTTCTGTGAACAAGTACTATCCTTATTACGAGATTATTCAAATGACAATATAATATCTTCAATTTTTGGTATGAATGCTTTTGTTTCTGTAGAGTGAATTAAGATTGGTCAAATGATGCCATGTTTTTCTTGTATTTGTTTTGCAAATGTATTTATATGATAAAGAGGTCACAAATGTGGCTTTTGTGATGAAATCGATTGAAGCGGTGATTATGAAAGAAGTGTTTGCGTTAATGGTTGTTATGGAAATTGGGTCGCCGTTGAAAGGTCATGATAACAGGATTCTCGCACTTTTTCTTTAGCAACTATGAAGCATACTTACACCCGAAACAATGATGAGTTGTAGGAAATATTAACTAATATTTTCATCTGTCATCTAAGGAACACATTGCATACGATAACAAAACTGGGTAATGGGTATTTCAAAGATTAGCAGGAACAAAACAACATAAAATAATAATAATTGATAGGAGTACAATTTTCGATTGCAATACATAGTAGCATACTTTCACTTCGTCTCTAATTTGGTTAGTTGATTTGAAATATCGTCATAACAATATGTACGCTTTTTATGCAAAATCTAGCTGATTTTCTGAAAGCGTTTTAATGTTTTATAGTAAACTGAATGTTTTTAGAAAGATCACAATGACAATAAATGGACGCAAATTGCTACTTGATAGCTATTGTGATTTGCTCTATAAAATGTTCACATTTTCACTTCAAAATAAGGAACCTAATCCTTCCTGCATAAAATCCAAACCCCTTGCAGCAATTGACTTGCTCATAGCTTATACAGATTGTTTTATGAACACTATGATTTTCACATGAAAACTTGTCTTATGGGAAATCCTCATAAGAAAACTTATGTCAAATTAAATCAAGTATTTTTGTCATAAAATAGGAACGAACTTTTTCAAATGTACCGATTTGGTAAATGAACTAAAAAATGTTTGACTTAACATAAAAGACTTTCACATTTTGTTTTCATATGCACCTTTTTCAAATATACCGATTTCGTACATAAACTAAAAAGTGTTCCAGATTTCTATTTTATTTTTTTTAATTTATTTTTTATTTTTTATTTTTAATAATTATTTCTTGTTGAATAGTTGATGTTATTGAACTACAAATATTCTTACAATGTTTACTTTTAGTTTCATTATTGATCGAGAGAACAAGATGATTCTTCTCGAGACATGATTATGTAAGAATATTTGTACGTAAAGTGAAATAAAGATAGATGAGAGAAGTAGATGTGAACTGTGAAGGCATGACCATGGCATTAACTGAGACCAACTAACCTAGCTGGACTATCCCTTTAACATAGATATAAATGGGCAAATTCTCTAAATGCCCCGGTTGTCCAAGAAATTTACCCTAAATCCCTCAAATTTTTTTCACTTCTCTTAATGCCCCATGGGCAACTCTCCCATGGGCAACTATCCCATTTCTTTGGTCCCACCTTGTACTTACATAGTACAAATGTAAGAGTTGATATGCTGGGCAATTTTGACCCACTTTGTTGGGCAACTGACATTTTTTGTCTTTTAGTAAAAAAATAAACTCTTTATTTTTTTTAAATACATATAACTTGGGCAACTTGGTCCCACACATATGTACTTTTCGGCAACTCATTACAAATACATCTTTTATAATCCAAATTATACTTCTCCCAAAATTTTTTATTATCCTAATACACCTTTTTACTTAAATACAAAATACAAATTACATGTCTGCTACTAACACACACATCAAAAACATAAAATCTTCCCACTGAAACTCAACACTTCATTCTCAAACTTAAACTGAAAATCAAACCTTCCTTCTCAAACTGAAACTGAAAATCAAATCATTCGTTCTGCTTCTCTACATTTGTAAACCCGAAGCCCTAATCCAACTGCTTCTCACGCATATTCGCAAAATCAATCGTTCTGCTTCCACTTCTCAAGAATCGAACGACGAAAATGTTTGATGCAAAGCTAACGGTGAGATCTAGACTAGAACATATTAGTGCAATTAAGGCTACATTGAATGTCAATAGAACCAAATTGTTTAGAGACACTGTTTTTGGCCCTTGGTTAGATTTTCCTAAATATTCCCCTCACCATCATTTGTACAATTATTTATATCAAAATGCAGTTGAGGTGTCTAATGTGAGTGATTGTTGTCCACCTCGTACTTTTGTAATAGGTGAGAATGTTTTTGATTTTGGTCGTGAACAATTTAGTCTTCTAACTGGGTTTCGTTTAGGTCCCGTAGATAAAAAAGAAAGTGACCACGGGCATATGGTTAAGGGTTTAATAGATAGTCCTTTTTTTGATCGTTTGTTTCCCGATAAAAAAAGAAATAAGAACAAAAAAGTTAAGGGTGATGACCTTTTGGCGTTGGTGAAGTCGGTGCAAAGGTGGGATTCTTTATCCGATGAAGATGCTGTGAGGGTTGGTTTGTTGGTGATTACCACATTTGTATTTATTGGTCGGGAAGGAAGGTTTAATGTTCCTGACCATTTGCTAAAGAATGTTGAGGATTTTTCCGTATGGAATGAGTATCCATGGGGTGAATACATGTGGGCTCATCTGTATAAAAGAACGGTGAATGTTGTTCCTAGGCATCTCGAGGCAGAATCAAAGAAGCCCATTCGAAAAGATCCAAAAAAGGAACAAACATACACTCTGTATGGATTTACATGGGTGTTAAAGGTTAGATTTTATTTGTAACATACATTATTTGTGCTTGTATATATTCTGATGGTTATTCTAAATTCGGTGTTATATGTTAAATTTGATGAACATAGATAAGCAGAATAGTCATTCAGGCATTGGCATTGTTCCTTAGGCATTTGCTTTGTTCCTTAGGCATTGTTCCGTAGTCATTTTTCCTTAGGCATTGTAAGGATTGGTATAGATTTAAGGATGTTATGGTTGCTGGTTTCGCACTAGAAATGGATTTGTAAACGGTCACCATAAAAAACATAGAAACGATTGGTTCAAACCACTGCCAATGTCGCTCCATCCATTGCTAGTTCAGAAGAAACCACTGCTGCAACTACATCTGATGTAATTCTATCCCCTGTTACTACAAATACACCCACTGCTATCCTAACCACTGCCACCATAATCTCAACCACTATAATCACAACCACTAAGTATTAATATGTTGTATTTGTTTTTTCAGATTTGGATTATGGAGACATTCCCTAACAGCTCCCAGTTTTGGACCAAAGACCCAGAGAAGATCCCACGTTGTTTAGCATGGTCGAAAATAAAAGACTTTGAAAAAAAGCATTACACTATTTTATTTGATCTGGTAAGTAAAAACCCCAAATTAGTTATGTGTTGTATGTTTTAATTGCATTTAGCATAACAGGTTAGTTTCTTTGTTATGTAGGCTGTTAGACCATTACACAAGATTGTACCAACAAATGCCGAGCTGAGGTGTCTATGGTACATTCGCAGTATGGACTACATCAGTGGACTTGATGCACAACTTGTTGAAAGAAGGGAAGAGTTGGCTGAGCAATTAATGGTGGAAGAAGAGGAAGCTATGGCCCATGTGGATGTATATGGTGGAATTGAAGCCGATTTAAACATTCCTTTTTGTGATGCTGATGAAGTTGTTCCACAAGGTGAAACGTCGAAGGTCAATGACAAAGCTGAAGAAGAAGATATTTTTGTTCGGTTTGGTGAAACGTTGAAGGTGAATGAGCCTGTGAAGCTTGAAGAGGTTCTAGTCGGTAATCTTGAGGTTCCAGATGGGAACAAATGTGACAAAGCGGCATCGTTACATAAGTTGGATAAAGATGACATTCTAGCTGAGCTTGTGTCCATTAAGTCCAGGGTTGGTAGCATTGAAGAATGTGTAGGAGACGTTGTTGTATCACAGCTATTAAGTGAGATACAAAGCGTTAACAAAAGAATTGGGGTAGTTGAGGAAGTTTTAGGAATGAAGTCACAAGATGTTGTTGGTGAGAATAAGGTAAGAAGCTGTAGTTTGAATATTTTTGAGTTCATTATGTAAAAAATGGTCTCTTTGACCAAAGTATGTTCACTTGTTTACAGGTGGAGAGTGTTGATGCCAACAAACCTTTGGCTACTTCTGATGCACACACTCCCATCAGGACCAATGTAGGATCTGATGAGAAGCAGAAGCTGTTTTATACGGACTCCGAGGAGTTTACTGGACCTATGACGCAAGTTATGAAAGATGCTTTATAGGTGAGTCTTGAAGATGCTCATCATTCCAACAAATTTATGCAGGTGGATAAGAAATTTGATTGTGCCGCCTTACCGAATTTTAATGATGCATTCTCAGACATTGGTTATGATGGGTTTGATCCAACTCCTGTTGACGTACGTATATATTTACTGTTTTTTCCCTTGTTTTACTTTTTTTTAATGCATTCTCAGACATTGGTTATAATAGTACATACCCTTTATTTAATCTTTATCTAGAAATCGATAGATATGAATGTTGTGGAAAAAGAAAATGGCGGGGAGAAGGGTAAGGAAATGGTTGTGTGGCAGCCACCTTTCTGGTTTAGATGGTTTGTGGAGTGGACTCTTAAAGTGTTAAAACCAGCTATGGAGGAGGGGGCTCCAGAAGTAGAAAACGTTTATGATCCGGCTGGGGAAGGGGCTACACTAGTAGAGAAACTGGATATGGAGGTTGATGAAAGGGCTGGGGAAGGGGCTGCAAATGTTGATGAACCGGATGGGGAAGGGGCTGATACACATGGGGATGTTACTTATGGAGATGAGGATCGTGTTGAAGTCATTTGCCTTGATTATGAGGATGGGCAAGATGTTATTAAGGTACAGTTATTTATCTTATCATTTGTTACAAACAATGCATGCATAATAATAGTACAATCCCTTAAGACATGACAAACATAACTTGAGCAAAGACCCAGAGAAGATCCCACATTGTTTAGCATGATCCTTAACTTTTTTTTAACAATCTAGCAAAAGTCTATAACAAGTATATCAGACTCATATAAACTTCCAAAGTGAGTGTGCAGTGTGATATGCATTAGCAAGGCTCAGATCTGTAAAAAAGTTGAATAAACACCGGAACATCAGGATATAACCGCTATGGCTGCAAAATAATGAAATAAAATTGCCATGCCAACATACGGTAAATCACATCATTTGCATATCAAATAAGATAATCGTCATCACAGCCTCTTGCATATGACAACCAAAGTTAACGCTTCTGAGGTCCCACTACAGTTCCTTTTGTCGTTTCAACTCCCTTTGAGCAAAAGCCTGCACCAAGCGATTTGCTGGATTGTTGAAAAAACAAAAGGAACTGTATGGGACCTCAGAAGCGTTAACTATGTTTTTAAAAATCATAATTATAGTTTCGCTAGATTGTTAAAAAAAGTTAAGGAACAATATGATATAGTTGCTGATTGAAAGGGAAGTTGAACATAAAATTGTGCCCGCGTTACTTTGTACATGATTATGGAATTTCAACTTAATGAACCCTTCTGAATTCCCCTACAGTACCTTTTGTCGTTTCAACTCCCTTTGAGCAAAGGCCTGTACCAGGCGGATTGCTAGATTGTTGAAAAAACAAAAGGCACTGTTTAGGAATGCAGAATGAGTCACTATGCTGGAATTCCCTACTCATCTACAAAGTAACGTGGCCACCTTGGTACGTTCAACTTCCCTTTAAATCCGCAACTATATCATATTGATCCTTAACTTTTTTTAACAATCTAGCAAAAGTCTAAAACAAGTATATGACACGCATATAAACTTCCAAACTGAGTGTGCAGTGTGATATGCATTAGCAAGGCTCAGATCTGTAAAAAGGTTGGATAAACACATGAACATCAGGATATAACCGCCATGGCTGCAAAATAATGTAATAAAATTGCCATGCCAACATACGGTAAATCACATCATTTGCATATCAAATAACATAATCGTCATCACAGCCTCTTGCATATCACAAATACACACATGTGGCCCAAAATAAACAAACTTGTTAAAAAATTTACATATGTAAAGGAGTTGGTTAACAAAGTTGGTTGTCAATATGTTATAAACAAGTGGACAGACTTTGGTACTTAGAGTGGTAGGTTTGCCTCTTATAATGATTAGGTAAAATCATTATAAGAGACAAACCTACCACTCAAAGTACCAAGGTCTTTTCTAGAATTTGTGGATTCTAGAAAAGGATTTGAGTGGGATAATCAAAGAGTGTGGCGTGTCATGAACAATACACACTATATCATTATCACAATCAACACGCAATGATCAAGGCACATCTATCGCGATCATTGAGATATTCAAAGACATGTTGAATGTAGGAAGTTGTGTATGGCCACATTCTTACTTTCAACTTGACTTTGAATCCACAACTATATCATATTGATCCTCTTTTCTAAAGTAACTCCTTAACATATATAAACTAATTTTTTTAAAAAAAATCTAGCAACAGTCTATAACAATTATATCACAGTCATATAAAGTAACAAACAATCAAAATTATGATAAATACAAACAGGACTGACACGGGTAAAATAAATATACTTCCCTAAATGCCCCATGGGCAACAATCGCCTTTGAAGAGTTCGAAAACTCCTCCATATACTTGTTTGTTCACCTGCAATCCAGGTTTGCTGATTGAATAGCATGTCAGGTCTAGGCTGATTTATGAATTACACAAATGGTCCCAGGTCTGACATGCCATTCAATCAACAAAGCTGAATTGTAAGTAATCAAACTATCTGCATTTGGTTAACTTGTCTGCATCTAAGATATAACCGCCATGTCTGCAAACAGTAATGAATAATCAAAGATGGACGAACGACACCAAATTAAGTTTATTTTGATACTCAAAGGTGGTGTTGTTCATCCATCTTTGATGATTCATATGTATGTTTTGTTACTGAAGTGTACAATTAGCCTTTTATGTTGATACTCGCTGATAAAAGAGACCATTTTATCAAAGTGGCAGCAAACAATTACCTAACAATATTTAGCCCTTTCTTAACATAATACTGAGGCTCAGATCTGTATAAATCAATAGTTTACACAACATCAGGATATAACCGCCATGGCTGCAATACTATAGAATTGCCACGCCAAGACACAAAATATGGCATCATTTGCATGATTTAATAAGATACTTGTCATCACAGCCTCATAAGATTTAACAACTTATATACGTAAAGGAATTGTTTGAAAAAGTTACATGTCTAGTTAAACACACTTCTTATCCACGGAAAGTATATACTCACAGAGATGATACAAATCTTCGAGCCAATCATGCTTCATTGGGACGGGTGTCTGCTAGGGCCAAATGATTATATACTCTCAGAGAAAATATATATTCATGTGTTGCCATATGATGCCAACCACAATGAAACATGATTGACCTGAAGATGTGAAACATCTATGTGAGAATACCAATCAGGGGTGTATTGTTATATGCATTAGCAAGGCTCAGATCTGTAAAAAGTTTGATAAACACAAAAACATCAGGATATAACCGCTGTGGCTGCAAAATACTGTAATAAAATTGCCATGCCAGCCGACGGCTAATCACATCAATTGCTTGATCAAATAAGATAATCATCATCACAGCCTATTGCATGTACCAAATACACCTTTTATATTCCAAATTATACTTCCAAAAAAAAATTTATTATCCTAATACACTTTTTTTCTTAAATACTAAATACAAAATACATTTCTGCTACTAACGCACACATCAAACACATAAAATCTTCCCACTCAAACTCAAACCTTCCTTCTCAAACACACATTGGCAACAGTCAATCGTTCCTACTCCAAATCAAATCAAACGTTCTGCCCCATGGGTACACAGTAATGTATGCTACTGAGTGTGTATTCTGACATGCATTATCAAGGTTCAGATCTGTAAAAAATAGATAACAACGATAACATCAAGATATAACTGCCATGGCTGCATAAGAATGTAATAAAACTGCCATGCCAAGATACAGTAAATAACATCATTTGCTTCATCAAGTAAGATATTTGTCATCACTTCCTCATACATATGACAAATACACAAAACAGTGAATCTGAACTAGCAGTGGTTTTCTCTGAACTAGCAGTGGTTTTGTCTGAACTAGCAGTGGTTTCGTCTGAACTAGCAGTGGTTTCTTATAACCTAGTAGTGGTTTTTTCTGAACTAGCAGTGGATACAGCAACATTGCCAACAGTGGTTGTTGCCTAAACCTTAATCAATCTCAACTTCCAAGACTGCCCAAATCCTTATAACTTGGATTAAGCCAAGTGAACTAGGGTTGGCCAGAGCAGGTATTCATACCACTCTAGGTGGCAGATCAAGGAGTTAACCGAACCCGTTTGCACCCACTCAACTCAATACCAGTTATTAGAGAACTAAATGCTTAATAAGAAAGTAGGCAAAAGTTGCCCAATAAATCACCTATGTAAGTACAAGGTGGGCCCATGTGAACTATATGTGATACTTTCCACCTGCACCACATTTATTGACATATTAAGGGTAATAAATATTAAAACTTACCCACCTTATATATGTGTGTTTTAATTCTAGTGGTGTTGCTAAATAGGTTACAAAATTCTCTAAAAAATGTCTAAAAAAGACTTCAGCCAACAATTTCCAGAACAAAAAGACTTCGGCCAACAATTTCCTGAACAAAAAGACTTCGGCCAACAAATTGATGAAGAAGAACTTTTAAGACAAATGGAGGAGGCTGCTGTTAAGGAGGATGCAGAAAGGGAGATAGCAGATAGAGAAGCTGCGCTTAAGGAGGAAGCCAAAAGGGAGCGACTTATGCTCCAAGATGAAGAAGTGTTGTTAGAGATGGAGGAAGCTGCTCATATGGAGCAAGCAGAAAGGGAGGAACAAGAACGTCGGGACAGAGAATTCGATGCTTTGTATGCAGAGTGGGATGAAAGCGGATTTGAAGGTTGTTCTGAGTATCTTTACGACGATGGTTATGACTCTAACAACTCTCAAACTTGGGATCACCCGGATTATACTTAGTTGTGTCGCAATTTAATTTTTATTGTATTTTGTTTCAGTAACCGAACCCGTTTGCACCATCATTACAATGCTTTATTCATTTAGTGCCAGTTATCTTACAGTGCTTTATTCACAGCCTTAGTCTACAACAACATCCATCATTTGTTTCTCAAACTTAATAAGTAGCAAAAAATCACTAAAACCACAAGAACAATTAATCACCCAATACGTCACCAACTTAAAAAATTAACCCTAAAATATCGAAACCCAAAATCAAATCAGAACAATTTGCGAAACCCTATATCAATACGATACCAACTTAAAAAGTTAACCCTAAATTAGCGAAACCCTAAATTACCGAAACCCTAAATTAGCGAAACACTAAATCAATACGATACCAACTTAAAAAATTAACCCTAAATTAGCCAAACCCTAAATTACCGAAACCCTAAATAAGCGAAACCCTAAATCAATACGATACCAATTTAAAAAATTAACCCTAAATTAGCGAAACCCTAAGTTACCGAAACCCTAAATTAGCGACACTAAATCAATACGATACCAACTTAAAAAAATTAACCCTAAATTAGCGAAACCCTAAATTAGCGCAAACCCTAAATCAGTACGATACCAACTTAAAAAAATTAACAATAAATCAAATACGAAAACTTAAACCCCCAATACGATACCAACTAAAAAAATAGCGAAACCCTAAATCAAAACAAAATTACTTACCCTAGCCCAAATCGTTTTTTTTATAGACATTAGATCGGAGTGTGGTGGCGATGGTTTGGATTGAAGTGTGTTACGGAAGATTTATCAGTTAGTGGATAAGAAGTGTGTTATCAGTTAGTGGATAAGAAGTGTGTTAAGGAAGATTTGTATTTGTAGATGTATAAATGTATTAAAGTTATAAAATTATGTATACACTTTTATAAGTTTTTTATACATTAAATATATGTATACTTTATACCTCATGAGTTGCCCAATAGTACATAAGTGTGGGACCAAGTTGCCCAAAATATGTGTACTTATAAATAATTAAAAAAGACCATATTTTTGTACTAAATGACAAAAATTGTCAGTTGCCCAATCAAGTTGGTCAAAGTTGCCCAAGTATAAATCTATTACACTTGTACTATGTAAGTACACGGTGGCCCCACAAAAAGGGACACATGTCACCGATATGGGGGAGTTGCCCACATATTGAATTGGAAGAGTTGCCCATGGGGCATTAAGAGAAGTGAAAAAATTTTGGCAGATTTGGGGTAAAATTCTTGGTCAACCGAGGCATTTAGGGAATTAGCCCGATATAAAATTATGAAGAAGGTAAAGTGTCAGTCATGAGTAAGCTAGCTTGTTTCGTGTATACTGTAATAAAAGTGTTACATTATTTGTTTGCACTATTTTCTTCACGCTTCTAAGGCCAATGGTAATGGCAACAATAAATATTGTGGTTACACCTAATCACATCAGTGCCATATATGCTATTTCTCTCCAAAACTACACACAGCCATAATTTACTAATAAGGCGACCACAACCACAACCACAACCATACCCCACAAAAACTAATAAAAAAAATACACACACAAAAGACAATGACACTTTCGGTTGCCAGGCCAACCATATCTTTAAAGAGGTTAGGGGTGATCGGTCACCAATTCGGTTGAGCTAATGGGGAGAACTCGGTCATATACTTGGTTGGTTGAGGGGCAACATTACCGTTAGGCTAATGCTAATGGTAACCATAAGTTTTGTGGTCATCCACTGCCACCTCAGCTTTCTCTCTCCAAAACTATACCCAATCACAATTTCCTAATAAGGTGACCGCAACCACAACAAAAAACATACCCCACAAAAATAAATAAACAAAAAACTTCACATATAAACAAAATGAAGGTTGTGATTGGGTAGACAACCATAAATTTGAAAAGGTTGGGAGACAACTTGGTAAAGTGGTTAAAAACAAAATAATACAAGTAAACAAGTTAAGTGTATAGAGCTCAATGAAATAGCAATTTAAGTATTTAACCTAATTTAAACATACAATGTTGACCTTTAGTTTCATTATTGATCAAGAGAGCAAGATGATAATGTAAGAATATTTGTACGTAAAGTGAAATAAATATAGATGATAGTAGTAGATGGTGAAGGTTTTGAAGTCAAGACCATGGCATTTACTGAGACCAACTAACCTAGCTGGGCTATCCCTTTATACATAGACTAGTGAAGTTTTTTAGGCCGTGTTAAACACGGCCCAAAAATATAAAGATTAAAGTAAATCATAACACTCAAACAACTACAATAATAACCAATGACTATCTTAGATAAACATCCAATATCTGATGATCACAAATTTCATCGCAAATATTGACAACTTGAAATCAATAATCTTGCACTTCTAAATATAAATAGATTCAACATGCTAGATCTTATTTACCGACATGTTGATAACCAGCTAAATGATATGGTATGTAATCTTATTAAATCAACTGTATATATCGAACATAACTAACTTATTAAAAAATGAACATTTTCAATGGGCAAAGTTATTTTTAAAAAAAGTTAGATGATTGGTTTGATATAATGTGAATTGTTGAAGTTTGGAAAAGAACGAGGGAAGGTATAGGAGCAAAGGGTAACATATTTAGGTATGAGAACACCCAACATCAAAAAGCAAACATGAAGTCAAGCAATGAATAGTCTCTATCTGTTCAATGCTTATGTGTAAATTTTTGGGGAAAGAGGTGGTTTTTATATAATAGTAAGATATAAATTTATGAAGATGGTAAAGTGTCAGTCATAAGTAAGCTAGTTTCATGTATAATGCAATAAACGTGTTACAGTATTTGTTTGCACTATTTTCTTCACGCTTCCAAGAAATCGTAAACATTTTAGTTACATAGTTCGCACTCACATGTCATATATATGTACAAAATAATTACGTGTATAAGCACTCACATGTCCCGTGGATTTCAGTGGCCCCGTGCAATTAGCCCAAAAACGCTCCTAATCAAACACACACACAATATACATATGTATGAGTAGTGCATCAACTAATTAAACTCGAGCCTCATATGTGTGTACGCATAATAAAAATGCATGAAATTTTGTGATCTCTCGTCAAGCGGTGGCTCTGTGCAATCGCACTGTCTGCACTCCCCCAAGACGGCCCTGAAGGTATCGATAGGTACATCATCCGGAACCATGACCATCTTGGAGATCAATGTCTTCACCATGACTCATCCCAACTTTCATATTGTTGTTATGCTCGAAGCATCAATTTGTTATACGTCCTTTAACTTTGTGGTGGATGTATCAAGATGTATACTTTATTTGGCTAACATAACTTATGATCAAGTCTTTTGTCTTATATAAATCTTACCAAAGTATACAACTCATCTCGCATATAAAAAATTTGCATAACATGGATCAATCACTACTTTTAAACCAAAATTCAAATTAGAACATAAACTAACCTTTGTTCCAACTGTGTATAGTGTTTGAAGCCAAGTGTATGAATAAACTTATAAAGTTAAAAATTACATCCCATTATCTTAATTACCTCATATAAAGTAGAACTTGTGTACCTAGTACCAACCATTTTCAAAAATTGTGCTTCTCTTGGGTATACAAAATGTGTATATTTTGTTTTGGTGGTTTCATCATCTTTGCAGACCACCGTAAA
Organism: Chrysanthemum makinoi; assembly: GCA_910596185.1. Classification (NCBI taxonomy): domain Eukaryota; kingdom Viridiplantae; phylum Streptophyta; class Magnoliopsida; order Asterales; family Asteraceae; genus Chrysanthemum; species Chrysanthemum makinoi. Next base: position 10,636,023 of record OU343222.1, read on the forward strand.
AACTACGATGCACTAATGTCAATATAGTTCGTAGCATAGCTAATAAATATATGGTTCAATTCATGTACCTTTACTCTTTGGTCACTCAAACACTACAATTAATTTTTGTATTGATGTTACATTTCACATAAAGAGAATCTATATAATAGTACAATACCCTAGGTGAAAGCGGAGTGGTAAAAAATAGTAAAAGAGGTGAACCTACTTTGTTAACCTTGTAATTATTAGGGTAAGTGTCATCTAATAGTAATCAAGTTTTATCATTGTTTCACTAAAGTCGCTAATAGTTTATTTTAACTATAAAAACCACTCAACTTTTAAAACTGTTTTACTAAATTCATTCAAAGTTTTTTTCAACTGCAAAAACCAATCAATTTTTAATATTGTTCAACTTTAGTGACTTTTATAGGGAAATTGGTGAAAAATTATATTTTAAAGTTGTTTTAAATGTGTTTAGATATGCATTAATCACTTGTACCTTGAATAATAACCATGAATTTAACTTCTTTGAATTAATTAAACTTGAATGACTTATGTAATAAAAATAAAGTTGAAGTGACTTTAAAGGGACAATAAGTAAACTTGAGTGGTTTTTGTAACTAAAATAAAGTTTTAATGACTTTAGTGAAACAATATTAAAACTTGTTTAATATTTCATGAATATTATTATTATATTACATGTAACGACACGAAACAAGTATGTTCAAAGTAATTTGTCATTCTGAAATCTTAACTTGTACAATTATTATTTAAGACTAAAATTGTTGAAATGAAAATTGTGTTAGTTGCAATATGGATACATGATTCACATGATTTAGGCTATGTTTGGCATCGGGCTTATACAAATTTATAAGGGTTTAAGTTTTTAAAATAAGATAGCTTATATTGTATGCTACCTAATAAAATAAGCTTTGTTATAAGCCATAAATATCCATAAGCCCAAACCAATCAAAACAGGCTTGTAGTTAGTGACACATGCTTATGGAAGATGTTATAAGCTATAAATATCCATAAGCACAAGCCAATCAAAACAAACTTATAGAGACTTATAATTAGTCAAATTACTTAAATATCTTTCAAAATATTGTATTATACACAAAAGCTGAAAAAAAATTATCTAAATTTAATTTGATGCACTTTTATACAATTTTTCATTAATAAGCTTCAGCCTCAACTAATTTGGTAAACAACTTTATAAAAATTTAAGCTTGAGCTTCCATCTTATGATATAAGCTTCAGCCTCATAACATCCTCCCAGCCCCATTTCTAGCTACAACCCATTTTATAATTTTTTTTAAATGTACCGATTTGATACGTGAAATAAAAATTGTTTGACTTAATGTAGCAAACTTTCACCTTTTGTTTCAATAGCATTTATTATCGGGGTTTAGTTATAAAATAGCACCAAACTTATCCAAATGTACCGATTTGATATATAAATTAAAAAATGTTTGATTTAATAATGTAACAGACTTTCACCTTTTGTTCCAATATGCACACTTTTACATGTTACTGGCTAAAAATGCAAATTCTAGCTTTTATTATTGGGGTTTGGTCAGAACATAGTTTTTTTTTTTTCAAATGTACCGATTTGATACACGAACTAAAAAGTTGTTAGGTTTCTTTATTTTTATATATTTTTTTAATTTTTTATTTTATTTCTTGATATTTCTTATTGAATAGTTGATGTTATATGTTTCCAAAAATGGAGTAAAAGTGTAAACTTTTAAATTAAAGTGGTTAAAAACAAAATAATACAAGTAAAGAAGTCAAGTGTATAGAGCTCAAAGGAATAGCAATTTATGTTACATGACTTGAATACCAATTTTGAGAATATTCTTTTGGTTACTTCCTTGGTAAACGTAGTGCTTTTCCGGTTGTTGATTATTACGTTCGCAATGCATGGGCCAAGTATGATATTCAAAAGGTTATGATGAATGCGAAGGGGTTCTTTTTCTTTAAGTTTTTCACTCGTAAAGGTGTTGATGATGTGCTTGAAAATGGACCGTGGATGATTAGGAATGTGCCAATTATTCTTAAAACGTGGACTTTGAATACTAATCTACTTAAAGAGGATTTGACTAATATTCCAGTATGGGTTAAATTCCATGATGTGCCCCTAGCTATGTTTTCCGATGATGGTCTTAGTCTCCTAGCTACATTGATTGGTACGCCAAAAATGTTGGATTCTTATACTAGTTAAATGTGCTTGGAATCATGGGGTCGAAGTAATTTCGCTAGTTGCTTGATTGAAGTTAAGGCAGATCAGGTTCTTAGGAAGAGCATCACTGTTGAGATACCATTACTTGATGGGACAGGATCTACTATTGAAAAGATTTGGGTGGAATACGAATGGAAACCGCTTCGTTGTGTTACATGTAAATTGTTTGGCCATACGCTGATTGATTGTCCTAAATCTGTTCCACTTCCTACTCAGCCTAAACATACTGTTAATGATGGGTATCAAACTGTCACTAACAAAAATAAGGGTAGGAATGGTGGTCCAAGTGTTCCAGGTAAGGGAGGTTTTACTAAAGTGGGTCCTAAATTTAGGTATCAACCTAAAGCGCGTCCTCCTTAACCCAAGAAGGTGGATAGTGCGAAGAAGACAGCCACTGATGTGGCTAGTACGAGTGGGACGAAAATTGCTACATCTAATCCTTTTGTTGCACTTAATACGATTGATTCTGATGAATGTGGCAATCCTACGGATGTGAAGGTTTCTGGTAATACAATGGGTGCAAAGGGGGTTGGGTCTCTTGAGACATGTAATGTATCACAAGATCCGCTTGTGAGTGATTCAATGGTAGCTAACACGGTTGGTCCTACCCCTATTGTTGAAAAAATTAGGGAATTTGAAAAGCTTCTTATTGATGAGAAAGCGACTCTTGTTGATGATAATGGTCATCCTGTTAAAAAGGTTGATTATCAAGGTTATAATAAGGATTTCCCGGCTACTTCTTTTACTAAGAGGGTTAACCCATTCACTAAGGTGGGAGAGATTGTGGATTCTGATAGTGATGATGAGGAGGTTGTGAACACCTTTGATAAGACAAGTAATCTATTTGGTGGTGATCATGATCGCGAAGATGACTATGATTATGATAACTATGCGGATCAGGTTTACGATCTTCTAGGAAACTTGGATGCCTATTATGACACGTATGGTATCAAGCTCAAAGGCCTTGGTAGGAAGTAATTTTATCTCCATAGGAGTCTAATGTTATATTTTGAGTAGTGGTGTATTTTCTTATATAGAGAACAATAAGTATCTTGTTATGTAAGCTTTTTGCCTATGTAACGGGCTGAGATATGAGATTCACCCATATCCTTTGTACTTAAACGTTTTTTGGAGTAATATATTTACCGGGTCTTTGACCTTTTACCAAAAAAAAAAAACATAAAAAGTTTGCCTTTAGTTTCATTATTGATCAAGAGAACACGATGATACTTCTCGAGACATGATAATGTAAGAATATTTGTACGTAAAGTGAAATAAAGATAAGGGCATGATATTCGGACCCCCTTATAGGGGGGTTTCCAATCATTGGATGCATTGAAGGGTTATACGGTATGCATTAGAGTGTTGTACTGTCTGCATCGCGAGTTGTATGATTGAACATAAGAGGGTTTTAATAACACATCCCTAAAGATAAATGAGAGTAGAAGATGGTGAAGGTTTTGGAGTCAAGACCATGACATTTACTTGTTAACATATTCGGTCCAAGCCCGACTTGTGGGTTTGTGGTCCATTAGGGTTTCATTATGTATTCACCTATATATATCGTATCAATAAAATGTATCTCCGATAGGGAATCATGTGATCAATATACCAGTTAACATGATATCAGAGGGTTCGATCCGCTAAAACCCTAAAACCACTAAACACTCGTCTCCTACCCTAAATTGCCGACACCTTCATCCTACTGCCGAACCTTTAACACCCTACTGCCAAACAATTTCTTTTGCCTACATGCTTGCCTATGTGCTTTAATTATTGCTTGAGTAATTACTTTTCTCATTTAGTTACCTATGCCATTTAATTAATGATTGCCGCTATTTAATCTTTTAGCACCGCAAACTTATTGTCACTGATTTTCGCTGCCATTAACATTGGTTGCTGCCACTCTTTATTTTTGTTTAAAAAAAAAAAAAAAAATCAACTAAAGCTCGACTAATCTTTACCTAAGTCGACTAAAGCTCAACCAATGGTATTACTTTTTCGATCGGCGCATGAGGTTACTTCTTCAAGAATCACTGTGAAACTTTTTTGATGTCTTAATGCACATCATTGGTTAAGCTACAGGTTCTTCTACTAGTACCGCATACTTTGTTTGCTTAGTTTCGAAACAGTCCGAAACTTTTTGATGTCCTAAAGCACATCAATGGTGAAGAATTGTTCTCGTTTGAAGATCACAAAGACTCATATATCTTCTTGCTTGCTATTAGGTTAGCAAATTAGTTACACTTTCATGTTTTTTGTTTTCTACTCCAGTCCGAGCTTTCGCGATTTCGCCGCTCGGACTGCGGGGGAGTGTTAGATGAGATATTCGGTCCAAGCCCGACTTGTGAGTTTGTGGTCCATTAGGGTTTCATTATGTATTCACCTATATATATCGTATCAATAAAATGTATCTCCGACAGGGAATCATGTGATCAATATACCAGTTAACATTACTGAGACCAACTAACCTACTTTGGATATCCCTTTATACATTTATGAAGATGGCAAAGTGTCAGTCCTTAGTAAGCTAGCTAGTTTCATGTATAATGCAATAAAAGTGTTACAATATTTGTTTGCACTATTTTCTTCACGCTTCTAAGAGAGCTAGGTGTCATTTGGTGTCAAAGCTAGAGTTGGTGTCATAAGAAAAGTGATGCTATCTTATTACTTTTTCTTTATGACATTAGTTTTGCCCATGACATCAAAACACCCCTGCCTCACGATATATGCCAAGTGCCATTTTTTTTTCCATTTACTGACACGATATTTGAGTAAAAACGTGTTTTGTTGCATATGCATGTGTAACTCCAAATAGTTTGATTGTGGTCAATGTAATTTTTGTGGGTTGACTAAACAGTCAGTTATATACTCGTATCTATACTAACATAGTACTATGCAAGTCTTTACAAAAAAAAAGCATACAATATAAAGACTAAACTTGTAAAGACCAAACTATTAAGGACTAAACTAAAAAGCATACAATATAAAGACTAAACTTGTAAAGACCAAACTATTAAGGACTAAACTGAAAAAATAAAAATAAAAAAGATAGAGTAAATTATTTAAATGGTCATTATGGTTTGTCGATTTTTTCACATTTAGTTATTGATTTTTTTTTGACAAGTTCACTAATTAAGGTTTCAAATTGTTACACATCTAGTTATACTTTAGTGACCATTTATGTAATTTTAGCAAAACCACTGTGACCATTTATGTAACGCCAGTGACTGAATCTATAATGATTTGAAACCTTAATGACTGAACTTGTCAAAAAGAATTGAGTGACTAAATATGAAAAAATCGACAAACCATAATGACCATTTATGTTCCGCACTTTTCGTTTCACAGTTTTATAATATAAACAAATTTATAAAAAAAAAATTAAAAATAAAAACAAAACAAAAAAACTAGGGGAAGTATCACATGTATTTTTAGGGGTCTTTATAACCTATCCTATTTTGTTTTGGTGGTTGAGTAATTAACATCATCTTTGCAGACCATTGTACAAAAAATAATGCACTAGGGGGAGTTTATACGGACCCTCTCATAGGAGGGTTTTGTGATACCTTGTACATTGCGGGTTAATACGATATACATCGCGATTTGTACATTTTGACCAAAACCTTCTATTGTTATCATAAGGGGGCCTTAATAACATAACCCAATGCACTAATGCCAGTATAGTTCGTAGCATAGCTAAAATGTAGTTCAATTCACGTACCTTTGATCTTTGGTCACTGTAATACTACAAATTAATTTTTGCATTGATGTAATAATTCACATAAACAGAATCTATACAATAGTGCAATACATTAGGTGAAAGCAGAGTACGTGGTAGAAAAACGAAAGGAGGTAAACTTACTGTATTAACCTCGTTGTAGTTATTATTTTAAGGAGTACCATTTTCCCAATGAATGCTATATTACATGCAACAAGGGGTGGCAATTTCTGATTCGACACGAAACCCGACTTGAGATCAACACGGAAATTAACATGTTCGGATTGAGTCAAAATAAGTTCCGGGTCGTGCTCGGGTCGACCCTTCTAACCCGTTTATTAAATAGGCCAGGTTCGGATTGATTAGATGTTAAACGGGTCGACCCACTAACCCGTTTAAGATTTTTCTCAAAAATAAAAAAATTATACATACTTTATATTAAATGGGTCGATCCACGTACTCGTTTAACCTTTTTAATCCATGCAATGTGCCAACTTGTTTAGATAAACGGGTTAAATGGCTTAACCCGAAACCCGTTTAATCTACTTGCGTAAACTATTTAACCCGCAAACCCATGTATATATACGAGTTAAATAGGTTGTGTTCGGGCGGGTTATGTGTAAACATGTTAAAGTTGACATCGCTGATCCGATTATTTAAACGGGTTAGGTTCGAATTGAGGTCTTTTAACCCGCCAACCTGCTAACCCGAACCCGTCAACCCGAATTGACACCCCTACATGTAACCACACGAAACAAGTATGTTCAAATTAATTTGTCATTCTGCAATCTTAACTTGTATAGTCATTAGGGCTAACCTAAAATGTTGAAATGCATATTGTGTTAGTTGCAATTAGGGGTGTTAATCAGGTTTGATTCGGTCCCGGCCTCATTTGAATTAGAGTTAGTCGGCCTCGGTTTAATTCGAGGTTGGGTTTATTTGGGTCCAGGTCAACCTGGATATAGGTACAATTTAATAGAATCTCTTAGAGCAACAGCAACGGTAAGTTTACAAAAGACTTTTCATTATTTGATCAAGTCATTAGGATGACTTTACCCATTGTGATAAAAGCTTTACCAATGAATTTTTAGAGAATAGCTTGACATATACCAAGCGTTTGATACAAAATGCAACAAGTGATTATCATTTAATGATGCTTGGCCAATGACTTTTAAAAGACTTTTGTGAATTGAAGAGTGTTTATAGAAATGACTTTTTAAAAGATACAATTTATGGAAAAATTAATGGAAAAAAAGAATCAAGTCTTGTATGACTTGGTGCATTGCTCATGCTCTTAGTTGTACTCGTTTAAATAGATAATTAAAAACAAATTATATTAAAAAAAACAAAAAAAGTCAATTGGATAGACACTTTCTCAAGCCAATACCCGACTATATTTAGTATTCGCCATACTCGGGGTTGACCCGAATACCTAAATAATATTATTGACCCAAGTAACCCATCATGAATAGACTTAACCGAATTTTTTGATACCCCTAGCTGCAATATGGATAAAGGATTTACTCATTTACTCTAGGATCCCATTTGCAAGAAATAAAGAGTAGAAGGTTGCAGTTTATAAAGAAAGAAGCAGTGCAAGGACCATTCTTAGACACGTTTAAAATGGAAGCTTCGAGGAAAGTGTTGCAAGATTTAACATATAAAAGAGGTCATCAATATCACAACGGATAACAAGCTGTCATATTGATAGCAAAGAGTGTATTAAATACCCTCTGCTTTATATTGAATGACCTTTCATTTACATCCGCATCAAATACAAGACATCTCTCATTTTACATCACATTTTCTATGTTTATGCAGTGTCAAAATGCATGTTTATATATAAAGTATGCTCTAGTTTCTCATTCATTGGGAAATTTAGCTTTTGAGAAGGTAATCTTGTCAATGGGAGTGGAGTGTAAGAATAAGAACATGTGGGCATCCACACACCATGTTATTGTAGAATTGTTGGTTTTTTATGGTACCCAGATAATCATCTCACCATCGACCATGGTTCCTCTGTTTAAAAATGATCATTTGGATTCTAATTGCTTGCAACAAGCTTCAGAGTTGATATTGGAGAAAGATGACCTATTAATGAAGGGGGAAGAACGTGAGTTGGAATTCCACATACTCGATTTAACTGAGGCAAGACAAACATCTCAATGAACTTTTACTAGTACTTTGAACATACAACATCCTATTTGATGTTATAAAGCG
>OU343222.1:10644284-10673140 GCA_910596185.1 Chrysanthemum makinoi
TTACTAGTACAAAAGATAAATCAAAATGATGTCAGTCTAGATGGATTCCCAGTTCTTCAAGCTTAACTTTCTTGGTGATGAGTGTTTCCCTGTCAGGATGGTCTCTTATTTTTGCGTTTAAGTCAGTGCAGAACCTGATATTCTCAGTATTTGAGAGGCCACTAGAATATAGCTGATCATTGTAGCCACTCCTGCCTGATCGATATCACTCCACCTTTGGAATGCTGGGTTTCCATAGACATCAATGAAAAATAGCCCTCTTTCAGGCTTCTCAATCACTAGACAGTTTACAAATTTCACACCTTCAGGCAGCTCCCTGTTGCATTCTAATCCAGGCACTTTGATTTCAGGTTGGAACTCAACTCTCTTCCTTTTGCCAGTGGATGCTTGTGGTTGAGATCCTTGAGGTGCAGTTAAGGCAGGTTGAATTCCCAGTTGGGCTGGTGCATCTCTCAGCCTTTCATATCTTTTGCTGAGCATCTTCATCAGCTCCTTAACCACCTTATTTTGCTTATTCTCAATAATTGGTCCAAGCTCATCGAGTTCAGTGATCCCAAAGTCTATGAAGGTTAAGAGATCATGAATCTCAAAATGTCTCTTATCATCCCCCCTATAGACATTCATTGCCAGTGGTTTGGAGTTGGGGATGATTTTGACATCAGTGATTTTCTCAGGCTTCCTTCGGCTTGTCATTGTCCAATTGTAATGATCAATTCGTTCTTGCCTGACAGCTTCAGCTTTCTTTTTCTTAGCTTCGAACTGCTTTCTCATTGCAGCCATCTGAGCAGCCTGAGCATCCTTGAACTTTTGTCCTGCCTGACCCTTTTGGAGCTTGCTTGGATCTAATCCCATGTTCTCAGCTTCTTCGGCGACAACCTTTGCCAGTGCTTCTCTGTTCTTTTTCTCTTCCTCAGCTAGTTTCAATCTTCTTTCTTCTTTAGCAAGATGTTTACTCAGCTGTTGTGGTGTGAGCAGATATTCAGTACGTAGATTTTATATGGAATCTTCTCAGGCCTCAGTGGTTGTCATAATGCCTTTGCCTTTGTCCTGCCCGAGGAAGATGATGCCACCAGGGGTGGTGTTGTTGTTGTGACTGTCAGTGTTGTTGTTGTTGTGATTTGTGGTGGTAGTGATGAGATGGGTATTGCTGAGACTAGTGTAGATGATGTTGGAGCTACTGAGATTGTTGGTGTTGGCTCCCCCTCAGTGTGAAGAGGAGTTTCTTCAGCAATATTCTCCCCCTCAACTGTTGCCGTAGCTTCAGTGAGGGCAAGAGTTGGTGTAGGTGCTGAGGGAAGGAGCCGCTTGACCCTTGAAGGCTTGATAAATTTCAGTGATCATTGCCTTCATGTCCGATGTATCGGATTGAATGCTAGTGACCTTTGCTTCCAAGTTAGCATGAGTTAATTCCAAGCGTCATCCCAGGCCCAAGATTCCAAGCCATGGAGGATGATGCCTTAGCCGATTAGCCACCGAGCATCAAGAGAACCCAATGTAGATTGGAGGGACTGAACAGCACTCTGTAGACCCTGAACATTGGCGGACTGAAGCATATTAATCAGGTCAGTGAGACGGGAGGAATTCTTCATGTAAACTTCAGTGGCTTCCAGCACTTTAGAATTGAGTGATGGGTCCTCCTTAACAGTCTCCTTGATATCATCAATTGAAGAACCACACTTCTAAAGATACTCGCGAATTTTAGCCAGGTTTGTATTCTGTTCGTCTATTTGCTGATACATAAGATCCCTGTGTTCGTGAACATTTTCATTGAATGTGAGCATATCGGACTTAAGATCAATAACGGCGGCAGCTTCAAGTGTGTTGATCCCATAATTTAGCAGTAACCCCAGAATACACCTTCCTTGAAGCTCTAGTGATCCACTTAACCGCTGTCTTCAGTTAGTGGAAGAGTGTTATCAAACCGGTTAAATTCATCATGTCGGATGAGGAGGTGAGTCATTATCTTCAGGCACAAATGGTGACTCATATGATCCCGTGGATCGGTGAGGTTCTTGTTCAAATTGAACCTTAGCATCCACTTCTTCTCTGCTCCGATAAAATTAGATCATCGCTTTCAGCAGGTTCATCATCTCGAGAAGATTATTCTGCGGTAACATCGCAAACATCAGCAGGGGTGGTGATGGGTTCCATATCAGCGGGTGGTATTAATCCCTCCGAGTCTTTGTCCCCGTTGACCCCTCAGAACTGGTAAGAGTTTCCCATTCTTCTCTGGAGCCAGGATTGGCTGTGGGTTCCATATCAGGCGGGTTGTTCTGTCCCTCCGAGTCTTTGTCCCCAGTGACCCCTGAGACACTGGTGGGCGTTTCCATGCCTTTAGCAGAGTCGGTGACAGTTATATCCCTATCGGCGGGTTGTTTGGTTCCTCTCTGAGTCTTTGGGATCGATCAGGTGTGCCCTCGGACAAAGGCGTGATTTGCTAATGTCATCCTTGGGCGTTGTGGAAGGCGCTCCCCTACCAGCGGGTTGTATATTTCCCTCTGGATCTTGGGGAGTAGTGGTTGTGACCAAGGGCACTGACTGTGATGTATCGGTGTCCTTCGTTGTCACGGGGTGGATGTTGCCCGGTCTCCACTGTGTCTTTTTAGTCTCGGGCCTTTTGTGCCTTTTAGGCTGTGTTCCTGAAGCCTCAGGGCCCTAGGACTTGGGTTTAGTCTTAGTCCCAATCCGAGACTTCCCCTTTCTCTTTTTAGGAGCAGGGTTTGGAGACACTGATCCCTCCTGGTTGTTTACAGCAACCATGTGGGCCGTCAATTCAATAGGAGTGACAAGGGATGGGTCTTTATGAAAATTTGATTGGCTCAGGATGCCTGGTAAAGCACCAAAATTTTCTTCCTGAGGATAATTTGAACCCAGTAACACTTGCAAAGCGCAAAAGACAAACCTAGGATACGAAACGTATTTTGTCCTAGTTTTGCTCTGTAGCTTGGTTACGAGATCACTGTAAATGATCTCCCCTATGTCGACAGTGACCCCATTCATCAAGCAATATGCCATCATCAACTGAATAGAGTTAACTTGTTCAGTGGATGAGTGGTTCCCGCCGAGGACTTGAATTACAAAAGTGAATAGGATCTTCCAAGCCACGGGAAATGAGCTTTTGGTAACTGGGGTCTAGTCCAAAAACGTTGGATCTAAAACGATTTGCTTTAACCCATCCTTCACTGTGGAGGGTTCAGTATGGGCGACATAAACTCCTTTGTTATAATCCAACCCTGTTGAAGTGCAAAACGTTTTATAATCCAGGGTGAATTGTTGTTGCCCCCCCGTGAAGACTGAATCTGATGAGATATTCCCTGAGAGTCGAGGTTGTTCTCATCAATAGAGGGTGTCGGGTCAAAGGCCTTGGCTGTTGCCCAAAACTCCCTGAGGAGATATTGGTAAACAATGGAGGGACACTGAACAAAAGCCGTTTTCAGTGGGCAATTAAACAAAAATTTCATAATGTCTTTGTAGGCTGGGACGTTTTAGGGTATTCAAAATTTCCTATGACATTATTAGTTTTAAATTCAACATTTGTAAGATCCCCTACCCACTAAGAAGAAAACGGAGATTGTGTTCTAGCCATTTCCATTAAATATTTTTAAGGTTTTTGAAAATACTTTCTTTTGACTAGAACAATCAAGGTTTTTAGATCTCTCAAGTTTTGTGATGAAAAACTTTTGTAAATGATTGCAAGAAGGGTTTTCCAAAAGAGGTTTGAAGAGTTTTTTTGAGCACACACAAATATTTCTGGCTTTTAGAAATGATTTTGGCAGAGTTTTGTTGCAGAAAATAATTTGTGTGTGTTAATTTTTTTTTGGAAGAGGGTATTTATAGAGTGGTGAGAAGGGTGGTTTGTGCACAAATGGGAATATTAAGAGTTGGTTTTGAAAACGTTTGAATTTCCACATTTAATGCTACCACTCCATTACCCGCAGTAAAATCCGTTTTTCAAGGGAACATTGCAGTGCACGTAAAAGTGCACTTTTACAGAGATAAAATATCAATTTGATATTTTTGTGAGAGGAGGCATTAAATGCCAAGTGGGATGACAGTAAGACAAAGAGACATATATTCCTATATTAAATTTGCATATTTACCAACCTAGGACATTTAAGTAACCGATACTTGGATCATTTAGTTACTCATTCAATGCTCTTTGTCAAATGTCAGGGACCCTGAATGAGTCTTACTCATTAGGTGATAGGTTATTTTGGGTGTAGCAGGGAGGATGAACCATTTCAGAGAACTTCTGAGATTGGTTTTCATTACACTGACTTTCAATGTCTAGCATTCCCAATTCAGCTTTCAGTCTCCAGAAGGTAGGTTCATCCAAGGGTTTGGTGAAGATATCAGCCAGTTGATATTCGGTAGGGATGAAATGAAGTTCTATGTCTCCTTTCATTATGTGATCCCCGATGAAGTGATATCTGATATCAATGTGTTTGGTTCTTTGGTGGAGGACAGGGTTGTTGGAGATTGCAATAGCACCGGTGTTATCACAGAAGATGGGCACCATTTTGTAATGGATGTTATAGTCACCGAGTTGACTTTTCATCCATAATACATTGGCACAACATCCTGCTGCAGCTACATATTCAGCTTCAGCTGAGGACATAGCCACTGATTGTTGCTTTTAGCACTCCAACAAACCAGTTTTCCTCCAAGAAATTGACAGGACCCTGAGGTACTTTTTTTGTCCATGTTGCAGCCAGCATAATCAGAATCGGAGTAACCTTTGAGATCAAACCCTGAGCATTTTGGATAATAGAGTCCAAGATTTGGGGTTCCCTTCAAGTACCCGAGTATTCTTTTGGCTGCAGTGAGATGAGATTCTTTTGGATTGGACTGATATCTTGCTATTAGACAGACTGAGAATTGGATATCTGGTCTAGAAGCGTTAGATACATCGTGAGCCTACAATCCCTCTGAAATGAGTTTGATTTACTGATTTGACAGTGAGATCAGGTCCAAGGTTGTTAGGTGGGACCATTGGAGTCTTCATTGAGGCACAGTCAGATATCTCATATTTCTTCAAGAGATTTCTGGTGTATTTCTCTTGACTTATGGATATTCCTTTATCGTTGCCTGATTTGTAGTCCAAAAAAGTATGTGAGTTCCCCTATCATGCTCATTTCAAACTTCTTTGTCATCAGTTTTTCAAACTGTTTGCAAAGTTTGTAGCTTGTTGAGCCAAAGATGATGTCATCAACATATACTTGGACTAGTATCACATCCTGTATTGGCTTGGGTCCACAAAAGGAACAAACTTGTTTAATTTCATGTGCAGGGCAATCTACAAGATGAGCTAAAAGACAAAGGAGTTTTTGATAGTGGTTGCTCTGGGCACATGACTTGGGATGGGAGCAACCTGGAAGATTTTGAATCTTTTGATAGAGGATATGTGGCATTTGGAAATGATCCAAAGGGAGGAAAGATACTTGGAAGAGGCACAATCAGAACAGGGAATTTAGACTTTGAAAAAGTCTATTTGGTACTGAGGACTTAAGTACAATATATTCAGTGTTTCTCAAATGTGTGATAAGAAAAACTGGGTACTTTTTGGTGAAACCGAGTGTGTGGTATTGTCACCTGAGTTTAAGATGCCTGATGAGAATTTTATACAACTTAGGGTACCTAGGAAGGAAAATATATATTGTTTTGATTTTAAAGATGTCCTTCCAAATAGGTCCTTAACATGTTTGTTTGCTAAAGCATCTGTGGATGAGTCTAAGTTATGGCATAGAAGATTAGGTCACCTCAATTACAAAACAATCAATAAACTGGTAAAAGGCAACTTAGTGAGAGGGTTACCTTCTAAGGTTTTTGAGTGTAAGGAACTGTGTGGCCTGTCAAAAAGGAAAACAACATAGAGCTTCTTGTAAGACCAAAACTGTCAACACCATTACACAACCACTGTTTATGCTTCATATGGACTTATTTTTACCTACCTTTGTTAAAAGTTTGAACCATAAGCAGTATTGCCTATTTATCACTGATGATTATAGTAGATTTTCATGGGTATACTTTTTGGCAGCTAAGAGTGAGACTAGTGAGATCCTCAAGAGTTTCATTACTAAGATAGAAAATCTAGTAAACCAAAAGGTCAAGATAATCAGATGTGATAATGGAACTGAGTTTAAGAATGCTGTGATGAATCAGTTTTGTGTAGTTAAAGGTATAGAAAGACATTTTAGTGTTGCTAGAACACCACAACAAAATGGTGTAGCTGAAAGGAAAAACAAAACACTAATTGAGGCTGCTAGGACTATGTTGTCAGAGTCTAAGTTACCAACTACCTTTTGGGCTGAAGCTGTAGGCACTACATGTTATGTGCAGAATAGAAGTAAGGTAGTAAAGCCTCATAACAAGACCCCCTATGAGCTGTTACATGATAGGAAGCCAATGATTGCATTCCTAAAACCTTTTGGGTGTCCTGTTACTATCTTGAATACCATAAACTACCTAGGCAAGTTTCAAGAAAAAGCTGACGATGGATACTTTTTAGGCTATTCTACTAATAGTAAAGCCTTTAGAGTATATAATAGGAGGACTAGAATTGTTGAAGAGAACTCACATGTTCAATTCAGTGAAAAGACTCCTAGTGTTGAGACCAAAGGACCGACTTTTGTTTAACATTGATATGCTAACCAAATCTATGAATTATGAGCCTATCATTGCAGGAACTTCCACTAATGTTGATGCAGGTACTCAAAAGGATTCTGATGCAGAAGCAATTTCTAAGGAAGCTGATTCTCCTCAAGAGTTCTATTTGTTTGAAAAGTGGAAAGCTAGTTCTGTCTCACCCATCATTGAGAAGCAAGGTCCCACTGATGATGATGTCTTGAAAACTGGAGGCAATGTTGATCATCATCAAGATAAGGATGATTTGTTAAAGGATAACTCAGTGTTGGTAGAAGAAATTGAAAAGAAGAAAAGGCATTCTGAAACCACTGCTAAGCCAAACCAAAGCACGGACAGTTATAATGCAAACACTGATAAGCCAACTTCTACCACTACTAGTATCAGTGAAACCACAGTTGTAAGTACTGCTGATGGTACTTTCTTTGGGCCAACTGCAAAGCCATTATTTGGTGAAGAGGAGTATCCACATGATCCTGATATGCCTGCTTTGATTGAAATTGATACTCCTACTGATGATGAAGACATAGATCATTTCTTCAATGCTGATTTGTCTAACTTGGAAACTGTCATTCATGAGAGTCCAATCACTACTACAAGGATTCACAAGATTCATCCCAAGGAACAAATACTTGGAAACTTGAATACTCCAGTTCAAACAAGAAGCAGGGTTAAGAACACTGAACCCTTTCCTGAACATGGGTTCTTTGCAAGATCACTACACAAAAGAAACAGTCATACAGATCTGCAAAATTGCCTGTTTGCTTGTTTTCTGTCTCAAAAGGAGCCCAAGAGAGTTGAAGAAGCATTATCTGAAGAAGGATGGGTAGAATCAATGCAAGAGGAGCTTCTTCAGTTCAAACTTCAAGAGGTTTGGACAATGGTAGATCTTCCAAATGGTAAGAGGGCAATTGGGACAAAATGGGTGTTCAGAAACAAAAGAGATGAAAGAGGTATTGTTGTGAGGAACAAGTCAAGGTTGGTTGCTCAAGGATACACACAAACTGAAGGCTTGGATTATGATGAAGTGTTTGCTCCAGTTGCAAGAATTGAGGCTATTAGATTGTTTTTAGCTTATGCTTCATTCAAGAATTTTGTTGTGTATCAAATGGATGTTAAAAGTGCATTTTTGTATGGCACAATTGATGAGGAGGTTTATGTTTGTCAACCTCCTGGTTTTGAAGATCCCATCATCGACAAGGTTTACAGGGAGAGGAAGGCTATGTATGGTTTGCATCAAGCTCCTAGGGCATGGTATGAGTGCCTGTCTACTTATTTGATGGACAATGGGTTTAAAAGAGGGCTGATTGATAAAACTTTGTTCATTAGAAAGTACAAAGATGATATTTTATTGGTTAAGGTTTATGTAGATGACATCATATTTGGCTCAACCAATAAGGAGCTATGCAAAGATTTTGAGAAGCTTATGCATGATAAGTTTCAGATGAGTTCTATGGGAGAACTCACTTTCTTTTTGGGGCTACAGGTTCAACAAAGGACTGATGGTATCTTCATTAGTCAAGACAAGTATGTAGCAGATGTTTTGAAGAAGTTTGGATTTCAGGATGTGAAGAGTGCTAGTACACCAATGGAGACTCGAAACCACTTGCTACCTGATGATGGAAATCCCAAAGTTGATCAAAAGTTGTACAGGTCCATGATTGGATCTTTGATGTATCTCACTGCATCTAGGCCAGATATTATGTTCTCAGTATGTGTGTGTGCCAGATTTCAAGTCACACCTAATACCTCACACATGAATGCTGTTAAGAGGGTCTTTAGGTATCTTAAAGGTCATCCTAAGCTGGGCCTTTGGTACTCCAAGGATTCTCCTTTTGATTTGGTGGCCTACACAGATAGTGACTATGCTGGTGCTAGTTTGGATAGGAAGTCTACTACTGGAGGATGTCAGTTTTTGGGAAACAGACTTATTTCATGGCAGTGTAAAAAGCAAACTATTGTGGCAAATTCTACAACTGAAGCTGAATATGTAGCTGCTGCTAGTTGTTGTGGTCAAGTTCTTTGGATACAGAATCAATTGCTGGATTTTGGGTACAATATTATGCATACTAAGATTTACATTGATAATAACAGTATAATATGCATCATTAAAAATCCTGTTTTACATTATAGAACTAAACATATTGAGATAAGACATCATTTTATTAGAGATTGTAATGAGAAAAGGTTGATTCAAATGGTAAAAATCCATATTGATTTCAATGTTGCTAATCTTCTCACCAAAGCTTTTGATGTAGGGAGGTTTCAGTACCTTGTTGTTAGTATTGGAATGATTAATCTCTAAACTCTCAAATTGTTTTGTACCAGTTTGTATAAGTATTGGACTGCTATTATGTAATCTTAGTTTTGCTATTCTTGTTTCTAACCACTGATAGTTTGGTTCAAACCACTGCTTGTTGTTCTGTGTTTCCACTAACCATTTTGCAGATACAAGAAAGTTCATTATAGAAGCTAAAGAAGTACTGAAGTTAATTGTTCATTCATTCATCAAAACAGTTTACGCCTTACGACTTACAATGAAACTTCAAATGCAAATTAAAAGACTAGTTCTATACATGATTTCCTACTACTATCCCAGTATTTGATATGCATGAGAAGCTAAGGATCAAAATGGGAAGGATGGATTGATGAAAACGAAGATGATGAAGATGAATACAGTAGATGAAGCACAAAGGACATAGTCATATCAAACTTGCATCTGCTGGTTTCACCATCATTCCATTTTCCTCTTTCCCTTCCCCCTTACGATATGTGAAGAAGCACCACAACTTGGTGCAGGAAGACCAAGAACCACCTCTCTGTCCTTTGGGAGTGGTGGGTTTCTTGCTCGTGGTCTTGGTTAGGGTTGGGATGATGAAGGTTGGGGGTTTGAAGTTCTCTTCTTTGAGGAGTCTTCAGAGTCCTCAGATGCCTCACTTGGATCCACCACACTATCATCTTCAGATGATGGAAGAAATGGGGATTTTCTTGGTCTTGGTTCTTGTGGAGGAATGTAAAATTGCCAAGGGTTAGCATCTTCACTTGATGATGATGATGATGAGGATGAGGAGGATGTTAGATCAACAACCTCTGGTTTATTCCAACTGGGGTTCCACATGGTGATTGAAGTTGATTGTGGATTTTGGAGAAATTAGGGTTTTGATTTTAATTGGTGTGTGCGTTATATGAGATTTGGGTTCTTTATATAAGCAGAGTTATGGGTTATGGAAGTAAATGAGGGGCAGGTTAAATGTGGTTGAGGAGTTAATGAGATTCTTGGGTGTTGGACTAATATTAATCTTAGAAGTTGACCATATTGACTTACCTGTTCTAAACCACGGATAGGTCATTTGGAACCACTTCTAGCTCTTTCTAACCACTGACAACAATGACCTTCTTCTCTATGTTTGTTTTGTGTTTTTGTCTTGCAGGTATGAAGGATTTGTGTACATAGGAGCTGGTGTGTTAGCTGCTTGTGTTTAAAAAAAAAAAATTGTAATCCTTCATATTTTTGTGAGATCTCTCTTATTATGACACAGATTTACTTGCTATAACTCTTGGACGTTTGGTTGAAGTGCTACTATGTATCCACGGATGGTGTGTGTCTAAACGCGGATAGCTGTTCTGAAACCGCGGATAGCATTTTGATTACTGTTGGATACTACAGGGGCTGATTGGTAACTTTAGCAAAAGTATATTTATTTCCCCCAAATCACGGATGGATCATTTATTTGGTCTTCAAATCACTTCAATTGGCGCTCAACATTAACCCTAATCACTTATCTTTGCATAATTCACAAAACCCACATCATACCCATCATTAATTACTATGGCTGAAAAGTATTCCACTTCACATAACCTTGTTTCTATTCTCACCAAGAATGATCGATCTGAAGGGTTTCATCAAATGATTGATTTCCTTGTTCACAGTCCTATTCACTATGCCTTAACTGTCACCAACCATTTTTAAAGTCTACATACATCAGTTCTGGAGGAATGCTAAGCTTGAAAAGGTTGATTGAGTCGAAGTGTTTAGCACTGTTGTGGATGAGCATGCTATTCCTGTTACTGAGGAGATCATTAGGGATGTTTTAAAGTTTGATGATGCTGATGGTATTGATAATCTTTCAGATTTTGAGATTGTTGCTGGTTTGGAAAGGTTAGGTTATACCCACAGAGGTGATAAGGTACAATATTTTAAGAGTTTGTTTTCAAAACAATGGAAGTTTCTTATTCATACCTTATTGATGTGTATGAGTAATAAGACCACAGGGTTTAATGACTTTCCTTCCAAAATTGCTACTGCTATTATTTGTTTGTCTGATGGAAGAAAGTTCAATTGGTCTAGGATGATCTATGAGGGGCTAGTACAAAACATTAGGAAGAAAGGTAAAAACTATTTATATCCTAGGTTTGTTCAACTGATTGTGGAAAGTCAAATAGAAGAGCATGTTGAGCATACTCAGGAGTATGAAGTACATCATATGCTTCCTAAGGTTTTTGCACATATGAGGAATCAGCCACAAAATGTACAAATTATAGATGTTCCTTTATTTCCTTATATGCTTACTTTGCCTACTGATCATGAGATTGATGAAGGTCTTGACTCCCACCCTATAGTCACTGAAACCACTGCTAGTACATCTGAACCCACTGATAGTACACTTGTAAACACTGATAGTGTACCTCAACCCATTTCTAGTCAAACCCAAACCACTGTTACACCTATTGTATAGACTAGGAGACAGAAGGGCACTACGCTACCTCATGCTAGTGCTAGTGGTGTTGCTAATGAGGCTGTCACAGGTGGTGGAGGTGACATGATTGGAAGGGCTTTCACTACTGATTCATGCTTAGATGCTGATCAGGATAGTGGAAACATAAATAAGACCCAACCTTTGGCAACTCCTAATGTGGAGTGTTCCTTGGAACTTAACACAGGTGGAGGAATCCCTAGCTACTTGGCTAATACAGGGTGCATAGCTGTTCAGGCTAGGTCTGATGCTATGTTTACTATATCCAAGGATTCACCTCTCGGAGCAGTTAACACAGCTCGAAGTGATGAGGATCGTTTGGAACATGAACATGAATTGACGGATTCTGAGTTTGTACATGATGACTTTTCCAATGAACCCCTCTCGGACAGTTCACACAGTCGAAGTGGGGAGGATATTCTTGAACAGTTAAATGAATTGACGGCTAAATGTACCAAGATGGAGGAAACAATCTTAAATCTTCAAGAGTTGGCTGTGTTTCAGGGTAAGGATATTAGGAGATTGAAGCACAGAGTGTTGGTTTTGGAAAAAGTAAGACGACCTGGGGTTGCTGTTTTGAAAGCTATGAGAAGAAAGAAAAAGAAGGTGGACTCCTCTCCAGCTCTGAATGTGGAGAATGTATCCAAACAGGGGAGGAGTGAAGGCAAGAATTCAGGGGAGGCTGTTGATGTACCTATGGAAGAAGATGTTGATAGTGGAGATCAAGCATTTTTGGTATCTGATAAAGATGGGAATGAGGCAGTTCTTGAAAATGTGAAGAATGTTGTAGAAGATGTAGTGCAGGACACAAACACTGATGGTATGTCTGAAACCATGGTTAGTACTCTTGTAACCACTGCTGCAGCTTCAAATATGGCAATTATACCCACTACTATCATACCCACTACTATCATACCCACTGCTATCATAACCACTTCCACTGTTGTCACAACTCTCTCTGTATCACCACCTAAATCTAAAGAAGTTGAGAAAGAAGCTGCAAGTACATTGATAAATCTAAGTAAAACTTCATCTATTTCTACATCCATCATTGCACCTGTTTTATCTGTTCAATCAACTGCAACTAAACCCAAACTCAAAGGAAAAAGTTTAGTTATTGGTGAACCTTTGAAGAAGAAAGTGGTTCAATCTGATATTGGAAAAGGTAAAGGGGTTGCAGTACCAAAGATGAAGTTTAAATCTAAAGCAGAACAAGAAGCTTATGATGCAGAGTATGCAAAGAACATGGTAGCTGAAGAACAAGCAGCTTTAGAGAAAAGGAAGCAAGATGAAGAGGAAGCTAGTCAGAGATGGTTAGCTACATGGTATGAATCACAAAATTATCTTCAAGCTTCTGAATTAATAAGTGATGAGTATACTGCACAAGAATGGGCTTTGTTGGATGATGAGGAAAAAGCTAGACTTTTGGGTGAATGGGCAAGGAAGGTTGGTAAAGAAAGGAAGCAAGTTATAAGAACCTCCTTCAATTGCACAGATGAGGAATGTATTGATGAAAATTATTAAGAATTTAGGCATACATGTTCCTGATAATCTTAATAGGTGTTCATTTGAAAGAATTTATGAGCTTTATGAGAGATGTATGAGGATTAGTAATGATGATTTCTGTCCAATGAATTCTAAAAAGGAAGAAGAGTGGATTAAAAAGGATGAAGAGTGGATTCAAAGTAAAAGAAAGAAAAAATCTGAGATTCAAGAGACATCTGATTCTAAAAGATTGAAAGTAGTTGAAGATGTTAATCAAATTGTTTCTTATGAGTTTAAGCTTAAAGATGGAAGTGAATGAGTTTGGAAAATTCAAAGACTCAACAATGAAGTTTATGAGTATAATAAATTTTCACAGATGCTTCAGTATTTTGAAAGAGATGATTTGATGAATCTTTGGAGACTTTACAAGAATAAGTTTGGTGAAGTACATCCAAATGATTATCATGAGAGACTGGTCTATTATAATTTGAAGATTTTATTTGAACCATCTCATGATGAACCTGAGTGGAAAGGACTCTACAATGGTAATGTTACAAGCTTGTTTTTATATCAAACTTGTGGAGTTCATGTTTTAACTGTTTCTGGAAAAGTTATTCACATGCTTGTAGAAGGTGATTATCCTCAGTTGAATAAGTATCCAGGAATTATTGCTCAGATGTTGAAGCCTGGTATTATCAAGATGCTGTTACCCTATGATGGTCAAGCTTACGATTTGTTGCTGAAATATGATAAAATTCTTAAATCTAGTAAGTGTTTGGCTACATCCTCCAATTCAGATGTTTTGACCTTAAAGGAAACTTGAGAATTCTGTTGGAATGTATCAAGTTTAGGGGAGGATTGTTGGGTTTTAGGTTCCTTGGATTAAGAATTACTTTAAGTGCTGGAACCACGGACAGGTTTGATATAACCACTGACAGAAGAATGTAACCGCTGATGAAGACAAACCGCGGCTAGTAGTATTGTGTAACCACTGATATTGATATGTAACCACTGCTAGTCTTGTATAGTCGGTTTAGTATTATGTATTAGATAAATATGGAAAAGATATTTATCTTGTAGGTTACGTATTGTATAATGTAAAGGACTCCTTAGTCTATAAAAGGAGGTCCTAGGTTAGATTAGATATCGAATGTTTTATATCTAGGTCGATACACTTCAAGGTTGTAAAACCCTATCTGTAAGAGTATTCGTATTATTAATAATATTGAGGTGTTGAATGTTTATTGTTATTCTTCTTAAGATTAAGTATTAAATTTCGCGTGATACTTAATAAGTTTTTGTTCTAATTCAGTTTCTATATTAGATCGTTTGCTCAACTGGGATCAACAAACAGAATGCAATAACACAATATTTATGGTATCAACACAGATAACATCTTCCAAGAGTCAGTCAACATCTTTTCTTAACAATTTCTTCTTACGTTTATTATTTGAAATCGATGTTTCTGTTTTCTCGAAAACTGTTTTCATAAGTCCAAGCTCCTTGTCAAAATCCATTTCCCAATATAGTGCACAATTTTTCAAATTTCGGACATGAGGTAAAAGTCTTTTCTGAAAAATATCTCTTTGATTTCGCGCATGAGGCGATTGAAAATGCTCAAATTTTATTTCAGAATTGATTTCTATTTCACGTTCCAAAAGTTTGATGTCCGATTTGAATGTTTCAAAATATTTATGAATTTGACAACTTTCGAGTATTGTTTTAACTTCACTAAGTGAAGGTAAAGGACCATTAATTTGTCCACCATTGTGTTGGGGACCAACATTAGAAGACTCAGAAATCGGTATGATAACCCACGGTGTGTTAGATTTATCCTGTTGTGCGATGAAAGTTATTGCTTTTGAATAGTTAAATGGTTTGTGATAAACAACATTTTCCATTTTTGACCGACTCTCGTCTTCTGCATCAAACTCCTCCATACGATTATATTCAACAACACTCATTATTGAGTCATCAATTCTATGTTCTGCACTGTAAACTTGAGGATTTTGTTTGAATGCTCTATTTGAAAAGTGTGGTTTGTAATCAACAAGAATTGGTCCATACCCATTTGGATTTGGTTTAAAAGTAAACTTTTTAATTGTTGTGATTGACTAAACATGTTTGTAAACAACATTTCGAAATTCTTGGATTTTGTTTTGTAAGTCGACAATTTCTTCAAGATAGTCATCTATTTGTTTCCTTGAATGCTTTTTGTACTCACAAAACTGTTTTTGACAATTTAACAACTCAGACTTAGCTTTTTGAGTTTCCGAAGTGAGAGCTTTAAGTTGTTGTTTATGATCATATTTCAGTTGTTCTATTTGAGACAACAAAGCATTCTTGGATGCAACTAGATCACATATATGTTTTTCCAAAGATTTTTTATTTTGGTATGATTTAGCAAATGCGACTTCAAAACCTTTATCAAGTTTCTCTTGAGTTTGAAAATTGTTGAGTTGAAGCTTATAGCATTCATTATCCTTAGTTAACAGTGCAATTTTATCCTGTAATTTCTTATTGATGTCTTGACACTTTTCCATTCGAGATTTTTGGGTCTTAATTAAATTGGTCATGAGCTCAAGATCTGGATTAGACACAGGTTCAGCTTGTTCAACGGGAGCCTCAACATGATCATTATTTAGATCCTCAATTATTACCACGGAGTCAACTTGAGTATCAATATGAACCATAAGGTCATCTTGATCGTCAAATATAACTACTGGATCCATTTGAGTTTCATCAGAATGAGATGTAGAAGGTTCATGTTGAACACTCTGTGCCTCGTCGGATGCAGATGTTGGCGGAGATATCAGATCAGTAATGAATATAGTTTGATCCGGTACCTGAGACAAGCCGTCAGTGTCATACACTGGGCCTGTGTTACTCATGTGGAGTGCTTGCATGTTTGCCATTAACATGACTGCTGCATTAGCCTGCAAGTCCTCCATGTCGTCATCAGAATCTGCATTTGCCATGAAGCTCTGTTCCTTGTTGGTAAGAGTTCCACCAGCTTCATCCTTGAGAGCCAAGAGTAAAGCCTCTTTGTGATAAGCGCTGCCTCTTGTCCTCTGCTTTGGGCATGCATTAGCCAGATGACCCTTCTCATTACAGTTGTAGCATCGAAGACCATTAATCCCATTCTGAGCATTTCCCTGTTCGACAATTTGAGCCCTTTGCTGTGGAGCAGCCATGTTATTCCTTCCATTAAACCCTTGACCACTACCCATTTGACGACCAGTTCCATGATTCTAAACTTCAACTCTTCCATTGTTAACAACAGCTTGATTGCGGGTGTTGGATGAGGTTCGAATACGATTGTTGGATTTGTTAACAAAACGACCGAAGGCTCTAGAAATCATGACGAATCCTTCATTCAATGCATCGAAGGCCGCAACATCCTCATCTGGAGTTTCGCTGTAAAGTGCTGAATCATTGTTGTTGTTGTTGTAAGGAACCAGTTGAGTTTCTTGTGATTGTTGTGGTGATGGATCATATGGTGTGATTTGAGCAGTTGGTTTGGGAGGGTTTGTGAAGGTGTAATACAACGTTGGAAATTGAGGATAACATGCTTGAGCCCACAAAGCAAGAGTCTGATTATCCGGGAGTGAAGGTGAAGTAGGTACTCCTCGGATGAGTCTCTCTCTGTCAACTTCCTTTTGGTGAGGCTTCAAATAGTCGTACAACAATCCGTATGTAGCATGATGAAGATTCTTTGCTTGACGGATGAAAATAACATACTTTTCCCAATCAGGACCAAGACTACTAAGGAACTTAGTGTTGACGGAAATTCTTGGCATAATGATGTTATGTTTTTCCAAGTCATTGATGATGTCTGAGAATCGATGATGATATGACTCTAATGTCTCCCCTGGTTCAATCATGAAGTGTTCATATGCTAAGTAAATTTTGGATTGCATGTCTTCTTGATTGAGCTATGTGCCTTCCATTAGAAGATGAATGTGCTCCCACATTGCTTTAGCAGTCTTTTGAGCATCAACACTACGAAGTATCGGATTGGGAAAAACCAAGAGGATATATTGCATAGCAATTTCATCAGCTTCTAAGTGAAGAAGTTGATCAGTAGTGAGTTGATCAATGGTAGCAACATTGGTGACATCATCTCTTGGTGGATTAGCATTCGGATCTCCGGGTACAGTAATAGTAGGCATCTGAAATGGACCTTCAAGGATGACCTTCTACAAGAACTTTCAATGTGGCTTCTTTAGATCACAAAACCTAAAGAACCTGATCACCCATTGATCGTAGTTTCCAAGAGTGAGCATTGGAGGTCTATCAAGGGATCCAGCTTCATGAATGGATTGTTGGCTACTTAAAGCTTCACACATTTTTGCAAACCAAGACGGTTCCTTCATAGCATACTTGGATGGATGCTAATTTTGAAAGTTTGTGTAAGGTTGTACTTGTAGACTAGGGGGTGGTTGAATTATTTGTGGTGGAGTTGCTCCTTGAGGATATTGTTGTTGAAATTGTTGTATTTGTTGTGGTGATGGTGGAGGATATTGTTGATAGAGTTGTTGTTGTTGTTGAGGATACATATGAGGAAAATAGCTAGAGTATGGTGGTTGAGACATCTTGAAACTTGTGTTGATGATGGATCTTTGTAGTCGAATGAAACTTTGTTGATGAAGTAACCTTATGCGTAGAAACCAGCTTAAGCGTAGAAAGCACCTTATGCGTAGAAAACCACCTTACGCGTAACAATAGAGCTTACACGTAGGAATAGCTTACACGTAGACTTGAGAAACACTTAGCTTAGGCGTAAATCAAAGGCTTAGAAGTAGAATGCTTATGCGTAAGATTAGCTTATGCGTAAGACTAGGCTTAGGTGTAAGAAAATGCTTAGGCGTAAAGAATTCTACGCGTAAGTGATTAGCTTAGGCGTAAAACTAGGGTTTAGCCCAAAAAATCTTTTACACTTATACCAGTGTAAAAGATATCCAAAGTCGAAGTGTTTTCAGGCTTATCCAAGCAAGAAAATACTGAGTAAACCAATAGCACTGAAGATCAAACGTTGAAGAGCTTACGCGTAGACTTTGAATGCTTACGAGTAAGATTAGAGTTTTACTATGCGTAGGATATACCAGACTTTACCAAAACTGAGTTTTCTGCCCAAAAGTGTTTATAAACCAGATTTTTTGGATGAATTAGCTTCAAAATCACCAAAATAACATAAAAGTATGAAACTTGATGATCCAAAACACATTTTTACCTTATGCGTAGAAAATGCTATACGGAGCAAAACAAGCTTAAAATCAATGCTACATACGTAAAGTTTGAAACTTGATGCTAAAAACTTAAACTTTAACACAAAATAAACCTTAAAGTACAAGAATCTTGAGTTTTGAAGTGTAAAAAATTTAGTTTTTAAGCGTATAAAGGTTTAGGCATCTGAAACTTACGCGTAGACTTAGAAACTTTAAAAACAAATTAGTTTCACCCAACTAGATGGCGATTGATACCACTGTTAGGTCACCATATTGTAACACAAGCATCAATATATAAGAAGTATAGATGAAGAGAAGGCGGATGAACACAAAACACAAACACACGAATTAATTCAAAAGGTTATTCGTAGGTATTTAGTGAAATGTGAACAACCCACCTTCAAATGAAGGTTTACAACATTATTTATAGAGGAAAGGAATAGGGCAACACTACTAACTCCCTTCCTTCCTTATGGACTTGGGCCAAGGCTTATGGGCTTTCTACATAAGCCTTGCCATTAATTCTAACATAAAAGCCTAATTAAGCAACCTATTACATATCAATTACAAACACTTAAAATATAGTTTAGGAGTGATTCCAACATACAAGCCTGTTAAAGCACTGTTTAAGGAAATATGTAAATATGGGTGTGTATGTGAGGATATATGTAAATGCCCCATTATTTTATTAGATTATTTGGTTCAACCCGAGTAAGCCAAATACTAAATTGGGTCGGATATCACCTTTAAAATGTTTGGCTAACCCGACTTTGGGTCGATTTGATTGACCCGAATAAGGGTTTTTTGTTTTTATTTTAATATAATTTTTATGAATTATCTATTTAAACGAGTACAAATAGGCAATTCTATTACATTGTACTCATATTTGGGTCGGGACCCAGACCCGACCTGATTAACACCTCTAAGTGCAACTAACACAATCTGCATCTAAAAAAAAAGAAAGGTTGGATCAAGTGGTTAACACTCTTGCCTCTAGAGACAGAGGTCAAGGGTTCAATCCTCACCCCTTGTAAAGTCGGAGGTTCTTTTCAACCTTTATTAGAACCGGAAGCAAACTCTCTACCTTAGGTAGGGGTAAGGTTGTCTACGGCTTAACCTCCCACATACACCGTGAAAGATGATATTGGGACCCATAACCCGTGAAAGACGGCATTAGGAGTTACTTTTTTACAATCTGCATCTCAACATTTTAAGTTAGCCATTAATAATTATTGTACAAGTTAAGATTGCAGAATGACAAATTACTTTGAACATACTTGTTTCGTGTGGTTACATGTAAAATAATATAACTACAATGAGGTTTGCAAAGTAGGTTTACCTCCTTTCCTATTTTTACCCGCTTTCACCTAAGGTATTTGGTACTATTGTATAGATTCTCTGTATGTGAAATGTAACATCAATGCAAAAATTAATTGTAGTGTTTCTGTTGTTCCTCGTTCACTATTGTTTGAAACAGTTTAAGTATATAAAAACAAGTAACTAGTGAACTATGGCTGAAATTAACGTAAGTAAAACACACTTATAAATTTTCAACATCATATTCTTATTAGAAATAAATCAACAAAGAATACGTTACCCAAGTACTTGCGGAATAGTACTTGGGATTGAAATGAAAAGTTTGGTGACTCCTCTCTAAGCTCAGGCTAAGTCTGAGCACAACCCTTAGAGCTCACTGAGCTATCTCAGGAACTAAGTTGTATTTAGAGGAGTGAAAAGATGGCTTGCGTGTGTGTGTTTTTACAATTCACAAGCTTAAACTTTTCACTCCATCTCTTATGCTATTTATACATGTATGAGTTTTAACTCTTTCTAAGTGAAGTGACATCAATGAAGACAAAATCTGATGTATTTGTCTCTGTTCAAAAGACTATTATAAGTAAGGACAAGGCTGCTTTCCATAACTCGATGATGACAACGAGCTTGTAAGTTAGTGATTCAGGGAAAGTTGACTTATGTTGATAAGGACTTCTTCTTATCTGATTCAAACTTATCCCACCTTGTCCCGCTCTTTCTTCAGTCCTTAAATCCTTCAGTCTTCTACTTCAGTTTGTCTTCAGTGTAAGTAGTTGGAGAGAAGTCTTAGGGATTCAGTGAGTTATTGTCATCACTCACTGAATCCATCATCTTCTTCTTGACTCAGTCTTCACCCTTTAAGTTCCGCCTTACTGAGTGGAGAGACTTCATCTTCGCCTCGTACTGAGTATCCTGAAGATGACTCATTGAGAACTATGCACTCATGACGATTATGTTTAACGGTTTAAGTACTTGGGCTATTTTCTATTCAAATCCTAGATTAAGGGGTTTGGGTATTTCTAAACCCAACAGTCTCCCCCTATTTGGATATACAAATAGCCTAAGTGTGATCGTGTAAGTGAGCAAATTGCTTCTTCTTACGAATGTACTAATGAATACAATAAGGAACACGGTAATTTAACAAAACATACATCTTTTATTGATCAGATTACATAGTTCCTATCACTAGTACACAAAATGATGTCGTGAGATGGATCCCCGATTGCTTGCTTGGGCTTTTTTGAGGTGTTTCTTTGTCAGGGTGCTCTCTTATCTTGGCATTGGTCTTGGCAGAACGATGTTTCTTTGGGGTTTGGATTTGAGAGGCCACGGGTATGTAGCTCAGCATTAAACCCAGCCTGATCAATATCCCTCCATCTTTGAAATGATGGGTTTCCATAGACATCAATGTGGAATAGCCCTCTTTCAGGCTTCTCAATCACTAAACAGTTCACAAACTTAACACCTTCTGGCAGTTCCCTGTTGCATTCGAGACCAGGCACTTTTATCTCGCGGAACTCAACCCTCTTTCTTTGCCGTGGATGATTGTGGTTGAGATCCTTGAGGTGCTGTTAAGGCAGGCTGAATTCCTAGTTGAGCTAGTGCATCCCTCAGCCTTTCATATCTTTTGTTGAGCATCTTCATCAGCTCCTTAACCACCTTGTTCTGCTTCTTTTCAATAATTGGACCAAGCTCATCGAGTTCAGTGATCCCAAAGTCAGTGAATTTGAGGGGATCATGAACCTCAAAGTGCCTTTTATCAACCCCTCTGTAAACGTTCATGGCCAGTGGTTTGGTATTGGGGATGATTATGACATCTGTGATCTTTTCAGGAAGCCTTCGACTTGTCATTGTCCAGTTGTAATACTCAATTCTGCATTTTCCTGAGAGCTTCAGTGTTCTTCTTCTTTTCTTCCAACTGTTTTCTCATTTCAGCCATCTGAGCAGCCTGAGCTTCCTTGAAGATGATGCCTTAGCCAAATTTGCCACTTGAGCATCAAGAGAGCCCAATGTAGATTGGAGGGACTGAACAGAACTCTATAGGCCTTGAACATTGGCAGACTGAAGCATAACAATCAGGTCAATGAGACGGGAGGAATTCTTCATATAAACTTCAGTGGCTTCCAGCACTTTAGAATTGAGTACTGGATCCTCCTTGATATCATCTATTGAAGAGCCACACTTCTGAAGATAGTCTCAAATTTTACCCAGGTTTGCATTCTGTTCGTCAATCTGTTGATACATAGGATCCCTGTGTTCATGAACATTTTCATTGAAGGTGAGCACATCAGATTTAAGATCAGCGTAACTGGCAGCAGCTTCAGTGTGTTGTTCCCACAGTGTTTCAGTGACCCCGGAGTATAACCTTCTTGAAGCTTTGGTGATCCACTGAACTAGTTGTCTTTTGGTAAGTGGGAGAACATTGTCAAATCTT
Organism: Chrysanthemum makinoi; assembly: GCA_910596185.1. NCBI lineage: Eukaryota > Viridiplantae > Streptophyta > Magnoliopsida > Asterales > Asteraceae > Chrysanthemum > Chrysanthemum makinoi. The sequence goes on from OU343222.1 coordinate 10,666,142, forward strand.
TCAAATTCGTCAGTGGAGGAAGAGGAGTCATCATTTTCAGGTTGGAAGGGTGATTCAGTATGCTCCTTTGGATCAGGCTGAGGCTCTTGTTCAGATTGAACCTCAACGTCCACTTCTTCCCCAGCTGATAAAACTTCATCATCAGTTTCAGCAAGCTCATCTTCAGAAAATAGTATGCCAGTAACATCAGCAACGGTTAACCAGGGGTTGGTGATGGGTTCTATATCAGCAGGTGGTATGTTTCCCTCTGAGTCTTTGTCCCTCGTTGACCCCGGACGGTGGGCGTTTCCCAATGCCTTCGCTGGAGTCAGGATTGGTTGTGGGTTCCATATCGGCGGGTTGTTCCTTTCCCTCCAAGTCTTTGTCCCCAGTGACCCAGAGACACTGGTGGGCTTTCCCATGCCTTTAGCGAGTCAGTGACATTATATCTATCGGCGGGTTGTTTGGTTCCCTCTGAGTCTTTGGGATCGATCAGTGTGCCCTCAGACAAAGGTTGTGATTTGCTAATGTCATCCTTGGGCGTTGTGGAAGGCGCTCCCCTACCAGCGGGTTGTATGTTTCCTCGGATCTTGGGGTAGTGGTTGTGACCAAGGGCACTGACTGTGATGTATCAGTGTCCTTCGTTGTCACGGGGGTGGATGTTGCCTGGTCTCCACTGGGTGTCTTTTTAGTCTCGGGCCTTTTGTGCCTTTTAGGCTGTGTTCCTGAAGCCTAGGGCCCTGGACTTGGGTTTAGTCTTAGTCTCAGTCTGAGACTTCCCCTTTCTCTTTTAGGAGCAGGGTTTGGAGACACTGATCCCTCGGTTGTTCAGCAACCATGTGGGCCGTCAATTCAATAGGAATGACAAGGGATGGGTCTTTTTGAAAATTTGATTGGCTCAGGATGCCTGGTAAAGCACCAAATTTTTCTTCCTGAGGATAATTTGAACCCGTAGAACACTTGCAAAGCGCAAGAGACAAACCTAGGATACGAAACGTATTTCGTCCTAGTTTTGCTCTGTAGCTTGGTTACGAGATCACTGTAAATGATCTCCCTATGTCGACAGTGACCCCATTCATCAAACAATATGCCATCATCAACTGAATAGAGTTAACTTGTTCAGTAGATGAGTGGTTCCCGCCGAGGACATGAATCACAAAAGTGAATATGATCCTCCAAGCCACGGGAAATGAGCTTTTGGTGACTGGGGTCTAGTACAAAAACGTTGGATCTAAAACGATTTGTTTTAACCCATCCTTCACTGTGGAGGGTTCAGGATGGGCGACATAAACTCCTTTGTTATAATCCAACCTTATTGAAGTGCAAAACGTTTTATAATCGGGTGAATTGTTGTTTGCCCCTTGAAGACTGAATCGATGAGATATTCCCAGGAGGCGAGGTTGTTCTCATCGATAGGGTGTCGGTCAAAGGCCTTGGCAGTTGCCCAAAACTCCCTGAGGAGATTTTGGTAAACAATGGAGGGACACTGAACAAATGCCGTTTTCAGTGGGCAATTAAACAAAAATTTCATAATGTCTTTGTAGGCTGGGACAGTTTCAGGGTATTCAAAGTTGCCTATGACATTATTAGTTTTAAATTCAACATTTGTAAGATCCCCTACTCACTGAGAAGCAAACTGGAGAGATTGTGTTCTAGCCATTTCCATTAAATATTTTTAGGGTTTTTGAAAATACTTTCTTTTGACTAGAACAATCAAGGTTTTTAGATCTCTCAAGTTTTGTGATGAAAAACTTTTGTAAATGTTTACAAGAAGGGTTTTCCAAAAGAGGTTTGAAGAGTTTTTGAGCACACACAAATATTTCTGGGTTTTAGAAATGATTTTGGCAGAGTTTTGTAGCAGAAAATAATTTGTGTGTGTTTGTTTGTTTTGGAAGAAGGTATTTAAAGAGTGGTGAGAAGGGTGGTTTGTGCACAAATGGGAATATTAAGAGTCGGTTTTTGAAAAACGTTTGAATTTCCACATTTAATGCTACCACTCCATTACACGCAATAAAATCCCGTTTTTCAAGGGAACAGTTACAGTGCACAGTAAAATTGCACTTTTGTAGAGATAAAATATCAATTTGATATTTTCTGTGAGAGGAGGCCTTAAATGCCAAGTGGGATGACAGTAAGACAAGGAGACATATATTCCTATATTAAATTAGCATATTTACCAACCTAGGACATTTAAGTAACTGATACTTGGATCATTTAGTTACTCATTCAATGCTCTTTGTCATATGTCAGTGTCCCTGAATAAGTCTTACTCATTCAGTGAGAGGTTTATTTAGGGTGTTCAGGAAGGATGAACTATTTCAGAGAACTTACTGAGATTGGTTTTCAGATACCTGACTTTCAATGTCAAGCATTCCCAATTAAGCTTCAGTCTCGAGAAGGTAGGTTCATCAGATTGATATTCATAGGGATGAAATGAATCTCTATGTCTCCTTTCATTATGTGATCCCTGATGAAGTGATATCTGATATCAATGTGTTTGGTTCTTTGGTGGAGGACAGGGTTGTTGGAGATTGCAATAGCACTGGTGTTATCACAGAAGATGGGTACCATTTGTAATTATAGTCCTGAGTTGACTTTTCATCCATAATACATTAGCACAACATCCTGCTGACTACATATTCAGCTTCAGTGAGGACATAGCCACGATTGTTGCTTTTAGCACTCAAAAACCAGTTTTTCCAAGAATTGACAGGACCCGAGTACTTTGTCCATGTTGCAGCCACATAATTAGAATCGAGTAACCCTTGAGATCAAACCCTGAGCATTTTGGATAATAGAGTCCAAGATTTGGGGTTCCCAGTGTACCAGTATTCTTTTGGCTGCAGTGAGATGGGATTCTTTAGGATTGGACTGATATCTTGCTATTAAGCCGATGAGAATTGGATGTGCGGTCTAAAGCGATTAGATACATCATGAGCCTACAATCCCTCTTAAATGAGTTTGATTGGTGATTTGCCAGTGAGATCAGGTCCAAGGTTGTTAGTTGGGACCATTGGAGTCTTCGAGGCCACAGCCAGATATCTCATATTTCTTCAAGAGATTTCTGGTGTATTTCTCTTGACTTATGGATATTCCTTTATCAGTTTTCCTGATTTGTAGTCCAAAAAAGTATGTGAGTTCCCCCATCATGCTCATTTCAAACTTCTTTGTCATCGGTTTTTCAAACTGTTTGCAAAGTTTGTAGTTTGTTGAGCCAAAGATGATGTCATCAACATACATTTGGACTAGTATCACATCTGTTGAGTTCTATAGACAAACGGTGTGTTGTCTATCTTTCCTCGACAAACTTGTTTGTATGGAAGGGAGAGAGTTTCATACCATGCCCTGGGAGCTTGTTTAAGTCCATAAAGGGCTTTGTCAAGCTTGAACATAGTCGAGGAATTCACACTCTCAAAGCACGGGGTTCTGAACATACACATCTTCATTGAGATCACCATTTAAGAATGCACTTTTAACATCCATTTGGTAGACCTTGAAGTTCATGTATGTTGCATATGCAAGGAAGATCCTGATGGCTTCCATTCTTGCAACAGGAGCAAATGTCTCATCATAGTCAATGCCCTCTTGTTGACTGTAACCTTTGGCTACAAGTCTGCGCTTTGTTTTATGACAGTGCCATTTTCATCAGTTTTGTTTCTGAAAACCCTCTTCATTCCTATGACTACTACATCCTGAGGACATTTGATCAGGTCATGACCTTGTTTTTATCAAACTGTTGCAGTTCTACTTGCATAGCCTGAACCCGACTTGGGTGTTTTAGAGCCTCAATGACATTTTTGGGTTCTATATCTGATAGGTAATCAGCATATAGGCATTCATTGGCTGAAGCTGCGGTTAAATTAGCAGCCATGCTTCTAGTGAGCATGCCCTCAGTGGGTTCACCAATGATGTTTACAAGCTAATCTCCACGAGATCTTGTCCACTTACTTTGTGGTGCGGAATCGAGCTTGAAGATGTCACTGGGAGTTCAGATGTGAGTTCGGTGCAAGAGCCACAAAATCATTAGAACATCTGTAGAGATGTCTTGTTAGAAATGAGGTTCATGAGTTACAAGTTCGATCATTTGGATCAGTTGTTTCCTATCGGTGGCTGATTATCAATGAACTCACTGATAGTTGGTTGGGATAGGTTGTGAGGTAAGACATAGTATGAGATGTCAGCATCAGCTTGAGGAATTGAATTCAAAGTTGTACTCATCAGGAGGATATCTTGATGAGTTATCAATTCCTATTTCCTCCGCTGAGGTGTTGGTGAACCGATGCTTCAACACTTTCATCAAAAGTGACATGAAAGGTTTCCTCAACTTGTTGTCTCCTTGTGTTAAAAACCTGAAGGCTTTGGAGATCAGTGAGTAGCCTAAGAAGTATCCATCATCAGCTTTTGCATCAAACTTGCCTAGATGATCCTTGTGGTTGTGAATGAACACAGGGACATCAAACACATGAAAATAGTGATGTCGGAAGTCTACCTTTGAAGATCTCATAGGGGGTTTTATTATGTCTTTTGACAATGATTGACCTGTTTTGAGTGTAACAGGCAGTTTGACTGCTTCAGTCAAAATGCTTTGAGAGAGCAGAGCCATTTAACATGGTTCTAGCAGCCTCAATGAGAGTTCTGTTTTTCCTTTCAGCAACCCCATTTTGTTCAGGGGTATATGGAGATGAGAATTTTGAGAAATTCCTTTTCATCACAGAAACTCTCAAGTTCTTGATTTCTAAACTCGGTACCATTGTCATTCGATTTGTTAATAGTAATGTCATTCTGGTTTTCAATCTTCCGATGAATGACATTATTGTATCAACTACGACTCTTTTTGGAAAGATAGTATACCCAAGTGTATCTTGAGAACTCATCAACAATGACAAGTGTATACTTCTCATGCTGGATTGATCTGGGACTGTGAGGTCCAAAGAGATCCATATGCAGGAGGTGAAGGCAGCTTTGATGGAGAAATTTTGTTTGGTTTTGAATGATGCTCTGTGGTGTTTACCCTTTTCACAGGCAGAGCATGGTTTGTCTTTAGCAAAAACCAGTGATGGTAAGCCAAGGACCTTGTTTTGTTTTGCCAAGTTGTTGAGGTTTTGAAGTTTAAGTGTAAGTCTCTTATGCCACAGCCAATTGATAGTTTCAGTGGCTTTATCAAAGAGACAAGTTCCATCTTGGGAGAGTGTTGACATGTCTAACACATAAACATCATCTCTCTAGGAGCTATTAACAAAACTTCCTTGTTGGCATTGAAGATGGTACCTTGTTTGTCATTGAATTGCACAATGTACTTAGCATCACATAGTTGGCCGACACTGATGAGTTGTATTTTAGACCATTAAAATAAGCTATTCTAGAGAACTATTCCTTTGCAGTTTCTTGAACCGTAACCTTCAGTGGGACATGATGAGTTATCACCAAATACTACTACTTTGGGTCCTGGTTCCTCTACATACTTGTGCAGATACTCCTTTACACCAGTCATGCTTCTTGAGCATCCAATGTCTAGATGCCAAATAGTCTCCACGTGTCTGCACAAGTAGTAAACTGAATTAGTTTCTCTTAGTGACCCACTTACTAGTGGGCTGGGGTCTCAAGGTCTCTTTGAAATTTGCAATCAACTCAAGGTTAGTGGTTGTGTGCATAGTGCTACCACAGGTTTTGCATTTAGAGGCTGAGGATGACTCAGTGACTCGGGGTTGTTTGGAATTTCTCCTTGCATGGATAACACGTCATGTTGGGATGTCTCATGAGCTGGATTTCCGCAAATCTCACAGCATGTATTCATGAGACAATCATCCTGATGATGATCATTAAAGCCACAGTGAGGGCAAAGAGGAAAAGGTTTTGCTCTCTATTTTTGTGGCGGTTTTGGAAGATGAGGCGCGATGACCAACTTTGGTATAGTTTGCTTCACTGACAGAACACATCTGTAAGTGGTGCTGCCGTTCTGTGATCATCCTTTTTTGCAGATCATGCAAAAAAGGATTCTATAGCAGTTGTCAGTGGTATGACTGGTGTAATGACATAGATCACACTTCGCTTGTTTTGGAGGTTGACTTAGACTTTTAGGAACTGGAGTGACTTTGTCTCCTGATTGGTTCAGGACCTTTCAATGGATTCCATTTTTTCAGAAGCTTCCTCACAAGTTCAGTCAGTTCGATTTGGTCAGCAGTGGGGACGAGGAGGGATGTTGAAGTCTCAGTGGGAGTAGACTCTTGTTGGATTGGTTTTGTTTGTCTTTTCAGGATGGTTCTACCAAGTCTAGACCTTTCTTTTGGTGAATGAGGATTGAATTGTAGTGGAAGCTCGAGCTTGGAGCAACACCCAGAAGGGTTTTAGTGGTGGAAGCGGTGCTTGAGATTCTGCCAGACTTCGAGATGTGTTCGTACTACGGCACATCGGGAGTCCAAGCATGCTCTTTAGAGCTTGACTTCAGGCTCTAGAATCCTTCCAGAATCGAAGTTTGGAAGCTTACTCTCAGGATTAACCCGTTCAATCCAATCACTGGGCTTGGGATTAGTCAACATATTGGTAATCATGCCACCAAACACAAATGGCTTGGTGGTCTTTGTTGAGAGAGTCAGGGAGATGATCTTCACCAATGACTCTCTTCTTTGCTACTTGGGGCTCCCACAACATCAAAGACCCTGAGATTCTTAGCAGTCCAACTATTAAGAATATCATTTGCCTTTTTAAGTTCATCTTGAAGATTCGGATTTCTTTTAACTAGTTCAGTGTTTTGAATTTGCAAAGTGACATTTTGACAGAAACATTTTAAAATAAGCAATTCATCCACCTGCTTATTCAATTCAAAACTTAACTTGTTGTACTTAGAAAAAAGATTAGATCTTTTAACTTCTTCTACAAACCCAAGGTCTACATTTAGATAATTCATATAAGGCCTTGTCGAGTCATCATCCATAGAAAGTAAAATGTTTACCTTCTTCGTTATGATGTTGACCCGTTCAGTTCTAGCATGATTCTTCCCAGCGGCTAAGCTTGTCCTCTTAA
>OU343222.1:10673240-10694242 GCA_910596185.1 Chrysanthemum makinoi
ATATTCCTATATTAAATTAGCATATTTACCAACACCTAGGACATTTAAGTAACTGATACTTGGATCATTTAGTTACTCATTCAATGCTCTTTGTCATATGTCAGTGTCCCTGAATAAGTCTTACTCATTCAGTGAGAGGTTTATTTAGGGTGTTCAGGGAGGATGAACTATTTCAGATAACTTACTGAGATTGGTTTTCAGATACCTGACTTTCAATGTCAAGCATTCCCAATTCAGCTTTCAGTCTCCTGAAGGTAGGTTCATCCAAGAGTTTGGTGAAGATATCAGCCAGTTGATATTCAGTAGGGATGAAATGAAGTTCTATGTCTCCTTTCATTATGTGATCCCTGATGAAGTGATATCGGATATCAATGTGTTTGGTTCTTTGGTGGAGGACAGGGTTGTTGGAGATTGCAATAGCATGGTGTTAACAGAAGATGGGTACCATTTTGTAATTATAGTCACTGAGTTGACTTTTCATCCATAATACATTGGCACAACACCTGCTGACAGCTACATATTCCGCTTCAGCTGAGGACATGCCACGATTGTTTCTTTTTAGCACTCCAAAAACCAGTTTTCTCCAAGAAATTGCAGGACCTGAGGTACTTTTTCGTCCATGGAGCCAGATAATCAGAATCAGAGTAACCCTTGATCAAAACCCTGAGCATTTGGATAATAGAGTCCAAGATTTGGGGTTCCCTTCAGGTACCTGGAGTATTCTTGGCGCAGTGAGATGGGATTTTTAGGATTGGACTGATATCTTGCTATTAGAAGATTGAGAATGGATGTTGGTCTAGAAGCAGTTAGATACATCGTGAGTTACAAATCTCCTTAAAGAGTTTGATTGACTGATTTGCCAGTGAGATCAGGTCCAAGGTTGTTAGGAGGGACCATTGGTTTCTTCACTGAGGCACAGTCAGTTATCTCATATTTCTTTAAGAGATTTCTGGTGTACTTCTCTTGACTTATTGAGATTCCTTTATCAGTTGCCGATTGTAGCCCAAAAAGTATGTGAGTTCCCCCAATCATGTATTTCAAACTTCTTAGCCATCAGTTTTTCAAACTGTTTGCAAAGTTTGTAGTTTGTTGAGCCAAAGATGATGTCATCAACATATACTTGGACTAGTATCACATCCTGTTGAGTTCTATAGACAAACAATGTGTTGTCTATCTTTCCTCTAACAAACTTGTTATGTATCAGGAAGGCTGAGAGAGTTTCATACCATGCCCTTGGAGCTTGTTTAAGTCCATAAAGGGCTTTGTCAAAGCCTGGGGGTTGCTGAACATACACATCTTCCTTGAGATCACCATTTAAGAATGCACTTTTAACATCCATTTGGTAGACCCTGGAGTTCATGTATGTTGCATATGCAAGGAAGATCCGGATGGCTTCCATTCTTGCAACAGGAGCAAATGTCTCATCATAAAATGCCTTTTGTTGACTGTAACCTTTGGCTACAAGTCTGGCTTTGTTTTTAATGACAGTGCCGTTTTCATCAGTTTTGTTTTTGAAAACCCACTTCATTCCTATGACTACTACATCCTGAGGACATTTGATCAAGGTTATGACCTTGTTTTTATCAAACTGTTGCGTTCTTCGCATAGCCTGAACCAGCTGGGTGTTTTGAGGCCTCAGTGACACTTTTAGGTTCTATATCTGATAGGTAATCAGCATATAGGCATTCATTGGCTAAAGTTGCGGTTAAATTAGCAGCCATGCTTCTAGTGAGCATGCCCTCAGTGGTTCACCAATGATTTTACAAGCTCAATGTCGGAGATCTTGTCCACTTACTTTGTGGTCTGGGCTCTGAGCTTGAAGATGTCACTGGGAGTTAGATGTGAGTCAGTTGCAAGAGCCACAGAATCATTTAGAACATTGTAGAGATGTCTTGTTCAGGTGATGGAGGTTCATGAGTACAGGGTTCTTGATCATTTGGATCAGTTTCCTATCCAGCAGGGACTGATGATTATCAATAAACTCACGATAGTGGTTGGGGTCGGTTGTGAGGTAAGACTAAGATAATATGAGATGTCAGCATCAGCTTGATATGAGAAGTGAGTTCAGGGTGTACTCACATGAGGATATCTTGATGAGTCATCAATTCCTATTTCCTCCACTGAAGTGTTGGTGAACCTGATGCTCTCAGAACTTTCATCAAAGGTGACATGAAAGGTTTCCTCAACTTGTTGTCTCCTTGTGTTAAAAACCCTGAAGGATTTAGAGATCAGTGAGTAGCCTAAGAAATATCAATCATCAGCTTTTGCATCAAAATGCCTAGGTGATCTTGTGGTTATGAATAAAACACCGACACCCAAACACTGAAAAGTAGTTGATGTCGGAAGTTCCTTTAAAGATCTCATAAGGGGTTTTGTTATGTCTTTTGACAATGATTGACCTGTTTTGAGTGTAACAGGTAGTTTTGACGGCTTCAGTCCAGAAATGTTTTGAGAGGGCTGAGCCATTTACCATGGTTCTTGCAGCCTCAATGAGAGTTCTGTTTTTCCTTTCAGCAACCCCATTTTGTTCAGGGGTATAAGGAGATGAGAAATTTTGAGAAATTCCTTTTCCATCACAGAAACTCTCAAGCTCTTGATTTCTGAAATCGTTACCATTCATTGTTTTCTGATTTGTTTAACAGTAATGTCATTCTGGTTTTCAATCTTCCTGATGAATGACATTATTGTATCACCGCCCTGACTCTTTTGGAAAGAAAGTATACCCAAGTGTATCTTGAGAACTCATCAACAATGACAAGGTATACTTCTCATGCTGGATTGATCTGGGATGACAGGGTCCAAAGAGATCCATGTGCAGGAGGTGAAGGCAGCTTTAGATGGAGAAATTTTGTTTGGTTTTGAAAGATGCTCTGTGGTGTTTACCTTTTTCACAGGCAGAGCATGGTTTGTCTTTTGCAAAAGCCAGTGATGGTAAGCCAAGGACCTTGTTTTGTTTTGCCAAGTTGTTGAGGTTTTTGAAGTTTAGTGTGAGAGTCTCTGTGCCCAGCCAATTGATTGTTTCAGTGGCTTTAGCAAAGAGACAGTTCCTTGGGAGAGTGTTGACATGTCTAGCACATAAACATCATCTCTCCTAGGAGCTATCAACACAATTCCTTGTTGCATTGAAAATGGTACCTTGTTTATCATTGAACTGTACAATGTATTTAGCATCACATAGTTGACTGACACTGATGAGATTGTATTGAGACCATGACATAGGCTATTCTTGAGAAAACTATTCCATTGCAGTTTACTGAACCATAACCTTCAGTGGGACATGATGAGTTATCACCAAATACTACCTTGGGCCCTGGTTCCTTTACATACTTGTGCAGATATTCCTTCACACCAGTCATGCTTCTTGAGCATCCACTGTCTAGATGCCAAATAGGCTCCCTGACATGTTCTCGCACAAGTAGTAAACTAAATTAGTTTCTCTTAGTGACCCACTTACTAGTGGGCTTAGGTCTCAAGGTCTCTTTGAAATTTGCAATCGACTCATGGTCAGTGGTTGTGTGCATAGTGCTACCACAGGTTTTGCATTTAGAGGCTGAGGATGACTCAGTGACTCGGGGTTGTTTGGAATTTCTCCTTGCAGGATAACACTGCCTGCGGGATGTCTCATGAGTGGATTCCGCAAATCTCACACATGTATTTCATGAGATAATCATCCTGATGATGATCATTAAAGCCACAGTGAGGGCAAAGAGGAAAAGGTTTTGCTCTATTTTTGTGAGTGGTTTTGGAAGATGAGGCATACTGATGACCAAACTTTGGTATAGTTTGCTTCACGAAGAACTTACATACTGTAGTGGTCTGCAGTGCGGATCATCTTTTTGCAGATCATGCAAAAGAGGATTCTATAGCAGTTTTCTGGTATGACCGGGTAATGACATAGATCACACTTCTGCTTTTTTTGGAGGTTGACTTAGACTTTGAGGAACTGGAGGAAGCTGACTTTGTCTCCTTGATTGGTTCAGGACCTTTTTCAATGGATTCCATTTTTCAGAAGCTTCCACAAGTTCAGTCAGTTGCTGAATTTGGTCAGCCTAGTGGGGACAGAGGATGTGGAAGTCTCAGTGGGAGTAGACTCTTGTTGGATTGGTTTTGTTTGTCTTTTCAGGATGGTTCTACCAAGTCCAGGACTTCTTTTGGTGAATGAGGATTGAATTGTAGTGGAGTAAGCTCAGAGCTTGGAGAAGCACCTGAAGAGGTTTCAGTGGTGAAGCGGTCTTGAGATTCTATTCGACTCAGAGATGTGTTCAGTACTATTGGGCACATCAGGCAGTCCAAGCATGCTCTTTAGAGCTTGACTTTCAGGCTCTAGAATCCTTCCAGAATCGAAGTTTGGAAGCTTACTCTTAGGATTAACTCGTTCAATCCAATCATTGGGCTTGGGATTAGTCAACATATTGGTAATCATGCCACCAGGACACAAATGGCTAGGAGACTGGTCTTGTTGAGAGAGTCGGGAGATGATCTTCACCTATGACTCTCTTCTTGCTACTGGGGCTCCCACAACATCAAAGACCCTGGGATTCTTAGCAGTCCAACTATTAAGAATATCATTTGCCTTTTTAAGTTCATCTTGAAGATTCTGATTTCTTTTAACTAGTTCAGTGTTTTGAATTTGCAAAGTGACAGCCCCAAGCTTAGCTTGTTTTAAAATAAGCAATTCATATACACTTATTCAATTCAAACTTAATGTTGTACTTAGAAAAGAGATTCAGTCTTTGCTCTTCTACAAACTTAAGGTCTACATTTAGATAATTCATATAAGACTGCCAATCGAGTCATCATCCATAGAAAGTAAAATGTTTACCTTCTTCATTGTGATGTTGACCCATTCCCCGTTCCTAGCATGATTCTTCCCAACAACTAGCTTGTCCTCTTCTGAGAGGGCCATTAGTGCACTGACATGTACCATTTCATCATCAGATGAGACTGGCCTCTTCGTCCAGTCAAAGGTTTCAGCGACGAGGCCTTGTTTTTGCCTGCACAGTTTTAACATTTGTGGTTGTTTCTGAGGTCTGCCTCAAGCAATGCAAGCTTAGATTTGGCTTTCTTATACTTGGCTTCATAATCAATGGTTTTGTTACATAGATTTATTTTGAAAATTTGATGAGACCTGATACATTTTTTTGAAATTGCTAAAGCCTGAGGACAGATTTGAACCTGATGGTTTATAAGAGGGTTCTGAAATTGTTTTAGAAAAACAGTCTTTTGCAAAATGACCCTTTTTGTGACACTTAAAGCATTCAGTGTCCTCATTTGCTTTAGCACTAGAAAAACCTTTGTTTCTTTTTATAAACCTTTGAGAATTAGCAAGGAGTGCCCTTTCCTGGAATTCAGTGTTCAGGTCATTTAGGTACTCCTCACTTGATCTCTCATCAGGCTCATCATCAGAATTTTCCTGAAAATCTTGAACAACATTGTTAGAATAGAAAGCAGTTGATATTGGTGATGAAGGTGGTGGCCAGGGACTTCTTGACTTCCTGAGACCTATTTAAGTCAGGGTATCGTCTGTTGATGAGGTTTTCCTCATAGACAAATTCCCATAAATTTCAGGAAGCTCAAGATTTTGGATATGATTAGCATTCCTAAGTCCCTGAGAGAAATTCAACCACTTCTTAGGGAGACTGTTGACAAAACCAACATTGATTTCATGTTTGGACAACTTAACACCATCATTTGAAGTTCATTTAAAAGAGTTTTTGTACTGGTGTAAGTTTAGAGAGAGTTTCTGAGTTCTTAGCCCTGAAGGTGTTATACTCAAGTTTCAGGTCCATAATCCTGTTTTCCTTGGTATCAGATGGTCATTCATGACTATGAACTAGGTCATCCCAGGTTTGCTTAGCGTAACTACCGTTTATACCACTCCATAATATCGTCAGGAAGCAAGATATTATGATACTTTTAGTCTTGGTCCTGGTTGACCACTCTCCTTTCATCCGGGTCCCATGAGCTTCGGTTTGGGCAACCTTAAGAGTTTTAGGACAAATGGACCTTCATTTATACACTTGATATAATAAGGTTCCATCCCAATAAAATAGCAAAGCATACGCTTTTTCCATTTGTTGAATTTGCCAACTTCAAGTCTAGGGGCAACAGTTGAATAAGCTCCACCCTTTTTATCGACTAGTTGGGGTACATCAATTTCAGCCATTTAGGATCCTAATTTAAAAACTTTTAGAGCGGCCTAAAAAACGAGTTTTATAATTAGCCTTGCTCTGATACCACTTGTTGTTCCCCGTTCACTATTGTTTGAAGCAGTTTAAGTATATAAAAACAAGTAACTAGTGAACTATGACTGAAATTAACGTAAGTAAAACACACTTATAAATTTTCAACATCATATTCTTATTAGAAATAAATCAACAAAGATTACGTTACCCAAGTACTTGCGGAATAGTACTTGGGATTGAAATGACAAAGTTTGGTGACTCCTCTCTAAGCTCAGGCTAAGTCTGAGCACAACCCTTAGAGCTCAGGAGCTATCTCAGGACAAAGTAGTATTTGGAGGAGTGAAAAGATGGCTGCGTATGTGTGTTTTACATTCACAAGCTTAATATTTTTCACTCCATCTCTTATGCTATTTATACATGTATGAGTTTTAACTCTTCCTAAGTGACAAAAACTGACATCATACAGAAGACAAAATACATATGTATTTTGTCTCTGTTTACAAAGACTATTCTAAGTAAAGGACAAGGCTGCTTTCATAGCTCAGTGATGACACTGAGCTTGTAAGTTAGCATTCGGGAAAGGGGACTTATGTTGATAAGACTTCTTCTTATCGATTCAAACTTATCCCGCCTTGTCCCGCTCTTCTAGTCCTTAAATCCTTGGTTTTACTTCAGTTGTCTTCAGTGTAAGTAGTTGAGAGAGTCTTAGGGAGCAGTGAGTTATTGTCATCACTCACTGAATCCATCATCTTCTTCTTGACTCAGTCTTCACCCTTTAAGTTCTGCCTTACTGAGTGGAGAGACTTCATCTTCGCATCGTACTGAGTATCCTGAAGATGACTCACTGAGAGACTATGCACTCAGTGACCTGATTATGTTTAACGGTCTAAGTACTTGGGCTATTTTCTATTCAAATCCTAGATTAAGGGGTTTGGGTATTTACTGAACCCAACAGTTTCAGAGACCAAAGATCAAAGGCACGTGAATTGAACTACTCAACTACATTTTAGCTATGCTACGAATTATACTGACATTAGTGCATCATTGTTTGTACAGTGGCTTGCAAAGATGATGTTAATTACTGAACCAACAAAAAAAAATATACACATTTTGTGTACCCAAGAGAAGCTCACTTGTTGACAATGGTAGGTACACAAGTTTTGCTATATTTAAGGTAATTAAGATAATGAGATGTAATTTTTAACTTTATATTATAGAAATGGCTTCAAACATTATATATACACAGTTGGAACAGAGGTTTGATTAATGTTCTAAATTACATAAAAAGTACTCATCTTAGGTTCAATTTCAATTAAAGTTACTAATCTTTTTTAAATGTTTCCGTCCTTTACACGTTTCTGTCTATATTTACCCGTTTTTGCACATTTTCGCCCATTTTGTAACGTTTTGGTCGTTTTTGTCAGTTTTTACACATTTCTGTCCTTTTTACATGTTTTTGTACGTTTTCGTCTGTTTTTACATGTTTTTGTTTGTTTTCGATGTTTCGTCCATTTTTGCACGTTTCCATCCTTTTTTCCATGTTTTCGTCTATTTTTACACGCTTTCGTCTGTTTTTTACGTTTCGCCCATTTTCGTACGTTTTTACATGTTTTCGTCTGTTTTTTATGTTTCGTCTGTTTTTTATGTTTCGTCTGTTTTTGCACGTTTCTACCGCTTCTACACATTTTCGCTTTTTGCATTCATCATTTTTCCGTTTTCGTTGCTCGTTTTACACATTTCATCCATTTTGCATTTTATACTCGTGGTAAAAACGTGTATAAATGTGTGTATAAAAACGTGTAAAAACGGACGAAACGTCCAAAACAGGAAAAAACAGACGAAAACGTGTAAAAATGGACCGTGTGTAGAAGCGGACCGAAACGTGTAAAAATGGACAAAAATGTGCGAAAACGGATGAAAACATGTAAAAACAGACGAAAATGTGCAAAAACAGACAGAAACGTGTAAAATGAATGCAAACGTGCAAAAACGGACAAAAACATGCAAAACGAACGAAAATGTGTAAAAACAGGTTGAAATGTGCAAAAACGGGCTGAAAGGTGTAAAAAGGGACAAAACGGTAAAAAGACAAACACGTGTAAAAAACGGACGAAAACGTCAACAACAGACAAAAAACGTGTAAAAAACTAACGAAAAGTGCAAAAACGGACAAAACGTGTAAACAGATGGATGTATAAAACGATGAAAACAAGTAAAAGGGGACGGAAACGTGCAAAAACGAACGAAAACGTGTAAAAACAGACGAAAACATGCAAAAACAGATGAAAACGTGCAAAATCGGACAAAAACGTGTAAAACGAACGAAAACGTATAAAAATGGACGAAAACGTATGCAAATATATGAAAATGGACGAAAATGGAGCAAATATGAAATGCCTATACAAACTCAAGGACCAAACATGTAAATTACTAACAAAATGGTTAACGAAAGTTAGAAAAAGACCTAAATCGGCCAAAAAAAGTTTGGTACGTTAAATTGAGAAAATAAATAGTAACTTTAATTGAAATTGGACCTAAGATGGGTACCTTTTTATGCAATTTGTCTTCTTTTTTTTAAAGTAGTGATTGATTCTTGTTATGCAAATTTTAATATGCGAGATCAGTTGTATACTTTGGTAAGATTTATATAAGACATAAGACTTGATCATGATTCATGAGTTATGTTGCTAAAGCAAGTATACATCTTGATACGTCCACCACAAAGTTAAAGGACTTTTAACAAAAAGATGGTCATGGTTCGAGATGTCAGATTTTGTACCCATCGATACTTTTAGGGCTATCTTTAAGGAGTGCAGGCGATGCAATTTCACAGAGCCATCGCTTGACGAGAGATCGCAAGATTTCATGCATTTTTATTATACATACACACATATGAGGCTCCAGTTAAATTAGTTCATACACTGCTGACATATATGTAAGTGATTTTATCATGTATTGAAATCCACCAAACGGCCCTGGATAATTTGTTAGAGCTTTTTGAAGTTGATTAATTTGGAGAGTTTACGAAATGCTACTATGAAAAATAATTGGTCTTGTCCATAGTCTCAAAATTTCATGCTAACTTTTATGGTTAAGTGATTTTATCATAACCAAAAATTGGTTTTACATCATAAATACTTATTAACTCTGTTGTCTAAGACCCATTGAGGCACTCTCTTAGTGGTATCACTCTTCCACCACTAACATGCAGTTGATCGTCAAAAAGGCGCTCATTAACAGGGTCAAGTCTTTGGGTAAGGCTTGGTCCCCATTCAAAAGGATGCATGAAAAAGGTGCACACAACACTTACATGGCTTTTTCTATTGGAAGCGGGGCTGCTAGCTTTCCAATGAAATATCTAGGAGTTCCTGTTGGATGTAACATGGCTATATGCTCTAACTGGAACGCTACTATGCAAACATTTACCTCCAAGCTCGCTCTTTGAAAAGCTCGTTTGTTATCGGTTGGAGGTCGGCTTTCTTTAATCAAATATGTGCTTGGTCACCGTCCAACCTATTACATGTAGATCTATCCTATGCCCTCTACCATTGTTAAGAAGCTTGAGTCTAGGCGTAATCAGTTCTTTTTAGGAGGTGAAATTGATGAGAGGAAAATGTCATGGGTGCGAAGGAACCAATGTTTAGCTAGCAAAGATTTTGGAGGCCTTGGCATTGGGAGTATTTTCGGGCTCAATATCGGGCTTTTGTTCAAATGGATTTGGAGGTTTCTTTCCAGCCCTTCCGCTCTTTGGGTAAGGGTTATCGAATCTATACATGGGCCTCATGGCAGCATTAATGATGCTTCTTCTCGTCGCGTTAGCTACAGCACTTGGGGAGGTATTCTTTCTTTCATTAAGCGTGTTAAGCTTAAAGTTATTGATTTACTTTCCTACTGTACTCGTAAAATTGGTAATGGTGCTACTACCAAATTCTGGGAGGATGTTTGGTGTGGTGAACAGCCCCTAAAAACCTTGTTTCCTCGTATTTATTTGTTGGATACGATTAGACATAGTTTGGTTAAGGATCGAATTCCTTTCCAGGATGTGAGCTATGTTCTCAGGCGTCAACCGCGAGGGGGTATTGAGATGGTTCAATTTTCTGATTTAGATGCTAAGATCCAAAATATCATGCTTTCTTATGAAGGAGATTCTTGGCTTTGGTGTTGGATTCTTTTGGGTTCTCCGTTGCATCTGTTCAGTATTTGGTTGACTCCAAAACTTTAGACACGGCTCCTAATGCTACTCGTTGGATTCGCCACATTCCAATTAAAGTCAATATTTTTATTTGGAGATGATGCTTACAAGCTCCCTCTAGGTTAAATCTTGATAGAAGAGGTATGATGTTGGCTCGATTTTGTGTCCTATTTTTCAGGTGGACATCGAAACGATTAACCACGTATTTTTCTCCTTCGAAATGGCGTTGGATTTGTGGGCTAAATTGGCTAGACGGTGGGATCTCAACATTCCCATTTGTGATAATATTTTCGAATGGTTTAATTGGATTGGTATGTTGCAGCTCTCAAACATGGTAAAGGATTCTTGAAGGCGTGGGAGGGACTCTTATGTGGTTTATTTGGAGTTTTAGAAATCGCTCGATTTTTTCTAATACTCCTCCGAAAAAAGCGGTGCTTTGGGATTCCATTGTTTCTCAATCTTTCTTGTGGATTTCCTCTAGAAATCCGAAGTCTAAGATTAGTTGGGTAGATTGGTTAAGAAATCATATTGTTTCAATAACTCATATGTAATGTCGTTTTTCTAGCTTTTGCTAGTTCTTTTATATAATTCTCGTTCAAAAAAAATTTTAACCTTTTAAAATAGTTTGTTGTCAATGATATGAAATTGGGAGGAGTATTGGTGAAGACATTGATCTCCAAGATGGTCATGGTTCGAGATGATGTACCCATCGATACTTTCAAGGCCGTCTTCGAGGGGAATGCAAGCGGTGTAATCGCACAGGATCACCCTTCGTTATGAGGGATCACAAAATTTCATGCATTTTTATTAGATATACGCACGCATCCTTTTTATTATATACACAATTTTTTTTGTTTTTAATTTGTTGCTATAGTAGAGCTCATAAATTTTTTGAGTGATGTTGAGATGTGTATGGTCAAGGAGACATTGAATTCTATGTCAAATACATGGTATGGTATGGTATGAATATCTTTTTCTAAGGCAAATTCAAAGAGACACGCAATAGTAGCATATGCGTGGGACAACCTAGAGTCCATCATACATAGGACATCCACTATTATCAAAGGCAAATGATATATTTATTGTAGTGATCACACTACTAGAAATAATATAATCACCAACCAATTTTTTATTAACGAATCTGTTTTCATTGGTAAATTTGCATTTACCGACAATAACATTGATATTGCCTTTTAGCCTTGAGCAATGTATTTTACCAAGTTGCGTAGGTGAGCTCGGTTACAGAACCGCACGGAACATATCCGGAATCGAGAGAATCTAGAACAAAAAATGCATATTTTAGGAACCGAGAACCGGTCCGAAGAGCATGTTTCAATTATGTTTCAGTTACAGTTCAGTTCTCAGGTCCGGTTCGGGTATTTCGGTTCTACTTGATTAGAACCGAAAATATCTAAAAAATGCCGAGAAAATATTTCTTTGTGTGTTCACATTCATTTACGTCTAAACCATAAAAAAATATTTAACGATTAAAGTATATAATATCCGAGCTACATTATTAGTTGTTTATATATCGGCGGCACAACTTTTGAAAAAACAATGTCTATGAGACATGAAAAAGGAAACAACCTTTCAAACAAGATATTGTGACTCCATCCCACTATACAATTATTTATTGATATTTAAACTTCTTATAGTAAAATCATCAAAATTTTCACGAATTTTTAAGGACAATTATCATTAAATCGTTCATTTCTTTTACTTCCTTATAATTTCTAACTACATCACCTGCTAGCATAAGTTGGGTGATCAAGTTGCAACTAGAATGAGTGCATAAAAATGTAAACGTGAACGTTAAAAACTAAACGTCTCATAAACATCTTATATGTTTAAAAGTCGGGGGTTCTTCGATTCCGCAAACGACACTCGCAATTTCGGGCTGAACCAAACCGCGAACCGATAGTTTCAATATTAAAAACCCGAGAACCGGATCTTGGTTATAATATACGGTTCGGGTTAAGTCGGCTATGGTTCGGTTCTCAATTTCGATTCGATTCTCGATCCATTTGTTGATCCCTACTTGATGATTACATTAAGGTCTAATGTAACAATTGAACGTGTCACATAGACTATATATCATGAGAAGTACTAGTCTTACACAATTTTCATAAAATAAAATCCGTATGTACATGTGACAAATTAGTTGTACCAGTAGAATTATACAGTAGTAATTTTTCTCTTTTTCATTTACACTCTCTATAACTAAGTGATGGGGCAGTTTATACGGAACCCCCCAACACCCTATAGGGAGTTTCTAATTATTCGACGTATTGGAAGGTTGTATTATGTGCATCACGGTGTTTAGGTGTTATACTATATGATTCATAATTTGTACCGTTGACCCATAGGGAGTCCTTATAGTATAACCTCTAAGTGACACATATACGTGTGAATTCTTTTTTGTAAACTTAAAGTGAGTGTAGCATTGTTCATTGGATGTTTGATGTTTGTAATGCAGCATGTGTATTTATTCTATTGATGATCTTCTATTATTCAGCAAAACAACCTTGTTTGTTACATTGAACAAGTGTAATGTTACTTATAATATATGTATGATATATAAGTCATAAGCCGCTTATATAAAATAAGTTTAAGCCCAGTTCATAAGCTTAGCCAAACACCCTCGAAATTTAATACAAGAGGACCAAAGAACCACCATGGTTTTATGGACTTGATATTGCATTTTAGCCTTAGAGCAATGTATTTTACCAAGTTGCGTAGATGAGCTCGATTACTGAACCGCACGGAACTAATCCAGAAGCGAGAGAACCTAGAACCAAAAAATGCATATTGTAGGAACCGACCAGTCCGAAGAGCATGTTTTCGGTTCTGGTTCGGTTCTCGGGATCGGTTTTAGACTTCTAGTATTTTGGTTTATCCGATTGAAACCGAAAATATCTAAAAAACGCCGAGACATTTTGTGTTTACATT
The DNA here is from genome assembly GCA_910596185.1 of Chrysanthemum makinoi. NCBI lineage: Eukaryota > Viridiplantae > Streptophyta > Magnoliopsida > Asterales > Asteraceae > Chrysanthemum > Chrysanthemum makinoi. Next base: position 10,686,567 of record OU343222.1, read on the forward strand.
CATTTACGTCTAATCCATAAATAATATTTAACGATTAAAGTATACAATATCCAAGTTACGTCATTAGTTTTTTAAATATCAGCAGCGCAATCTTTGAAAAAACAATGTTTATGAGACATTAAAAAGGAAAAATTCTTCAAACAAGATATTTGACCCCCACCCCCCCCCCTAGCCTATATACTTATTTACCCAAATTTAAACTTCTTTAAAGTAGAATTATCAAAATTTCCACTACTTTTAAAGAACAATTATCATTAAATTGTTCATCTCTATTACTTCCTTATAAACTCTAACTATATCACCTACTAGCATAAATTGGGTGATCAAGTTGCAAGTAGGATGAGTGCATAAAAATGTAAACATGAATTTAAAAATCTAAACATCCCATAAACATATTATATATTTAAAAGCCAGTCCCGCAAACGATACTCGCGGTTCCGGACTGAACTGAACCCTAACCGATTTCATTATTAATAACCGAGAACCGGATCTCGTTTTGAAATACGGTTCGGGTTAAGTCGGCTCCGATTCAGTTCTCGATTCCGATTCAGTTCTTAGTCCATTTGCTCATCCCTACTTTATGATTACATTAAGGACTAATGTAACAATTGAACACGCCACATGAACTATATATCAAGAGAAATACTAGTCTTACATACCTTTTCATAAAATAAAACCAGTACGACTATGTAATTAGTTTGTATTATTATTATACAAAAAAGTCATTAAAGTTTGCGCGAAAGTTGTCTTAAGTCACTAAAATTTTAAAGTTGCCATCAAGGTTACGGAGCTTAAGAAAATAGTACACTTCTATAGTTTCAGTGTTAAATGGGTAACTTAAACGCACTTTTTTTTATATGCTAAGTAACATAAATTTCGGGTTTTCACAAGTTCAGTGATGTTTACGTATATTCTTATATAGTTTCAGTAACCTCAAAATGACTGCTTCATAAATTCAGTAACTTGAATGACAACTTTGAAGCTTTAGTGACTTAGAACAACTTTCGCGCAAACTTTAATGACTTCTTTATATTAACCTTTAGTTGTACCAATAGAATTATAGTAAATTTTATCTTTTTCATTTTCACTCTCTATAACTAAGTGACACATGTGCGTTTAATTTTGTTTTTGAAAAGTGAGTGAGTGTAGCATTGTTCATGTGCTGTTTGATGTTTGTAATACAATTGTTGAAGATAATGTCAAGTTGCTTGTTTAATATTGAAGGGCTGAATGTGGCATTTCTCATTCTTGGTTAAAGCTTATATCAAGTATTGAGCTGATATGTCAAGATGATTTATTCTGAAGGGCTTAAGTGTTGAGCTTATGTCAAGTGTTGAGCTTATGTCAAGTGTTGAGCTTAATGTGGCATTTCTGATTCTTAAACACGAATTACATTTCTCATTCTGAAGGGTTGAATGTGGCATTTCTCATTCTTGGTTAAAGCTTATGTCAAGTGTTGAGCTTATGTCATCTCTAGCAATATTATCTAGTTTCTTTCACACACTTTGTGATTCTGGTTATTGTTACAAGATCAAACATCTTTGATCTTGATTATTTGAGAGTTGAGTGTATTTGTAAGTGAGGTTTTGTGGTGTCCTTCTGAAGGAGATCACTCTTGTCTTTGTATCTGTTTGGTAAGCATCCGTTTGGAGACTTATCTACTATAGCTGTTGATAAATAAAATACACCAAGGGGTGGTTGGCTGGGTGTAATTGCTTGTTGTTGTATGTTCTTTACCATTTTTACATGGTATCAAAGACACGGATCTGATCTGGTGGTTCTTGGTTTGATTCTTGAATTAGGGTTTGTTACCTAATTTAGGGATTTTTGAATCTGGTGTTGGTATTGGTTAGTTGAGGTCGTATTCTTTACGGCCGTGGTGTGATTCATCTGTTTAGGAGAGATCCGGTGGATTTATGTGAATTGGAAAATTAGGGTTTCTGAAACCCTAATTTATTTTTTGGGGGTTTCTTGTTTCTGGTGTTCTGATATTGATTGAGGGCTCTTGTTGGGTGATTATTAACTCTAATTTTGAGTTAGTGATTATCTGGTTTCCGCTGCTGGTATTTGTTGCACTGTAAGTATATCTTTCTCTCTTAAGATCAACAAGCGTTTGGTTAATTGAGTGCAAACGGGTTCGGTTAACATCTTGATCCTCCATCTTGAATGGTGTGAATACCTGCTCTGGCTAACCCCAGTTCAATTGACTGACTCTTTGTTGTTTCTTGGGTGTGAGCTGTTTGACTATTTTGGAACAAAAAGACAAAATAGAAGTTCGTTCAAACTTTTAAAAATCGCTAGTGATAAGTAGCTAAAAATGTACCTTTAATTGTGCCTTACAACAACTGATAGGCGCGAGTTTTTTTAGTGCCACATGTCTCATTTGTATTAAATTCGCTAGTCGTTTGGTCCATTTCAAGAAACCAACCAAAGTGGGTCTAAAAAAACCCGCACACCTGAGCGATTGGCCAGTCTCAAAGTTATCTTTAAAAAAATTAAAGTTGTAAGTAGTGGGCCCTAAATGAGTAAGTTGAGGTTAGTTGTGAGTGAGGGGGTTTAGTTATGGAGGTTTGTTATACCACGTAGCCGGTTATTTGGTTGCTATATTTAAGATTGTGATGTGCATCTTAACATATGCGGAAGGTGTCTATTTTGTGGTTAAAAACAGAATAGTACGAGTAAAAATGTTTAAGTGTAACACAAAGAATGAAAAACCTAACCTTGTGTTATACTGCTAATAAGACAAGATTAACCAACCAATTTATCTAAATAAACAAAACTATATAAGCCTATACACATTCCTACCAACAGAAAGTAAACTCAACTCTCAAACATATGTGATCAGATAAAATTCAATGGTAATTAGTTGCTTATGATGTTAATGTTTGTTCGGATAAAACATCTGAAGTACTTGGTCAAACTCATGTTCAAATCCAAAATACTGGTAGTATTAAACATCAACTAAAAAACAAAAGCAAATAATTTTTACCTTGGAACCCGTCATAGAAAAAATGACCATTTTTAAATAGGGGAACCTTGGTCGGTGGTGAGATGGGTACCATAAAAAACCAACAATTCTACAATAACATGGTGGATGCACACATGTTCTTATTCTTACACTCCACTCCCATTGACAAGTTTATGGATATCGATTCAGATGTACTTGTGTCACAATGTAATTCTTTTGAACCATTTCCTAGTTATAACATGTTTAAAAGGTTCAGAATGATCATCGTTAAACAACCTACTCAAAAGAAAATAGTATCTGCTGGCTCAAACATCATCTTGGACATAGCTTCAGTTGACTTTCACTTCAAAATAGCAATCAGTCCCTTTTAAAATATTTTGGCTGCTTCTTTCGGTTTGTGAAGGGAAAACGCAAGAGGTGCTCAGAATTTCACTCCATGAATTAACTTCTATCAAGTGTGCTTCAGTTTTAAGAGAACCTTTCCGGGGTACGGCCATCTGAGATTTCTGAAGCTGAATCGGGCCACTCTTAAGAATAGAAGAATTGAGTTGAAAGAGTGATGTCGTTTAGAAAGTCTTCTCAAAAGCATCACAGTCAAAAGGAAAGCCACCCTCCTAATACGCAACAATTTCCCCACAAACTTCTAAATTATGAAGGCTCGTACTAAAAGTTACCTCTAGAGTAGCATCTACTGCATCTCTTAATAAGATGTAATTTATCTGTACTTGCCCATCCTCACCCTACAGAATGACCACGGCTACCATCTAAATTAAAGTCCAAATTATACCGGTAATTGCAAATTGGAAAAAAAATCCTCCTGTTTTCATTAATAGCTGCGAGATCCATAGCAATCCCCATTGATGAGGAGATTGGGACAGAACGGCAACAGCGACAACAACTGGGATTGCGAAATCTCAAACACCCAGCATTGATCATGTCTATGGGATCAGTCCAGAGACGTCTGAATAACTCAACATAACAAACATCAGGCCGATGTGTTAAGGTCCATCCATCTGACCGTAGTCCGTACGTATCAGCTACATCAATGTACCCAAACAGCTTGATGACTTTAAGCTCACAATCTGACTCAAAATCTGGATTTACATGAAGATGAATCGAGAATGACTCAAACCAGATATTTGGAATTCTAGGTGGATTTCTGATGAAAATCAAAACAACAGCCACAAATTAAAAATAATAAAATTACAACCATAGATAATTGAATTGTTTTGAACAGTAAAGAAAAAAAATGCAACAGAAGTTGAGAGATGACCGAAAATATGTTGGCTTTCAACAGTTGTATATAACTAAGTTATGCAAGGTCCTTGTCATGTATAAAGTAGACACTAAGCATGAAAAAAACTTGTCTTTATCTAATCCCTCACATTATCTTTATCTTAGCAATTATTGATTGCGAGTATACTACATCACTTGTCTTAGAGCATGCCCAACAATAACGGCATAACGCCGTTAACGGGCGTTATGTCGTTGGAACCATGGCGTTATTTAGGCGTTAGTCCCTCAATGTTATGAAAGCAACGCGCGTTAAAAAAAAGAAAATTTCATTTTACCCCCCTCAACCTATTCAAATTCAAATTTAAATTATACTGATCAATTCTGGGCGGGATAAATTCAAATTCAAATTTGAAATTTAAAAATCAAATATGAGCGGGATTTATTTAAACTCAAAATCAACTCTGCCTATATATACAACTCTACCAGAGTTGTTTAGAACACACAACACACACAAGTTACACACACAACTCAGACACACAAAAAATGTCTCGCAAAGATTTTTCTCAGCAATTTCCAAGTCCAGAAAAGCTGACGGAAACAAGCTTTTCAGCTTCACCACAGTTTCCTCCAACTAGCTTTTTAGCTTCACCACAGTTTCCTCCAACTAGCTTTCCCCTTAACTTGAAGTTTACTCAACACCACCGGAAAATGTCTTCCCAGTGGGTTTTGAAAACATCCCATACCTCCCAATTGTTCCAACTCCACCTGTGAACAGTCCACAGGTGGATCTTCAAATTCACCCCAGCGGGTTAAGTGAGCCTTCACTCCATCAACTAGAACAAGATATTGAAAACGGTAAGGAGATTATGCAAGAGCACCTTATGAGCCTGACACCTATCTTCCATCAAGCACGAAAGCAAGTCAGTCAAACAAAGCCCCAGGACAGGGGAAAACTGATAGTCTTAAGGGTGAGTCTATGCTATTTCTTGATGAGATGAGGTCTAACATTCGATTGATATATGAGAAGGCATAGCATTATGCCACTAGACCAGAAGGAAAAAAGGCTCACAGAGGCCAGGTTAACATAGACTACCTTCCAACATTTCAGGGTCAGGAAGAAGAGAAGAGCACAAAGCAAAAGCAACTGAAGCAGGTTATACTGAGATGGCTGTTTTTCAACTACGAAATAAATTCGTTTTTGACTCGGGGCATCAAGTCGTATTTATTATTTCTATGGTTAGAGATTTTCCGTATCAAAATCAAAGTAAGATCTCAATGGTCGGGAAACTTTGACTTTCGTGAGGAAGCTGCTCGTCGTGAGCAAGAAGCACGAGAAGCTCAGTATCTTGAAGACAACTACTTCGACATAATGGAGCGTTGGCTCTTTAATGGGGAGTTTGATTCCCCTTCAAGTTCTGAGGGTTGGGTCTCAGATGATTCGTTTTTTTAAGTTTTAGAAGTTTTATTTTCATCAGTATGCGTCGTATCTTTAATTTTTAATGTAATTCATGTTTAACGTTTAATGTACTTTGTGTTTTAATGTTAAATGTGATATGTTTTTTAATAAATGAAGTGTTTGTTTTAGTTTAGGGGTTGAAATTGAAAATATGAAATGTTATTGATGTTATTGGGATGTTATTGTTGTGGGTGTTTTTTGAGGATGTTAAGTTGAAATGTTAAAGCTGATGTGGACGGTGTTATTTTATAACTTGAGTTATTGTTGTGATTGCTCTTATGAATACAATAATTAATGAGAAAATTTCTGAAACGAACACTTTCCCCTACTACTTTACACATATAAACCTCGCCCATGCAATTTTCTAAAATAAACTTTTCAATATTAGACGTTAGATTTGTAGCGTAATACGTTTTAAACCGTACACGTGTACACCAATTCTCTGGGCGTGGTCCAGGCGAGAAGTTTGGGCGTGATGCGTGTTTTGGGCGTGCCCTAGGCGAGGGCGTGCCCTGGGGGTGGGAGTGACCTGGGCGTGCCCTGGGCGTGGCATGAGCAGTTGGGCGTGGAACCTGGGTGGCATGGGCGTGGAGCTTGAGTTTAGAAATCAAAAACAGATTTGGTAGGCGTGAGGCTGGGCGAGAACCAAAACAAATCAAGTAATTAAGCGTGAGTCTAGGTGTAAGGCTAGTTAACGTGGTTGATTTTTACTGGTTGAGATTTGATGAAACGTTTACATTATATAACATAGAAAATATGATTATTAAATGAGTAGTATTATTGCATTGGAGGAATGAAATATATTACCAAAAAAGTTTCTCTCTCATGGAAAAGAAAAAGTCAACTTTTCCGGTGGAAAGAAAAGTGTGATTTACATATTGAGCGAATGAGATATATACACAAGTACACAATTACAAAAATGTATGCGAACAAAAGTGTGATTGTTACGTATTTCGGTTATATCTGTAAAATGAAAAAATAAAGTCCAGTTGGGTAAAGTCACTCTATATAAGGTTCATTTAGGTAATTAGCTTATAATTAATCATCCGACATATACCTCACCATACGCAGCTAGTTTATGTTGATTCAATCACAGCTCGATACATCCAGATCTAACCCCAAAGCAAAGACATAATTCCCTATTCTTATATAAAAAAATATTCTACTTTATTGAAGTCGATGATTGGCAACATTTTGATGTTGAACCATCTAGTGACAAACTCCTTTATTGACCCAAACAAAACTATCTTTTAAAAGCTCAAATTTACACACACACAAAAAAAAAGATAGCTTTCAACTGTTGAAAGTGAAACGTAAGTTGGAACTGTGAGTCACTAAAAGATACTACGTACTAGCTTTTAAGCCGGTTACCAAAAACATCCATAAATGAGTCTTTCAAAACTGATTAAAAGAAACTAATACAGTTCTTAAATTTACACACAATTTTAATTTTATTTCTCTATAATATTACAAAATGGCCTAAACTTTACACAAATCATTTTTAAAAGGCATAATGGGCAGGTACAATACTTTATGCAAACGACACTATATTATACTTAAATTGCATGGAAACAAAATTAGCGTAGAAAATTTCGAAACCGGTAATTACCTGCAAACATCAATGGGCCGTTCCATGGATATTTGTGCTCCATTTATGAGTTGGGTCACTCCTAAATCGTTTTTAAACGATTGCTAAGCACACAAAAAAAGGAATTTAAAACTGGTTATAGATTGTGGAATTGTGACCATATGTGCAAGTAAATATACCTCGCGCAAAAGTGGAAACGAAGTAACGGTTGAATATCTCAGATAGATTATAAAGGTATTGGCAAGACCGGAAAACAAGACACTCGAAGAACCTGAAAAGGAATGTCAGATTATTAATACAATAATATAATATGCAGAACCATTATTACGAAATTAGGAAAACTTATAAAAATCGAACTTTCCACTTCAATTTAGCGGCAACTATAATTTTTTAGAGTAACCAAAAGAAATAAAACAAAGTTTCAACTA
>OU343222.1:10694342-10773469 GCA_910596185.1 Chrysanthemum makinoi
CATCAGTTTGAAAACTTCACTGCTTTGAATAGAGAAAAAACGATGCAGCTATAACAGACTTCAAAAACTTATCAGACCAAGTGAAGTCAGTGGACTAAAAATTTGCTCAAGAAGATATTAATCTAAAGTTCATCAGAAGTTTATCACCTGACTGGGCTATGCATACTGTTGTGTGGAGGAACAAGGATGACTTTGAAAAGATGACTCTGGACAATCTCTTCAACAACTTGAAGGTATATGAGTCTGAGAACAACATTGCTGGTACATCTACATCTAATCAAAACCTTGCTTTTGTTTCAACTAATCACAAGACTTCACAAGATGTATCCATTGCTGCTTATGGTATAACCACGGCTATTGCAAACAATACCACGTTAGTGATATGTCAGTGATGGTGCAATTTGTGCTTTTCTGGCTGATTTAACTAACAGTGTTACTGTTTTGAATCAAGATCTAGATCAAATTGATCCTGATGATCTTGACTAGATTAATCTACAATGGCAAATGGAAATGTTGACTCTACAAGCAAGGAAGTTTTTGAGAAGGACTGGAAGACAGGTCAAGTATGATGGTAAAAGAAGAGCTGGATTTGACAAAAGCAAGATGGAGTGCTTTAACTGCAAGAAGAAGGGTCACTTTGCAAGGGAATGTCGAGCACCTAAGAGGATTGAAGGCATCAAGAAGACCACTGAAGAGTCTGCTCCTTCTTCAGCATTGGTGGCTCAGGATGGTCTTGGTGATTATGACTGGAGTGATGAAATTGAAGAAGGACCAAATGCAGCTTTTCTTGCTAGTGAAGCTTCAAAAGAGCATAACTTTGCTCTTATGGCCTATGCTTCATCTTCTGGTTCAGTTCTGGTATCTAATGAGTCTGCTTGTTCTTTTAAGTCATGTCAAGATAACTTAGAATCTCAAAAAGCTATCACTGAGAGTTTAAGAAAAGAAGTAGAAAAACAATCTATGGACAACCTAGGTTATAGAGTTGGTCTAGAAAGTGTGGAAGAGAGGCTTAATTACTGTATCAAATTTGAGTTTGAGTATGTTGATAAAATTAATATACTAGGTGGAGAAATTGATCTTAAGGATAGGGAGATTAAGATGCTTAAAGAGAAACTAGAACAAGCTGAGAGTGTAAAAGTAGAAGCCCTAAAAGAAAAAGAAAAACATGTTGTTAGGGTTGCTAAAACACAATATGCTTCTGATCTAGTAAATAAACCAATAGGTCAAAAAAATTTCAAGGATGGAACTGGCCTAGGCTACAATGATATGCCACCACCTACCCTTATGCAACATGCACCACCTCCAAAAGAGCTCTAATTTAGCAGTGAATTTAGTTTCAACAAACCTGTAGGTGAGACTAAAAAGAATGAATAACCTAAGATAGGTTCTGATAAGTCATCTGATGTTCCCATCATTGAAGATTGGGAATCAGATACTGAGGAAGATAGATCTGTATCAACACAGCCTGAGAAGATAGAAACTCTTAAGAAAGTTGATACTAAGCAAGCCAACCTTGTGCCTAGATTTGGAGCTCAAATTGCTAAGAAAGTAGTAGAGTACAAGGAATTACCTAGGGAACAGTTAAAAAGATATATACCTAGTGGAAACCAGAGAAACTTCAATGGACTAATTTCAAATAGGTTAGGCAATGAGTTTCAATGTGTTAAAAAGGCTTAGTTTTGAGCATTTACAGAGAAATTGTTATAAAAACAGACCACAAGTTTGGAATCATTGGAGGAGGGTAAATCACAAAAACTTTTCAAAGAAAACAAACCCTCATCCTAACAGAAACATGATTCCTAGAGCAGTGTTAATGAGGAATGGGAATACAAAATCAATTGTCACTGCTTCTCCCAAATGGGTTCCAACCACTGCTAAGCAAAGTGTAACCACGGCTAAGCAAAATCAAACCACTGCTAAGCCAAAAATCACCAAAAATAACAAAGAAGTTTTAAAAATTCCAAAGGTGATAACTGACACAGTGGTTGGAAATCATTTTTATGATGTAAAGGCCTCAGCTAGTTGGCAATGGAAACCTAAAACCAAGGTTTTACATCATGTCAAACTGTGCATCAATGGACCTAAACAAATTTGATTATATTGATGCACAGGGTAGACCCAAGTCAGTATTGGCTTGGGTCCACAAAAGGAACTAACTTGTTTAATTTCATGTGCAGGGCAATCTACAGGATGAGCTAAAAGACAAAGGAGTTTTTGATAGTGGTTGCTCTGGGCACATGACTGGGGATGGGAGCAACCTGGAAGATTTTGAATCTTTTGATAGAGGCTATGTGGCATTTGGCAATGATCCAAAGGGAGGAAAGATACTTGGAAGAGGCACAATCAGAACAGGGAATTTAGACTTTGAAAAAGTCTATTTGGTACAGGGACTTAAGTACAATCTCTTCAGTGTTTCTCAAATGTGTGATAAGAAAAACTGGGTACTTTTTGGTGAAACTGAGTGTGTGGTGTTGTCTCCTGAGTTTAAGATGCCTGATGAGAAGTTTATACAACTTAGGATACCTAGGAAGGAAAATATATTGTTTTGATTTTAAAGATGTCCTTCCAAATAGGTCCTTAACATGTTTGTTTGCTAAAGCATATGTGGATGAGTCTAAGTTATGGCATAGAAGATTAGGTCACCTCAATTACAAAACAATCAATAAACTGGTAAAAGGCAACTTAGTGAGAGGGTTACCTTCTAAGGTTTTGAGTGTAAGGAACTGTGTGTGGCCTGTCAAAATGGAAAACAACATAGAGCTTCTTGTAAGACCAAAACTGTCAACACCATTACACAACCACTGTTTATGCTTCATATGGACTTATTTGGACCTACCTTTATTAAAAGTTTGAACCATAAGCAGTATTGCCTAGTTATCACTGATGATTATAGTAGATTTTCATGGGTATACTTTTTGGCAGCTAAGAGTGAGACTAGTGAGATCCTCAAGAGTTTCATTACTAAGATAGAAAATCTAGTAAACCAAAAAGGTCAAGATAATCAGATGTGATAATGGAACTGAGTTTAAGAATGCTGTGATGAATCAGTTTGTGTAGTTAAAGGTATAGAAAGACAGTTTAGTGTTGCTAGAACACCACAACAAAATGGTGAGGCTGAAAGGAAAAATAGAACACTAATTGAGGCTGCTAGGACTATGTTGTCAGAGTCTAAGTTACCAACTACCTTTTGGGCGAAGTGTAGGCACCTGCATGTTATGTGGAGAATAGAAGTAAGGTAGTGAAGCCTCATAACAAGACCCCTATGAGTTGTTACATGATAGGAAGCCAATGATTGCATTCCTAAAACCTTTGGGTGTCCTGTTACTATCTTGAATACCATAGACTACCTAGGCAAGTTTCAAGAAAAAACTGATGATGGATACTTTTTAGGCTATTCTACTAATAGTAAAGCCTTTAGAGTATATAATAGGAGGACTAGAATTGTTGAAGAGAACTTACATGTTCAATTCAGTGAAAAGACTCTATGTTGAGACCAAAGGAAACAGACTGGCTGTTTAACATTGATATGCTAACCAAATCTATGAATTATGAGCCTATCATTGCAGGAACTTCCACTAATGTTGATGTAGGTACTCAAAAGGATTCTGATGCAGAAGCAATTTCTAAGGAAGCTGATTCTCCTTAAGAGTTCTATTTGTTTGAAAACTGGAAAGCTAGTTCTGTCTCACCCATCATTGAGAAGCAAGGTCCCAAACTGATGATATGTCTTAAACTGGAGGCAATGTTGATCATCATCAAGATAAGGATGATTTGTTAAAGGATAACTCAGTGTTGGTAGAAGAAATTGAAAAGAAGAAAAGGCATTCTGAAACCACTGCTAAGCCAAACCAAAGCACGGACAGTTATAATGCAAACATTGATAAGCCAACTTCTACCACTACCAGGATCAGTGAAACCACAGTTGTAAGTACTGCTGATGGTACTTTCTTTGGGCCAACTGCAAAGCCATTATTTGGTGAAGAGGAGTATCCACATGATCCTGATATGCTTGCTTTGATTGAAATTGATACTCCTACTGATGATGAAGACATGGATGATTTCTTCAATGCTGATTTGTCTAACTTGGAAACTGTCATTCATGAGAGTCCAATCACTACTACAAGGATTCACAAGATTCATCCCAAGGAACAAATACTTGGAAACTTGAATACTTCAGTTCAAACAAGAAGCAGGGTTAAGAACACTGAACCCTTTCCTGAACATGGGTTCTTTGCAAGATCACTACACAAAAGAAACAGTCATACAGATCTGCAAATTGCCTTTTTGCTTGTTTTTTGTCTCAAAAGGAGCCCAAGAGAGTTGAAGAAGCATTATCTGAAGAAGGATGGGTAGAATCATTGCAAGAGGAGCTTCTTCAGTTCAAACTTCAAGAGGTTTGGACAATGGTAGATCTTCCAAATGGTAAGAGGGCAATTGGGACAAAATGGGTGTTCCGAAACAAAAGAGATGAAAGAGGTATTGTTGTGAGGAACAAGTCAAGGTTGGTTGCTCAAGGATACACACAAACTGAAGGCTTGGATTATGATGAAGTGTTTGCTCCAGTTGCAAGAATTGAGGCTATTAGATTGTTTTTAGCTTATGCTTCATTCAAGAATTTTGTTATGTATCAAATGGATGTTAAAAGTGCATTTTTGTATGGCACAATTGATGAGGAGGTTTATGTTTGTCAACCTCTGGTTTTGAAGATCTATCATCCTGACAAGGTTCAGGGTGAGAAGGCTATGTATGGTTTGCATCAAGCTCCTAGGGCATGGTATGAGTGCCTGTCTACTTATTTGATGGACAATGGGTTTAAAAGAGGGCTGATTGATAAAACTTTGTTCATTAGAAAGTACAAAGATGATATTTTATTGGTTCAGGTTTATGTAGATGACATCATCTTTGGCTCAACCAATATGGAGCTATGCAAAGATTTTGAGAAGCTTATGCATGATAAGTTTCAGATGAGTTCTATGGGAGAACTCACTTTCTTTTTGGGGCTACAGGTTCAACAAAGGACTGATGGTATCTTCATTAGTCAAGATAAGTATGTAGCAGATGTTTTGAAGAAGTTTGGATTTCAGGATGTGAAGAGTGCTAGTACACCAATGGAGACTCAGAAACCACTGCTACCAGATGATGGAAGTCCTAAAGTTGATCAAAGTTGTACAGTCCATGATTGGATCTTTGATGTATCTCAATGCATCGGCGGCCGATATTATGTTCTCGTATGTGTGTGCTGATTTCAAGTCACACTTAATACCTCACACATGAATGCTGTTAAGAGGATCTTTAGGTATCTTAAAGGTCATCCTAAATTGGGCTTTGGTACTCCAAGGATTCTCCTTTTGATTTGGTGGCCTACACATATAGTGACTATCGGTGCTAGTTTGGATAGAAGTCTACTCTTGGAGGATGTCGTTTTGGAAGCTGCACTTCTTTCATGGCGCTTAAAAAGCAAACTATTGTGGCAAATTCTACAACTGGTGAATATGTGGCTGCTAGTTGTTGTGGTCAAGTTCTTTGGATACTTAATCAATTTTGGATTTTGGGTACAATTTTATGCATACTAAGATTTACATTGATAATAACAATATAATTTGCATCATTAAAAATCCTGTTTTACATTCTAGAACTAAACATATTGAGATAAGACATCATTTTATTAGAGATTGTAATGAGAAAAGGTTGATTCAAATGGTAAAATCCATACTGATTTCAATGTTGCTGATCTTCTCACCAAAGCTTTTGATGTAGGGAGGTTTCAGTATCTTGTTGTTAGTATTGGAATGATTAATCTCTAAACTCTCAAATTGTTTTTGTACCGCTTTGTATAAGTATTGGACTGTTATTATGTAATCTTAGTTTTGCTATTCTTATTTCTAACCAGCGATAGTTTGGTTCAAAACCATTGCTTTTGTTCTCGGTTTCCACTAACCATTTTGCGGATACAAGAAAGTTCATTATAGAAGCTAAAGAAGTACTAAAGTTAATTGTTCATTCATTCATCAAAATAGCTTACGACTTACTGACTTACAATGAAACTTCCAGTGCAAATTAAAAGACTAGTTCTATACATGATTTCCTACTACTATCCTCAACTGTTGGATATGCATGATAAGCTAAGGATCAAAATGGGAAGGATGGATTGATGAAAACGAAGATGATGAAGATGAATACAGTAGATGAAGCACAAAGGACATAGTCATATCATACTTGCATCTACTGGTTTCACCAAAAAGCATCATTCCATTTTCCTTTTTCCCTTCCCCCTTACGATATGTAGAAGAAGCACCACAACTTAGGTAGAAGACCAAGAACCACCTCTCGCTTTGGGAGTGCCGGGTTTCTTGCTGTGGTCTTGGTTGAGGTTGGGATGATGAAGGTTGGGGGTTTGAAGTTCTCTTTGAGGAGTCTTGAGTCCTCAGATGCCTCACTTGGATCCACCACACTATCATCTTTGATGATGGAAGAAATGGGGATTTTCTTGGTCTTGGTTCTTGTGGAGGAATGTAAAATTGCCAAGGGTTAGTATCTTCACTTGATGATGATGATGATGAGGATGAGGAGGATGTTAGATCAACAACCTCCGGGTTTATTCTAACCGGGTTCCACATGGTGATTGAAGTTGATTGTGGATTTTGGAGAAATTAGGGTTTTGATTTAATTGGTGTGCGTATATGAGATTTGGGTTCTTTATATAAGCAGAGTTATGGTTATGGAAGTAAATGAGGGGCAGGTTAAATGTGGTTGAGGAGTTAATGAGATTCTTGGGTGTTGGGCTAATATTAATCTTAGAAGTTGACCATATTGACTTACCTGTTCTAAACCACGGATAGGTCATTTGGAACCACTTCTAGCTCTTTCTAACCACTGACAACAATGACCTTCTTTCTATGTGTTTGTTTTGTGTTTTTGTCTGCGGTATGAAGGATTTGTGTACATAGGAGCTGGTGTGTTAGCTGCTTGTGTTTAAAAAAAAATATTGTGTAATCCTTCAAATTTTTGTGAGATCTCTCTTATTATGACACAGATTTACTTGCTATAACTCTTGGACATTTGGTTGAAGTGCTACTATGTATCCACGGATGGTGTGTGTCTAAAAGCGGATAGTCGATTCAAACCGCTGGATAGCATTTTGATTAAGTGTTGGATACTACAGGGGCTGATTGGTAACTTTAGCAAAAGTATATTTATTTCCCCCAAATCACGGATGGATCATTTATTTGGTCTTCAAATCACTTCAATTGGCGCTCAACATTAACCCTAATCACTTATCTTTGCATAATTCACAAACCCACATCATACCCATCATTAATTACTATGGTCGAAAAGTATTCCACTACACATAACCTTGTTGCTATTCTCACCAAGAATGATCGATCCGAAGGGTTTCATCAAATGATTGATTTTCTTGTTCAGATCATATTCACTATGCCTTAATCGTCACACCAACCATTTTAAAGCCTACATACATCGGGCCGAGGAATGCTAAGCTTGAAAAGGTTGATGGAGTCAAGTGTTTAGCACCGTTGTGGATGAGCATGCTATTTCATCGAGGAGATCATTAGGGATGTTTTAAAGTTTGATGATGTCGATGGTATTGATAATCTTTCGGATGAGATTGTTGTTGGTTTGAAAGGTTATGTTATACCCACGAGGGTGATAAGGTACAATTTTTTAAGAGTTTGTTTTCAAAACAATGGAAGTTTCTTATTCATACCTTATTGATGTGTATGAGTAATAAGACCACGTGGTTTAATGACTTTCCTTCCAAAATACTCTTGCTATTATTTGTTTGTCCGATGGAAGAAAGTTCAATTGGTCTAGGATGATCATGGGGCTAGTACAAAACATTAGGAAGAAAGGTAAATACTATTTATATCCTAGGTTTGTTCAACTAATTGTGGAAAGTCAAATAGAAGAGCCTGTTGAGCATACTCAGGAGTATGAAGTACATCATATGCTTCCTAAGGTTTTTGCACATATGAGGAATCAACCACAAAATGTACAAATTATAGATGTTCCTTTATTTCCTTATATGCTTACTTTGCCTACTGATCATGAGATTGATGAAGGTCTTGACTCCCACCCTATAGTCAACGAAACCAACGCTAGTACATCCAACCCACCGATAGTACACTTGTAAACACCGATAGTGTACCAACCCACTTCTAGTCAAACCCAAACCACGCTACACCTATTGTATGGACTAGAGAGTAAGGCACTACGCTACCTCATGCTAGTGCTAGTGGTGTTGCTAATGAGGTCGCCACAGGTGGGAGGTGACATGATTGAAGGGCTTTCACCATCGATTCATGCTTAGATGGTCGATATAGTGGAAACATAATTAAGACCCAACCTTTGGCAACTCCTAATGTGGAGAGTTCCTTTGAACTTAACACATGTGGAGGAATCCCTAGCCACTTGGCTAATATAGGGTGCATAGTCGTCGTGCTAGGTCCGATGCTATGTTTACTATATCCAGGATTCACTCTCGAGCAGCTAACATGTCCGGTGATGAGGATCGTTTGGAACATGAACATGAATTGACCGGATTCGAGTTTGTACATGATGACTTTTCCAATGAACCACCTCTGACCAGTTCACACAGTCGGGTGGGAGGATATTCTTGAACAGCTAAATGAATTGACGGCTAAATATACCAAGATGGAGGAAACAATCTTAAATCTTCAAGAGTTGGTCGTGTTTCAAGGTAAGGATATTAGGAGATTCAAACGAGTGTTGGTTTTGGAGAAAGTAAACGACCCGGGGTTGCCGCTTTGAAAGCTATGAGAAGAAAGAAAAGAAGGTGGACTCTCTACGCTGAATGTGGAGAATGTATCCAAACAGGGAGGAGGAATGCAAGAATTGTGGAGGCCGTTGATGTACCTATGGAAGAAGATGTTGATAGTGGAGATCAAGCATTTTTGGTATCCGATAAAGATGGGAATGAGGCAGTTCTTGAAAATGTGAAGAATGTAGTAGAAGATGTAGCAGACACAAACACCGATGGTATGTCCGAAACCATGGTTAGTACTCTTGTAACCACTCACGCATAGTCAGATATGGCAATTATACCCACTACTATCATACCCACTACTATCATACCCATCGCTATCATAACCACTTCCACCGTTGTCACAACTCTCTCTCAGATCACCACCTAAATCTAAAGAAGTTGAGAAAGAAGTCAAGTACATTGATAAATCTAAGTAAAACTTCATCTATTTCTACATCCATCATTGCACCTCGCTTTATCCGTTCAATCGCAACTAAACCCAAACTCAAAGGAAAAGTTTAGTTATTGGTGAACCTTGAAGAAGAAAGTGGTTCAACTGATATTGGGAAAGGGGTTGGTGCAGACCAAAGATGAAGTTTAAATCTAAAGCGTAACAAGAAGCTTATGATGCGAGTATGCAAAGAACATGGTAGGAAGAACAAGCAAATTTTAGAGAAAAGGAAGCAAGATGAAGAGGAAGCTAGTCAGAGATGGTTAGCTACTTGGTATGAATCACAAAATTATCTTCAAGCTTCTGAATTAATAAGTGAGGAGTATACTGCACAAGAATGGGCTTTGTTGGATGATGAGGAAAAAGCTAGACTTTGGGTGAATGGGCAAGGAAGGTTGGTAAAGAAAGGAAGCAAGTTATAAGAAAGAAACCTCCTTCAATTGCATGCATGAGGAATGTATTGATGAAGATTATTAAGAATTCAGGCATACATGTTCTTGATAATCTTAATAGGTGTTCATTTGAAAGAATTTATGAGCTTTATGAGAGATGTATGAGGATTAATAATGATGATTTCTGTCCAATGAATTCTAAAAAGGAAGAAGAGTGGATTAAAAAGGATGAAGAGTGGATTCAAAGTAAAAGAAAGAGAAAATCTGAGATTCAAGAGACATCTGATTCTAAAAGATTGAAAGTAGTTGAAGATGTTAATCAAATTGTTTCTTATGAGTTTAAGCTTAAAGATGGAAGTGAAGGAGTTTGGAAAATTCAAAGACTCAACAATGAAGTTTATGAGTATAATAAATTTTCACAGATGCTTCAATATTTTGAAAGAGATGATTTGATGAATCTTTGGAGACTTTACAAGAATAAGTTTGGTGAAGTACATCCAAATGATTATCATGAGAGACTGGTCTATTATAATTTGAAGATTTTATTTGAACCATCTCATGATGAACCTGAGTGGAAAGGACTCTACAATGGTAATGTTACAAGCTTGTTTTTATATCAAACTTGTGGAGTTCATGTTTTAACTGCTTCTGGAAAAGTTATTCACATGCTTGTAGAAGGTGATTATCCTCAGTTGAATAAGTATCCAGGAATTACTCGATGTGAAGCCCCGGTATTATCAAGATGTTGTTACCCTATGATGGTCAAGCTTACGATTTGTTGTGAAATATGAGAAAAATTCTTAAATCTAAAAAGTGTTTGGCTACATCCTCCAATTCAGATGTTTTGAGCTTAAAGGAAACTTGAGAATTCTCTTGGAATGTATCAAGTTTAGGGGAGGATTGTTGGGTTTTAGGTTCCTTGGATTAAGAATTACTTTAAGTGCCGGAACCACGGACGTGTTTGATATAACCACCCAAGTAAGAATGTAACCGATGAAGACAAACCGCGGCTAGTAGTATTGTGTAACCACTGATATTGATATCTAACCACTGCTAGTCTTGTATAGTCGGTTTAGTATTATGTATTAGATAAATATGGAAAAGATATTTATCTTGTAGGTTACGATTGTATAATGTAAAGGACTCCTTAGTCTATAAAAGGAGGTCCTAGGTTAGATTAGATATACGAATGTTTTATATCTAAGGTCAATACACTTCAAGGTTGTAAAACCCTAATATGTTAAGAGTATTCGGTTAATAATAATATTGATGTGTTGAATGTTTATTGTTCTTCTTCTTCTTAAGATTAAGTATTAAATTCCGCGTGATACTTAATAAGTTTTTGTTCTAAGTAGGTTTCTATATTAGATCGCTGCTCAACCGGAGATCAACAAACGTAATGCAATAACACAATATTTATGGTATCAACACGATAACATCTTCCAGAGTCACCAACATCTTTTCTTAACAATTTCTTCTTACGCTTAGTATTTGAAATCGATGTTTCGCTTTTAAAACTGCTTTTCATAAGTCCAAGCTCCTTGTCAAAATCCATTTCCCAATATAGTGCACAATTTTTCAAATTTCGGACATGAGGTAAAAGTCTTTTCTGAAAAATATCTCTTTGATTTCATGCGATGAGGCGATTGAAAATGCTCAACTTTTTATTTAATTGATTTCTATTTCACGTTCCAAAAGTTTGATGTCCGATTTGAATGTTTCAAAATATTTATGAATTTGACAACTTTCGAGTATTGTTTTAACTTCACTAAATGAAGGTAAAGGACAATTAATTTGTCCACCATTGTGTTGGGACCAACATTAAGACTCAAATCGGTATGATAACCCCATGTGTGTTAGATTTATCCTCAGCAGTGATGAAAGTTATTGCTTTTGAATAGTTAAATGGTTTGTGATAAACAACATTTTCCATTTTGACCGACTCTCGCCTTTCTCGATCAAACTCCTCCATACGATTATATTCAACAACACTCATTATTGAGTCATCAATTCTATGTTCCAGATCAGTAAACTTGAGGATTTTTTTTGAATGCTCTATTTGAAAAGTGTGGTTTGTAATCAACAAGAATTGGTCCATACCCATTTGGATTTGGTTTAAAAGTAAACTTTTCAATTGTTGTGATTGACTCACCATGTTTGTAAACAACATTTCGAAATTCTTGGATTTTGTTTTGTAAGTCGACAATTTCTTCAAGATAGTCATCTATTTGTTTCCTTGAATGCTTTTTGTACTCACAAAACTGTTTTTGACAATTTAACAACTCAGACTTAGCTTTTTGAGTTTCCGAAGTGAGAGCTTTAAGTTGTTGTTTATGATCATATTTTAGTTGTTCTATTTGAGACAACAAAGCATTCTTGGATGCAACTAGATCACATATATGTTTTTCCAAAGATTTTTTATTTTGGTATGATTTAGCAAATGCGACTTCAAAACCTCTTGAGTTTGAAAATTGTTGAGTTGAAGCTTATAGCATTCATTATCCTTAGTTAACAGTGTAATTTTATCCTGTAATTTCTTATTGATGTCTTGACACTTTTCCATTCGAGATTTTTGGGTCTTAATTAAATTGGTCATGAGCTCAAGATCTGGATTAGACACAGGTTCAGCTTGTTCAACGGGAGCCTCAACATGATCATTATTTAGATCCTCAACTATTACCACGGAGTCAACTTGAGTATCAATATGAACCATAAGGTCATCTTGATCGCCAAATATAACCATCGGATCCATTTGAGTTTTCAATGAGATGTAGAAGGTTCATGTTGAACACTCGAGCCTCGTCTGATGCATGTTGGCGAGATATCGATCAAGAATGAATATAGTTTGATCCCTGACTGACAAGTCAGCCGGTCATACATTGGCCCTGTGTTACTCTGTGGAGTGCTTGCATGTTTGCCATTAACATGTGATCACGATACCGCAAGTCCTCCATGTCGCCATCGGACTGCATTTGCCATGAAGCTCGCTCTTGTTGGTAAGAGTTCCACCCGCCATCCTTGAGCCAAGAGTAAAGCCTTTGTGATAAGCGCCACTCTTGTCCTCTCGCTAGCATGCATTAGCAGATGACCCTTCTCATTTGTAGCATCGAAGACCATTAATCCCATTCTCGGTTTCCTCGTTCGACAATTTGAGCCCTTTCTTCGTGGAGCGCCTATGTTATTCCTTCCATTAAACCCTTGACCACTACCCATTTGACGACCGGCCCACGATTCTAAACTTCAACTCTTCCATTGTTAATGCCTTGATTGATCGGGTGTTGGATGAGGTTCGAATACGATTGTTGGATTTGTTAACAAAACGACCGAAGGCTCTAGCAATCATGACGAATCCTTCATTCAATGCATCACGCAGCATCCTCATCCGGAGTTTCAAAGTGTCAATCATTGTTTGTTGTTGTTGTAGGAACCGGTGAGTTTCTTGTGATTGCCGCGTGATGGATCATATGGTGTGATTTGAGCAGTTGGTTTGGGAGGGTTTGTGAAGGTGTAATACAACGTTGGAAATTGAGGATAACATGCTTGAGCCCACAAAGCAAGAGTCGATTATCCGGGATGGGCGAAGTAGTACCTCTGATGAGTCTCTCTCACAACTTCCTTTTGTGAGGCTTCAAATAGTCGCATACAACAACCGTATGTAGCATGATGAAGATTCTTTGCTTGACGGATGAAAATAACATACTTTTCCCAATCAAGACCAAGACTACTAAGGAACTTAGTGTTGACGAAATTCTTGGCATAATGATGTTATGTTTTCCAAGTCATTGATGATGTCTCGAATTGATGATGATATAACTCTAATGTCTCCCCTGGTTCAATCATGAAGTGTTCATATGCTAAGTAAATTTTGGATTACATGTCTTCTTGATTGAGTTATGTGCCTTCCATTAGAAGATGAATGTGCTCCCACATTGCTTTAGCAAATTTTTGAGCATCAACACCACGGCATCGGATTGGGGAAAACCAAGAGGATATATTGCATAGAAATTTCATCGACTTCTAAGTGAAGAAGTTGATCAAGAGTGAGTTGATCAATGGTAGCAACATTGGTGACATCATCTCTTGGTGGATTAGCATTCTGATCCGGTACAAGAATAGTAGGCATCCTGAAATGGACCTTCAAGGATGACCTTCTACAAGAACTTTCCATGTGGCTTCTTTAGATCACAAAACCTAAAGAACCTGATCACCCATTGATCGTAGTTTCCAGGAGGAGCATTGAGGTCTATCAAGAGATCCAGCTTCATGAATGGATTGTTGGCTACTTAAAGCTTCACACATTTTTGCAAACCAAGACGGTTCCTTCATAGCATACTTGGATGGATGCTAATTTTGAAAGTTTGTGTAAGGTTGTACTTGTAGACTAGGGGGTGGTTGAATTATTTGTGGTGGAGTTGCTCCTTGAGGATATTGTTGTTGAAATTGTTGTATTTGTTGTGGTGATGGTGGAGGATATTGTTGATAGAGTTGTTGTTGTTGTTGAGGATACATACGGAAAGTAGCTAGAGTTTGATGGTTGAGACATCTTGAAACTTGTGTTGATGATGGATCTTTGTAGTCGAATGAAACTTTGTTGATGAAGTAACCTCATATGCGTAGAAACCACTTTGCCAGAAAGCACCTTATGCGTAAAACCACCTACGTAACAATAGAGCTTACACGTAGGAATAGCTTACACGTAGACTTGAGAAACACTTAGCTTAGGCGTAAACCAAAGGCTTAGTAGTAGAATGCTTATGCGTAAGATTAGCTTATGCGTAAGACTAGGCTTAGGTGTAAGAAAATGCTTAGGCGTAAAGAATTCTACGCCGTAGTGATTAGCTTAGGCGTAAAACTAGGTTTAGCCTAAAATCCTTTACACTTATACCAGGTAAAAGATATCCAGTCGAGTTTTCGTGCTTATCCAAGCAAAAAACACTGGTAAACCAATAGCATCAAGATCAAACGTTGAAGAGCTTACGCGTAGACTTTGAATGCCTTTAGTAAGATTAGAGTTTTACTATGCGAGGGATATACCGGACTTTACCAAACCGAAGCCGCCCAAAAGTGTTTATAAACCAGATGGATGAAATAGCTTCAATATCACCAAAATAACACAAAAGTGTGAAACATGATGATCCAAAACACATTTTACCTTATGAGAAAATGCTATACTAAGCAAAACAAGCTTAAAATCAATGCTACATACGTAAAGTTTGAAACTTGATGCTAAAAAATTAAACTTTAACACAAAATAAACCTTAAAGTACAAGAATATTGAGTTTTGAAGTGTAAAAGTTTAGTTTTTGCGTGATAAAGGTTTAGGCATCCTAAACTTACGCTAGACTTAGAAACTTTAAAAACAAATTAGTTTCACCGAACTAGATGGCGATTGATACCACTGTTAGGTCACCATATTGTAACACAAGCATCAATATATAAGAAGTATAGATGAAGAGAAGGCGGATGAACACAAAACACAAACACACGAATTAATTCAAAAGGTTATGCGTAGGTATTTAGTGAAATGTGAACAACCCACCTTCAAATGAAGGTTTACAACATTATTTATAGAGGAAAGGACTAGGGAAACACTACTAACTCCCTTCCTTCCTTATGGACTTGGGCCAAGGCTTATGGGCTTTCTACATAAGCCTTGCCATTAATTCTAACATAAAAGCCTAATTAAGCAACCTATTACATATTAATTACAAACACTTAAAATATAGTTTAGAGTGATTCCAACATCTCAAGCTAAAGCACTGCTTAAGGAATATATATGGGTGTGTATGTGAGGATATATGTAAATGCCCCATTATTTTATTAGATTATTTGGTTCAACCCGAGTAAGCCAAATACTAAATTGGGTCGGATATCACCTTTAAAATGTTTGGCTAACCCGACTTTGGGTCGATTTGATTGACCCGAATAAGGGTTTTTTGTTTTTATTTTAATATAATTTTTATGAATTATCTATTTAAACGAGTACAAATAGGCAATTCTATTACATTGTACTCATATTTGGGTCGGACCCGCACCGCACTGATTAACACCTCTAAGTGCAACTAACACACCGTGATCTAAAAAAGAAAGGTTGGATCAAGTGGTTAACACTCTTGCCTCTAGAGACAGAGGTCAAGGGTTCAATCCTCACCCCTTGTAAAGTCGGAGGTTCTTTTCAACCTTTAGTAGAACCGGAAGCAAACTCTCTACCTTAGGTAGGTAAGGTTGTTCACGCTTAACCTCCCACATACATCGTGAAAGATGATATTGGGACCCATAACCCGTGAAAGACGGCATTGGGAGTTACTTTTTTACAATCTGCATCTCAACATTTTAAGTTAGCCATTAATAATTATTGTACAAGTTAAGATTGCAGAATGACAAATTACTTTGAACATACTTGTTTCGTGTGGTTACATGTAAAATAATATAACTACAATGAGGTTTGCAAAGTAGGTTTACCTCCTTTCCTATTTTTACCCGCTTTAACCTAAGGTATTTGGTACTATTGTATAGATTCTCTGTATGTGAAATGTAACATCAATGCAAAAATTAATTGTAGTGTTTATGTTGTTCCCCGTTCACTATTGTTTGAAACAGTTTAAGTATATAAAAACAAGTAACTAGTGAACTATGACCTAAATTAACGTAAGTAAAATACACTTATAAATTTTCAACATCATATTCTTATTAGAAATAAATCAACAAAGACACGCTACCCAAGTACTTCAAGGAATAGTACTTGGGATTGAAATGACAAAGTTTGGTGATTCCTCTCTAAGCTCGCTAAGTCTCTGGAGCACAACCCTTAGAGCTCACTGAGCTATCTCAGAACTGTTAGATTTGAGGAGTGAAAAGATGGCTTCATGTGTGTGTGTTTTACAATTCACAATCTTAAACTTTTCACTCCATCTCTTATGCTATTTATACATGTATGAGTTTTAACTCTTTCCTAAGTGACAAAACTCGACATCATACGTAGACAAAATATCGATGTATTTTGTCTCGCTACAAAGACTATTCTAAGTAAAGGACAAGGTCGTTTCCATAACTCCTGGTGATGACCGAGCTTGTAAGTTAGCCATTCAGGGAAAGTTGACTTATGTTGATAAGGACTTCTTCTTATCCGATTCAAACTTATCCCGCCTTTGTCCGCTCTTTCTTCAATCCTTAAATCCTTCAGCCTTACATCAGCTTTGTCTTAGTAAGTAGTTGGAGAGAGTCTTAGGGATTCAAGTGAGTTATTGTCATCACCACCTAATCCATCATCTTCTTCTGACTCAGTCTTCACCCTTTAAGTTCCGCCATCGAGTGGAGAGATTCATTCTTCAGAATGAGTATCCTCAAGATGACTCATTGAGAGACTATGCACTCAAGGACTGATTATGTTTAACGGTTTAAGTACTTGGGCTATTTTCTATTCAAATCCTAGATTAAGGGGTTTGGGTATTTATCGAACCCAACACTTCCCTATTTGGATATACAAATAGCTCCAGGTGTGATCAAGTAAGTGAGCAAATGGCTTCTTCTTACACTGAATGTACTAATGAATACAATAAGGAACACCGAGTAATTTAACAAAACATACATCTTTTATTGATCAGATTACATAGTTCCTATCACTAGTACACAAAATGATGTCAGTTGAGATGGATCCCCAGTGCTTCAAGCTTAGGCTTCTTTTTAAGGAGTGTTTCTTTGTCAGGGTGCTCTCTTATCTTGGCATTCGTCTTGGCGTAACCTGATGTTTGCCGGGTTTTGATTTGAGAGGCCACGGGTATGTAGCTCAAGATTGCACCCACACCACCGATCAATATCACTCCATCTCTGAAATGTTGGGTTTCCATAGACATCAATGTGGAATAGCCCTCTTTCAGGCTTCTCAATCACTAAACAGCCACAAACTTAACACCTTCTCGCGCCTCGCTTGCATTCGAGACCGTGCACTTTTATCTTAGGTCGAACTCAACCTCTTTCTTTTACCGGTGGATGATTGTGGTTGAGATCCTTGAGGTGTTAAAGGCGTGTGAATTCTAGTGAGCCGGTGCATCCCTCGACCTTTCATATCTTTTACGAGCATCTTCATTAGCTCCTTAACCACCTTGTTCCTGCTTTTCAATAATTGGACCAAGCTCATCGAACATGATCCCAAAGTCGCGAATTTGAGGGATCATGAACCTCAAAGTGTCTTTTATCAACCCCTTTGTAAACGCTCATGGCGAGTGGTTTGGTATGGGGATGATTATGACATCTCAGATCTTTTCAGAAGCCTTCGACTTGTCATTGTCCGCTTGTAATACTCAATTATGCTTTGCCCGAGCTTCATTTTTCTTCTTCTTTTCTTCCAACTGCTTTCTCATTTTAGCCATCTCGGCAAACCGAGCTTTGAAGATGATGCCTTAGCCAATTTGCCACTTGAGCATCAAGAGAGCCCAATGTAGATGGAGGGATCAATGTAACTCTATAGGCCTTGAACATTGGCGATCAAGCATAACAATCGTGTCAATGAGGGAGGAATTCTTCATATAAACTTCGTGGCTTCCAAAGACTTTAGAATTGAGTGTGCCGGATCCTCATTGATATCATCTATCAAAGAGCCACACTTCAAGATAGTCTCAAATTTTACCCGTGTTTGCATTCTCGTCATCAACTGCTGATACATAGGATCCCCGTGTTCATGAACATTTTCATTGCGTGAGCACATCGATTTAAGATCACGAATCGGCAAAGAAGGTGTTGTTCCACAGGTTTCATGACCGGAGTATAACCTTCTTGAAGCTTTGGTGATCCACCGAACTAGTTGTCTTGTGGTGTGGGAGAACATTGTCAAATCTTTCAAATTGGCCGGTGGAGGAAGAGGAGTCATCATTTTCGTGTTGGAAGGGTGATTCAAGATGCTTTTTGGATCGCCGAGGCTCTTGTTCGATTGAACCTCAACGCCCACTTTTCCCCACCGATAAAACTTCATCATCGGGCCAAAGAAGCTCATCTTCTAAAATAGTATGCCCAAGAACATCGCGAATCGGTTAACTGGGGTTGGTGATGGGTTCCATATCGCGGGTGGTGTTTCTCTCGAAGTCTTTGTCCCTCGCTGACCCCTGACACCGGTGGGGCTTTCCGCCTTCTTCGCGGAGTCGATTGGTTGTGGGTTCCATATCGGCGGGTTGTTCCTTTCCTCCAAGTCTTTGTCCCCGCTGACCCTCGAGACACCTGGTGCTTCCCATTGCCTTTAGCGAGTCGCGATGCTTATATCCCTATCACGGGTTGTTTGTTCCTCTCGAGTCTTTGGGATCGATTACCCTCGCACAAAGGTCTGATTTGCTAATGTCATCCTTGCGCTGTTGTGGAAGGCACTCCCCCTACCGGTTGTATGTTTCCTCCGATCTTGAGTAGTGGTGTGACCGCGGCACCGACTATGATGTATCGTCCTTCGTTGTCACGGGTGGATGTTGCCCGTCTCCACCGGGTGTCTTTTAGTCTCGGCCTTTTGTGCCTTTTAGGTCGGTTCCCGGCCTCGTGGCCCCGACTTGGGTTTAGTCTTAGTCCCACCGAGACTTCCCTTTCTCTTTTAGAGCAGTTTTGAGACACCGATCCCTCCCGGTTGTTTACAAGAACTACGCGGGCCGCCAATTCAATAGGAATGACAAGGGATGGGTCTTTTGAAAATTTGATTGGCTCAGATGCCCGGTAAAGCACCAAATTTTTCTTCCGAGGATAATTTGAACCCAAGAACACTTGCAAAGCGCAAGAGACAAACCTAGGATAACAAACGATTTCGGCCCTAGTTTTGCTCTATAGCTTGGTTACAGATAACGTAAATGATCTCCCTATGTCGATGCTGACCCATTCATCAAACAATATGCCATCATCAACTTAATAGAGTTAACTTGTTCGAGATGAGTGGTTCCCGCCAAGGACATGAATCACAAAAGTGAATATGATCCTCCAAGCCACGGGAAATGAGCTTTTGGTGACAGGGGTCTTGTCCAAAAACGTTGGATCTAAAACGATTTGTTTTAACCCATCCTTCACTGTGGAGGGTTTAGGATGGGCGACATAAACTCCTTTGTTATAATCCAACCGCTGAAGTGCAAAACGTTTATAATCCAGTGAATTGTTGTTGCCCCCGAAGACCAATCGATGAGATATTCCCAGAGGTCCGAGGTTGTTCTCATCGTTAGAGGTGTCCGTCAAAGGCTCTTAAGGCCCAAAACTCCCCGAGGAGATTTTGGTAAACAATTTAGCGATAATCAACAAAGGCCGCCAAGTGGGCAATTAAACAAAAATTTCATAATGTCTTTTGTAGTCGACGCTTGTGGTATTCAAAGTTGCCTATGACATTATTAGTTTTAAATTCAACATTTGTAAGATCCCTACTCCATCGGAAGCAAACCGGAGAGATGTGTTCTAGCCATTTCCATTAAAATTTTTAGGTTTTTGAAAATACTTTATTTTGACTAGAACAATCAAGGTTTTTAGATCTCTCAAGTTTTGTGATGAAAAACTTTGTAAATGTTTACAAGAAGGGTTTTCCAAAAGAAGTTTGAAGAGTTTTTGAGCACACACAAATATTTCTGGGTTTTAGAAATGATTTTGGCGAAGTTTTGTAGCGTAAAATAATTTGTGTGTGTTTGTTTGTTTTGGAAGAAGGTATTTATAGAGTGTGGAAGGTGGTTTGTGCACAAATGGGAATATTAAGAGTCGGGTTTTGAAAAACGCTTGAATTTCCACATTTAATGCTACCACCCATTACACGCAATAAAAAATCAGCTTTTTCAAGGGAACAATTGCAAAGGCATGCGAAAAGTGCACTTTATGAGATAAAATATCCATTTGATATTTTTCATGGTAGGAGGCATTAAATGCCAAGTGGGATGACAAGAAGACAAGGAGACATATATTCCTATATTAAATTAGCATAGTTACCAACCTAGGACATTTAAGTAACCGATACTTGGATCATTTAGTTACTCATTCAATGCTCTTTGTCATATAATTGTCCCCAATAAGTCTTACTCATTCAAAGAGGTTTATTTAGGGTGTTGTGGAGGATGAACTATTTCGTATAACTTATCGAGATTGGTTTTCGGATACCGACTTTCAATGTCAAGCATTCCAATTCAAATTTTCACAAGGTAGGTTCATCCAAGAGTTTGGTGAAGATATCGCCGCTTGATATTCAAGAGGGATGAAATGAAGTTCTATGTCTCCTTTCATTATGTGATCCCCGATGAAGTGATATCCATATCAATGTGTTTGGTTTTTCTGGAGGACGTGGTTATGGAGATTGCAATAAAGACGGTGTTATCACGTAAGATGGGTACCATTTTGTAATTATAGTCACTGAGTTGACTTTTCATCCATAATACATTGGCACAACATCTCCGTCAGCAGCTACATATTCACCAAAGGACATAGCCACCGATTGCTTTTTAGCACTCCAACAAACCCTTTCTCCAAGAAATTGACAGACCACGAGGTACTTTTTCGTTCATGTTTAAAAGATAATTAGAATTAGAGTAACCCGAGATCAAACCCCAGCATTTTGGATAATAGAGTCCAAGATTTGGGGTTCCTTCTGTGCACCGAAAGTATTCTTTTGGTCGCAGAGATGGGATTCTTTAGGATTGACCGATATCTTGCTATTAGACGACGAGAATGGATGTCCGGTCTAGAAGTAGTTAGATACATCATGAGCCTTACAATCCCTCTTAAATGAGTTTGATTGACCGATTTTCCGGAGATCAGTCCAAGGTTGTAGGTGGGACCATTGGAGTCTTCATCGAGGCACGTCCGATATCTCATATTTCTTAAGAGATTTCTCGTGTATTTCTTGACTTATGGATATTCCTTTATCGCTTGCTCGATTTGTAGTCCAAAAAGTATGTGAGTTCCCCATCATGCTCATTTCAAACTTCTTTGTCATCGCTTTTTCAAACTTTTGCAAAGTTTGTAGTTTGTTGAGCCAAAGATGGTGTCATCAACATATACTTGGACTAGTATCACATCCTGTTGAGTTCTATAGACAAACAAAGTTGTCTATCTTCCTCTAACAAACTTGTTATGTATCGAAGAGAGTTTCATACCATGCCCTTGGAGCTTGTTTAAGTCCATAAAGGGCTTTGTCAAAGCCCGGGGTTGCCGAACATACACATCTTTCTTGAGATTACCATTTAAGAATGCACTTTTAACATCCATTTGGTAGACCACGAGTTCATGTATGTTGCATAAGCAAGGAAGATCCCGATGGCTTCCATTCTTGCAACAGGAGCAAATGTCTCATCATAGTCAATGCCTTTGTTGATCAACCTTTGGCTACAAGTCCGCTTTGTTTTTAATGACGCTGCTTTCATCGCTTTGTTTTTGAAAACCCATTTCATTCCTATGACTACTACATCCTGAGGACATTTGATCAAGGTTATGACCTTGTTTTTATCAAACTGGTAGCTTCTTTCAGATACGAACCCAAATTGGTGTTTTAGAGTCTGACACTTTTGGGTTCTATATCCGATAGATCAAAGATATAGGCATTCATTGGCTAAAGTTATGTTAAATTAGCAGCCATGCTTCTAGTGAGCATGCCCTCGGGGTTCACCAATGATTTTACAAGCTCAATGTCCCGAGATCTTGTCCACTTACTTTGTGGTCCGGATCCGAGCTTGAAGATGTCACTGGAGTTCGGGATGTGAGTCGTGCAAGAGCCACAATCATTTAGAACATCGTAGAGATGTCTTGTCTGTGAGGTTCATGAGTTACGTGTTCTTGATCATTTGGATCGTGTTTCCTATCCCGGCAGGACCGACCGATTATCAATAAACTCACCGATAGTTGGTGGGGTAGGTTGTGAGGTAAGACATAATATGAGATGTCAGATCGCCTTGATATGAGGAATTGAAGTTCGTGGTGTACTCATCGAGGATATCTTGATGAGTCATCAATTCCTATTTCCATCAAGTGTTGGTGAACCCGATGCTCGAGAACTTTCATCAAAGGTGACATGAAAGGTTTCTCAACTTGTTGTCTCTTGTGTTAAAACCCGAAGGATTTAGAGATCGCTGAGTAGCCTAAGAAGTAACCATCATCAGCTTTTGCATCAAACTTGCCTAGGTGATCCTTGTGGTTATGAATAAACACTGGACACCCAAACACATAAAAGTAGTTGATGTCAGGAAGTCTTCCTTTAAAGATCTCATATGGGGTTTTGTTATGTCTTTTGACAATGATTGACCTGTTTTGAGTGTAACAGTAGTTTTGACCGCCACCCGTAAATGTTTTGAGAGGGCTGAGCCATTTAACATGGTTCTTGCAATTTCAATGAGTTTTCCTTTCAAGAACCCCATTTTGTTCGTGGGTATAAGAGATGAGAAATTTTGAGAAATTCTTTTTCATCACGTAAACTCTCAAGCTCTTGATTTCTGAACTCAAGCATTATTGTCGGCTTCGATGTTTAACAAGAATGTCATTCGGTTTTCAATCTTCCGATGAATGACATTATTGTATCACCCTCGACTCTTTTGGAAAGAAAGTATACCCAAGTGTATCTTGTGAACTTATCAACAATGACAAGTGTATACTTCTATGCGGATTGATCACGGGACGACAGTCCAAAGAGATCCATGCGAGGAGAGGCGCATTTTAGATGGAGAAATTTTGTTTGGTTTTGAAAGATGCTCGTGGTGTTTACCCTTTTCAAAGCGAGCATGGTTTGTTTTTGCAAAGACCGGTGATGGTAAGCAAGGACCTTTGTTTTGTTTTGGTTGTTGAGGTTTTTGAAGTTTAAGAGAGTCTCGCTTGTGCCCAATTGATTGTTTCTGGTTTTAGCAAAGAGACACGTTCCATCTTGGGAGAGTGTTGACATGTCTAGCACATAAACATCATCTCTCCTAGAGCTATCACACAACTTCCTTGTTAGCATTGAAAATGGTACCTTGTTTATCATTGAATTGTACAATGTATTTAGCATCACATAGTTGATCGACACGATGATGAGATTGTATTTGAGACCATGACATAGGCTATTCTAGAAAACTATTCCATTGCAGCATAACCATAACTTCAATGGGACATGATGAGTTATCACCAAATACTACCTTGGGCCCTGGTTCCTTTACATACTTGTGAAGATATTCCTTCACACCCCATGCTTCTGAGCATCCATCTGCCTAGATGCCAAATAGGCTCCCCGGCATGTCTCGCACAAGTAGTAAACTGAATTAGTTTCTCTAGTGACCCAACTTACTAGTGGGTTTAGTCTCAAGGTCTCTTTGAAATTTGCAATCGACTCATGGTCGTGGTTATGCATAGTGCTACCACGTGTTTTGCATTTAGAGGCCGAGGATGACTCAGGTGACTCGGTTGTTTGGAATTTCTCCTTGCATGGATAACATCATTATGCGGGATGTCTCATGAGCTGGATTTCCGCAAATCTCACAACATGTATTCATGAGATAATCATCCTGATGATGATCATTAAAGCCACAAGGAGGCAAAGAGGAAAAGGTTTTGCTCTGTTTTTGTGAGTGGTTTTGGAAGATGAGGCATACCGATGACAACTTTGGTATAGTTTGCTTCATCGTAACTTACATACCGTGTTGGTCTGCAGTCAGGATCATCTTTTGCGCATCATGCAAAAGAGGATTCTATAGCAGCTTTTCATTGGTATGCCGTGTAATGACATAGATCACACTTCGCTTGTTTTTGGAGGTTGACTTAGACTTTGGGAACTGAGGAAGCTGACTTTGTCTCCTTGATTGGTTCAGGGACCTTTTCAATGGATTCCATTTTTTCAAGAAGCCTCACAAGTTCGGTCGCTGTCAATTTGGTCAGCCTTCATGGGGACAGAGGATGTTGAAGTCTCAGTAGGAGTAGATTCTTGTTGGATTGGTTTTGTTTGTCTTTTCAGGATGGTTCTACCAAGTCCGCATTCTTTTGGTGAATGAGGATTGAATTGTAGTGGAGTAAGCTCGAGCTTGAGCAAAGACCAAAGAGGTTTCAGGTGGAAGGTTCAGATTCTACTTCGACTTCAGAGATGTGTTCCATCACGGGCACATCGGGAGTCCAAGCATGCTCTTTAGAGCTTGACTTTCGTGCTCTAGAATCCTTCCGAATCGAAGTTTGGAAGCTTACTCTTAGGATTAACTGCTCAATCCAATCATTGGGCTTGGGATTAGTCAACATATTGGTAATCATGCCACCGCACACAAATGGCTTAGGAGATCGGTCTTTGTTGAGAGAGTCGGAGATGATCTTCACCTATGACTCTCTTCTTGCTACTGGGCTCCCACAACATCAAAGACCACGATTCTTAGCAGTCCAACTATTAAGAATATCATTTGCCATTTTAAGTTCATCTTGAAGATTCTGATTTCTTTTAACTAGTTCGTTTTTGAATTTGCAAAGTGACGTCTCAAGCTTAGCTTGTTTTAAAATAAGCAATTCATCCCTACACACTTATTCAAAACTTAACTTGTTGTACTTTTAGAAAAAGATTCAGTCTTTGCTCTTCTACAAACTTAAGGTCTACATTTAGATAATTCATATAAGATCGCAATCGAGTCATCATCCATAGAAAGTAAAATGTTTACCTTCTTCATTGTGATGTTGACCCATTCCCGCTCCTAGCATGATTCTTCCCAACAACTAGCTTGTCCTCTTCTCAGAGGGCCATTAGTGCACCGACATGTACCATTTCATCATCGATGAACCGGCTCGGTCCAGTCAAAGGTTTCAAACGACGAGGCCTTTGTTTTTGCCCCACGCTTTTAACATTTGGGTTGTTTGAGGATCGGCCTCAAGCAATGCAAGCTTAGCTTTGGCTTTCTTACACTTGGCTTCATAATCAATGGTTTTGTTACTATCAGATTTATTTTGAAAATTTTGATGAGATCGATACATTTTTGTTGAAATTGCTAAAGCACGAGGACCGATTTGAACCTCGATGGTTTATAAGAGGGTTCTCAAATTGTTTTAGAAAAACAGTCTTTTGCAAAATGACCTTTTTTGTGACACTTAAAGCATTCAGTGTCCTCATTTGCTTTAGCACTAGAAAACCTTTGTTTCTTTTTATAAATTAGCAAGAGTGCCCTTCCTCGGAATTCGATGTTCAGTCATTTAGTGTACTCACTTGATCTCTCATCGCTCATCATCGAATTTTCCCGAAAATCTTGAACAACATTGTTTATAGAAGCAATTGATATTGGGTGATGGTGGTGGCCGGGGACTTCTTGACTTCCTCGAGACCTATTTAAGTCGGTATCGCCTGCTGATGAGGTTTTCCTAATAGACAAATTTCCCATAAATTTCAGGAAGCTCAAGATTTTGGATATGATTAGCATTCCTAAGTCCCGGAGAGAAATTCAACCACTTCTAGGAGACTATGACAAAACCAACATTGATTTCATGTTTGGACAACTTAACACCATCATTTGACGGTTCATTTAAAAGAGTTTTGTACTGGTGTAAGTTTTAGAGAGTTTTCGAGTCCTTAGCCCAAGGTGTTATAAGTTTCGTGTCCATAATCCTGCTTTTCCTTGGTATCGATGGTCATTCATGACTATGAACTAGGTCATCCTGTGTTTGCTTAACAGACTACATACTCGCACTCCATAATATCGCCAGAAGACAAGATATTATGATACTTTTAGTCTTTGGTCCCGGTTGACCACTTTCATCCTTCATCATCGAGCTTCTGGTCAAGGCAACCCTTCAAATAGTCTTTTGGACAAATGGACCTTCATTTATACACTTGATATAATAAGGTTCCATCCCAATAAAATAGCAAAGCATACGCTTTTTCCATTTGTTGAATTTGCCAACTTCAAGTCTAGGCACAAATGAATAAGCTCCACCCTTTTTATCGACTAGTTGGGGTACATCAATTTCAGCCATTTAGGATCCTAATTAAAAACTTTTAGAAGCGCCTAAAAACGAAGTTTTATAATTAGCCTTGCTCGATACCACTTGTTGTTCCCCTCGTCACTATTGTTTGAAGCGCTTTTAAGTATATAAAAACAAGTAACTAGTGAACTATGACTGAAATTAACATAAGTAAAACACACTTATAAATTTTCAACATCATATTCTTATTAGAAATAAATCAACAAAGACACGCTACCCAAGTATCATGAATAGTACTTGGGATTGAAATGACAAAGTTGGTGACTCTCTAAGCTCAAAGCAGTCCGAGCACACAACCCTAGAGCTCATCGAGCTATCTCAGAACTAAGTAGATGGAGGAGTGAGATGAATGCGATGTGTGTTTTACATTCACAAGCTTAATCTCTTCACTCCATCTCTTATGCTATTTATACATGTATGAGTTTTAACTCTTTCCTAAGTGACAAAATCGACATCATACGTAAGACAAAATATTGATGTATTTTGTCTCTCATATAAAGACTATTCTAAGTAAAGGACAAGGTTTTCCATAGCTCGATGACACCGAGCTTGTAAGTTAATTTTCAGGGAAAGTTGACTTATGTTGATAAGGACTTCTTCTTATCTGATTCAAACTTATCCCGCCTTGTCCGCTTCTTTCTTCACCTAAATCCTTCGCCTTCTACTTCAGCTTGTCTTCGTAAGTAGTTGAGAGAAGTCTTAGGGATTCAAATGAGTTATTGTCATCACTCAATCAATCCATCATCTTCTTCTTGACTAGCCTTCACCCTTTAAGGCCATCGAAAGGTGGAGAGACTTCATCTTCGCATCGCATGAGTATCTCGAAGATGACTCAATGAGACTATGCACTCGGTGACGATTATGTTTAATGGTCTAAATACTTGGGCTATTTTCTATTCAAATCCTAGATTAAGGGGTTTGGGTATTTCATGAACCAACAGCTTTAGACCAAAGATCAAAGGCACGTGAATTGAACTACTCAACTACATTTTAGCTATGCTACGAATTATACTGACATTAGTGCATCATTGTTTGTACAGTGGCTTGCAAAGATGATGTTAATTACTGAACCAACAAAAAAAAATATACACATTTTGTGTACCCAAGAGAAGCTCACTTGTTGACAATGGTAGGTACACAAGTTTTGCTATATTTAAGGTAATTAAGATAATGAGATGTAATTTTTAACTTTATATTATAGAAATGGCTTCAAACATTATATATACACAGTTGGAACAGAGGTTTGATTAATGTTCTAAATTACATAAAAAGTACTCATCTTAGGTTCAATTTCAATTAAAGTTACTAATCTTTTTTAAATGTTTCGCCCTTACACGTCAGTTTTATATTTACCAGTTTTGCACATTTTCATTCATTTTGTATGCTTTCTGAGTGAGTCATGCACACATTGCCCCCTTATAGCGACGTTTTCACTGCTTACATGTTTTGTTTGTTTCGATGTTTGTCCATTTTTGCATCGCCCATCCTTTTTCCATGTTTCGTCTATTTTACACGCCACTGCTTTTGACGTTTCGCTTTGCGCTTACATGTTTTGTCCGTTTTTATGTTTCGTCTGCTTTTATAATTACCGCTTTGCACGCTTTCCCGTTTACACATTTTTCTGCTTTTGCACATTTCCATTTTTCCACGTTGCTGCTTTTACATTTCATCCATTTTGCACTTTTATACTCGTATAAACGCGGTATGTCGTGTGTATAAAAACGGTAAAACCTGACGTCCAAAACAGAAAACGTAATTTAAACGCGGTAAAAATGGAATCAGGTGGTTTGCGACCGGAATGCAGTAAAATGGACAAAATGGAACGGATGGAAATGGAATGG
This sequence comes from Chrysanthemum makinoi, assembly GCA_910596185.1. Lineage (NCBI taxonomy): Eukaryota > Viridiplantae > Streptophyta > Magnoliopsida > Asterales > Asteraceae > Chrysanthemum > Chrysanthemum makinoi. Next base: position 10,722,705 of record OU343222.1, read on the forward strand.
ACGGAAATGGAAATGGAATGAAATGGAATGGATGGAACGGAATGGAATGAAATGGAATGGAATGGAATGGAATGAACGGACGAATGGAATGGAACGGAAAGGAATGAAATGGAATGAAATGCAAAATGGACGGAATGGAATGGAATAAAATGGACGAACGTATGATATGAAAATGGAAAATGGAGCAAATATGAAATGCCTATACAAACTCAAGGACCAAACATGTAAATTACTAACAAAATGGTTAACGAAAGTTAGAAAAAGACCTAAATCGCCAAAAAAGTTTGGTACGTTAAATTGAGAAAATAAATAGTAACTTTAATTGAAATTGGACCTAAGATGGGTACCTTTTATGCAATTTAAAGTAGTGATTGATTCTTGTTATGCAAATTTTAATATGCGAGATCAGTTGTATACTTTGGTAAGATTTATATAAGACATAAGACTTGATCATGATTCATGAGTTATGTTGCTAAAGCAAGTATACATCTTGATACGTCCACCACAAAGTTAAAGGACTTTTAACAAAAAGATGGTCATGGTTCGAGATGTCAGATTTTGTACCCATCGATACTTTTAGGGCTATCTTTAAGGAGTGCAGGCGATGCAATTTCACAGAGCCATCGCTTGACGAGAGATCGCAAGATTTCATGCATTTTTATTATACATACACACATATGAGGCTCCAGTTAAATTAGTTCATACACTGCTGACATATATGTAAGTGATTTTATCATGTATTGAAATCCACCAAACGGCCCTGGATAATTTGTTAGAGCTTTTTGAAGTTGATTAATTTGGAGAGTTTACGAAATGCTACTATGAAAAATAATTGGTCTTGTCCATAGTCTCAAAATTTCATGCTAACTTTTATGGTTAAGTGATTTTATCATAACCAAAAATTGGTTTTACATCATAAATACTTATTAACTCTGTTGTCTAAGACCCATTGAGGCACTCTCTTAGTGGTATCACTCTTCCACCACTAACATGCAGTTGATCGTCAAAGAGGCGCTCATTAACAGGGTCAAGTCTTTGGGTAAGGGTTGGTCCCCATTCAAAAGGATGCATGAAAAAGGTGCACACAACACTTACATGGCTTTTTCTATTGGAAGCGGGGCTGCTAGCTTTCCAATGAAATATCTAGGAGTTCCTGTTGGATGTAAAATGGCTATATGCTCTAACTGGAACGCTACTATGCAAACATTTACCTCCAAGCTCGCTCTTTGAAAAGCTCGTTTGTTATCGGTTGGAGATCGGCTTTCTTTAATCAAATCTGTGCTTGGTCACCGTCCAACTTATTACATGTAGATCTATCCTATGCCCTCTACCATTGTTAAGAAGCTTGAGTCTAGGCGTAATCAGTTCTTTTTAGGAGGTGAAATTGATGAGAGGAAAATGTCATGGGTGCGATGGAACCAATGTTTAGCTAGCAAAGATTTTGGAGGCCTTGGCATTGGGAGTATTTTCGGCTCAATATCGGCTTTGTTCAAATGGATTTGGAGGTTTCTTTGCAACCCTTACGCTCTTTGGGTGAGGGTTATCAAATCCATACATGGGCCTCAAGGCAGCATTAATGATACTTCTTCTCGTCGCGTTACCTACAACACTTGGGGAGGTATTCTTTCTTTCATTAAGCGTGTTAAGCTTAAAGGTATTGACTTACTTTCCTACTCTACTCGTAAAATTGGTAATGGTGCTACTACCAAATTCTGGGAGGATGTTTGGTGGGTGAATGCCCCTAAAACCTTGTTTCGTGATTTATTTGTTGGATACGATTAGACATAGTTTGGTTAAGGATCATTCCTTTCCGTGATGTGAGCTATGTTCTCAGGCCAACCGCGGTGGGTATGAGATGGTTCAATTTTCTGATTTAGATGCTAAGATCCAAAATATCATGCTTTCTTATGAAGAGACTTGGCTTGGTGTTGATTCTTTGGTTCTCCTCAGACTGCTCAAGATTTGGTTGACTCCAAAACTTTAGACACGGCTCCTAATGCTACTCGTTGGATTCGCCACATTCCAATTAAAGTCAATATTTTTATTTGGAGATTGATGCTTAACAAGCTCCCCACTAGGTTAAATCTTGATAGAAGAGGTATTGATGTTGGCTCGATTTTGTGTCCTATTTTTCAGGAGGACATCGAAACGATTAACCACATATTTTTCTCCTTCGAAATGGCGTTGGATTTGTGGGCTAAATTGGCTAGATGGTGGGATCTCAACATTCCCATTTGTGATAATATTTTCGAATGGTTTAATTGGATTGGTATGTTGCGCCTCAAACATGGTAAAGGATTCTTGGGAGTGGGACTCTTTATGTGGTTTATTTGGAGTTTTAGAAATCGCCGATTTTTCTAATACTCTCAAAAAGCGGTGTTTGGGATTCCATTCTTTAATTGTGGATTTCCTCTAGAAATCCGAAGTCTAAGATTAGTTGGGTAGATTGGTTAAGAAATCATATTGTTTCAATAACTCATATGTAATGTCGTTTTTCTAGCTTTTGCTAGTTCTTTTATATAATTCTCGTTCAAAAATTTTTTTTACCTTTTAAAATAGTTTGTTGTCAATGATATGAAATTGGGAGGAGTATTGGTGAAGACATTGATCTCCAAGATGGTCATGGTTCGAGATGATGTACCCATCGATACTTTCAAGGCCGTCTTCGGGGGAATGCAATGCGTGTAATCGCATCGTGATCACCCTCATATGAGGGATCACAAAATTTCATGCATTTTATTAGATATACGCACGATCCTTTTTATTATATACACAATAATTTTTTGTTTTTAATTTGTTGCTATAGTAGAGCTCAAATTTTTGAGTGATGTTGAGATGTGTATGGTCAAGGAGACATTGAATTCTATGTCAAATACATGGTATGGTATGGTATGAATATCTTTTTCTAAGGCAAATTCAAAGAGACACGCAATAGTAGCATATGCGTGGGACAACCTAGAGTCCATCATACATAAGACATCCACTATTATCAAAGGCAAATGATATATTTATTGTAGTGATCACACTACTAGAAATAATATAATCACCAACCAATTTTTTATTAACGAATCTGTTTTCATTGGTAAATTTGCATTTACCGACAATAACATTGATATTGCCTTTTAGCCTTGAGCAATGTATTTTACCAAGTTGCGTAGGTGAGCTCGGTTACAGAACCGCACGGAACATATCCGGAATCGAGAGAATCTAGAACAAAAAATGCATATTTTAGGAACCGAGAACCGGTCCGAAGAGCATGTTTCAATTATGTTTCGCTTCAGCTTCGAGTCCGTTTGGTATTTCGGTTCTACTTGATTGAACCAAAATATCTAAAATGCCGAAAATATTTCTTGTGTGATTCTACATTCATTTACGCCTAAAACCATAAAAAAATATTTAACCATTAAAGTATATAATATTCGAGCTACATTATTAGTTGTTTAGTATATCTACGTACATATTACTTTTTGAAAAACAATGTCTATGAGACATGAAAAAGGAAACAACCTTTCAAACAAGATATTGTGACTCCATCCCACTATACAATTATTTATTGATATTTAAACTTCTTATAGTAAAATCATCAAAATTTTCACGAATTTTTAAGGACAATTATCATTAAATCGTTCATTTCTTTTACTTCCTTATAATTTCTAACTACATCACCTGCTAGCATAAGTTGGGTGATCAAGTTGCAACTAGAATGAGTGCATAAAAATGTAAACGTGAACGTTAAAAACTAAACGTCTCATAAACATCTTATATGTTTAAAAGTCGGGGGTTCTTCGATTCCGCAAACGACACTCGCAATTTCGGGCTGAACCAAACCGCGAACCGATAGTTTCAATATTAAAACCCGAGAACCGATCTTGCTATAATATACGGTTCGGTTAGTCGGCCATGGTTCGTTCTCAATTTCGATTCGATTCTCGATCCATTTGTTGATCCCTACTTGATGATTACATTAAGGTCTAATGTAACAATTGAACGTGTCACATAGACTATATATCATGAGAAGTACTAGTCTTACACAATTTTCATAAAATAAAATCCGTATGTACATGTGACAAATTAGTTGTACCAGTAGAATTATACAGTAGTAATTTTTCTCTTTTTCATTTACACTCTCTATAACTAAGTGATGGGGCGCTTTATACTTAACTCCCCAACACCCTATAGGGAGTTTCTAATTATTCGACGTATTGGAAGGTTGTATTATGTGCATCACGGTGTTTAGGTGTTATACTATATGATTCATAATTTGTACCGTTGACCCATAGGGAGTCCTTATAGTATAACCCCTAAGTGACACATATACGTGTGAATTCTTTTTTGTATAACTTAAGTGAGTGTAGCATTGTTCATTGGATGTTTGATGTTTGTAATGCAGCATGTGTATTTATTCTATTGATGATCTTCTATTATTCAGCAAAACAACCTTGTTTGTTACATTGAACAAGTGTAATGTTACTTATAATATATGTATGATGTATAAGCCATAAGCCGCTTATATAAAATAAGTTTAAGCCCAGTTCATAAGCTTAGCCAAACACCCTCGAAATTTAATACAAGAGGACCAAAGAACCACCATGGTTTTATGGACTTGATATTGCATTTTAGCCTTAGAGCAATGTATTTTACCAAGTTGCGTAGATGAGCTCGACATGAACCGCACGGAATCCATCCAAGCGAGAACCTAGAACCAAAAATGCATATTGTAGGAACTGAACGTCCAAGAGCATGCTTTGCCTCGGTTCGGTTCTCGGATCGGGTTTTAGACTCTAGTATTTTGGTTTATCCGATTGAAACCAAAATATCTAAAAAACGCCGAGACATTTTGTGTTTACATTCATTTACGTCTAATCCATAAATAATATTTAACGATTAAAGTATACAATATCCAAGTTACGCTATTAGTTTTAAATATCGCTAAATCTTTTGAAAAACAATGTTTATGAGACATTAAAAGGAAAAATTCTTGAAACAAGATATTTGACCCCTGCACTATATACTTATTTTACCCAAATTTAAACTTCTTTAAAGTAGAATTATCAAAATTTCCACTACTTTTAAAGAACAATTATCATTAAATTGTTCATCTCTATTACTTCCTTATAAACTGCAACTATATCACCTACTAGCATAAATTGGGTGATCAAGTTGCAAGTAGGATGAGCGCATAAAAATGTAAACATGAATTTAAAAATCTAAACATCCCATAAACATATTATATATTTAAAAGCCAGTCCCGCAAACGATACTCGTGGTTCCGGACTGAACTGAACCCTAACCGATTTCATTATTAAAAACCGAGAACCGGATCTCGTTTTGAAATACGGTTTGGGTTAAGTCGGCTTCATTCGGGCCGATTCCGATTCAGTTCTTAGTCCATTTGCTCATCCCTACTTTATGATTACATTAAGGACTAATGTAACAATTGAACACGCCACATGAACTATATATCAAGAGAAATACTAGTCTTACATAATTTTCATAAAATAAAACCAGTACGTACATATGATAAATTAGTTGTATTATTATTATACAAAAAAGTCATTAAAGTTTGCGCGAAAGTTGTCTTAAGTCACTAAAATTTTAAAGTTGCCATCAAGGTTACGGAGCTTAAGAAAATAGTACACTTCTATAGTTTGAGTGTTAAATGGGTAACTTAAACGCACTTTTTTTTATATGCTAAGTAACATAAATTTCGGGTTTTCACAAGTTCAGTGATGTTTACGTATATTCTTATATAGTTTCAGTAACCTCAAAATGACTGCTTCATAAATTCAAGAACTTGAATGACAAACTTGAAGTTTTAGTGACTTAGAACAACTTTCGCAAGAAACTTTAATGACTTCTTTATATTAACCTTTAGTTGTACCAATAGAATTATAGTAAATTTTATCTTTTTCATTTTCACTCTCTATAACTAAGTGACACATGTGAGTTTAATTTTGTTTTTGAAAAGTGAGTGAGTGTAGCATTGTTCATGTGATGTTTGATGTTTGTAATACAACTGTTGAAGATAATGTCAAGTTGCTTGTTTAATATTGAAGGGCTGAATGTGGCATTTCTCATTCTTGGTTAAAGCTTATGTCAAGTGTTGAGCTGATATGTCAAGATGATTTATTCTGAAGGGCTTAAGTGTTGAGCTTATGTCAAGTGTTGAGCTTAATGTGGCATTTCTCATTCTTAAACACGAATTACATTTCTCATTCTGAAGGGCTGAATGTGGCATTTCTCATTCTTGGTTAAAGCTTATGTCGTTGTTGAGCTTATGTCAAGTGTTGAGCTTATGTCATCTCTAGCAATATTCTCTAGTTTCTTTCACACACTTTGTGATTCTGGTTATTGTTACAAGATCAAACATCTTTGATCTTGATTATTTGAGAGTTGAGTGTATTTGTAAGTGAGGTTTTGTGGTGTCCTTCTGAAGGAGATCACTCTTGTCTTTGTATCTGTTTGGTAAGCATCCGTTTGGAGACTTATCTACTATAGCTGTTGATAAATAAAATACACCCGGGTGGGTTGGCCTGTGTAATTGCTTGTTGTTGTATGTTCTTACCATTTTAAATGGTATCAAAGACACCTGACCGACCGGTGGTTCTTGGTTTGATTCTTGAATTAGGTTTGTTACCTAATTGGGGATTTTTGAATCGTGTTGGTATTGGTTAGTTGAGGCCGTATTCTTTACGCCGTATGTGATTCATCGTTTAGAGAGATCCGATTTATGTGAATTGAAAATTAGGGTTTCAAAACCCTAATTTATTTTGGGGTTTCTTGTTTCGGTGTTCTCGATATTGATTGAGTGCTCTTGTTGGGTGATTATTAACTCTAATTTTGAGTTAGTGATTATCCTGCTCGCCGGTATTTGTTGCACTGTAAGTATATATCTTTCTTAAGATCAACAAGCGTTTGGTTAATTGAGTGCAAACGGTTCTAAGTAACATCTTGATCCTCCATCTTGAATGGTGTGAATACCTCTCCGCCAACCCCCAGTTCAATGGACCGACTCTTTGTTGTTTCTTGGGTGTGAGCTGCTTTTGACTATTTTGGAACAAAAGACAAAATAAGTTCGTTCAAACTTTTAAAGTCGCTAAGTGATAAGTAGCTAAAAGGTACTCTTAATTGGCCTTACAACAACCGTGATAGCCGAAGTTTTTAGTGCCACATGTCTCATTTGTATTAAATTCGCTAGTCGTTGGTCCATTTCAAGAAAACCAACCAAAGTGGTCTAAAAAACCCGCACACCGAAGCATTGGCAGTCTCAAAGTTATCTTTAAAAATTAAAGTTGTAAGTAGTGGCCCCTAAATGAGTAAGTTGAGGTTAGTTGTGATGTAGAGGGGTTTAATTATGGAGGTTTGTTATACCACGTAGCCGGTTATTTGGTTGCTATATTTAAGAGTGTGATGTGCATCTTAACATATGCGGAAGGTGCCTATTTTGTGGTTAAAAACAGAATAGTACGAGTAAAAATGTTTAAGTGTAACACAAAGAATGAAAAACCTAACCTTGTGTAATACTGCTAATAAGACAAGATTAACCAACCAATTTATCTAAATAAACAAAACTATATAAGCCTATACACATTCCTACCAACAGAAAGTAAACTCAACTCTCAAACATATGTGATCAGATAAAATTCAATGGTAATTAGTTGCTTATGATGTTAATGTTTGTTCGGATAAAACATCTAAAGTACTTGGTCTAACTCATGTTCAAATCCAAAATACTGGTAGTATTAAACATCAACTAAAAAACAAAAGCAAATAATTTTTACCTTGGAACCCGTCATAGACAAAATGACCATTTTTAAATAGGGGAACCTTGGTCGGTGGTGAGATGGGTACCATAAAAAACCAACAATTCTACAATAACATGGTGGATGCACACATGTTCTTATTCTTACACTCCACTCCCATTGACAAGTTTATGGATATCGATTCAGATGTACTTGTGTCACAATGTAATTCTTTTGAACCATTTCCTAGTTATAACATGTTTAAAAGGTTCAGAATGATCATCGTTAAACAACCTACTCAAAAGAAAATAGTATCTGCTGGCTCAAACATCATCTTGGACATAGCTTCAGTTGACTTTCACTTCAAAATAGCAATCAGTCCCTTTTAAAATATTTTGGCTGCTTCTTTCGGTTTGTGAAGGGAAAACGCAAGAGGTGCTCAGAATTTCACTCCATGAATTAACTTCTATCAAGTGTGCTTCAGTTTTAAGAGAACCTTTCCGGGGTACGGCCATCTGAGATTTCTGAAGCTGAATCGGGCCACTCTTAAGAATAGAAGAATTGAGTTGAAAGAGTGATGTCGCGAAAGTCTTCAAAAGCATCACAAATAAAAGGAAAGCCACCCCTCCTAATACTAAACAATTTCCCACAAACTTCTAAATTATGGCTCAGTACTAAAAGTTACCTCTAGAGTAGCATCTATGATCTCTTAATAAGATGTAATTTATCTGTACTTGCCCATCCTCACCCTACGAATGACCACTCGCTACCATCTAAATTAAAGTCCAAATTATACCCAGAATTGCAAATTGAAAAAAAAATCCTCCTGCTTTCATTAATAGTCGAGATCCATAGCAATCCCCATTGATGAGAGATTGGGACAGAATCGACAAATACAACAACTGGGATTGCGAAATCTCAAACACCCAAAGATTGATCATGTCTATGGGATCACCGCAGACGCTGAATAACTCAACATAACAAACATCAGGCCGATGTGTTAAGGTCCATCCATCCTGATCGTAGTCCGTACGTATCGCTACATCAATGTACCCAAACAAAGCTTGATGACTTTAAGCTCACAATCTGACTCAAAATCTGGATTTACATGAAGATGAATCGAGAATGACTCAAACCAGATATTTGGAATTCTAGGTGGATTTCTGATGAAAATCAAAACAATGACCACAAATTAAAAATAATAAAATTACAACCATAGATAATTGAATTGTTTTGAACAAGAAAGAAAAAAAATGCAACAGAAGTTGAGAGATGACCGAAAATATGTTGGCTTTCAACAGTTGTATATAACTAAGTTATGCAAGGTCCTTGTCATGTATAAAGTAGACACTAAGCATGAAAAAAACTTGTCTTTATCTAATCCCTCACATTATCTTTATCTTAGCAATTATTGATTGCGAGTATACTACATCACTTGTCTTAGAGCATGCCAAACAATAACGCATAACGCCGTTAACAAGCAAGTATGTCGTTGGAACCATGCGCTATTTAGGCTAGTCCCTCAATGTTATGAAAGCAACGCGCTAAAAAAGAAAATTTCATTTTACCCCCTCAACCTATTCAAATTCAAATTTAAATTATATTGATCAATTTGGGCGGATAAATTCAAATTCAAATTTGAAATTTAAAAATCAAATATGAAATGGATTTATTTAAACTCAAAATCAACTCTGCTTATATATACAACTCTACCGAGTTGTTTAAACACACAACACACACAAGTTACACACACAACTCAGACACAAAAAAAATGTCTCGCAAAGATTTTTCTCAGCAATTTCCAAGTCCAGAAAAGATGCCGGAAACAAGCTTTTCGCCACCACAGTTTCCTCCAACTAGCTTTTTAGCTTCTCACCACAGCTTCCTCCAACTAGCTTTCCACTGAACTTGAAGTTTACTCAACACCACCGAAAATGTCTTCCCTGGGTTTGAAAACATCACATACCTCCCAATTTTTCCAACTCCACCTGTGAACACCCACGGTGGATCTTCAAATTCACCCCAAATGTTGTGAGGCTTCACTCACAACTAGAACAAGATATTGAAAACGGTAAAGAGATTATGGAAGAGCACGACGCTGGTGAAGCTGCCGTCGGAGCAAGAAGCACGAAGCTCGTATCTTGAAGACAACTACTTCGACATAATGGAAGCGTTGACTCTTTAATGGGGAGTTTGATTCCCTTCAAGTTCCGAGGGTTGGGTCTCAGATGATTCCTTTTTAAGTTTTAGAAGTTTTATTTTCATCGCGATGCGTTGTATCTTTAATTTGTTTAATGTAATTCGTGTTTAACGTTTAATGTACTTTGTGTTTTAATGTTAAATGTGATATGTTTTTTAATAAATGAAGTGTTTGTTTTAGTTTAGGGGTTAAATTGAAAATATGAAATGTTATTGATGTTATTGGGATGTTATTGTTGTGGTTTTGAGGATGTTAAGGTGAAATGTTAAAGCTGATGTGGACGGTGTTATTTTATAACTTGAGTTATTGTTGTGATTGCTCTTATGAATACAATAATTAATCATGGGCTAATTCCCAAAATGGGACAAATATTGGTCATTGCGCATAAAATAAACCTTCAATGCAAAATGTGGAATATGGTGCGCAATCTCCATTAGATGTCGACACGTGTTCAATTATTTATTATTAAAGTACGGTGTAAGTGGGATTTTTCCCAAATATTCTTTTTGTCTTATTATCGGAAGTATTAAAAGTCTAATATACCCTCACTTTAATTTTATCATTTCATTTTATCATTTCTAATTTTATATAAAAAATTGTATCACTTTAATTTGTTACTGTGTTTCATTATAAACAACATACATGGAAAAGTAAAGGAGTCTAAGCTGGTCCTATCGCTTTTAACAACCTTTATGCACCTTTAAATACTATGTCCAAGTTTAAGTATTTCAGTGGTTAGTTAATCATTCATGATTTACAGCAAAACCATGAATACTTCCATCTCGCCAAAGGACTATGCTGTTTCATGTTCTACATAATGGGGTAATTCACTAGATTGATAAATATCATTTCGTAAAGGACAAGGTAGAATATTTGTTACTGTGTTTCATTATAAACAACATACCGCCGTCTTCTCCGGCCAATATTCCGGCCACCCGCCACCGGAAAATTACACCACCTATACCAAACGATAGATCGTCGAAAGGTGATCATTCCGACATTGGTACGCTAGTGAAACCCAATCGACGCCACTCTAGATCTAAAATTTAAGTTTCGGAACTTTTGGTTTTTTTGTCCTCGCATATGTGTTAACGTGACTTCTCATGCGTATACCAGGTTTCGATGGTGATGTTTTTGTTGGTTGTTTGGTAATTGACACGGTAACCATGGTTAATGTGCCTCTGTGATATTATTGGTGTCGAGAGTCTCCCAAGACTCTTTGGGATGGAATACTTGTGGTGATATTGTTGTGGCATCCAGGACTGCGGATTTGATGGTGGTTGGCCGGATATGGTAGTGGCTAGATATTGTAGATGATGAAGGGAATGGGTGTGTGGTGTTCTAGCCGTGAGTGGGAGAGAGATAAAGTGAGAAATGATAAAATTAAAGTTTGGTATATTAGACTTTAATACTCTCAATAATATGACAAAATTCACCTACCATTGACTTTAATAATAAATAAGGACACGTCGACATCTAACTAATCGCACATTCGCATATTCGCCATTACCACTAAATCGGTAGAGCTTTATTTTGTACCTCAAAGTGACCAATGCCCAACTTTTTGTCCCTTTTTGGGAATTAGCCCATTAATCATCCTACATATACCTCACCATACGCAGCTAGTTTATGTTGATTCAATCACAGCTCGATACATCCAGATCTAACCCCAAAGCAAAGACATAATTCCCTATTCTTATACAAAAACATATTCAACTACTTAATTGAAGTCGATGATTGGCAACATTTTGATGTTGAACCATCTAGTGACAAACTCCTTTATTGACCCAAACAAAACTATCTTTTAAAAGCTCAAATTTACACACACAAAAAAAAAGATAGCTTTCAACTGTTGAAAGTGAAACGTAAGTTGGAACTGTGAGTCACTAAAAGATACTAGCTTTTAAGCCGGTTACCAAAAACATCCATAAATGAGTCTTTCAAAACTGATTAAAAGAAACTAATACAGTTCTTAAATTTACACACAATTTTAATTTTATTTCTCTATAATATTACAAAATGGCCTAAACTTTACACAAATCATTTTTAAAAGGCATAATGGGCAGGTACAATACTTTATGCAAACGACACTATATTATACTTAAATTGCATGGAAACAAAATTAGCGTAGAAAATTTCGAAACCGGTAATTACCTGCAAACATCAATGGGCCGTTCCATGGATATTTGTGCTCCATTTATGAGTTGGGTCACTCTAACTCGTTTTAAACGATTGCTAAGCACACAAAAAAAGGAATTTAAAACTGGTTATAGATTGTGGAATTGTGACCATATGTGCAAGTAAATATACCTCGCGCAAAAGTGGAAACGAAGTAACGGTATATATAGATTATAAAGGTATTGGCAAGACCGGAAAACAAGACACTCGAAGAACCTGAAAAGGAATGTCAGATTATTAATACAATAATATAATATGCAGAACCATTATTACGAAATTAGGAAAACTTATAAAAATCGTAACTTTCCACTTCAATTTAGCGGCAACTATAATTTTTTAGAGTAACCAAAAGAAATAAAACAAAGTTTCAACTACGCTTTATAACTTCAAATAGGATGTTGTATGTTCAAAGTACTAGTAAAAGTTCATTGAGATGTTTGTCTTGCCTCAGTTAAATCGAGTATGTGGAATTCCAACTCACGTTCTTCCCCCTTCATTAATAGGTCATCTTTCTCCAATATCCACTCTGAAGCTTGTTGCAAGCAATTAGAATCCAAATGATCATTTTTAAACAGAGGAACCATGGTCGATGGTGAGATGATTATCTGGGTACCATAAAAAACCAACAATTCTACAATAACATGGTGTGTGGATGCCCACATGTTCTTATTCTTACACTCCACTCCCATTGACAAGATTACCTTCTCAAAAGCTAAATTTCCCAGTGAATGAGAAACTAGAGAATACTTTATATATAAACATGCATTTTGACACTGCATAAACATAGAAAATGTGATGTAAAATGAGAGATGTCTTGTATTTGATGCGGATGTAAATGAAAGGTCATTCAATATAAAGCAGAGGGTATTTAATACACTCTTTGCTATCAATATGACAGCTTGTTATCCGTTGTGATATTGATGACCTCTTTTATATGTTAAATCTTGCAACACTTTCCTCGAAGCTTCCATTTTAAACGTGTCTAAGAATGGTCCTTGCACTGCTTCTTTCTTTATAAACTGCAACCTTCTACTCTTTATTTCTTGCAAATGGGATCCTAGAGTAAATGAGTAAATCCTTTATCCATATTGCAGCTAGGGGTATCAAAAAATTCGACTAGAGAGTCGAGCCCGACCCGAACCCGGTTAAGTCTATTCATGATGGGTTACTTGGGTCAATAATATTATTTAGGTATTCGGGTCAACCCCGAGTATGGCGAATACTAAATATAGTCAGCTTGAGAAAGTGTCTATCCAATTGACTTTTTTTGTTTTTTTTAATATAATTTGTTTTTAATTATCTATTTAAACGAAGACAACTAGAACATGAGAATTTAACCAAGTCATACAAAGCATCATTTATTTAATACCATTAATTTTTCCATAAATTGTATCTTTTTAAAAGTCATTTCTATAAACACTCTTCACCCACAAAGTCTTTTTAAAGTCATTCACAAGATCATTAAATGAGAATCACTGTTGTATTTGTATCAAACGCTTGGTATATGTCAAGCTATTCTCTAAAAATTCATTGGTAAAGCTTTTATCACAATGGGTAAAGTCATCCTAATGACTTGATCAAATAGTGAAAAGTCTTTTGTAAACTTATTGTTGTTGCCTCAGAGATTCTATTAAATTGTACCTATATCCAGGTTGACCTGGACCCAAATAAACCCAACCTCGAATTAAACCGAGGCCGACTAACTCTAATTCAAATGAGGCCGGGACCGAATCCAACCTGATTAACACCCCTAATTGCAACTAACACAATATGCATTTCAACATTTTAGGTTAGCCCTAGTGACTATACAAGTTAAGATTGCAGAATGACAAATTAATTTGAACATACTTGTTTCGTGTGGTTACATGTAGGGTGGCACGGTTGACGGGTTCGGGTTAGCAGGTTGGCGGGTTAAAAGACCTCAATTCGAACCTAACCCGTTTAAATAATCGGATCAGCCATGTCAACTTTAACATGTTTACACATAACCCGCCCGAACACAACCTATTTAACTCGTATATATACATGGGTTTGCGGGTTAAATAGTTTACGCAAGTAGATTAAACGGGTTTCGGGTTAAGCCATTTAACCCGTTTATCTAAACAAGTTGGCACATTGCATGGATTAAAAAGGTTAAACGAAAGCAATGGATCGACCCATTTAATATAAAGTATGTATAATTTTTTAATTTTTGAGAAAAATCTTAAACGGGTTAGTGGGTCGACCCGTTTAACATCTAATCAATCCTAACCGGCCTATTTAATAACCAAGTTATGGTCGACCCAGAACAACGACCGAACTTATTTTGACTCAATCCAACATGTTAATTTCCTGTTGATCTCAAGTCGGTTCGTGTCGAATCGAATCGCTTTTTACCCCTTGTTGCATGTAATATAGCATTCATTGGGAAAATGGTACTCCGAAATAATAACTAACGAGCTTAATACAGTAAGTTTACCTCCTTTCGTTTTTCTACCACGTACTCTGCTTTCACCTAATGTATTGCACTATTGTATTGTTAGGAATTAGAAATTCCCGGTATTAAAGAGTCGGTCACCTCAAGTATATGTAATCGTTAGAATGCTCGTAGTCATAGTTATATTTAGTTAAGTAGTATTTTGTTAAGTAACACCGGGAGGACGGACGTCTTTACCCACTGTATGCCTGATCCACGTACCGCTGTGTGGCTTTTATGTAAGACTATAAATACTCTCTACCTCCCAAGGTAGAGAGTTGGAGCTCATAATAATATCTTTCACTTTCTCTCACTAAGTTCCCTAAACCTCTAACTTTCTCTCTAGAATTCCACTTATACGCCCACTTATGTTAATGGTTTGATGTGTTTGTGAAATCCAATATCCAACAATTGGTATCAAGAGCCATGGTTAGATCATATCTTGCACATCTTTGGATTTCTAGTGGTTTTTAAGTGGTTTTTGAGTTTGAAAAAGTTTAGTGGTTTGTGCATCATTTGGTTGATTTCTTGTGTTAAAGTTTGGATTTTGTTAGTACTTTTATGTTTAGAATCATCACAAGTGTGTAGGTTTTCATTTGGTAAGCTTGAATCATCTTGGTTGGGTTGTTTTTGGATTGAAAAGTGATGTTTATGTGGTTTTTTCTTGCTAGAGACTTTAACACACTAATACTTTCTTCAGAAAGCGACTTGCTTTACAAATTTGTAGCGAAGTTACGCTTTTAGACCTAGCGACTTAGATCTAGCGAAGTTACAAGTACAAGTAGTGGACTCTCCACTACGGTAGCGACTTCTGGTGGTAGCGAAGTTGCTCTTAGCGACTTTGTATCTTTAGCGACTTGAGTAACGAATTGTCGCCAAAATTTTGCTAGCGACTTGAGCCTTAGCGAAGTTACTACTTAGTTTAACTTACATTTGTCTACGACTTGGGACTCTAGCTTAATTTAGTGGTGTAGCGAATTAAGTGTTAGCGACTTGGTGCATTATCTTCTAAGCGACTGGGTGATTGCTTACGGTTTTCTTGATTTAGTAAAATCCCGTGAAAGAATCTATTTCTTGGTTTAATCATAGAGTTATAAAATCCCGTATTATCTGTTAACATGTCTACCAACGCTCCTACTATCATCTCCACTGTTGCCGAGGATGTTCAAGCAAATTGGTCGATACTCGCCCACCCATGCTTGACAGAACCGACTACGATTCTTGGGCTCAACGAATCGATTGTAATCGCCTTGGAAAGGAAAACGGTGTCAACATTCTTAAATCCATTGATGAAGGACCATATCGAGTTGAGACGACTAGAGACATACTTGATACTAATGAAGATGGTACTCGCTTACGGAATGGACGACCTAAAATGTATGATGAGCTTGATGATAAGGAGAAAAAGAGATTCATGCGTATATCGTGGCTTCAAACATTGTTCTTCAAGGTTTTCCTAAAGACATCTACAAGCTGATCAATCACAACACCGATGCAAAGGCAGTTTGGGATAATGTTAAGATGCTTCTCTCGTGTTCAATTAACTATGGAAGACAGAGAATCCCAACTCTATGACTAATTTGAACACTTCAAGATGAAACCAGATGAGAATGTCTATGAGTACTATGTGAGATTTCATAAGTTAATGAATGACATGAGGAACATCATAATGACTATGCCTAACATTCACCAACTCAAAATTTGTGAACAACATGAATCCCGAATGGCACAAGTTTGTCACCGCTCTGAAGCTCACTAAAGGATTGAAGAATACAAACTATGAGCAACTCTATGCCTTCCTCCTCGTAATGACATGCTATGTTTGAAAAATTGATTCTCAATCAGTTCAAAACCAACCAGGAGAGACAAGCTCGCCTAATGACTCAACCGCTTCTACTCAAACATCGGAATCACAACCAAAGCTTCACAAGTCATACCATTGGGTAATGGTAATCACAAACTCATTCCTGATCCTATGTTCAAACAAGCCGATGCCGATGCACACGCTGGGTAACTTCATTAATCAACTAGCTCTTCTGATTAGTCAAAACATGAATTCTCCCACAAACCAACAACAACCTCGCAAAGATCTAACCCACACAATCAAGCCATCGTTAAAGATGGAAGGATCGTGGTGCAACCAGCCTCAGAAAGACAGATGATCGGGAAGAGGTGGAGCCGGTAGAGGTTATGGGCAATAACGACTCGAGGAAGGAATGGTAACCAAGGTCAAGCTGCCGATCAAATGCTATAACCTGTGGTGGTGAGGACACATTGCAAGGAACCGCACATCTCCAAAGCGCCCACGCACGTCGATTACTTCGTGAGATAAGATGCGTCTGGTACAAGCTCGGACAATGGTGCTGCGTTGGATGAAGAGGAATTGTTGTTTCTAGCTGAGGGCAATGCCAAGACCTATGATGCGATGTGGATGAGCAACCTATTCAGAGATAGGTCACAATCATCGAATGCCTTTCAAGTCACGATGTGATGCATAACACTGATGTGGATGATGGACCTACTGGACACACAATTTTTATGGCTAGCATTTCTCCAATGGTTTCTCCCAAGGTCTCTTCTTCACCACTAGTTGGCCCATCCCAAGACAAACTCATCTCAGAGGTATTAAAACTATAATGATATGCCGTGAAGCAAAGATGCATGACAAAGTACAATCAACTAAAACTATTGAATCAAATGTTGAAAATATGGGTAATATCGATATTATCCCATATGATCAATATGTGAAACAAAGTGAAAGTGAAGGTGTACCAAGTGATGCATCTTATGCAATAACAATGACTATGTTTTTGATGAATACACCGCATGCCCCCGATGATTCTCAATTTCTAACTTAATGCCTATAATGAACGTGTTGCTATTTATGAACAACGTGCTAAATTTGAGTTGACCACTCGTGAGCGGGAAATGGATGACCAAGTGCGTACAATCATTAGAAAAAGTAATTTTAGAGAAGAAGTATTGAAACAAGAATTAAATTCCTTGCAAGAAAAACTTTCTAAAACAAATAAGCAAAACAAGAACTTCAAGAAAATGTGAAAATGCTTAAGCAAGAATTTAATGCAAAGGAATCAAAACTCTTGAGAGACTTTTCTAATCTGAAAACTTTGAAAAACAAACTTGAAAACAAGTTGTACATACAAGGAAACACCATTCGTGACGCTCACATGGTCACTAAAAATAGAGTTCTAAGCGATAAGCATAGTGTTCCCATTATTGATAAACCCAACCTCGAAGTATTAAAAGATAGCTAAAGCTCAAAGGTGATCTATGATGGCAATGAGATTCTTAAACCTAGACAGAAACCTAGTCTTGAGTGCAACCGAGGAAGATAAGAAGTCAGATGAAGTCACTAGGGAAAGGATGAATAAAAAAATTAGATAATCCTAAATGCAAAGAAAAAAAATATAATTATCACTCCCCATGACTACAAGAAGGAAAACTGGATTTCCTTGAACATGTTTAAGCCTCACATTGTTGACTCTAACAAGTTTTCTAGAAAAAGGATTTAGATAAGGTAAAGTCGAAAATATTGTTGAAACAAACCCTCCCCTATGGAAAATGCCTAGTTTAATCGTATATCCTCCTAATACACAAATGCATCTTGTTCCTAGAACAATTGCCACTAAAAGCAAGACCTTAATTAGCCAATATGTTATATTTCAACTATTTGTTGATTTTGAGAAAACTTGCAAGAAAAGGATCACACCCACCGGTATAACGGAAGGAGAAAGGGGTTTTGAGCAAATGAAAGAATGTTATTTAACTGAGGTCATGCCTTTCTTTAAACTTCAAAAAGATCACTTTGAGAGTCTTAAAAAGGGGATAGAAAATGATATCAAGGGAATGGAAAAGGAATTTGATGCAATGGTAGTTGAAGTTAGTGATTATGAGCGGGCACTAAAATATAATGAGATTGAGAGGAAGAACTTGCATACCTTAAATGAGACTCTTATTACTGAATGTGTTGCTCAAGATATCTTTTTCATCGCTTCAAATTTCTCTATTAATGCTTCCAAATTTCATGAACTATCTGGGGCCCTGAAAGTCTCCCATGATCGTGTCATTGAGCTTGAAAAACTAATTCTAAACTAAACGAGAAAATTGAACTGGATGATCACGACAATTTGGTTAAACATTTTTCTAAACTAGAAGTTGAGCATTTTAATTTACAACTCAAATATCAACATCTTAAAGAAAATGTCAAAACTTCAAATATCAAGACATCTTCAGATGCTCCGAGTTTGATGCGCTTTTCAAATTAACAAACGTGATGAACGATTCAAGCTCAGGCAACACGATCAAAGTTGAAAGCCCAAATCTCTCAATTAAAGGGTCAAACGAACAATATGACAGGCCCCCAAATGCCTCCTCCTTTAGATTCTCAGAATTCTCAAACTTTTCATCTTCAAAACTTAGTAAATGCTTTACAAAAGGAAAACGAAAGTTTTCTAGAAGAAAATGAAAAAGTTAAACGACATTTTAAAGAGTTATATGATTCAATAAAAGTCACCCGTGACCAAAACAACGAAAAATAACGTCTTTACAAAAGGAAATTGAGAATCGAGAAGTTAGGAAATGGGAAACTACGACTTGTTTTCAATAAGAATGTTGTCTCAAAGTCACCCTTAGACTGCAAATACACTGTGACAGCTAAATATATTCCTCCTCATCTTAGGAATAATGAACATGCTTTTCATGAATACCGTGCTCACCTTAAGGATAGTCTAGAATGTCTCCGGGAGATTGTCGAAGAGGATTTCATTAACAAACCTCTTGATAGTGAAATTAGGTTTGCTTGCCTCCGGGCCAAACGATCTCAAGAGTTGCTAGAATGTGTAATTGCAACATGTCCCAAATCCTTAACCTTAGGTGCAAAAGGCAAAGCCGTGATGCCTTGTTCTATGCCTAAAGCCGCATGCACCCTTGATATGCCTTAGCCCATGCCTAAATTCAGCAACTCAAAGTGACAGCCTCCTAGAATTTCACATCCCAAAGACTTGTGACCAAAGAATGCAAGTAAAAGTAGTGAAGCCATGTAATGTTCCCATCGTTACTTCTACAGTTGTTAAGATTGACACTAAAGTTAGCTGTCAAAACCTGTAAGCTATGCAGTTAAGGATAGGATTACGCAAACTAAAAAGTGATCATGATAAAGGAATAAAGAACACCATATAGGGACAAGAAGTTTGATTTGAACAAAAGAATCGTGTGTTAGTTCTAAGATAGCTCTAAGCTTACTAAAATTAATTCGAGGCCTTATGCTATTCCGCAAAAACATGTAAAAAATGTTTAATTTCCGTAATCATGATAAATGTGATGTGTTATTTCGAGGTCTAAGATTCATAACCCGCTTAAGAAAGTTCGGGAGAAGCAAAACAGATATAATCATGGAAACCTACGGGAAGGTTTCTACCAATGTAGGAATTCAAGTGGAAGCCAACAAAGTCGAATATTCACGTAATGGTAAACCTGCCCCTAACCAGACCCACTATGCCTAGTGTAGTGCCTCGTTAAGGTTTGGAAGCCAACTGCAAAATAATCCCATTACACAAAAGTGACATTGCACCTAGGGTTTCGGGCCGATTCAAAGATTGTTTCAGGTTAACTAAAAGGACCCCATGAAAGCACGCTGGGATCCATATGTTTCCAATTCTCTCAAGGCTCGCCTTGTTATCCAAAGTAGGTCGCATAAGTCGCCCTCAGAAGTTGATTCTACGCTCTAAACATATAACCGGCTCTAAACAATGACGCCCGCTCACTTTAGTTCGCCTCAGACTTCATCATAATTTACAAGTCTGCATAACACTCTCAGCCCCGTTCCTCAAAGAAAAAGAAAAGTGTACGCCAGCAGGCGCTTTTATCTTCTAAGAAGAGAAATCTTCATGTTTATGACCATTCTCATCGGCATCTCTTCATCAACAAGCTTCATAAGCCCCATGCTCATTCACCATCAACGATCTACATTCATTAATGTATATTGTTATTCACTTATAAATCAAAATGGCAACTCTCGATGCAATTTTGTGTAGAAGAGTGAATATACTAAATGATGATGGATGTTTGAATAATGGTTATACCTAATTTAAAGTTTGATGACTTTCACTCACTAAGGATAAATGGGATTTATTGTTTGGGATTCATTGGTTCAAGATATGTTTACGAGTATTTACAACCGCTAGCTTAATATTTGATGATCATCAAAGAATACGTGATTCATGAGTTCAAGATATGTTTGATGATCATCAAAGAAGTACAACTCAGACTACCTAAAAGCCCTATCTCCAGCTATTCCTCAAGGATAATGATTATCATAATATTATAGTTGCACTCATGAATAATGATCCGCCTTTTGGTATTCCTTCTCACAAATCTTCACGGATTTTTGTTCATGAATAATGATCCACTCTTTGGTATTCCTTTGCCAAATCTTCATGGATTATTGTTCCTCACATCGTGCATGCTATAAATCTACCACATGAACACCTCTAAACTGGACTCACGATCATCCATTAGACAACATCATTGGAAATCCCTCTCGCCCAAGATCCACACGGAAACAACTTGCAACCATGCCTTATGGTGCCTTCAACTCCGTGACTCTAAGATCGAACCATAAGATGTTAAAACCGCCATGAATGAAAATAGCTGGTTCAATGCTATGCAAGATGAAATTCATGAGTTCGATCGACTAGATGTATGGGAATTAGTACCGCCCGTGACAGCTATGATTATTGCTTTAAAGTGGATCTTCAAAGTGAAACTTGATGAGCATGGTGATGTGTTGAAGAACAAGGCTCTATTAGTTGCTAAAGGATACCGTCAAGAGGAGGGTATAGACTTTGAAGAATCTTTTGCTCTCGCGGGCTCGAATCGAGGCAATTAGAATCTTTTTGGCTAATGCCGCAAGTAAGAACATGGTAGTCTATCAAATGGACGAAGACGGCATTCCCCAACCGAGATCTTAAAGAAGAAGTCGCTCACGCCCAACCTGAAGGATTTGTAAATCAAGAGCATCCTACTCACGTTTATCGCTTGAAGAAGGCCCTTTATGGTTTAAAGCAAGCTCCAAGGGCATGGTATGATACGCTGTCAAAGTTTCTTCTATCAACCGGATTTAGTAGGAGCAGCTTGATCCAACATTGTTCACCAGAAGTCGTGCAAACATTTAACTCATGTTCAAATTTATGTTGATGATATTATTTTTGCCTCGACCGACCCAATGGAATGTGATCGTTTTTCTAATGAAATGAGTTCAAAATTTCAAATGTCAATGATGGGACAAATGTCATTTTTCTTGGGATTACAAATTTCAGAAAGTCCCGGAGGCATTTTCATAAATCAATCTAAATATGCAACTGAGATCTTAAAGAAATTTGGATTTGATTCATGTGACCTGTTGACACTCCCATGATTGATCGAACCAAACTAGATGAGGACCACTCAGGATCATGATTGACCAAACAAAATATCGTAGTATGATGGATCCCCATGTACCTCACGCCTAGTAGACCGCATATCTTGTTCGCCGCTTGCATGTGTGCTAGATACCGTGCTAAGCCTACTAAAAAGCACCTTGAAGCGTTAAACGGGTCTTTCGGTATCTCCAAGGAACCATCAATATGGGACTTTGGTACCGGGACACCGTATGTCACTAACGCCTATGCAGATGCCGATCATGCAGATGTCAAGATACTCGCCGGCACGCTTGAGGTGCTCGCTGGGTGATAAGCTTGGAGTGGTCTTCAAAGAAGAAAATGAGTACTTCTATTTCCTCTACAGAGGTTGAATACATAGCCATGTCATCTTGTTGTGCTCAAGTCTTATGGATGAGATCTCAATTATCCGACTATGGCTTTGAATTCAACAAAATCCTCTGCATCGCGGATAATAAAAGTGCTATTGCTCTCTCATGCAACAACGCTCAACACTCAAGAGCAAAGCATATCGACATTCGACATCATTTCATCAGGGAACAAGTGAAAAAGGTGTGGTGGAACTCTATTTTGTGAGAGATCCGAATATCGCTTAGCGTACATCTTCACCAAAGCTCTTCCAAGAGAACGCTTTGAGTTCATACTTCCTCGACTAGGCTTGAAAAGTCTTCAACCGTAAAACACTCAAACGCCTTCGTGAGGAAGACGAGGAGTAAAAGTCTATCTTCATCTATCTCTTGTATATATCTATTCAAAAATCAAAATACAAAATTATAAAACCTTCAAAATCCATAAAAATCAAAAATTCAAAAATCTTCAAAAATATTGTCATTTTGTCATGCGTTTTCTCGGTTCGATAATATCTACGGTTTTGTGTCGTCATTCAAAGAATGACACGGGACTTTAGATGTTGTCTAATTCCAAAAAAAAAAAAATCAAAAATCAAAAAAAAAAAAAAAAAAATTTGAGAGAAAGAGAAACAATGGCTTATTGTCATTTTCGTGCAATAACCCGCTTTTAAAAGAAAGAACAGAGCCATGTTTTACCATGTTTTCAAATTCCATGCTCGGATTCTATAAACATTTATCTCATTGAAAACTAAATGCTTTGAAAAATAACTCTGGTCTCTATTTTTATAATCATCGACTTATTTGTCAAAATTTATCTCTCAATCAACAACCTATGTCATTGATTGAGGGGGAGAATGATTTCAATTAAATTAAAAGTTATTTGGCATTAAATTGTTTTCAAAAGATGTACATGCATGTTTTATCAATGGAGTTTAAAGTCTTAAAATCCGATCCTTATCAGTTAAAACGCTTTCATAATCAAGTCACAATTCTCCTTAAAAGCTTTCAAAATCAATTTAAATCTATAAGAGATCACAAATCTCAAATGATTTGATAATTGTGATCGGGGAGAATGTGTGATTTAAATTGGATTTAAACCGATTATTAGGTAAATGGTTTTATAAGGATGTACATGCCTCCCTACATGTGACAAACGATTTCAAATTTTCCATGCACATGTTGAGGGGGAGCATCTATCTTAAAACCAATGATTTGAAACGCGGATCAACTTATCTCAATGTACAGGTTCCCTCTAGTATGTGCAAAACTCTTTTCAAATCTCGAGGCACATATTGAGGGGGAGCAAAATCATGAAAACCTCATCCTTCCCAAAAATGCCTTATCTACTTGATTTGATTAGGGAAGTGATGTTGATATCTTTTAGAAAATGGTAATCAAAGAAGTTAATTCTTCATTGCCTCCGCGGTGCAAAACTATTTCAAACATTTGATGCACATGTTGAGGGGAGCACTTTTCTAAAAATATCAAAAACAATTGTGTACAAAATGCTTTGTTAATATATCACAAGTATCTGGATTGATTTTCAAATGGTTTTCAATTGGTTCCATATGAAAGATGAACAATACCAAAAAAACCGACCAACTTTACATTATGTATGGTGATATAAGGACGATAAGGTTAGGTATGTGTTCCCATGATCCGCTGTAACCGGAGGGATCTACCAATGGACTATCCACTAGTTAGTGTAGAGTTCTTAGGTATGATGATAAAAGGAGAAAATGAGATATGGGAAGAGTGCGGACTAAGACCGAGCTAGTAATCGAATAAACCCAACAAGGTTCTTGCTATGAAGTCTCGTAAGCAATCAAGGGGTTGAAGAATTAAAAAGAATTGAATGAGAAAAGGGTGAAAACAAATAGCCTCCATTTATTCAACCTTAGGCGTAAACCGGTTCAATTCATATGCTAACATGGTAACATCGGTATTGAAGACAAGACGCCATGGACCCAAAGGACGACCGCACTTCAACTTTCCAAACCACTCAAGTTCCTCTTAAAAGGACTTGTTTCATTCTCACGGGAACCGACATTATCTATCGACTTTCTCTTAGAGATTGTTGATATTGAAGGAGGAGACCCTCTCCCTAGTCTCCGATATAGGATCCAAATATGCACAAATTGAGTCTAGAGCCACGAGATCATCAATAAATCTCATTAGGACACTTTCAATGAAGACTCTGTTTCACACAATGTGGAAAGAGAGATTATATCTTATGAGTCCTACGCGTTATCCTTGTGGTATTGCCGTAACATCCGAGTGATGTGCTTACATATTCAATGTGAAGATGGAAAGCCTTCCGGAGCCAACATCTAACAAGCTCCTGGTAGGTGGCATGTGAGATCTATTATATAGATCAACCATGTGACAACCGAACGTAAACAATGGGGCGATACATTCTTTTGAATCAATCCTGGTTCAGGTTATGGATTGACGGATACCTTTGAAAAACCGGTCTTTGTGCTTTAAAAATCTTTTCATTAGCACGTCGACCGTGTACTAATTTTTCAAATCAAAAGGTGTTTTATGATTGATAATTGATTTTCATTAAAACCTTCGTTATATTGCAAAAACAATTTCTATTGAGCAATACACGATTGTTTTTCAAATCTCTTTTCATCAATCAGTGGACGTAAATTCGCCGGGTTCACTCACCCTGTTGTCTTTTGAGACGCTCCGGTTTGAGAACGCTAGAGCAATGCAAAACCCTCACAAGGAAATTCTTCGAATTATACCCGATCACGTGCGACTTGTACCGATCAACGGGAACCGTGGCCGCAGTACTCAATTCATCGAAGTGATCAAAGACACTTTCGCGGCGCTTTATTTCTAATCCTTATGCGTGTACACCCGACGCTTGTACCGATCGTAATGAAGCTGTCAATCCATAGCCGAATGCTCACACAACACATTCATATCAAAAGATATCATGATTGGTGCATCAATGACTCGGATATTCTAACTCCATGCTTCTCGCTACGCCGCCAATATCATGAATCAACTAATACTTCCGCTACTGATGAGAAGATATCATGATCCGAATGTGAGCATGTCGTCCAAAAGTCACATCATCACATAATACCAACATCACAATGGATGTATCGATTTTCTATTAGCCGATGATCTCAAAAGTCGGCTCAACATTATTATCACGCTGATCAAAAAGACCTCCACTTGAATTAACCAAACATGCAATGAGTGGAATCAATGACTACGAACTTTGGAGCAAAGTACTACATCAAGAATGCAAGATCAATTGTTAATGTAATATCCGATTGTATTCAATGTCATTTTAGTATATGGTTTGAGGTGACCTCCCTTAGTGGGAGATTGTTAGGAATTAGAAATTCCAGGTATTAAAGAGTCGGTCACCTCAAGTATATGTAATCGTAGAATGCTCAGAGTCATAGTTATATTTAGTTAAGTAGTATTTTGTTAAGTAACACCGAGGAGGACACGGTCTTTACCGACTGTATGTCCGATCCACGTACTCGTTGTGTGGCGTTTATGTAAGACTATAAATACTCTCTACCTCCCAAGGTAGAGAATTGGAGCTCATAATAATATCTTTCACTTTCTCTCACTAAGTTCCCTAAACCTCTAACTTTCTCTCTCTAGAATTCCGCTTATACGCCCACTTGTGTTAATGGTTTGATGTGTTTGTGAAATCCAATATCCAACATGTATAGATTCTCTTTATGTGAATTATTACATCAATGCAAAAATTAATTGTAGTATTACAGTGACCAAAGATCAAAGGTACGTGAATTGAACTACATTTTAGCTATGCTACGAACTATACTGTCATTAGTGCATTGGGTTATGTTATTAAGGCCCCTTATGATAACAATAAGGTTTTGGTCAAAATGTACAAATCATGATGTATATCGTATTAACCCAAGAATGTACAAGGTATCACAAAACCCTCCTATGAGAGGTCCGTGATAAACTCCCCCTAGTGCATTATTTTTTGTACAATGGTCTGCAAAGATGATGTTAATTACTCAACCACCAAAACAAAATAGGATAGGTTATAAAGACCCCTAAAAATACATGTGATACTTCTAGTTTTTGTTTTGTTTTTATTTTTAATTTTTTTATAAATTTGTTTATATTATAAAACCGTGAAACGGTGCGAATGATAGTCGAAAGTCATATGGTTTGTCGATTTTTTCATATTTAGTCACTCTTTTTGACAAGTTCATCATAAGGTTTCAAATCATTATAGATTCAATTCATCATGCTACATAAATGGTCACAGTGGTTTTGCTAAAATTACATAAATGGTCACTAAAGTATAACTAGATGTGTAACAATTTGAAACCTTAATTAGTGAACTTGTCAAAAAAAAATCAATAACTAAATGTGAAAAATCACATAAACCATAATGACCATTTAAATACCTCTACTTCTTATCTCTTTTTATTTTATTTTTCAGTTTAGTCCCATTAGTTTGGTCTTTACAAGTTTAGTCTTTATATTGTATGCTTTTTAGTTTAGTCCTTAATAGTTTGGTCTTTACAAGTTTAGTCTTTATATTGTATGCTTTTTTTTTGTAAAGACTTGCATAGTACTATGTTAGTATAGATATGAGTATATAACCGGACCGTTTAGTCAACCCACAAAAATTACATTGACCACAATCAAACTATTTGGAGTTACACATGCATATGCAACAAAACACGTTTTTACTCAAATATCGCAGGTCGGAAATGGAAAAAATGGCACTTGGCATATATCGCCAGGCAGTGGGGTGTTTTGATGTCATGGGCAAAACTAATGCCATAAAGAAAAAGTAATAAGATAGCATCACTTTTCTTATGACACCAACTCTAGCTTTGACACCAAATGACACCTAGCTCTCTTAGAAGCGTGAAGAAAATAGTGCAAACAAATATTGTAACACTTTTATTGCATTATACATGAAACTAGCTAGCTTACTAAGGACTGACACTTTGCCATCTTCATAAATGTATAAAGGGATATCCAAAGTAGGTTAGTTGGTCTCTTAATGTTAACTGGTATATTGATCACATGATTCCCTGTCGGAGATACATTTTATTGATACGATATATATAGGTGAATACATAATGAAACCCTAATGGACCACAAACTCACAAGTCGGGCTTGGACCAATATCCATCTAACACTCCTCCAGCAGTCCGAGCGCGAAATCGCGAAAGCTCCGGACCGAGTAGAAAAGTAAAACATGAAAGTGTAACTAATTTGCTAACCTAATAGCAAGCAAGAAGATATATGAGTCTTTGTGATCTTCAAACGAGAACAATTCTTCACCATTGATGTGCTTTAGGACATCAAAAGTTTCGGACTGTTTCAAACTAAGCAAACAAAGTATGTACTAGTAGAAGAACCTCAGAGCTTAACCAATGATGTGCATTAAGACACACAAAAGTTTCACAGTGATTCTGAAGAAGTAACCTCATGCGCCGATCGAAAAGTAATACCATTGGTTTAGCCTTTAGTCGACTTAGTAAAGATTAGTCGAGCTTTAGTTGATTTTTTAAACAAAAATAAAGAGTGGCAAAGAACCAATGTTAATGGCACGAAAATCGCTGACAATAAGTTTGCGTGCTAAAAGATTAAATAGCGGCAATCATTAATTAAATGGCATAGGTAACTAAATGAGAAAAGTAATTACTCAAGCAATAATTAAAGCACATAGGCAAGCATGTAGGCAAAAGAAATTGTTTGGCAGTAGGGTGTTAAAGGTGCGGCAATAGGATGAAGGTGTCGGCAGTTTAGGGTAGGAGACGAGTGTTTAGTGGTTTTAGGGTTTTAGCGGATCGAACTCTCTCATATCATGTTAACTCATATTGATCACATGATTCCCTATCTCGAGATACATTTTATTGATAACGATATCTATAGGCGAATACATAATGAAAACCTAATGGACCACAAACCCACAAGTCGGCTTGGACCGATATATTAACAAGTAAATGTCATGGTCTTGACTCCAAAACCTTCACCATCTTCTACTCTCATTTATCTTTAGGGATGTGTTATTAAAACCCTCTTATGTTCAATCATACAACTCGCATGCAGAAAGATAACACTCTAATGCATACCGTATAACCCTTCAATGCATCCAATGATTGGAAACCCCCCTATAAGGGGGTCCGAATATCATGCCCTTATCTTTATTTCACTTTACGTACAAATATTCTTACATTATCATGTCTCGAGAAGTATCATCGTGTTCTCTTGATCAATAATGAAACTAAAGGCAAACTTTTTATGTTTTTTTTTTTTGGTAAAAGGTCAAAGACCCGGTAAATATATTACTCCAAAAAACGTTTAATGTCACACCCCCAAATTTACGTGTTTTGCAGCGGAATGGAATACCTTGGGGAGGACTGTCATAGCATCAAAGTTACAGTTATATCGAACGACCTAAAGTGTCGTTTAGAAAATACATCGTTTGATTAATTAAAATAATCAGAGTTTACAAAATGTAGGTCCCAAATGAAAGTCAACTTGTGCGGAAATAAGTTTGTTACAATTCAAACGATGTTTTAAAGTACGTAAAACCCAAGTGAGACGCGTCGTCATCGCGACTCCATGATGTGTCCAAATGCATGCCATGAAGTGAATGCCTTAGATACCGGAGATAAAACATGCTAAAAGTGTCAACACAAAGGTTGAGTGAGTTCATAGAGTTTGAGTTGAAATGTAAAGCCTTTCAAATCGTTTATGCAAGAAAGGCATTGTAAATCGTTAAAATGTAAAGACTTTCAAAATCGTTTATGTAGCAAAGGCATTGTAAATCCACTCAGTTCCAAGTCCCGCCCATACAAAACTTGCAACCTGTGTGTTCACAACCCACTGGCAGAATATGCATAGTTTATGTTCAAACAGAAATCGTCAAATGAATTCACATAATAGTGCATGGCTCAATGTATCGAAATCGTTTATGCAGAAAAGGCATTGTGAATCCACTCAGTTCCAAGTCCCGCCCATACAAAACTTGCAACCTGTGTTCACAACCCACTGCCGAAATGTATAGTGTATGCTCAAATCGTTCCAAGACCGTTAGTCCATAATCGTATACCAAGTCCGTTAGATCAATATTATACCAAGTCCGTTAGACCAATGAATATACCAAGACCGTTAGACCAATGAATATACCAAGACCGTTAGACCAATGAATATACCAAGTCCGTTAGACCATTGAATATATGATATAGAAATTCTAAGTATGGCAATAATGTTACTTCGTATGACTAGCATTCAGTTTAGATAAACATGTAGTTTGCAAATAATCATGAATGTCATAAAAATAGTCGAGCATGTATCTCCCCCAAAACAGTTATGAAAGCAATAAAACAAGAAAAGTGGCTATGAATCACTTGGTGGAATGATGCGAAGACAAAAGTGAGTACACCGAGATGTAGTGTGATACGCAAATCTTGACCTATTATGAATGATATGATACGTACAGAGTTACAATGTAATGTTATGATATGCATGCATTACGTATGTTATTTATACCATTTGCGGGTTTTGAAAATAATACTTATCGTCGAAAAATACTCGTTTGACGTCTTGACCAATCAAAAATCACTTTACAAGTATTTACGTCAAAATGTCATCCTACAATGGTTTAATAATGATTTTTGGTGAAATTTCCACTTTTCGTCGCAAAACAATGTCGTCGGACTTTTCATGAAATTAACAAAAATGGCTTTGGAAAACTAGTCAAAACGTGTACGTCGATCGCTAGAGAGAACGAACTCACGGTTTTGGAAAGTTTGTATCGATATCTAAAAGTTTCTGTTCAGGAGTTTTCGTCCAAAAGGTCTCGAACATAAAGATAATAAGGGTTAAATATGGTGATTTTAGTTACCGTAACACTTATCTCGTAAAAATAATATAGTTTTCTAAAAATAATAGTTACGGCAATTTTATGAAACGTGCATATCTTTGTCGTTTCAAACCGTTTACTGATAATACGTCCTTAGCTTCGTATCGAAGTAAACTAATATATTTTTTTGAGAAGTCGAAATAATTTTGTGTTCTTAAGGCTCGTTTTTGACCCGAACAAAATAAATATATGTTGCTGAAAATTTCTGAAAATAATATATTTCGTCGCCAAACTTTAAAAATTCACCACCTTCGTTATAGTCCGCTTTTATCCGTTCAAGCGGCCACGGATTCGTTTTAAAGTATATTTTCTAAAAATCAAGGCCAAATTTTCGTACCAACTGTAGGTTTTTCCAGAAATTCGAAACAAGGACAGAACCTATTTATATAGTTATCAAAAATAGTTTTTCTCGGACAAAACCTATTCTAATCCCTTCAAATCAACTCCAAACTAATCTAATCCTACCATACACCTTCTTAGGGTGTCATGGGTTCCTAGACATCATCAAGACCAATGAATACCATGGGGATAATTATAGGATGACCATAATATATATATAACTCAATAAATCATGAAAAATGGTATAAATCACATATGTCTTGCATGTTTTTGCTCAAAAATGATGAGATGAGTATGAAATGAATATGTAAGATGAAAAATAAATATGAGATGCTTACTAGTGATATGATGAGGTGATTAGAACCAAGGATTAACCTAAACACCCTAGGTTTATATTTCAAAACCTTAAATAAAAGTGTAATCTAGATTGTTAAGCTTGAAAATGGAAAAACTTTGAGGATTTCCTTGTACTCCCTTGTATGGCCGGTTCTATGTGAAGAAGAACAAGGAGAGAAATTTTTTTATAACATGTGAATTATGAGATGAATGATAAAGTGGAAGTTGAGATAGTGTATAAGTCTATACAATTGAAAAATCTACCATTTCATTAATTACTACCCCATAGGGCCGGATTTTATGGGGTTTGTTTTCCTCAAAATATTTTTTTTGTATTTACTTGAATGTATTTGATAAAAATGTGTAAGTAATTGTACATGTAAGAATACTTGTAAGATTAAATATACATTTGTGTATTTAAGGAAATTTTAGGTGAAAGAAATTTTTAATAGATCAAATTAGAGTATAACGAGATTATAAAAATTGTAAAAATACACCCTTGTAAAATTTGAGTGATATAATAATTGTAGTGTAGTTTTTAAGAAAAGTGTCGTAATAATATAAATTTAACGATTTATATACCAAATAATTTCAAAACACTAGTTAAACTCCAAATATAGTTTTTATAACTAAATGTAAGTATAAAAATACATCGGGATCATTTTTGAAAGTAACGGATTAAATATTCAAAATAATAACTCACGCGATAACGTTTATTTAATATAAAAATTACGCGTTTAAAGTGAAATGAAATGTCGTGAATGAACTAATGAGATGCAAATGATGTCAATGAAATGTAGACTAATCTTAGTCCATATGAAATGTACATGATGTTATGATCATGAATTCGCCGCTAAACCATAAAGGTTACGCGAATTTGGAACACGTAAACCAAGTTTACGATAAATGTTGAAATAATGAGGCATAAATTATGTCGAGAAATGACCTGAAAGTACGGGTTGTCACATTCGCCCAACCAAAAAGGAATTCAGTCCCTAATTCAATCTGTTGGTCTCGGGTTTAGGTTCGATGAGGCAAGCCTTCCCATTCTCGAGCAAAACCCTCAAAAGACTTTTTGGTAACCGATTTTACTTAATCCCACAACTCATCAAACAAGAACTGTCATACGATTAGGCTAAATCGGTTTAGGTAACAACTTGTTTCTAGCTCGATCTTTGCAACTCATCAAACAAGAACTGTCACGCGGATCAAACTGAAAACAAGTGGTTTGAAGAAAATCTTTTGAAAATTTGGCTCGATATTGAATTGCTTACACATATAAGCCTACTAATCCCTTCATTGCATGATTCTTCCTGAATTAGACATAGGTGATCAGGCTATGTATAATTTAGGAGTAACTATGCAATGCTTGGACTAATCGACTCATATGATGTTTGGTGTTAAGTCAACCGTGTAAAATTGTGATAGGGGATGACAGGGCATCCATGTGACAATCGTTATGAAATGAAAGTAAATAACTCGAAAATGTACGTATAAATCGTATGCAAAGTGAACATGCACTTATGATGAAATGATGAGATGCTATGATGATGTAGTTATAGTCTAGGGTCAATGATGCAACCTAGTTTCTATAACGAAGCTCATACCAACTGTCACACCCCCAAATTACGTGTTTTGCAGCGGAATGGAATACCTTGGGGAGGACTGTCATAGCATCAAAGTTACAGTTATATCGAACGACCTAAAGTGTCGTTTAGAAAATACATCGTTTGATTAATTAAAATAATCAGAGTTTACAAAATGTAGGTCCCAAATGAAAGTCAACTTGTGCGGAAATAAGTTTGTTACAATTCAAACGATGTTTTAAAGTACGTAAAACCCAAGTGAGACGCGTCGTCATCGCGACTCCATGATGTGTCCAAATGCATGCCATGAAGTGAATGCCTTAGATACCTGAGATAAAACATGCTAAAAGTGTCAACACAAAGGTTGAGTGAGTTCATAGAGTTTGAGTTGAAATGTAAAGCCTTTCAAATCGTTTATGTAGCAAAGGCATTGTAAATCGTTGAAATGTAAAGACTTTCAAAATCGTTTATGTAGCAAAGGCATTGTAAATCCACTCAGCTCCAAGTCCCGCCCATACAAAACTTGCAACCTGTGTGTTCACAACCCACTGCCAGAATATGCATAGTTTATGTTCAAACAGAAATCGTCAAATGAATTCACATAATAGTGCATGGCTCAATGTATCGAAATCGTTTATGCAGCAAAGGCATTGTGAATCCACTCAGTTCCAAGTCCCGCCCATACAAAACTTGCAACCTGTGTGTTCACAACCCACTGCCGAAATGTATAGTGTATGCTCAAATCGTTCCAAGACCGTTAGTCCATAATCGTATACCAAGTCCGTTAGATCAATATTATACCAAGTCCGTTAGACCAATGAATATACCAATACCGTTAGACCAATGAATATACCAAGACCGTTAGACCAATGAATATACCAAGTCCGTTAGACCATTGAATATATGATATAGAAATTCTAAGTATGGCAATAATATTACTTCGTATGACTAGCATTCAGTTTAGATAAACATGTAGTTTGCAAATAATCATGAATGTCATAAAAATAGTCGAGCATGTATCTCCCCCAAAACAGTTATGAAAGCATTAAAACAAGAAAAGTGGGGCTATGGAACTCACTTGGTGGAATGATGCGAAGACAAAAGTGAGTACACCGAGATGTAGTGTGATACGCAAATCTTGACCTATTATGAATGATATGATACGTACTGAGTTACAATGTAATGTTATGATATGCATGCATTACGTATGTTATTTATACCATTTGCGGGTTTTGAAAATAATACTTATCGTCGAAAAATACTCGTTTGACGTCTTGACCAATCAAAAATCACTTTACAAGTATTTACGTCAAAATGTCATCCTACAATGGTTTAATAATGATTTTTGGTGAAATTTCCACTTTTCGTCGCAAAACAATGTCGTCGGACTTTTCATGAAATTAACAAAAATGGCTTTGGAAAACTAGCCGTAACGTGTCGTCGATCGTAGAGAGAACGAACTCGACGGTTTTGGAAAGTTTGTATCGATATCTAAAAGTTTCAGGCCAGAGTTTTCGTCCAAAAGGTCTCGAACATAAAGATAATAGGGGTTAAATATGGTGATTTTAGTTACCGTAACACTTATCTCGAAAAAATAATATAGTTTTTCTAAAAATAATAGTTACGGCAATTTTATGAAAACGTGCATATCTTTGTCGTTTCAAACTTCCACGTTATAATATCCTTAGCTTCGTATCGAAGTAAACTAATATATTTTTGATAAGTCGAAATAATTTGTGAAGCTTAAGGCTCGTTTTTGACCCGAACAAAATAAATATAGGTTGCTGAAAATTTCTGAAAATAATATATTTCGTCGCCAAACTTTAAAAATTCACCACGGCTTCGTTATAAGTCCGTTTTTATCCGTTCAAGCGGCCACGGATTCGTTTTAAAGTATATTTTCTAAAAATCAAGGCCAAAGTTTCGTACCAACTGTAGGTTTTTCCAGAAATTCGAAACAAGGACAGAACCTATTTATATAGTTATCAAAAATAGTTTTTCTCGGACAAAACCTATTCTAATCCCTTCAAATCAACTCCAAAACTAATCTAATCCTACCATACACCTTCTTAGGGTGTCATGGGTTCCTAGACATCATCAAGACCAATGAATACCATGGGGATAATTATAGGATGACCATAATATATATATAACTCAATAAATCATGAAAAATGGTATAAATCACATATGTCTTGCATGTTGCTCCAAAAATGATAAGATGAGTATGAAATGAATATGTAAGATGAAAATAAACATGAGATGCTTACTAGTGATATGATGAGGTGATTAGAACCAAGGATTAACCTAAACACCCTAGGTTTATATTTCAAAACCTTAAATAAAAGTGTAATCTAGATTGTTAAGCTTGAAAATGGAAAAACTTTGAGGATTTCCTTGTACTCCCTTGTATGGCCGGTTCTATGTGAAGAAGAACAAGGAGAGAAATTTTTTTATAACATGTGAATTATGAGATGAATGATAAAGTGGAAGTTGAGATAGTGTATAAGTCTATACAATTGAAAAATCTACCATTTCATTAATTACTACCCCATAGGGCCGGATTTTATGGGGTTTGTTTTCCTCAAAATATATATTTTTTTTTTTTTTTTTTTGTATTTACTTGAATGTATTTGATAAAAATGTGTAAGTAATTGTACATGTAAGAATACTTGTAAGATTAAATATACATTTGTGTATTTAAGGAAATTTTAGGTGAAAGAAATTTTTAATAGATCAAATTAGAGTATAACGAGATTATAAAAATTGTAAAAATACATTCCTTGTAAAATTTGAGTGATATAATAATTGTAGTGTAGTTTTTAAGAAAAGTGTCGTAATAATATAAATTTAACGATTTATATACCAAATAATTTCAAAACACTAGTTAAACTCCAAATATAGTTTTTATAACTAAATGTAAGTATAAAAATACATCGGGATCATTTTTGAAAGTAACGGATTAAATATTCAAAATAATAACTCACGCGATAACGTTTATTTAATATAAAAATTACGCGTTTAAAGTGAAATGAAATGTCGTGAATGAACTAATGAGATGCAAATGATGTCAATGAAATGTAGACTAATCTTAGTCCATATGAAATGTACATGATGTTATGATCATGAATTCGCCGCTAAACCATAAAGGTTACGCGAATTTGGAACACGTAAACCAAGTTTACGATAAATGTTGAAATAATGAGGCATAAATTATGTCGAGAAATGACCTGAAAGTACGGGTTGTCACATTTAAGTACAAAGGATATGGGTGAATCTCATATCTCAGCCCGTTACATAGGCAAAAAGCTTACATAACAAGATACTTATTGTTCTCTATATAAGAAAATACACCACTACTCAAAATATAACATTAGACTCCTATGGAGATAAAATTACTTCCTACCAAGGCCTTTGAGCTTGATACCATACGTGTCATAATAGGCATCCAAGTTTCCTAGAAGATCGTAAACCTGATCCGCATAGTTATCATAACCATAGTCATCTTCGCGATCATGATCACCACCAAATAGATTACTTGTCTTATCAAAGGTGTTCACAACCTCCTCATCATCACTATCAGAATCCACAATCTCTCCCACCTTAGTGAATGGGTTAACCCTCTTAGTAAAAGAAGTAGCCGGGAAATCCTTATTATAACCTTGATAATCAACCTTTTTAACAGGATGACCATTATCATCAACAAGAGTCGCTTTCTCATCAATAAGAAGCTTTTCAAATTCCCTGATTTTTTCAACAATAGGGGTAGGACCAACCGTGTTAGCTACCATTGAATCACTCACAAGCGGATCTTGTGATACATTACATGTCTCAAGAGACCCAACCTCCTTTGCACCCATTGTATTACCAGAAACCTTCACATCCGTAGGATTGCCACATTCATCAGAATCAATCGTATTAAGTGCAACAAAAGGATTAGATGTAGCAATTTTCGTCCCACTCGTACTAGCCACATCAGTGGCTGTCTTCTTCGCGCTATCCACCTTCTTGGGTTAAGGAGGACGCGCTTTAGGTTGATACCTAAATTTAGGACCCACTTTAGTAAAACCTCCCTTACCTGGAACACTTGGACCACCATTCCTACCCTTATTTTTGTTAGTAACAGTTTGATACCCATCATTAACAGTATGTTTAGGTTGAGTAGGAAGTGGAACAGATTTAGGACAATCAATCAGCGTATGGCCAAACAATTTACATGTAACACAACGAGGCGGTTTCCATTCGTATTCCACCCAAATCTTTTCAATAGTAGATCATGTCCCATCA
This sequence comes from Chrysanthemum makinoi, assembly GCA_910596185.1. Lineage (NCBI taxonomy): Eukaryota > Viridiplantae > Streptophyta > Magnoliopsida > Asterales > Asteraceae > Chrysanthemum > Chrysanthemum makinoi. The sequence continues at coordinate 10,759,535 of OU343222.1, forward strand.
AGTAATGGTATCTCAACAGTGATGCTCTTCCTAAGAACCTGATCTGCCTTAACTTCAATGAAGCAACTAGCGAAATTACTTCGACCCCATGATTCCAAGCACATTTAACTAGTATAAGAATCCAACATTTTTGGCGTACCAATCAATGTAGCTAGGAGACTAAGACCATCATCGGAAAACATAGCTAGGGGCACATCATGGAATTTAACCCATACTGGAATATTAGTCAAATCCTCTTTAAGTAGATTAGTATTCAAAGTCCACGTTTTAAGAATAATTGGCACATTCCTAATCATCCACGGTCCATTTTCAAGCACATCATCAACACCTTTACGAGTGGAAAACTTAAAGAAAAAGAACCCCTTCGCATTCATCATAACCTTTTGAATATCATACTTGGCCCATGCATTGCGAACGTAATAATCAACAACCAGAAAAGCAATACGTTTACCAAGGAAGTAACCAAAAGAATATTCTCAAAATTGGTATTCAAGTCATGTAACATAAATTGCTATTCCTTTGAGCTCTATACACTTGACTTCTTTACTTGTATTATTTTGTTTTTAACCACTTTAATTTAAAAGTTTACACTTTTACTCCATTTTTGGAAACATATAACATCAACTATTCAATAAGAAATATCAAGAAATAAAATAAAAAATTAAAAAAATATATAAAAATAAAGAAACCTAACAACTTTTTAGTTCATGTATCAAATCGGTACATTTGAAAAAAAAAACTATGTTTTGACCAAACCCCAATAATAAAAGCTAGAATTTGTATTTTTAGCCAGTAACATGTAAAAGTGTGCATATTGGAACAAAAGGTGAAAGTCTGTTACATTATTAAATCAAACATTTTTTAATTTATATATCAAATCGGTACATTTGGATAAGTTTGGTGCTATTTTATAACTAAACCCCGATAATAAATGCTATTGAAACAAAAGGTGAAAGTTTGCTACATTAAGTCAAACAATTTTTATTTCACGTATCAAATCGGTACATTTAAAAAAATTATAAAATGGGTTGTAGCTAGAAATGGGGCTGGGAGGATGTTATGAGGCTGAAGCTTATATCATAAGATGGAAGCTCAAGCTTAAATTTTTATAAAGTTGTTTACCAAATTAGTGAGGAAAGCTTATTAATGTAAAATTGTATAAAAGTACATCAAATTAAATTTAGATAAATTTTTTTCAGCTTTTGTGTATAATACAATATTTGAAAATATTTAAGTAATTTGACTAATTATAAGTCTCTATAAGTTTGTTTTGATTGGCTTGTGCTTATGGATATTTATAGCTTATAACATCTTCCATAAGCATGTGTCACTAACTACAAGCCTGTTTTGATTGGTTTGGGCTTATGGATATTTATGGCTTATAACAAAGCTTATTTTATTAGGTAGCATACAATATAAGCTATCTTATTTTAAAAACTCAAACCCTTATAAATTTGTATAAGCCCGATGCCAAACATAGCCTAAATCATGTGAATCATGTATCCATATTGCAACTAACACAATTTTCATTTCAACAATTTTAGTCTTAAATAATAATTGTACAAGTTAAGATTTCAGAATGACAAATTACTTTGAACATACTTGTTTCGTGTCGTTACATGTAATATAATAATAATATTCATGAAATATTAAACAAGTTTTAATATTGTTTCACTAAAGTCATTAAAACTTTATTTTAGTTACAAAAACCACTCAAGTTTACTTATTGTCCCTTTAAAGTCACTTCAACTTTATTTTTATTACATAAGTCATTCAAGTTTAATTAATTCAAAGAAGTTAAATTCATGGTTATTATTCAAGGTACAAGTGATTAATGCATATCTAAACACATTTAAAACAACTTTAAAATATAATTTTTCACCAATTTCTCTATAAAAGTCACTAAAGTTGAACAATAATAAAAATTGATTGGTTTTTGCAGTTGAAAAAAACTTTGAATGAATTTAGTAAAACAGTTTTAAAAGTTGAGTGGTTTTTATAGTTAAAATAAACTATTAGCGACTTTAGTGAAACAATGATAAAACTTGATTACTATTAGATGACACTTACCCTAATAATTACAAGGTTAACAAAGTAGGTTCACCTCTTTTACTATTTTTTACCACTCCGCTTTCACCTAGGGTATTGTACTATTATATAGATTCTCTTTATGTGAAATGTAACATCAATACAAAAATTAATTGTAGTGTTTGAGTGACCAAAGAGTAAAGGTACATGAATTGAACGATATATTTATTAGCTATGCTACGAACTATATTGACATTAGTGCATCGTAGTTTTTACGGTGGTCTGCAAAGATGATGAAACCACCAAAACAAAATATACACATTTTATATACCCAAGAGAAGCACACTTTTTGAAAATGGTTGGTACTAGGTACACAAGTTCTACTTTATATGAGGTAATTAAGATAATGGGATGTAATTTTTAACTTTATAAGTTTATTCATACACTTGGCTTCAAACACTACACACAGTTGGAACAAAGGTTAGTTTATGTTCTAATTTGAATTTTGGTTTAAAAGTAGTGATTGATCCATGTTATGCAAATTTTTTATATGCGAGATGAGTTGTATACTTTGGTAAGATTTATATAAGACAAAAGACTTGATCATAAGTTATGTTAGCCAAATAAAGTATACATCTTGATACATCCACCACAAAGTTAAAGGACGTATAACAAATTGATGCTTCGAGCATAACAACAATATGAAAGTTGGGATGAGTCATGGTGAAGACATTGATCTCCAAGATGGTCATGGTTCCGGATGATGTACCTATCGATACCTTCAGGGCCGTCTTGGGGGAGTGCAGACAGTGCAGCACACAGAGCAGCCCGCGAGAGAGATCACAAAATTTCATGCATTTTTATTATGCGTACACACATATGAGGCTCGAGTTTAATTAGTTGATGCACTACTCATACATATGTATATTGTGTGTGTGTTTGATTAGGAGCGTTTTTGGGCTAATTGCACGGGGACACTGAAATCCACGAGACATGTGAGTGCTTATACACGTAATTATTTTGTACATATATATGACATGTGAGTGCGAACTATGTAACTAAAATGTTTACGATTTCTTGGAAGCGTGAAGAAAATAGTGCAAACAAATACTGTAACACGTTTATTGCATTATACATGAAACTAGCTAGCTTACTTATGACTGACACTTTACCATCTTCATAAATTTATATCTTACTATTATATAAAAACCACCTCTTTCCCCAAAAATTTACACATAAGCATTGAACAGATAGAGACTATTCATTGCTTGACTTCATGTTTGCTTTTTGATGTTGGGTGTTCTCATACCTAAATATGTTACCCTTTGCTCCTATACCTTCCCTCGTTCTTTTCCAAACTTCAACAATTCACATTATATCAAACCAATCATCTAACTTTTTTTAAAAATAACTTTGCCCATTGAAAATGTTCATTTTTTAATAAGTTAGTTATGTTCGATATATACAGTTGATTTAATAAGATTACATACCATATCATTTAGCTGGTTATCAACATGTCGGTAAATAAGATCTAGCATGTTGAATCTATTTATATTTAGAAGTGCAAGATTATTGATTTCAAGTTGTCAATATTTGCGATGAAATTTGTGATCATCAGATATTGGATGTTTATCTAAGATAGTCATTGGTTATTATTGTAGTTGTTTGAGTGTTATGATTTACTTTAGTCTTTATATTTTTGGGCCGTGTTTAACACGGCCTAAAAAACTTCACTAGTCTATGTATAAAGGGATAGCCCAGCTAGGTTAGTTGGTCTCAGTAAATGCCATGGTCTTGACTTCAAAACCTTCACCATCTACTACTATCATCTATATTTATTTCACTTTACGTACAAATATTCTTACATTATCATCTTGCTCTCTTGGTCAATAATGAAACTAAAGGTCAACATTGTATGTTTAAATTAGGTTAAATACTTAAATTGCTATTTCTTTGAGCTCTATACACTTAGGGTGTGTTTGGCAAAAGTAGTTGTGAGCATTAGTAGTGAGCAGAATGAAATGCGGAGCAGTAGTTGTGCCGCCACCGCTCACCGCCTCACACCGCACTTCTTAAAGAAGCATTGGAAAATTGAGCATTCCTAAATAATAGGAAAGCTCATCGCTTCTTTGCCAAACTACTACTAAAAATTAAAATGCTCATTGTTCACCGCTTATCGTTCCAAAAAGCTTCATACCGCTCCGTGCCAAACATACCCTTAACTTGTTTACTTGTATTATTTTGTTTTTAACCACTTTACCAAGTTGTCTCCCAACCTTTTCAAATTTATGGTTGTCTACCCAATCACAACCTTCATTTTGTTTATGTGTGAAGTTTTTTGTTTATTTATTTTTGTGGGTAGTTTTTTGTGTGGTCGGTCACCATTAGGAAATTGTGATTGGGTATAGTTTTGGAGAAAGTTCGTGGCAGTGGATGACCACAAAACTTATGGTTACCATTAGCATTAGCCTAACGGTAATGTTGCCCCTCAACCAACCAAGTATATGACCGAGTTCTCCCCATTAGCTCAACCGAATTGGTGACCGATCACCCCTAACCTCTTTAAAGATATGGTTGGCCTGACAACCGAAAGTGTCATTGTCTTTTGTGTGTGTATTTTTTTTTATTGTTTTGGGGGTATGGTTGTGGTTGTTGTGTGGTCGCCTTATTAGTAAATTAATGTGTGTAGTTTTGGAGAGAAATAGCATATATGGCACTGATGTGATTAGGTGTAACCACAATATTTATTGTTGCCATTACCATTGGCCTTAGAAGCGTGAAGAAAATAGTGCAAACAAATAATGTAACACTTTTATTGCAGTATACACGAAACAAGCTAGCTTACTCATGACTGACACTTTACCTTCTTCATAATTTTATATCGGGCTAATTCCCTAAATGCCTCGGTTGACCAAGAATTTTACCCTAAATCCGCCAAAATTTTTTCACTTCTCTTAATGCTCCATGGGCAACTCTCCCAATTAAATATGTGGGCAACTCCCCCATATCGGTGACATGTGTCCCTTTTTGTGGGCCACCGTGTACTTACATAGTACAAGTGTAATAGATTTATACTTGGGCAACTTTGACCAACTTGATTGGGCAACTGACAATTTTTGTCATTTAGTACAAAAATATGGTATTTTTTTTATTATTTAAAAGTACACATATTTTGGGCAACTTGGTCCCACACTTATGTACTATTGGGCAACTCATGAGGTATAAAGTATACATATATTTAATGTATAAAAAACTTATAAAAGTGTATATATTTTATAACTTTAATACATTTATACATCTACAAATACAAATCTTCCTTAACACACTTCTTATCCACTAACTGATAACACACTTCTTATCCACTAACTGATAAATCTTCCGTAACACACTTCAATCCAAACCATCGCCACCACACTCCGATCTAATGTCTATAAAAAAAACGATTTGGGCTAGGGTAAGTAATTTTGTTTTGATTTAGGGTTTCGCTATTTTTTTAGTTGGTATCGTATTGGGGGTTTAAGTTTTCGTATTTGATTTATTGTTAATTTTTTTAAGTTGGTATCGTACTGATTTAGGGTTTGCGCTAATTTAGGGTTTCGCTAATTTAGGGTTAATTTTTTTAAGTTCGTATCGTATTGATTTAGGGTTTCGCTAATTTAGGGTTTCGGTAACTTAGGGTTTCGCTAATTTAGGGTTAATTTTTTAAGTTGGTATCGTATTGATTTAGGGTTTCGGTAATTTAGGGTTTGGCTAATTTAGGGTTAATTTTTTAAGTTGGTATCGTATTGATTTAGTGTTTCGCTAATTTAGGGTTTCGGTAATTTAGGGTTTCGCTAATTTAGGGTTAACTTTTTAAGTTGGTATCGTATTGATATAGGGTTTCGCAAATTGTTCTGATTTGATTTTGGGTTTCGATATTTTAGGGTTAATTTTTTAAGTTGGTGACGTATTGGGTGATTAATTGTTCTTGTGGTTTTAGTGATTTTTTGCTACTTATTAAGTTTGAGAAACAAATGATGGATGTTGTTGTAGACTAAGGCTGTGAATAAAGCACTGTAAGATAACTGGCACTAAATGAATAAAGCATTGTAATGATGGTGCAAACGGGTTCGGTTACTGAAACAAAATACAATGAAAATTAAACTGCGACACAACTAAGTATAATCCGGGTGATCCCAAGTTTGAGAGTTGTTAGAGTCATAACCATCGTCGTAAAGATACTCGAACAACCTTCAAACCGCTATCCCACACTCGCATACAAAGCATCGAATTCTCTGTCCCGACGTTCTTGTTCCTCCCTCTTTGCTCATATGAGCAGCCTTCCATCTCTAACAACACTTCTTCATCTTGGAGCATAAGTCGCTCCCTTTTGGCTTCCTCCTTAAGCGCAGCTTCTCTATCTTCTATCTCCCTTTCTCGCATCCTCCTTAACAACCTCCTCCATTTGTCTTAAAAGTTCTTCTTCATCGATTTGTTGGCCGAAGTCATTTTGTTCAGGAAATTGTTGGCCGAAGTCTTTTTGTTCTGGAAATTGTTGGCTGAAGTCTTTTTAGACATTTTTTAGAGAATTTTGTAACCTATTTAGCAACACCACTAGAATTAAAATACACATATATAAGGTGGGTAAGTTTTAATATTTATTACCCTTAATATGTCAATAAATGTGGTGCAGGTGGAAAGTATCACATATAGTTCACATGGGCCCACCTTGTACTTACATAGGTGATTTATTGGGCAACTTTTGCCTACTTTCTTATTAAGCATTTAGTTCTCTAATAACTGGTATTGAGTTGAGTGGGTGCAAACGGGTTCGGTTAACTCCTTGATCTGCCACCTAGAGTGGTATGAATACCTGCTTCTGCAACCCTAGTTCACTTGGCTTAATCCAAATTATAAGGATTTGGGCAGTCTTGGAAGTTGAGATTGATTAAGGTTTAGGCAACAACCACTGCTGGCAATGTTGCTGTATCCAACTGCAGTTCAAAAACCACTACTAGGTTATAAGAAACCACTGCTAGTTCAGACGAAACCACTGCTAGTTCAGACAAAACCACTGCTAGTTCAGAGAAAACCACTGCTAGTTCAGATTCACTGTTTTGTGTATTTGTCATATGTATGAGGAAGTGATGACAAATATCTTACTTGATGAAGCAAATGATGTTATTTACTGTATCTTGGCATGGCAGTTTTATTACATTCTTATGCAGCCATGGCAGTTATATCTTGATGTTATCGTTGTTATCTATTTTTTACAGATCTGAACCTTGATAATGCATGTCGAATACACTCGTCAGTATATACATCTGTGTACCCATGGGGCAGAACGTTTGATTTGATTTGGAGTAGGAACGATTGACTGTTGCCAATGTGTGTTTGAGAAGGAAGGTTTGAGTTTGAGTGGGAAGATTTTATGTGTTTGATGTGTGTGTTAGTAGCAGAAATGTATTTTGTATTTAGTATTTAAGAAAAAAAGTGTATTAGGATAATAATTTTTTTTTGGAAGTATAATTTGGAATATAAAAGGTGTATTTGGTACATGCAATAGGCTGTGATGATGATTATCTTATTTGATCAAGCAATTGATGTGATTAGCCGTCGGCTGGCATGGCAATTTTATTACAGTATTTTGCAGCCACAGCGGTTATATCCTGATGTTTTTGTGTTTATCAAACTTTTTACAGATCTGAGCCTTGCTAATGCATATAACAATACACCCCTGATTGGTATTCTCACATAGATGTTTCACATCTTCAGGTTAATCATGTTTCATTGTGGTTGGCATCCTATGGCAACACATGAATATATATTTTCTGAGAGAGTATATAATCATTTGGCCCTAGCAGACACCCGTCCCAATGAAGCATGATTGGCTCGAAGATTTGTATCATCTCTGTGAGTATATACTTTCCGTGGATAAGAAGTGTGTTTAACTAGACATGTAACTTTTTCAAACAATTCCTTTACGTATATAAGTTGTTAATTCTTATGAGGCTGTGATGACAAGTATCTTATTAAATCATGCAAATGATGCGATATTTCGTGTCTTGGCGTGGCAATTCTATAGTATTGCAGCCATGGCGGTTATATCCTGATGTTGTGTAAACTATTGATTTATACAGATCTGAGCCTCAGTATTATGTTAAGAAAGGGCTAAATATTGTTAGGTAATTGTTTGCTGCCACTTTGATAAAATGGTCTCTTTTATCAGCGAGTATCAACATAAAAGGCTAATTGTACACTTCAGTAACAAAACATACATATGAATCATCAAAGATGGATGAACAACACCACCTTTGAGTATCAAAATAAACTTAATTTGGTGTCGTTCGTCCATCTTTGATTATTCATTACTGTTTGCAGACATGGCGGTTAGATCTTAGATGCAGACAAGTTAACCAAATGCAGATAGTTTGATTACTTACAATTCAGCTTTGTTGATTGAATGGCATGTCAGACCTGGGACCATTTGTGTAATTCATAAATCAGCCTAGACCTGACATGCTATTCAATCAGCAAACCTGGATTGCAGGTGAACAAACAAGTATATGGAGGAGTTTCCGAACTCTTCAAAGGCGATTGTTGCCCATGGGGCATTTAGGGAAGTATATTTATTTTACCCGTGTCAGTGCTGTTTGTATTTATCATAATTTTGATTGTTTGTTACTTTATATGACTGTGATATAATTGTTATAGACTGTTACTAGATTGTTAAAAAAATTTAGTTTATATATGTTAAGGAGTTACTTAAGAAAGGAGGATCAATATGATATAGTTGTGGATTCAAAGTCAAGTTGAAAGTAAGAATGTGGCCATACACAACTTCCTACATTCAACATGTCTTTGAATATCTCAATGATCGCGATAGATGTGCCTTGATCATTGCGTGTTGATTGTGATAATGATATAGTGTGTATTGTTCATGACACGCCACACTCTTTGATTATCCCACTCAAATCCTTTTCAAGAATCCACAAATTCTAGAAAAGACCTTGGTACTTTGAGTGGTAGGTTTGCCTCTTATAATGATTTTACCTAATCATTATAAGAGGCAAACCTACCACTCTAAGTACCAAATTCTGTCCACTTGTTTATAACATATTGACAACCAACTTTGTTAACCAACTCCTTTACATATGTAAATTTTTTAACAAGTTTGTTTATTTTGGGCCACATGTGTGTATTTGTGATATGCAAGAGGCTGTGATGACGATTATGTTATTTGATATGCAAATGATGTGATTTACCGTATGTTGGCATGGCAATTTTATTACATTATTTTGCAGCCATGGCGGTTATATCCTGATGTTCATGTGTTTATCCAACCTTTTTACAGATCTGAGCCTTGCTAATGCATATCACACTGCACACTCAGTTTGGAAGTTTATATGTGTGTCATATACTTGTTTTAGACTTTTGCTAGATTAAAAAAGTTAGGATCAATATGATATAGTTGCGGATTTGAAGGGAAGTTGCACGTACCAAGGTGGCCACGTTACTTTGTAGATGAGTAGGGAATTCCAGCATAGTGACTCATTCTGCATTCCTAAACAGTGCCTTTTGTTTTTTCAACAATCTAGCAATCCGCCTGGTGCAGGCCTTTGCTCAAAGGGAGTTGAAACGACAAAAGGTACTGTAGGGGAATTCAGAAGGGTTCATTAAGTTGAAATTCCATAATCATGTACAAAGTAACGCGGGCACAATTTTATGTTCAACTTCCCTTTCAATCAGCAACTATATCATATTGTTCCTTAACTTTTTTTAACAATCTAGCGAAACTATAATTATGATTTTTAAAAAAAAAGTTTACGCTTCGAGGTCCCATACAGTTCCTTTTGTTTTTTCAACAATCCAGCAAATCGCTTGGTGCAGGCTTTTGCTCAAAGGGAGTTGAAACGACAAAAGGAACTGTAGTGGGACCTCAGAAGCGTTAACTTTGGTTGTCATATGCAAGAGGCTGTGATGACGATTATCTTATTTGATATGCAAATGATGTTATTTACCGTATGTTGGCATGGCAATTTTATTTCATTATTTTGCAGCCATAGCGGTTATATCCTGATGTTCCGGTGTTTATTCAACTTTTTTACAGATCTGAGCCTTGCTAATGCATATCACACTGCACACTCACTTTGGAAGTTTATATGAGTCTGATATACTTGTTATAGACTTTTGCTAGATTGTTAAAAAAAAGTTAAGGATCATGCTAAACAATGTGGGATCTTCTCTGGGTCTTTGCTCAAGTTATGTTTGTCATGTCTTAAGGGATTGTACTATTATTATGCATGCATTGTTTGTAACAAATGATAAGATAAATAAGCGTACCTTAATAACATCTTGCCCATCCTCATAATCAAGGCAAATGACTTCAACACGATCCTCATCTCCATAAGTAACATCCCCATGTGTATCAGCCCCTTCCCCATCCGGTTCATCAACATTTGCAGCCCCTTCCCCAGCCCTTTCATCAACCTCCATATCCAGTTTCTCTACTTGTGCAGCCCCTTCCCCAGCGGATCATAAACGCTTACTGGAGCCCCCTCCTCCATAGCTGGTTTTAACACTTTAAGAGTCCACTCCACAAACCATCTAAACAGAAAGTGGCGCCACACAACCATTTCCTTACCCTTCTCCCCGCCATTTTCTTTTTCCACAACATTCATATCTATCGATTTCTAGATAAAGATTAAATAAAGGGTATGTACTATTATAACCAATGTCTGAGAATGCATTGAAATAAAGTAAAACAAGGGAAAATAAAAGTAAATATATACGTACGTCAACAGGAGTTGGATCAAACCCATCATAACCAATGTCTGAGAATGCATCATTCAAATTCGGTAAGGCGGCACAATCAAATTTCTTATCCACCTGCATAAATTTGTTGGAATGATGAGCATCTTCAAGACTCACCTATAAAGCATCTTTCATAACTTGCGTCATAGGTCCGGTAAACTCCTCGGAGTCCGTATAAAACAGCTTCTGCTTCTCATCGGATCCTACATTGGTCCTGATGGGAGTGTGTGCATCAGAAGTAGCCAAAGGTTTGTTGGCATCAACACTCTCCACCTGTAAACAAGTGAACATACTTTGGTCAAAGAGACCATTTTTTACATAATGAACTCAAAAATATTCAAACTACAGCTTCTTACCTTATTCTCACCAACAACATCTTGTGACTTCATTCCTAAAACTTCCTCAACTACCCAATTCTTTTGTTAACGCTTTGTATCTCACTTAATAGCTGTGATACAGCAACGCTCTACACATTCTTCAATGCTACCAACCCTGGACTTAATGGACACAAGCTCAGCTAGAATGTCATCTTTATCCAACTTATGTAACGATGCCGCCACATTTGTTCCCATCTGGAACCTCAAGATTACCGACTAGAACCTCTTCAAGCTTCACAGGCTCATTCACCTTTAACGTTTCACCAAACCGAACAAAAATATCTTCTTCTTCAGCTTTGTCATTGACCTTCGACGTTTCACCTTGTGGAACAACTTCATCAGCATCACAAAAAGGAATGTTTAAATCGGCTTCAATTCCACCATATACATCCACATGGGCCATAGCTTCCTCTTCTTCCACCATTAATTGCTCAGCCAACTCTTCCCTTCTTTCAACAAGTTGCGCATCAAGTCCACGGATGTAGTCCATACTGCGAATGTACCACAGACACCTCAGCTCGGCATTTGTTGGTACAATCTTGTGTAATGGTCTAACAGCCTACATAACAAAGAAACTAACCTGTTATGCTAAATGCAATTAAAACATACAACACATAACTAATTTGGGGTTTTTACTTACCAGATCAAATAAAATAGTGTAATGCTTTTTTTCAAAGTTTTTTTATTTTGGACCATGCTAAACAACGTGGGATCTTCTCTGGGTCTTTGGTCCAAAACTGAGGCTGTAGGGAATGTCTCCATAATCCAAATCTGAAAAAACAAATACAACATATTAATACTTAGTGGTTGTGATTATAGTGGTTGAGATTATGGTGGGTGTTAGGTAGGCAAGTGTATTTGTAGTAACAGGGGATAGAATTACATCAGATGTAGTTGCAGCAGTGGTTTCTTCTGAACTAGCAATGGATGGAGCGACATTGGCAGTGGTTTGAACCAATCGTTTCTATGTTTTTTATGGTGACCGTTTACAAATCCATTTCTAGTGCGAAACCAGCAACCATAACATCCTTAAATCTATACCAAGCCTTACAATGCCTAAGGAACAATGACTACGGAACAATGCCTAAGGAACAAAGCAAATGCCTAAGGACAATGCCAATGCCTGAATGACTATTCTGCTTATCTATGTTCATCAAATTTAACATATAACAATCATTTAGAATAACCATCAGAATATATACAAGCACAAATAAAGTATGTTACAAATAAAATCTAACCTTTAACACCCATGTAAATCCATACAGAGTGTATGTTTGTTCCCTTTTTGGATCTTTCGAATGGGCTTCTTTGATTCTGCCTCGAGATGCCTAGGAACAACATTCACCGTTCTTTTATACAGATGAGCCCACATGTATTCACCCCATGGATACTCATTCCATACGGAAAAATCCTCAACATTCTTTAGCAAATGGTCAGGAACATTAAACCTTCCTTCCCGACCAATAAATACAAATGTGGTAATCACCAACAAACCAACCCTCACAGCATCTTCATCGGATAAAGAATCCCACCTTTGCACCGACTTCACCAACGCCAAAAGGTCATCACCCTTAACTTTTTTGTTCTTATTTCTTTTTTTATCGGGAAACAAACGATCAAAAAAAGGACTATCTATTAAACCCTTAACCATATGCCCGTGGTCACTTTCTTTTATTACGGGACCTAAACGAAACCCAGTTAGAAGACAAAATTGTTCACGACCAAAATCAAAAACATTCTCACCTATTACAAAAGTAAGAGGTGGACAACAATCACTCACATTAGACACCTTAACTGCATTTTGATATAAATAATTGTACAAATGATGGTGAGGGGAATATTTAGGAAAATCTAACCAAGGGCCAAAAACAGTGTCTCTAAACAATTTGGTTCTATTGACATTCAATGTAGCCTTAATTGTACTAATATGTTCTAGTCTAGATCTCACCGTTAGCTTTGCATCAAACATTTTCGTCGTTGGATTCTTGAGAAGTGGAAGCAGAACGATTGATTTTGCGAATATGCGTGAGAAGCAGTTGGATTAGGGCTTCGGTTTTACAAATGTAGAGAAGCAGAACGAATGATTTGATTTTCAGTTTCAGTTTGAGAAGGAAGGTTTGATTTTCAGTTTAAGTTTGAGAATGAAGTGTTGAGTTTCAGTGGGAAGATTTTATGTTTTTGATGTGTGTGTTAGTAGCAGACATGTATTTTGTATTTTGTAGTTAAGTAAAAAGGTGTATTAGGATAATAAAAAATTTTGGGGGAAGTATAATTTGGATTATAAAAGGTGTATTTGTAATGAGTTGCTGAAAAGATATGTGTGGACCAAGTTGCCCAAGTTATATGTATTTAAAAAAATAAATAGTTTATTTTTTACTAAAAGCAAAAAATGTCAGTTGCGAACAAAAAGGGTCAAAATTGCCCAGATATCAACTCTTACATTTGTACTATGTAAGTACAAGGTGGACCAAAGAAATGGGATAGTTGCCTCAGGATTAAGAGAAGTGAAAAAATTTTGAGGGATTTGGGGTAAATTTCTTGGACAACCGGGGCATTTAGAGTATTTGCCCATTTATATCTATGTTAAAGGGATAGTCCAGCTAGGTTAGTTGGTCTCAGTTAATGCCATGGTCATGCCTTCACAGTTCACATCTACTACTCTCATCTATCTTTATTTCACTTTACGTACAAATATTCTTACATTATCATGGCTCCAGAAGAATCATCTTGTTCTCTT
>OU343222.1:10773569-10791732 GCA_910596185.1 Chrysanthemum makinoi
GCAATGCACCTAGTCACATCGGTATGGGTCAAAACCATGGGTTATGGATATTATCCATAAATGATATAAGCATGATGTCATGCAATGGGTTATGGCTCAAGCTCCATGGGTCATGGGCTTTGGGTTGTACCCAACTACATTCAATGTATTTGCCCAATGGGTTGTGATACTTAAGTTTCTACCCATTTATATTACCCAATATACTACATACTAGTTATGTGTATATTTTACCCAAATATGTAAACACTAGTTGTTGTACATATGTAATATTAAATCACAAAATCACTTATACTTGTTTTAGTGTTTTATGTGAAAATGTGAATATGTTAGAAACTATTAGTTCAAACCATTTACGTATTTTATTTGTTTCGTTAAAATGATTTTACGTTTGTTATCGACAAAACATTAGAAGATCGTAAAATATAAATAAACGTTTTTTCGGCTTATTTGTATTAACAGACTTTATAAACCACTAACCAATCCCATACTTGGTCGATGTAGGATCATAACAATACCCCATGCTTTGAAGAACCAACATCCTCGTTAGTCGCGGTTAGCACCCCTCTTTGGGTCCAAGCCACCACTCCATAGGCCACCACTCCGAGCTCGTTGGTCACGGTTGGCACCCTTAATTTTTCGGGTCAAATCCACAATTCCATAGGCCACCACTCCGAGTGTTGGAACCTTAAAAGGTAAGGCTAGCTCGGATACCAACTGATACAAACCTATCACATATTAGGCTCGTATTGGTTCATAAGTCTAAGGGTGTGTTTGTTTTTAAAAAAAAGTCTTACTAGCCCTCTTACTCTTACCAGTAAGAGGTGGGCAGACGTTTTGCTTGTTTGTTTTTTTCTTTTGAGTCGCAACCCAGTTAGACATATAACATCTTACTCAGTAAGAGGTGGATGACTTGTCTTACTGCCTCTTACTCGATAAGAGATTAAAGACTTGTGTTAATATAATATATTTGATGGTTTATTAACAATGTTATATTTATGATAAAAAGTCTTATTTCATATTTACATAAGTTACTTATCATCGCATTGCGTTGGTTTAATAAGTAAATTACAGAAACGAGCACATCATTCGTACATCAATTATACAAAAACAAACAACATTATTTCGTTCAGATTTAGACTTTCTAGTCACCTCTTACTGGTAAGATGTGGTAGTCAGATTCAGACCTAAAACATCTTAATGAAACAAACACACCCTAAGTGTAGAACTCACTCCAAAAAGCTAGCTCAAATGAGGAGGGGACACCTAGACCTTATAAACTACCAACCAATCCCATACTTGGTCGATGTAGGATCATAAAACCATCATCATTCTCACTCTCATCATCACTATCCTCATTCTCACTCCCATAATCGCCATCCTCGTTCTCATTCCCATCACCATCCTCATTCTTATTCCCATCATCACCCTCACTCCCATGACCATCCTTATCGTCACTCCCATCAGTCCCTGAAATAGTGAGGTCAAGACCTTCGATTGAAGGTCGTGGATTGCTTCCCATAGCACGATATTGATCACCATCCGACATGACATAGTTCGCTTCATATTTAAAATGGACGGGTTGAGAGGGATTATGCATGAACACAAAAGATATGTATGTAACATATATCAACTATAACACTAAAACAATTTTAAAAAACAAAGGTATTAGCCTACCTGTGTCCATGCCCTCTATGTGCATGTACTGGCGTCGAATTTGGTGCACGTGAACCTAACATTATTCACTCCGTTTCCCCTACTATTTTGAGTATACCGGAGTTTTATTTCATGGAATATTTGAACATTAGAGAAGCCCATACAAAATGGCACGTCCAACACTGAGTATGAACATTATATATGATTATATACGTAATTATCATAAACAAAGAAGGAAAGGAATATTTCATATAAGTAATGAACGACTCTTACGCTGTGTTCACTTGCTCTGGTGGTCTCAAGTGAGAATGCAACTGTATCCTCAGTTTGAAAACGTCCACACCAAATCTTATAGAATAAATAAAAAATAGAAGTTAAGTGGTAATAAATGATTTGTAGTTTTACAAGTTATACAATTGATAATTTTATATAATGATGGTCATTCACCAAAACTTACTTTGGCAGGAATGTCTATGAAAGGTATGATCGAGTTCTCATCGAGGTTTTAATATATGTAGACTTAACCATCACTTTATAGTAACTCGTTGACATTTTACTAAGATGAATAGATGTTTAAATTATATTACAAATAAGTGTATGTAGGAGTGTAGAAACACATTGAGAGTAAGGGTTATATATATATGGATTGAGATTCTCTTAAGTTAGAATAATCATGATATGTTATGTTCCATCACATACAAAATTGTGGGGTTTACTGCAGGACCCGGTATTTCTTTTGTTTGAGAGGTAACGTGACTAGTCATGTTCATCTAAACTTGTGAGGATCTCAATTCTAACTTGAGAGAATCTCAATCCATATATATAACCATTACTCTCAATGTGTTTCTACACTCCTACATACACTTATTTTTAATATCATTCAAACATCTATTTATCTTAGTAAAATGCCAATGAGTTACTACAAAGTGATGGTTAAGTCTACATCTATTACAAACCTCGATGAGAACTCGATCAGACCTTTCATAGACATTCCTGCCAAAACAAGTTTTGGTGAATGACAATCATTATACAAAATTATCATTTGTATAGTTTGTAAAACTACAAATCATTTATTAACACTTAACTTCCATTTTTAATTTATTCTACAAGATTCGACGTGGACGTTGTGAAACTGAGGATATAGTTGCATTCTCACTTGAGACCATCGGAACAAGTGAACACAACGTAAGAGTCGATCATTACTTATATGAATATATTCTTTTCCTTCTTTGTTTATGATAATTACGTATATAATTATATATAATGTTCATATGCAGTGCTCGAAGTGCCATTTAGTATGGGCTTCTCTAACGTTCAAATATTTCAGGAAAGAAAACTCCATAGTATAATCAAAATAGTGGGGGAGATGGAGTGATGAAATGTTAGGTTCACGTGCATTGAATTCGACGCCAGCATATGCACATAGAGGGCATGGACATAGGTAGACTAATGCCTTTGTTTCATTAAATTATTTTAGTGTTATAGTTGATATATGTTACATACATATCATCTATGTTCATGCAAAATCCCTCTCAACTCGTTCATTTTAAATATGAAGCAAATTATGTGATGCCGGATGGTGATAAATTATCGTGCTATGGGAAGCAATCCACGATTTTCAATCGAAGGTCTTGACATCACTATTGAAGGGAGTGATGGTGTGGATGGTGATGGGAGTGAGGGTGATAACAGTGAGGATGGCAATGATGAGAGTGAGACTGAGGATGGTTATGGGAATTAGAATGAGGATAGTGATGGGTATGAGAATAAGGATGAAGATTATGGGAGTGAGAATAAGGATGGTGATGATGAAAGTGTGAATGATGATACTGAGGATGGTGATGATGAGAGTGAGAGTGATTATGGTGGCGAGGATGGTGAGGATGGTGATGATGAGAGTGAGGATGCACATGGGTGTGATGTTTACATACCAAAAGTCTCCTTAATATCAAGAAATCAAGTTTAACCACTCATTTTTATATTAGATAACAAACCTATTTACACCCATTTTTTTCAAATTAAAATATCTTAAACCATTAATCGTTAAGCGAAAAATTACACTATCATTTCGGGTATTTAATTATTTTTCTATTAATGAAAAACTTTCAACAAGCATTTTCTTTTATGTTTTTTTCACGATTTTTCGTCTTTTTATTTTTGTTGTTGAAACTTGCATGAGATATCACATGTGATTAAACATTAATTTAAATATTTTAATATCTAAACAAGATTAACCAACCAATTTTATCTAAATAAACAAGATTAAACCAAACTATATAAGCCTATACACATTCCTGCCAATTAAAAGTAAACCGAAGAATATGTAATCAAATGAAATCTAATGGTAATTAGTGGCTTATGATTTAATGTTTGTTTGGATAAAACATCCAAAGTGCTTGGTCTAACTCATGTTCAAATCCGGAATAAACATCAACTCAAATCAAATATAAACAGTAGCAAATGTAATTTTTACCTTGGAATCCAGGGATAAAATCCAAATGAGTTTTATTTTAAACAGAGAAATCGTGGTCGCTAGTGAGATGTTGTGGATTCCATAAAGAACCAACAAATCTACAATAACATAGTGTATGGATGCACACATGTTCTTATTCTTATACTCCAGTCTCATTGACAAGTTTACCTTCTCAAAAGGTAGATTACCCATTGAGGGGAAACTAGAGCATACTTTAAAGTTTAAATATAAACAGCCATTATGACACTGCATAGACATAGAAAAGGTGATGTAATATGAGAGATGTATTGTATCTGATGGGCACTAGCTAGGATGTAAATAAAAAGGTGATTCAATAAAAGGAGATGGTATTGTACTTTGTAAAAATGAGAAAATAATGTTTAGGACGGGTTACTCGGGTCAATAATTTACGAACTGCAACCTTATTGCAACTAGGCGTCAAAAGCCAAACCCGAACCCAACCCGATTAAGTCTGTTCAGGACGGGTTACTCGGGTCAATAATTTTATTTGGGTTATTCAAGTCAACCAGAGTAAGTCGAATACTAGAAGGGTTGGGTATCGGCTTGAAAATGTTTGGCTAACTAGGATTCAGGTCGATCCGATTGGCTCGAATAAGTGTTTTTTTTTAATATAATTTTTATAAATTATCTATTTAAACAAGTACAAATTGGCAATTCTATTACATTGTACTCATATTCGGGTTGACCTGAATCTAAATAGACCGATCAGATTGACATGAACCCGACTAACTCGAATTCAAATAGGGTCGGGACTAGAACCCGACCCAGTTAACACCCCTAATTGCAACTAATACAATCTGCATTTCAGCAATTTAAGTTAGCCTTTAATAATGATTGTACAAGTTAAGATTGCAGAATGACAAATTACTTTGATCATACTTGTTTTGTGTAGTTACACGTAATAAAGCATTAATTCATTGGCAAAATGGTATCCCCATAAAATAATTACTACAACGAAGTTAATAAAGTAGGTTTACCTCCTTTCCTTTTTTTCACAGAAGGAATTGTAGTAATCGTAGAGATTCTCTTTATGTGAAAAAATTTATTGTAGTGTTTCAGTGACCAAAGACCAAACGTACAAGAATTGAATGCTAGAAGCTCGCTTGTTGAAAATGGTAGGTACACAAGGTTTGCTATATATATGGTAATTAAGATAATGGGATGTAATTTTTACCTTTATATATAATAGCATTGGCTTCAAACATTATACGCAGTTGTAACAGAGGTCTGATTTATGTTCTAATTTGTATTTTTTTTGTTTAATAGTAGTGATTGATTCTTGTTATGCAAATTTTTAATATGCGAGATGAGTTGTATACTTTGGTAAGATTTATATAAGAAAAAGACTTGATAATGAGTTATGTTAGCCAAAGAAAGTATACATCTTGATACGTCCACCACAATGTTAAAGGACTTATAACAAAATGATGCTTCGAGCGTAACAGCAATAATATGAAAGTTGGGAGGAGCCATATGGTGAAGACATTGATCTCCAAGGTGGTCATGGTTCGGGATGATGTACCTATCGATACTTTCAGGACCGTCTTTAACACTGTGCAGGCCAAGGATTGCTCAGGTCCACCGCTTAAAGAAGGATCACAAAATTTCATGCAATTTTATTATATATACACATATGAGGCTCGAGTTTAATTAGTTCATGCACTACTTATATATAAAAATCTATATTGTGTCTGTTTAAGAGCGTCTTTGTGCTAATTGTATAGGCTACTGAAATCGACGAGTCGGACATGTATATTTTGTTAGGGCTTTTGAAGCTGATTATGTGGGAGAGTTTATGAAATGTTATTATGTAAAATGAATGGCCTTGTTCGTATGAGGAATCCTAGAATTATAAAAAAATTAAAAAAAATATATCTCCACAATAACATGTCATGTTTATTTAAAAGCGAGAGAATTTAAAGGAAGAAAGATAATGTCACCAATTAAATGACATGTCATTTTGTGGATATATTTTTGTAAAACTTTTGTCATTCGAGCATTTCTTTGTCCATATAGTCTCAAAATGTCATGCAAACTTTTATGGTTAAGTGATTTTATCATAACCAAAAATTGGTTTTATATCATATAGACTCATAAAGTCTATTGTCTATGACCCAATGGGGCACTCTTAGTGGGATTATAACGTTAGTTTCTCTCAACTATATTTCACCTAGACTAATGCTAATGGGTGTGCCTAATGACCACAACCCCACAAAAGCAATGTGTTGCCCCATGAGCCCACCCCAAAGTGACCCCTTTTCCCACCGATTTTTCCCCATGAAAAAAATCGTGGGAAATTTCCCACGGATAAGTGACAATTTACCCAACAATTGGTTGACCAAATTTCCTTAGGAAATCGGTTACGGATTAACGACAAGTTACACACTAATTTGTTGACCAAGTTTTTGTGGGAAATCTATCGCAAATTTCCCACGGATTAGCTACTGTTTTACCGTTTACTATTGTTTAAAAAAAATTCAACGGATTACCCACCGATTTCAGAAATTCGTGTGAAATTCGTGGGTAATTTACCACTGCTTTCCCACTAATAATATCTTTATTGTGTTTATGTTGCCTTATAATTTCTCGCATTACTATTTGTGTCTTCATATATGTTTGTAGCTTCATATTATATATGTTTTTCCATTAATGTAAAAAATTTGTGTGGGTATTACAAATGTGGGTATGTATGTTTGTGTATATCTAATGCATATTTGTGTATATCTAATGCATATTTGTGTAAAACATGTGCCACACGAACCAATGTATATACATGAATGTTTGTATATATGTGGTGTAAGTTGATTAACACTTCATATGTGTTTGTAGTTTCATATTATATTTGTTTGTTTATTAATGTAATTATTTATGTGAATATCACAAGTGTGTGTAGGTTTAGGTATAACCTTTTAGTGAAACAAACCATTGTATATGTATGGATATCTACACGTATATTTTTCATATATCCGTTTATGACCTTTATTATAGCTATAGATATTTTGTTTGTAAGTATACAGAAGTGTATATGCATGAACGTGTAACTTCATAAAAAAAACTAAAAGAAAGCGATTATATCTGAGGGAAAGTCGTCGGTAATTTCCCACAAATTACCTACCAATTTGATAAATTCGTGGGAAATATGTGTGTAAATACCCACGGATTTCCCACAAAAAATACCGTCTTTATGTTTTTGTACACTTACACATTCTTACATTATTTAGTAAGTTAATATGTCATCATATGTGTTTGTAGTTTCATATTATATGTGTTTGTTTATTACAATAACTATTTATGTCAATATCACAAGTGTTTGTGTAGGTTTAGGTATGACTTATTTGTGTAACAAAGCATTGCATATGTATGAATATCTACATGGACATATTTTGTATGTCTGTCATGACTTTCATTGTATCATTAGATGTTTTGTGCGTAGATATACAAGGATGGGTTTGTACGTGAACGTGTAACTATATCAAAAAAGAAAAAAATTTACTAGGTTTGTGGGAAATTTGTCAGTAATTTCATATAGATTACCCACCAATATTAGAAGTATGTGCGAAACTCGTGGGTAATTATACTCTGATTTCCCACATGTATACACTTTTTTGTTTTTATACTTGTGGATTTTCACATTACTCTTTAACGTCGCCGTTTAACGTCTAATATGTTCCATTATAAGATCTAATTTGACTTAACGAATCATAAATTTTAGCAAAAACATGGTACATGTACGATATGAGTATAAATAAATGTGATAAAAAGTCATACTGGCTACTAATGATCAACTAAATATTAAACAACGACCATGTTTTTTGTATCTGCACATAAATTGACTTTTTCTCATTAATGGTAATTTCACACAAAATTTACCTACATAAAACATCTTTAAATGTGTTTATTATGTTACTTACAAATATGTAAGTGATTTAAATAAATTAGACGTTTAACTATTGTTTGAAATATGTCACCAACCCTGGTTGTGTTAATCGCTACTTTCTGGGCTAGGGGCAATATAGTCACAATTGTCGTTCAAAAAAAAAAGTAAGATAAAAACCTTTAGCTAAAAACTATATGTTTGGTTCTGACTTAACTCATTTTATTCACTTTATTTTTACAACATATCATTTTACATAGCGACTTTGTAAGGGAAGTATATTGAACCTTTGGATGAGTTCACATGGATTGCCAACATGTCATTTTTAATGGGCAAGATGCAACATCTTAGTTACAACAAAAACAAATACTCCCCATCTCTTTTTTTCATCTTTCTCTTTCTCCATCTCAGATTCAGCCAACACCAAGGAAAACAATTTGGCTTCTTTTAAGGAAAATTTACTTCCGTGAATTTCAGCATCTTCTTTGTTCCATTGGTCAGTTGCATTGCGACTTCTTGCAATTGTTATGTATTTATCATTAGGATCTTATTTGGTTATTTTATTCAATGAAATTGCGGAATTAGTATCGAATTTGCTCCTATTCTTAGCTCGGTATCATTTTAAATCCTTTGTTATACACGACTGGTCTTATTTGGAAGGGTAAAAGTCAAAAATGATAAAAATATTTTCTCAAATATACCAATATGATAAATATAGTAATTTATGTATCAATATGCTAAATCAAAAATCAAATTATGTATAATAATGGGTAATTCTTCACATCTCCATCTCTCACATATGCATCGTTAGTCCTTTATACTAATAGCCGTTAGTAAATAATTTAAAACTTGGTTTTCTTACGTTTCGTCTGTTTTTTACGTTTTCGTCCGTTTTTTTACGTTTTCGTCTGTTTTTTTACGTTTCCGACCCCCTTGTTACGTTTTCGTCTGATTTTTTTACGTTTTCGTATTATTTTTTACGTCGTCAACATTTTTTACATTTTCGTCCGTTTTTTTACATTTTTGTCTGTTTTTTTACCCTTTCGTATGTTTTTTACGTTTTCGTCTGAGTTTTACGTTTTCGTCCGTTTTTTTACGTTTTCGTCTTTTTTTTTACGTTTTCTTCTGTTTTTTACGTTTTCGTCCGTTTCATCCGTTTTTTTACATTTTCGACCCTTTCGTCCAATTTTTTTTACGTTTTTGTCTATTTTCTTATGTTTTCGTTTGTTTTTTCACACTTTCGTCCGTTTTTTTGCGTTTTCGTCTGATTTTTTATGTTTTCGGTCGATTTTTTGCGTTTTCGTCCGATTTTTTATGTTTTTAAGCTATTTACTAACGGCCATTAGTATAAAGGACTAACGATGCAGATGTGAGAGATGGAGATGTGAAGAATTACCCATTATTGTACATAATTTGATCTTTGATTTAGCATCTTAGTATATAAATGACCATGTTTATCATATTGATACATTTGAGAAAGCATGTTTATCATTTTTTACTTTTACCCAATTTGAAACATATTCTTTGATGTTGTGTGGGAATCTTATGTTGCGAGGTGCATAATTTGAATGGTGTGAATGGGTTAATTTAGATCTGGCAAGTTGTGACACTTTAAAATCTAATTCTTTTTGCCATTATTTTTTTGTAGGTGGATTTTCGCTAAAACACTCGCGCCTTCTTCCAAGAAAAGACTCGACGGGAAACAAATGGGTAATGAGTTGCTGGAAAATAAAAGACCCGTTGGAAAATCAAGAAGCTTTTGAAGAATTATGGATTTTTGTTGTAGCATGTATAAACTATTTGTTGTTTCATAACATATAAAAATTGTGTATCTTATGTCATTTTGATGGCAGATTTATGTGTTTTGGACCATTGATTTATATATGAAATTTGTTCTATTTGGATATTAGATAAATGTATTTGATGATTAGAGTACCGGAATTTTAGTTTTTGTATTACCAGATATACAATAAAATGTTTAATTACGAAATTTACTAAAAGAATGAGTCGTTGATTCTCCCAAAAATAGTTCGTCGGAATATTATTGGCCGGAATTCTTAGTTGGAAAGACATAGGAAATCCGTGGGAAGATTGTCTGTGGGAAATTAGTGGAAAGAGTTGTGTGAAAAATCTGTCATAAGTAAATCGTTGGAAATATGTGGCAAAAAATTTTGTGAAACATTAGTGGGAAATTTTTGCCATAAAATTGTGGGAAAATATACGTGAGAAATCCGTGGGTAATTTTTCCCACATATTTGGGACGACTAATTTGGTGTGAAAATAGTCAAAGACTGTGGGAAGATTGGTGGGAAAATATATAACACAAGTTTTTTACCAACGGAATAATTTCGTGTGAAATCCGTGGATAAAGGTCTTTTTCCACGGGATTTCCCACGGATTTGATTGTGAGAAAAACCTGTTTGTGTAGTAGTGTGTGGTTGCGATCGTCTTATTAACAAATTGTGGTTAAGGTGGAGTTGTGAAGAGAGAAAGCTGAGGTGCTCTAAGATGGCGGGGTTGCTTTTGTGGAAATGTGGTTGCCACTAGCATTAAGTCTTATATTCAAGTGAACTTAATTCAGTTTAGGTTGACTCGTCAACATCCTTTGCTCCCTTTCGCGACTGTCACAAAATTTATCAGTGTGATAAATATGGCTAAAATATTGTGTCATAAAAGCATTTATCTATTTTTTTTCTATCTAAAAAAGACATCTAAGAGGAAAAAAAATTCAACTGAAAATAGGCATGTGATCTTACAAAACTGTATAGTAACATGTGTTCTGTGCAAATATTAGCTCAAACGATATCTTAGCATAAGATATTCCCGCTGAATCAACCTTAGTGGAGAAGGTAATCTGTTTTAAGTTGTTTAAGTGATTTCCTTTGCTTGTTTGTTTTGTAATAATATGTACGCAACTTGCTTTCAAATTCTGCATAATCTATATACTATATAGGTAATGACTCCAAATCCCGATTGTGCAACTATTACACCTATTGTCGATCCATGATGGAATTTTTTTTTTTTGGTAAAGGGTAGTAATCCTGGACCCTGGTAAATATATTAACCAAAAACGTTTAAGTACAATATATGGATATGAGTGAAATCTCATATCTCAGCCCGTTACATAGGCATAAAGCTTACATAACAATATACTTCCTATTTTCTAAACAAGAAAACAAACCACTACTCAAATGATAACAAATGACATAACGATAGAAAATTACTTCCTAGGACCTTGAAGCTTGGTGCCATACATGGCATTAAAGGCATCCAAATTCCCTGGAAGATCATAAACCTGATTCGCATAGTCATCGTAGTCATAGTCGTCATAGTCATCATACTCATCTTCAAACTCTTGGCCACCACCGAATAGATTAGCAGACTCATCAAATGGGTTAGCAACCACCTCATCTTCAGAATCAGAAACCACGATCTCTCACTTTAGAAAAGGGTTAACTCTCTTAGTAAAAGAGAAAGGGGCGGAGTATAAGAATCACTAGTTATAGGAGCCACACCCGACTCCATCTCTTTCAAATCACTCACAAGGGTTCTTGTGATGAGCTGTCTTATTAGACTTATCTTCATTAACTTCCATCAGACCACCGTAATCCACATCCTTGTTGTGTCATTTGAAGGAATAAAAGCATCCGTGATATTTCATATTAAGAGCATCAAACCTAGATGTAGAGATCTTTGTTCCACTTAACTAGCCACATCGAAGCATTCTACTTAGTGACTTCCACTTTCTTGGTTCGGGGAGTCTTTGGGTTGATATGAAACCGCTACCCACACAGGTTTAGTAAACCCTCCTGGACCCGGGATAGTAGACCTACCTTGCTTTCCCTTCTTGTGTTATTAACCGCCTGAAACCATCATTAACACGCTTAGTATGAAAAGAGGTTCAACAACTTTCAGACATTCAATAAGAGTATGACCAAAAATCTTACATTTATCACAATGAGGTGGTTTCCACTCGTATTCAACCCTTATCTTCTCAATAGTCGAACCCGACCCATCTGTTAGACCATATGTTTACATTGAAACCCGTAGGTATAACTTTATTATTTACCATTATTTATAATGGCAAAACCCTAGATGCCCTAAACCCACAAACGGGTTGGGCCTATTTATTCTCTATTCCGCTAGCTCGAATGCAAATCGCGAAAGCTCGAACCTGGAGTAGTAAACTAGAAAGCAAAATAAAACAATAACCAAAATAAAACAGGATAATTCAAAGTATCCCAAACAGTAGTATCGGAATAAGAACCTAGATTAAACGACACCAACAAAAGTCGTCCCGAATAAGAACCCTAGATTCGACACCAACAAAAGTCGCTCTCGAATAAGAACCCTAGATTCGACACTAACAAAAGTCGTCTCGGGAATTGATACCCTAGATTCGACACCAACGAAAGTCGCCTCTGAATGGATACCCGGATTCGACACCAACAAAAGTCGTCTCGGGAATTGATACCCTGGATTCGACATAAAAAAAAAACAATTAAATAACTATATTATTGCAAGATCAACCTATCCAGCCGCAACTTTTCTTCTTTTGCTCCATTAATTTTACCAACCATCATTGTGAATCAATTATTGCAAGATCTCCACTCTATAAACATAAGCCTAATAAACATTAATATTCCAATCTTTACGCATACACTATATTCTAACAAAATTGAAAAACCGTGAAGGTGTAGGATCTCGAACAAAGATAGATCCAATAGAATATTTGAGATAAAGATGGATAATTTTGACGGGTGGTACAAAGAGGCGGCTCAACGTAGCCACCTAGGTCTGAGGATCAGACCCGCTCTGAAACCATGTTAGACCATATGTTTACATTGAAACCCGTAGGTATAACTTTATTATTCACCATTATTTATAATGGCAAAACCCTAGATGCCCTAAACCCACAAACCGGGCTTGGGCCTATTTATTCTCTAATACCATCAAGTAACGGTATCTCAACAGTAAGGCTGTCCCTAAACACCTCATCCGACTTCACTTCAATCATGCATCTAGCAAAACTACTACGGCCCCACGAGTCCTTGCACATTTGGCTAGTAAAAGCATCTAACCTTTTGGGCGTGCCTATCAATGTGGCTAGGAGACTAAGGCCATCATCAGAAAACATAGCAAGAGGAACATCATGGAATTTAACCCACACTAAGATGATGGAATATTTTAACATCTTCCCGTTGTTGATAGAGGTAAAGACACCATTGCACATTGCATTTTATGCATTCACTAAATAAATACATCGACTTCGTTTATCTAATTGATGTATCTTTGCTCATTAGTTATTATATTCTTTCGTTTTACTCCTATTTTGTTCCATTATTTGCACTTTTGCTACTTTCTTCCAATAGTGTAAACATGCATGGTACAAATGTAAGAACTACTCTCGATTTGGTGGTTTATTGATGAAGAGATGTACATGAACATAGATACGTTGGTAACATATTTGTTCAAAGAATTATAAATACAAAATTTATACATGAACATATATAAAAGAAGCATTTGCAATACTTTACATCACAACCTCAATGAAGTATGTGTTATATTTTGTTTGAAAAGACCATTTACACAAATTTGACATCAATTAACAACTACCATGTTTGTATTTATGGGACCACGGTTTGTTTGAGAAGGAACATAAAGATATATCTTGTATTCTACTCACTAACTCCATTGTTACATACTAGAAGTAGGAGTTTCAATGTAGTTACTTATGAACGGATTGATTTATAGCAAGCGCGCCAAAAAAATGAAAGAGAGGGTGAAACGTCAAATGATTTAAACAGGTCTAAAGTGATCCAAAGACTATGTCTATGTATTTAACTGTGAAGAGAAAAAGGTGAGCCTAAGTTATAAAGTATATCGTACATCATTGGGCATAATCAAGACCAATGGTCCCTCTTGCGCACTTCCATATTCAATTTTTCCGGAACCACAGTCCCATTGTCACTTTTGATGGTTAGAAAATTTAACAACGAGACGATAATAAGTAACTTGTATCTATACTGTCACTTTCATGTATTAGTCCTAAAATCACCGAACCATAACATAAATGAATTACGTGCAACAAAATAATGAACACCAACAAAACAAAAACACGTTATCATATTTCATAGGGCGTGGCCGAAATTGCTTTTGAAATTGGTTTAAATATTTTGTTATTGTTTATTGCTCGGCAGGTTGACGCCAAAATAATCCAACAATTAGAATTGCTATTCCCAATAGAAATGCGACATGAGAAGAGGTTAGCCAGAAAGCAACTAAAATATAGAGAAATATGACCTAAATGGAGGTCTTCACGGAGATGTAAATCCACTTCAGTAGCATCATCTTTCATTCCACTTACATATAGTTTGATAAGTTGTTGTATGTATATTTGTACCACACAAGCAAGATATCGGAATAAATTTGACATCTACAAAAAAGAGATTTGTAAACATAAATACTTGAAGCGAAATATAAAATTTTGCAAAACCTTAAAAAGGAGTAGGGTATGATGTTATTCTTTATATATTTATTGTGAATATTAATATAGCATTATGTAGTAAAACCTAGATTTTCCTATCATACTATCGGCATCAAGAAGCCAACTAAAAGAATGGGACATAATAGTGACAACTAGGATTCTTTCTCGCTAGTGTTTTCCTTAGGCGAAACCATCTAGATTAAGGTAACAAAAGGAAAATCATAATAAAATTGAACAAACACGTGGTTTCATGAGAATGTTCGGAAGAGAATGAGGGAGCATGTGATTGAGCTTACAAAGCTAATAATAATAGCAATTGATTTGCACATTCACACTTTTAATTAAAACACTGTTTTGTACACTCATAAGGTAGAGTGTTTAAAATGTAATATAATTTTACTGCTTGCACAGTTGAGCATAAGCGGAACCCGGGGGTTCCCGCAGGTGTCTAGGAATCCCATGAATCTTTTCGATATAGTGATAATTTAAAAAAAAAAAAAAAATCGATTTTTTCTGAGTGTATCTCAAATGCACACGCTCCATCTCTAATATGCTCATTTATTTATCGTTTTAATAAATTATTCGTTTTTTATTCACTTTTTAAATCTATCATATTACGGTTCATAAAAATTTGTGCACCATGTCATATTTAGTCATGGTTCCGTCCCTACAGTTGAGTGTCCCAATTACCTCCCAATATTAAGCTAAGAAGAAGTGCATGATAATTGATAAGCAGGCGTAATAAGATGTAACTAGTCTAAATATGTATAGTTACCTGAAAAATGACAAAGCACACACCAATTCAAATCTAAAGCACCATAAGGTTCATACTCATTATAGCACACAGCCGGTTACTTGGTTGCTATTTTTAAGATTGTGATGTGCATCTTAACATATGCGGAACGTGTCCATTGGTTAAGAACAGAATAATGAAAAACCTAAACTTGTGTTATACTACTAATAAGATAAGATTAACCAACCAATTTTATCTAAATAAACAAGATTAAACAATACTATAAGCCTATAGACATTCCTTACCAATAGAAAGTAAACTCAAGGATATGTGATCAAAAAAAAAAAAAAAAAATCAATGGTAATTAGTGGCTTATGATATTAATGTTTGTTCGGATAAAACAAATAAAGTACTTGCTCTAACTCATGTTCAAATCCAAAATACTGGTATTAAACATCAACTAAAAAACAAAAGCAACGTAATTTTTACCTTGGAACCCGTCATAGAAAAAATGACCATTTTTAAACAGGGGAACCGTGGTCGGTGGTGAGATGTTTATCTGGTGTGTGGATGCCCACATGTTCTTATTCTTACACTCCACTCCCATTGACAAGTTTACCTTCTCAAAAGCTAAATTTCCCAGTGAATGAGAAACTAGAGCATACTTTATATATACACATGCATTTTGACACTGCATAAACATAGAAAATGTGATGTAAAATGAGAGATGTCTTGTATGTGATGTAAATGAAAGGTCATTCAATATAAAGCAGAGGGTATTTAATACACTCTTTGCTAGCAATATGACAGCTTCTTATCCGTTGTGATATTGATGATCTGTTTTATATGTTAAATCTTGCAACACTTTCCTAGAAGCTTCCATTTTAAACGTGTCTAAGAATGGTCCTTGCACTGCTTCTTTCTTTATGAAGTGCAACCTTCTACTCTTTATTTCTTGCAAATGGATCCTAAAGTAAATCCTTTATCCATATTGCAACTAGGGGTATCAAAAAATTCGACTAGAGTCGAGCCCGACCCGAACCCGGTTAAGTCTATTCATGACGGGTTACTTGGGTCAATAATATTATTTAGGTATTCGGGTCAACCCGAGTATGGCGAATACTAAATAGAGTCGGGTATTGGCTTGAAAATATGTCGATCCAATTGACCCAAATGAGGGTTTTTTTTGTTTTTCTTAATTATCTATTTAAACGAGTACAACTAGGAGATTCTATTACATTGTACCTATATACGGGTTGACCTGGACCCAAATAAACCCAACCTCGAATTAAACCGAGCCCGACTAACTCTAATTTAAATGAGGTCGGGACTGAACCTAACCTGATTAACACCCCTAATTGCAACTAACGCAATATGCATTTCAACATTTTAAGGTAGCCTTAATGACTGTACAAGTTAAGATTGCAGAATGACAAATTAATTTGAACATACTTGTTTCGTGTGGTTACATGTAGGGTGGCAATTGTCAAGGTTGGCGGGTTCGGGTTAGCAGGTTGGCGGGTTAAAAGACCTCAATCCGAACCTGACCCGTTTAAATAATCGGGTCAGCCATGTCAACTTTAACATATTTACACATAACCCGAACACAACCTATTTAACTCGTATATATACATGGGTTTGAGGGTTAAATAGTTTACACAAGTAGATTAAACGGGTTCCGGGTTAACCCATTTAACCCGTTTATCTAAACAAGTTGGCACATTGCATTGATTAAACGGGTTAAACGAGTACGTGGATCGATCGACTAATTTAATATAAAGTATGTATAATTTTTTTAATTTTTGAGAAAAATCTTAAACTGGTTGTTGGGTCTACCCGTTTAA
Organism: Chrysanthemum makinoi; assembly: GCA_910596185.1. Lineage (NCBI taxonomy): Eukaryota > Viridiplantae > Streptophyta > Magnoliopsida > Asterales > Asteraceae > Chrysanthemum > Chrysanthemum makinoi. Next base: position 10,790,655 of record OU343222.1, read on the forward strand.
CATATAATGTTGTTCCCCGTTCACTATCGTTTAAAATAGTTTAAGAATCAAAAACAAGTTAATAGTGAACAATGACTGAAATTAACATAAGTAAAACACACTTATAAATTTTCAACATCATATTCTTATTAGAAATAAATCAACAAAGAATACGTTACCCAAGTACTTGCGGAATAGTACTTGGGATTGAAATGACAAAGTTTGGTGACTCTTCTCTAAGCTCAGGCTAAGTCTGAGCACAACTCTTAGAGCTCACCGAGCTATCTCAGGAACTAAGTTGTATTTGGAAGAGTGAAAAGGTGGCTTGCGTGTATGTGTGTTTTTACAATTCACAAGCTTAAACTTTTCACTCCATCTCTTATGCTATTTATACATGTATGAGTTTTAACTCTTTCCTAAGTGACAAAATGACATCATACAGAAGACAAAATACTGATGTATTTTGTCTCTGTTTACAAAGACTATTCTAAGTAAGGACAAGGTGCTTTCCATAACTCCGTGATGACACTGAGCTTGTAAGTTAGCCATTCAGGGAAAGTTGACTTATGTTGATAAGGACTTCTTCTTATCGATTCAAACTTATCCTGCCTTGTCCCGCTCTTTCTTCAGTCCTTAAATCCTTCAGTCTTCTACTTTAGTCTGTCTTCAGTGTAAGTAGTTGGAGAGGAGTCTTAGGGATTCCGTGAGTTATTGTCATCACTCACTGAATCCATCATCTTCTTCTTGACTTAGTCTTCACCCTTTAAGTTCCGCCTTCTGAGTGGAGACTTCATCTTCGCCTCGTACTGAGTATCACGAAGATGACTCACTGAGAGACTATGCACTCAGTGAACTGATTATGTTTAACGGTCTAAGTACTTGGGCTATTTTCTATTCAAATCCTAGATTAAGGGGTTTGGGTATTTACTGAACCTAACAGTCTCCCCCTATTTGGATATACAAATAGCCTAAGTGTTTGATCAGTGTAAGTGAGCAAATGGCTTCTTCTTACACTGAATGTACTAATAAATACAATAAGGAACACTGAATATTTTAACAAAAACATACATCGTTTATTGATCAAATTACAAGGTTCCTA